>OZ012705.1:17167867-18367867 GCA_963942595.1 Cylloceria caligata
CAGAAAGCTGCATATATACACACACGTAACCAGGAATTGGGTTCAGAATTTTCCTTAACTATAAATCCACCACTATCTATCCATAATTAATGCGCAATATATTGCATAAGTGTAGTATATAATGAATAAACTGCATGACAAAATAACTTTATAAGGGAACCAAATAATTAAAAAAAATATTCGAATACGAAAAATGATTAATAAAATACTTGGTACCTTAAGAAAGTAATTTTCTAGAGTGGAAAGCAACATTTATGCAAAATTCTTTGACTAGCCAAGGAAACCTTCGAGAAAATATTTATACTTAGACCCGAAACAGTGGTGGTCACTATTTAATTTTTTGTCATTCTCGAAAAAAATTGAAACACAAATATCGAATAATTTGTCTGTACAGTTTCGATATCAGTGGTTTATTACTTGTAGTATTATACAACATTGTTGCTAGAGTTACATCCGCGTTTCGCCCATTTGCATTTTCCGGATTTTGCAAAATGTTCGTCTCTCTACCACTTCCCTCCTATGCTCTTTCCGCTTTCCACGTTTATGTACAACGTCGGAGTGTGGACCGTTGTACAGGAATTCGGGAATCTAGAACGTGGATGAGTTTTGCAACGTTGCACTCGTAAACGCACGACGACGACGACGACGACGACGACGACGTTGCCCCTCGCTCGGTAGTAGTGCTACCGGGTTCCTGTTTCTGGCTTTACTCGATCTTCTTCTGGCTTCGTGTTTCCCCTTCGTGTGTGCGTACCAACTGCGTCTACGTACGAAGCACCACTCTTTGCTACATTGTGTACTAGATATGTGTGTATGTGTGTATTTGGTCTCTCTCTCTCTCTCTCTCTCTCTTGCCTCACTGCGTTGCTATACCAATCCGGTGATGCGGCATTCTCCGGATTGGTGCATATCGGTAATAAATTGCTGTATATCGTGCAAGAATGATTTAAGGTATCCCTTTACAGCTTTCTCTATATTTCTCTACATTTCTATATATTGCTTAGTGTGTTTCATTTTTAACTTTTTTTTCTTTTATTCTTACTGTCTAAAAATTATAGATTTCCACATAAAACAACACCTCGCGGAAGAGACCGCTGGCACTTAACTCTGAGAGATGCCTGACTCGACTCGAAGTAATGTATCGACTCTAGGCACCTCTCAACATTATTTGTCAAAACCCAGCTTTCGGCTCGTGAAATATTAAGTTATAATCAACAACTTTGAGCAGTAAGAGTGTATATTGTACATAATAAAAACATCTCGCCGTCATGCAGGAGAATAGTCATAGGAGACCCCCTCATTATTATAAGTTTCCCTTAAAAACCTCCCTTCGGCTCATATTATTGAGTCTCCTTGGAGCTCCCCCCCTGCCCCACAGGTCCGTATTATTCTGAGTTTCCCTTAACGTCCTCAGCCCCCGAGCCTGGAGCCATTTAATATCCCTTGGAGCTATTCCCTCAGGCTGAGTGACAGAGGGTTCAATGATATTGTTGGGGGGGGGGGGGGTAGTAATAGAGACGGGGAAGGTCGTATATATATATTAAAAAATATCTAGCCGTTGTCGATCATTAAGAGAATCAGGGACAGTTTCTAGGATCTAAGAAATGATCGGGGCCCTGATAATTCTAAGTTTCCCAATGAACCCTCCTCCTTGGCATGGATTATTCCGAGTCCCCCATAGAGTCTCTCTCCCAGGCTTGGGGTCGGGGGGTTCAATGATAGATTCAATGTCTTGTGCGCTATGTACCCTTCCAATCTATCATTGTTCCTTCCCGGTCTCATTTAGTTAGATTCAGGTTCCTGCTTATCCCGCCTTTAAGTTTTTTTGATTCTGTAAAGAGAATAATTAAGGCTTCAGGCGTTTACGTTCTTCAGGTTCTGTGGGACTTGGATTAAACAGAGTCTCGGCAGGGGTTGAGATATTTTTATAATTTGGAGAAATATATTTATATTTAGTACTCGCACGTCTCAACTTTTTGATTTTAACTAGATATTTGATTTCGCTATATTGCTTTAAACGAAGATAGGCACCAGGGTACCACTTGGCATTTATTGTCAGAGCTCACACTTCATCGTGTTCAATGTTAAACTGAAATATTACAAATTGGGGGGTTGAAGTTAAAAAGAAAAAACATAGTAACTTTTTTTTTCTCGTAATATTATAAATATGTAATTTTTTTTTATATTCCCACGGTCCAATGTTCTTAATTTGAACTTGATATATTAAACTTCACGAAGGTTGGGCTCCGGCGAGTCAGGCTCCGAGTAAAACCTTAACGGGATATAAAAGTTTAAGGCGAGTCAGGTGTCTCTTAGACTCAAATCACCAGTCAATCTCTTCAACGAGATATTGTTTTATATTGAAAAATCTATACTGTTAGACAGTAGGAATAGAAGAAAAGCAGTAAATAATAAAAAATGTAATACTCCGATACACGTTACTCTGGTCTTTTTTCATTTTAACTCTTCTCGTATCCACATTAACGAATCTATGAGATTAGCTTTCGATCTTGCCATTTGTGGTATTCTCTATCAGATACATTCATTCACAGATTAAAAATATATTATATTTTTATATGTACAGTAATTTTACGACAAAGATCAACGGATTTACGGAATATTTCAATATATTTTTCTTGGTTTATTTAATTTAATTTATTTATTCATGAGGATTCGATTATTTTTACAAGAGACTTCAAGAAGACGTGAAATTAGATAAATTTAAATATCGAAAATATTTTTCTTAATGCAATTTACATTTTCTTTTGCTTTTTCATAGAAGAAACTTTGTTTTTATGTAAAAAAAAAAAATTAATAATCGAGTTTTTTATGTCAGGATAATAAAAATAATTTTAAATGTCAAGGAGAGTCGAGAAAATGGCGGAATCGATGTGTAGAGTGGGTTGGAAAATTTTAAATTGTATAATTAAAAAAAAGCTTTATCGATCGACGTAAATTGTTTTACGCAAGTAGAACATTTACGCTTGATCGTTAATTATACATTGATACAATTATTTAGATTTTGTTTTTTCAATTTTTCGAACAATATCTTCTTGTGCTCTAGGTCGCGTAAATTTTCAACAATCGCTCTAAAATTTTCTACAAAAATAGAGAAACGTCAAAAAACCTTTGGGTATTTAATTTGTTAAGAATAAGTCGAGGAATCTGCATTTTGTTACGATTGGAATATTTATTTTTTTTATTACAAAGAATTATTATAAAGCTATCGGATCGAACGAACCTTAAGGTAACGAGTTGAAATTCTGTACAAATATTAAAGCGAGTGAAAGTACCACTATGATAGATATAAATGAAAATTCTTTCACGCGTACCAATTGTACGGGATACATTTTTTTTTCAAATTTTACGAAAAATGTACAATTTTGTTAATTTTTTTTTCAAAAACTGCTATAAAGTACAACCTTGCGCATCGTTTGCTCATTATGTTCAATTTCTCACACAATTTTTTCTATGAGAAAACGAAATTCGATTAACATCCGCGCAGACGTGGCTGTGAAAAAAAAATTGAAAATAATGAACAAAGTTCTACTTTCGATGCGCTAGCCAGCCCACGACTAGGCAATCACCGATTCGAGTAATTGCAATACGAAATGTTACTTAACTCGGAGGACCACCGAAACCACGCGTCAACCGTTAGCTTATCACTGTTAGTTGTAACAAACTAATTTTTTTGTTATCTTACTTACCGAGATGTCGTAATATCAATAATATTTCAATCTAGTTTGGAAACAATACGAAATATCAATTAAACAGGACTGCACAATGAACAATTAGATATTTTGGTACAGACTTCAATAACCGATTTAGATTTTCTTTTAATATTTCGGAGTAAATAATAATAATAATGATCGAGAAAAAAATGTTAAAAATCATGAGGTTAACCATCCTTCAGTGATGGTTCATATTCTTGAAATGACGGACGAAATCGACTTTTGTATAAATCCGCGAGTCACCATTCGTTATTCACTCAATTATTTGATTTTCGCAGTGCGGGGGTGTAATTTTCATCCCTTCGGTGGGATAGGGTCAGGGATGATACATACACGTTTCAGACGTGGTTCGTTCACCCTCGTAGCATAGCCCACCTCCCCCTCTGTGTTCAGACAAGCTAGAATGAGTGTGGTGGTTGCGGCGAGGCAAGAAGGGGGGGGGGAGAGAATGATGAGGGATCGTTGCAGGCGTTCAAGGGGAAACACACAGAGAGAGAGAGAGAGAGAGCGAGAGAAAAAATACGAGAAGCAGAGGTGGAGGCAGCTGCGCGTCGTTAATTGCGTCACTTAATTGACACGTAGACGCTCTTGACAAGGGAAGAAAAAAAAGAAAAAAAAAAAGCAAAGTTTTAATGGTACTTGCAGTGAAATAAGTAGCAGACAGGCAGACACTCTCCCTTTCCTTTCTATCGGGTTTCTTTTTTTCACTCACGTTTTCAGCCCCAGCGAGAGCCTCACACGTTATCGATCTATCCCTCCCCAAAACTTCAATTGTGTCTGTCCGACCCACCCCAGTCGGGCCTTTTGGTTCGTTTCTTCTGCGTTTTCGTTTTTTTTTTTCTTCTTTTTTTTATACTCTATTGCGGTATAAATGAAGAGCCAAGGACTGTAACGTAAGGATTTCGCTCCCTCGGACGCGCAGCTTTTTCCCGAAGTAAAACTTTTCTAATCCTATCAATACCGGTGGAAGGATATGGCGAGGATAGTGCGTGGTAAAACGATTTTACGGATTGTTCCAAGTTCTTGGCCGATTTTCTTCGTAGACTTACGACCGTTCGTGATCCTGGATGTGTCAAATAACAATCTGAACCCTGAAAAACAAATACAAAGACCCGCGATATCGTTAATGAAAGAAAGGAAGAAGGGCGCAGTAGACAGCCCCGGGATGTGGTCAGACTGAATATCCCGAGAATGGTACATTGCACCTGCTTTCTCGAGATACCTAATCAAAGCTTAAGATATAAAGAAAAGTTCTGTTAAAGAATATTTAAAAATATTCACGTGATAATTCGTTATCGGGTAAGGGACGAACTTCCGCGCTTCGTTCGTTTCCCGAAGTTATCGGTCGGTACGAGACCGGGGCATTTAACTCTGAAGGCACTAGCTGCATCGAGCAGACATGCAGAAAGGGAGAAAGATGGAGAGATCGATACGACACGTGTCCGAGCGCGGCTACTGCGATGCGAGGGATGAAGACCTACGGCTTGTAAACCACGTCTACTCGTATTTCTCGCTATAAAATGTCTCTCCGGGTGAAAAAAAGTTGTCGTTTTCTCTTCGGTACCCTCCATTCCCGGCTCTCTCTCTCTCTCTCTCTCTCTCTCTCTCTCTCTCTCTCTCTCTCTCTCTCTCTTACCTCCGCCTCTTTCTCTATCCATTTCAACCTCCAATCCAAGGGCAACTTTTCTCTGCGTAAGTTTCCTGCTACAGCCCACTATTCCTTCTCCCTTCTTTTTCTAAAGACAGTGGTGAGGTAGATAAAAGCGGGTACAGAGGACGGATAGACAGGGAGGGTGAAAGCGATCGAAACTTTTAACGCAAATTGTCTTACCGGTCGCAGCGGGAGACAAGTTTGCGTCTCTCGCATACTAGAAAAATATACTAAACTGCAGTAGTCAGACAAGAGGGTGGCACGCGTTAAGCTATCGAAGCTTTCGTTTACTCGCCAACCCCTCTCTCCGTGCTCGTCAAAACTCATGAGAGAAAGCCTCGAGAGCTTCGAGAAAATATTTTTTTCTTATCTCTGAGTTTACCATTCAATGTTAAAGACAATTTATTTATAATGTTAATAAAATTGTAATCTTCACGCAACGAATAACAAAATAAATAAATAACTATATTTGTGCTAACAATATTTGAAAAAAAAAAAAAAAGCTCAAACTATCCTTCACGGTTGGTTAAAATTTTTATTAAAATATTTATATTTATTCATTCACAAAATGTTTAAATTAATTTAAATAAATAAAATACATTATTATTATTTTTTTATTATTGGTAATGAAAAAAAAGTATTTTTTAATTTAATTTTTCATGAATAATAAATAAATAAAGTATTCAAAATGTTTAAAAAGTTAAATTAATTTAAACATCGTGAGTACTTTATTTATTATTTATTAATAATTAAATTAAACATTTTAACGTTACTGTAAATTCATTTAACTTTATTTATGATTGAATAAATATAAATATTTTAATAAAAATTTTAAACAACCCGGAAGGATAGTTTGACCTTTTTTTTTCTTTTGATAAAAATTATTTAATAAAACATTAAATTAATTTAAACATAAAATTATCGTAGTCTTCTATCATTATTATTAATTTTTTATAGGTAAATAGAAAGGTTGTAGGGTTGAAAAAAAAAACACTTAAGTGACCCTAAAAAGTGTTGAGAGTGCTTTTTCGTGACGTTAAAATGAGCTTTTGCGCCTACTAAAACTGCCCTCTTTCGGGACAGTTGTGTACCGTCTGGATAATCTCTTTTTCCGGGGTGTATCGTCTGACCATTTTTTTTTGTTGTGTGTACAGCAAGCGGACTTGTGTACCCAACGAATAATCCGGTATTTGCACGCTTGCGTCGTGTATACCTTAAGACTTTTTTTCGTTTTAATTTTTTTTATGCCCCCTCCGAGACGACAAAAGTACACTTGTTACAATTCTGCTGTTGTACGCACCTTTTATTTTATCTTTTTTTTTTAGTCGTGCCATAAATATTCTGTGAAATGGAACAAGTGCTATTCTACACTCATAATTTCCACAAGTTTTTATCGCAGCAGACTCTTTCGGACGTGGTCCTCCGGATGAAAAGAGTGATGTAGTTACGCGCGTACTTTTTATATATTTTTTTATGATGGTAGAATAGATGGAAGAGGCAAAAAAGAGGATAGGTGGAGATGCGAATAAAGCGGTGGCGAATCTTTCGAGCCTGAGAGGAAATCATTATTCTTGACAGGGAATTGCCCGACGGAGTGTATTACAAGTTGCGACTCCAGACGGATGAACAGCCTGGTTCTTTCCGTTTCCACTTCCTTCTTTACCTATGACAATGTCAAAATTTTGCTTTTATTTATTTCTTTTCGTTTTATTAATCGTTTATCATTTTTTTTTTAAATTTAATATTTGCTTAATTATTTATTTATTTATTATTGAATAAGATGTTCGGGCGCTGGTTTGATACAATTCCTTAAGGACAAGCCACCCCAATGAATTTTTAGATGATTCACTTTGATTCTTCATAGAAGACGTTTTGCTTTTCGAAAACACCTGGGATACTCAAAATAGTTCGAAACATTCAGAAAAGTGCTTTAGAAAATATTGTATGTCTGCATGTGTGTCTCTCTCTCTCTCTCTCTCTCTTTCTCTGCATATGTGTGTATATTTGTGTGTATTAAGCTCCCAATATGTAAAGTTTTTATCTCGAGAACGACTAAAGCAATCTATCTGAAATTCGATATACAAGTAAAGCAATAAATTCTTTAATTGTAGAATTTTCAATAAAAATAAATGCAATAAATAAGATTAAACGACATTTTGAATTTTCTAAAAAAAATTGTGACACACGGGCGCGTAATTAAATAATCATTGACTATCCTTTTTCTCTATTAAATCATATGTCAAAAATAACGAATAGTTTATAGTCAACTCCGTTTCAGACACTATTTATATTTTTGTAAATAATTTTTCTCACTCGTATATACCGTGCGCATGTCCCTTTCTAATAAAATGTCACATGCTTCTGAGGTGTTCAAATCCTAAATTCTTAAATTGTTCCATGATTTAATATGTTTGATCGTTTAGAGAAAAGAAGAAGAAGAAATGATTTTTAAAAGTATTCCCTTCGTGGATTTGATCCGAGGTCTTTAAAAATATTTTCATCGCTAGCCTTGTATTTTTAAGAATCTGTTTTAAGTTGATAATCGTAGCTTGCGCATCGCTCGATTCCGCTGTGGAATTGGCATTTTTTTGCCGATTTAAAAATTCTTTTTTTTTTTTTTCACTACCGATGGTAGAAAAAGCTTGACGTAATAAGTTGTTTTACTGTAGCGTTAAGGGTCCGGATAGCAAAGTCTTATCAATACGACTTATTCGCCCTCGCTTTAACTTAATTTTTTCTTTTATGAGCTTCGACGCGTAAAACGACAATGTACCGCTTTACACAAAGTTTCGTACGTTTCGGGTGTACGCGCCCTTGCACCTATACGACCGAAGTACACCTTATCGAGGATCATATTATTGACCACCCTACTCCTATCATTGACTTTTCCTCTTTGTTCTGCCATTATACGACCGAAGTACACCTTATCGAGGATCATATTATTGACCACCCTACTCCTATCATTGACTTTTCCTCTTTGCTCTGCCATTCTACGCGCTTTGTCCGTCAACCTCCCTTCACGATAATTGTTTCTTTCTCTACTGATCGCCATCTGTCTGCCCCATCCGATCGACTTTTATTTCGTTCGCGATCTTTTGTTTTCCTCTCTTAATTGTATTTTGTATCCACTGCCAATCGTCATTTATTTATCCTCAGTCATTATTAGTTTCCCCTCTCAATCGTCTTTTTTTCTTACTTATAACGTCGCCCTTTTCCTATGAATGATCGACCCTCGTTTCTAGCATTGACCTATGTCCCTATTACCGATCGGTCGTTAATTGTAGACACATTAGGGCGGTCCCTATTTCTGGTTCTTCCAGTAGCCAATAACAGAAACGTGTACGGCACTGTACCTATTATCGACCCGTTACAATGATCGAAAATGGGGAGGGCGCGCGCGCGCGCGCGAGTATCCCTATTATCGATCTTTCCGGTAGCCGATAATAGGGATGTATGCCAGGTTATCCTTATTATTGACCTTGACTCTTGTACACAGCACCGACAAGATCTTTGAATAATATATAAAAACTTGTAATTGAAATTTGCACGTGGCTTCCTCGGCTTATTCCTTCAATTTGAGAAACTCGAGATTTTTAAAAATCCAGTTTAGATATCAGCCTGGTGAAAATAATTTTGTTGAGCAAACGCATATGTTGTCTTCCGTTGTTGTAACAATATCATTCTTCCCGTAAGTCCACTGTCATCAATTTGTTTCGCTTATCTCGTGTATATGACTCAAATTATCGATGATTACTTTTTTTTTCCTTAAGATAAACCTTCTTCTCAACTTATAAAACTCAAGGCTCAGTCCAATGAAATGATTCTTGGTTGTTTCTTAAAATTTTACAACTTAACCTATAATATTTATGACGCTAAATTCGCTTCGACGCAAGTCCTTAACGCTCGCATTAAAAACACTCGGGTAAAAATGAAAATCAAAAGACGCGATAATGTTTCGAGACAAATACATTTACTTAACTCGTACTGAATCATCTTTAGGCCCACAATAATATCTCTTACAGGAGTTAACTTATTTTAGCCACTTTTTTAGAGGTTAGAATGTGACGTTACTCTGAAAAAACTTGATAATTGGACCTGAAATTGTTCAGAATCTTCGGCGCTGACTAATGTAATGTAATTACCATCAATTATAAATCATAATAATAGCATAATAAACTAAATATCTATCAAAATATGTAACAGCTAGCTTTTTAATGTATTTTATCAATTACGAAAATATAGCGAATACGTAAGTTTTTATTATCATTCTTATTATTGCGTAATTTGAACTATTTTTTTCTCAGACATGATATAACTGGATAAAGGAAGTACTTTCGCTTTACAAATACTTTGTTTGTGCAGTAAGAGTTAAAAATATTACGAGAATGCGCCTCGTCCGTGAAAGTTGCTAATCTAAGTCGCTTTGTCGCTCGAGCTATCATAAAATATCAATATATTAACCTCAAATTGGAATTTCCATAAAATCGGTGCGGAAAAAAGAATACGGGTTAAGACGTAAGATACATTTCGACAAAAAAAATCGATGGTTAGCAAATAATAAATATTTTGGAACTTTGAACTCTAAATATTTTTTTAACCAGATGAAGCTTTCGTGAGGTCTTGATGAGATCGAGAATTGTAGCCAAAAACTATTACAAGCAGCTGCATAAGAATCAGGAGATGGATTTCTGCGTGCGTAGCTATAAAAAAAAAGTATGCTTACCTGATGTATAGTGGCAAAAGCCATTTCTTGTTCCTGAATCTACTGCTTATGGTGCTTGAAACTATGAAGTATCATAAGCGCCTGGTGTATAGAACCAAGAAATAGCTCTCGCCACTATAAATCAGGTAAACGCATACTCTTCTATACTGCTGAACATGGAGAAAGTCATCTCCTGGTTCTAACACAGCTGCTTATGATGTTCTGGAATTTAAAGCAGCATTGTTAAGATCAGGCGAGAATTTTTGCCATACGTAACTGAAAAATAAAATTTACTGATCTAATTGTTAGTAGTGAACGTTATTTGGTAGTCATATCGTTTCATAAGCATTCATTTTCATCGTCAACCCATATAATAGTTTTTCTAATAAAATTATATGTGGGGAAATGAATCATCCATAGTCGATGTTCATGTCATATTAAGGGTACGTCCTTTATCCTTCACATCCGGAATAACTACATCTACGTTCTTCCACATTCGATTCTCCACAGTCCTGGACGCCGGAGGGAAAGAAATGTCTTTCTCTCCGTATCTCGATTCGGAACATCTCGATTCATTACGTTTCTTTCGTCCACATTGCCGATCCGACAGATCCCTGTTCCTCCACAGCTCGTTTATTTGTATACACTCTTTTGCCTTTACGTCTCGATTCGGAGTATCCTGATTCATTAAACTTCTTTCTTCCGCATAGTTGGTTGTCCGCACTCCTAATTGTCATCTAGATATCGATTTTATACATGACCGATGTCGATAGCGATCCGTAAGATATCATCTGTTGTTAAGGTAGAGATCCGCGCAGTTCCACACACTTGCGTGCAAAGATTCTTACGGATGTTCTAACGAGGTTTCATTTCTACTGTGCACCCGCTTAAACATGCACGTTCCGGTGTCTGCCTCTGCACGTCTGGACAGTCTCCCAATCTCTCTGCTATAGCAAGTTGAACCGCGTGAATATCTACCTTACCAACGGAAGATATCTCACTGATCGCTATCGACAGCGGTAATGTATATAATTGAGATGTGAAGGATTAGGAACGCAGAGGTGCAGCTGTGTGGAGGAAAAAAAATGTAATGAATCGGGATATATCGAATAGTACTAGAGATTTTGTTCGATAAAAAAAACGAAGCTGTATGTGATTTTTTTAGGTTAGGATTTAGAAAATTATATATAAATATTAAATTTCGGGTATTTCGTGCATCATGGAATTTAATAAAACTTTCTCAAAGCTTCTACAATTTTTTAACGGTCGTACACTTTTATATTCTTGAAAATATAATGGCCCGCCCGTTTTGGCACCCAAAAAATATGTACCGACGCGCTCGAAGGCCCTTAAGTAACTGATTGCAAGTCTAATGTAAATTGTATTAAATTCAATTGAAAAGTATTAATAAATTGTTTTTAAATTAATAATAAATCTCGAAATCGCTTTTGCGTGCTTTCCAATAGTGTTAACTATTAGACATTAATATTAATTACTGCAAAAAACAACTACCTAAACAGTTAACGTTATTCTCTAATATTAATAACTATTAAAGTTTAAAATTGACAACTTAAAATAATAAATATCCAGATAGTTAATATTGATAACTCATAGTGATCATAGGAGATAAGCCTATCGAACTTAAATATATATTCCGCGTACGAACACTATTCAGATAATTACTATTGATCACTTTTACTATCTGCTATTGAACTTAAATAATATCGATTCTGCATTCCTGTTTAGAAAATTCTATTTAAATTCATTAAACCGGCATAAAAATACATTGAAACCAATTGAATCAGATTAGTTATCAATGGGATTTCTGTCCATTTAATCAGATTCAATCGTTTTCAATAGGATTTTCTAAGCAGGGGTGATAATTACGCAGATAATTACCATTGATCACTTATAGTATCTGCTATTGAACTTAAATAATATTTCTTTCGCATCCCTGCTTAGAAAATCTTATATTAACCGATTAAACCGACAAAAAATCACATTTCGACCCGATTTGTTGTTAATGGGATTTCTGTCCATTTGATGAGATTCGATCGGTTTCAATAGGATTTTCTAAACAGCGATGATACCTACGCAGATAATTACTATTTATCAGTTATAGTATCTACTATTGAACTTAAATAGTATTCATTGTAAATAATAACTACCCAGATAGTTATTATTGATCTCTTATAGTATCTAACTATTGAATTACAATTATAACTATACGGAATAATAATTACCAGACCAGTTACAATTGATTTCCAACAGTCGGAGGAATAAGTGGGCAGTTTAGCGAGAGTAGAATTAGATGTAAGGATAATATCAGGGGTACAAATTGAAAATGCGGGTTTGATAACAGATGGCGTTACTAACGCTATACGCATCAGGCAGTACTGTGACTATGTTCATGTCAAAGCTACGTCTTATAGCTTTAATTTTCAGTATGTGTCAATTTGTCGCAGTGTCAAATTCATAGTTTTTTTGAGCTCTCAATATGTCGAGTTTCGTGCCAACAAAACAGCATTTGCGGGAAGTTTTAATTTACTTCTTTAATTTGAAGAAAAGTGCTGCTGAAGCACATCGATTGGTCTCCGAGGCTTATCCGAGTCATGTTCCATCGGTTTCAACGTGCGAGAGATGGTTTGTGCGGTTTAGAAGTGGTGATTTTGACGTTGAGGACAAAGAGCGGCCGGGCCAAGTGAAAAAGTTTGAGAATGCTGAATTGGAGGCAATACTCAATGAAGACTCGTGTCAAACTCAACAAGAGCTCGCAGATTCATTGGGAGTGACACAACAAGCCATTTCCCATCGTATAAAAGCCCTCGGAATGATCCAAAAGCAAGGACATTGGGTGCCGTATGAGCTGAAGCCGAGAGACGTCGAGCGCCGTTTTTTTGCATGCGAACTGCTGCTCGAACGGCAAAAACGGAAGGGTTTTTTGCATCGCATTGTCACTGGTGATGAAAAGTGGATCCATTACGATAACCCGAAGCGCAAAAAATCATATGGTTACCCCGGCCATGCATCATCATCGACGGCCAAACCAAATATTCACGGCGCCAAGCTCATGCTCTGTATTTGGTGGGACCAGCTGGGTGTGGTGTATTATGAGCTATTGAAATCGAACGAAACCATCACAGGAGCACTATACCGAACTCAATTGATGCGTTTGAGCCGCGCACTCAAAGAAAAACGGCCACAATACGAGCAAAGACACGACAAAGTAATTTTGCAACATGACAACGCTCGGCCACATGTTGCAGCGCCGGTCAAAACATACCTACAAACGCTGAAATGGGAAGTCTTACCCCACCCGCCGTATAGCCCAGATATTGCTCCTTCCGATTACCACCTTTTCCGATCGATGACACATGGCCTAGCTGACCAGCGCTTCCATTCTTACGAAGAAGCCCAAAAATGGGTCGATGACTGGATAGCAGCCAAGCCGGCCGAATTTTTTCGCGACGGTATCCGTAAATTGCCAGAAAGATGGGAAAAAGTTGTGGCTAGCGATGGACAATACTTTGAATAATTCATTTGTTACCATTTTTTCAGAATAAACGTTCAAAAATAGAAAAAAATCCCGCATTTTCAATTTGTACTCCTGATAGATTTAAGGAAATGGACGAAAAGTAGGAGATTAAAAAAATGTAAATAACGGCAGGAGATGTATAAGCTTTGTAAAAAACTTTGTAGAAGTTATACAAATAAAACTCTATTGATTGATTGATTTCCAACAGTCAGTACTATTGACAGTCAAAAGTAACTTCTAAATCCAAACATTAACTATTATGCTCTAAATTGTTTTTTTTTTTTGTCGTCAGGGCGTGCCTACCATATTATTCTCTCTCTTTCTCTCTGTCTCGTTTGGCAGACTGGCTTATCACCGACTGCCATTATCATTATTCGATAAATCGTTTTTGTATTTCGCGCAGTGATAGGAAGTCACCAAACGTTGGGAAACAGACTCATCATTTATCGTTCCTTGCTTTCGTAAAGTAATTAGCAAGGTACGAAAATTAATGATTGAGAGGAGACAGAAAATACAATAATTTGTACGAACGAACGACGATAACAACGAAAAAGAAATATTTTTACGATTTACAGATCGTTATAATAAAATATCTTCGATATACGAGGGTGGTTTGAAAAGTCCGTGCAAAGTCAGAGAGAGGGCACTACTGCTGCCTATCGAAGTTATTTTGAGTTAGTAGCATCTCTTGAAAGAACACACACCAAGTTTCAGCCAGATCGGTTTATGTCTTTGTGTTTGGCGTTCGTTTGAATCGAAGAAGTCGAAAGGTTTTCAAAACATGGACGAAAAAAAATTTCGCGTGTTGATTAAACATTACTTTATGAAAGGCAAATCGCCTCAGGAGACTAAAGAGAAGCTTGATAAACATTATGGTGACTCTGCACCTTCAATTAGAACAGTTTATAAGTGGTTTCAAAATTTTCGGAGTTGCCATATGGACACAAGTGAAGCTGAACGTTCTGGACGCCCTGTTTCGGCCACTACTCCAGAAATCATTGACAATTTCTATTATTCGGAAGGGATCAAGAAACTAGAGCATCGCTGGACGAAGTGTATTAGTCTAAAAGAAGATTATGTTGAAAAATAAAAATGATCTATCCTAAAAAATTAAGTAGTTTTCATTTTTGCACGGACTTTTCAAACCGCTCTCGTACCGACACCATTCATTTTTCTCCCAATCGATATATTTTTAGCGAATGCATCTGACTGCTGCACAAAAGATATTGAGATCGATCTGAATTTTTTCATATAACCATTTAAACTTTTTTGACAAAAAGCTGAAACTCGTGCCCCTTGAGATGGTCGGTAAGATAGGTAAATGTACTTGTCTCGAAACGCCACCTCTGAGAATGTCAAACTGAGACCATCTGTCTTCGACAACTTTGGTAGGCTCGTTACAAATTATCCGCGTGAATCCTAAAAATTTAAGTAGTTTTCATTTTTGCACGGACTTTTTAAACCGCCCTCGTACCAACACCATTCATTTTTCTCCCAATCGATATATTTTTAGCGAATGCATCTAACTGCTGCACAAAAGATATTGAGATCGGTCTGAATTCTTTGATATAACCATTTAAACTTCTTTGACAAAAAGCTGAAACTCGTGACCCTCGAGATGGTCGGTAAGATAGGTAAATGTACTTGTTTCGAAACGCCACCTCTGAGAACGTCAAACTAAGACCATCTGTCTTCGACAACTTCGGTAGGCTCGTTACAAACTATCCGCGTGCGGAATATACGAGTGGAACAATTTATTTACAAAACAATCTCTGCGACGGGGATAAATATACGCTATGTTATATATATGATAAACAAAATAATAATAAAAAAACAGGGACATGTAATGTACAATGCACGGTACACAGTGCAAAATTATTTGACTATGTACCCGTGGATTCCAACAGCAAGGGTGCAAACGGCAGCTACACCCAGAGTAGCAGTGGTACAACCCCTTCTGAAATCTTGACTGCTTGTCCGTGAGATCCGTCTGCTAACTTCAGTGTAATTCAAGTAGAACGTTGCACGTTGCTCCCTCATTTGATTCGTCCGCATCCACGAAGCTTCCTTTACGAGGAAACCAAAATTGATCTATGTACTTGCTCACAGAGAAGTCTGTGTGGACGATAGGTCTAAAAAATGTGGAATCAATGTCGAAGTTTCTACTTTCTTGTTATCAATTATTTATCCCGAAATAAATAATTTACGCTTAACATCGATTCGTACAGTGGAAAGGACAAAATAGATATATGGAAAGGGAGTAGTTTACAGAGCTGTTAAAATTCCAATGACAGTCTTTAGTGGCGAAGTGGTAGGGGTTTGAGAAAGGGAGTGAGTTTCGTCGAGGGATGGGGGGTTGGCGCAGCCATTATATCCTTCGTTGATGTTCCCTTTTGAATAGAAGTTGGCGCGAGGCGATTCTTTGCTCCGCGCTTTAGAAATTCTTTATGAAAATCCCATCCAACCACCCTTCGAGTAGATACTTTCAGCATCGTTCTCCATCCTCGCGTTGCTTCTCTACAATCGAGAATATGACGATTCCATCCATAGCTGAAAACTGCTCGTTTGGAGATATAACTGATTTGTAATTTAACGAAACCACACGCAATCGAATTACTTTTACCGAGGCAACTAAAGACCACGATCGTAAATACCCCAGGGAAAATATTTATTAACCCCCTCCTCCTACTTCCTAAAGAGAACATCTTGTTCATTGCATATTGAAAATATTTTGAAATTCCTAAACGATCCAGTCCGACCTTAACTTCTCTTACAACTTAAATATTAAATTTTTGACTTAAAAAATAAAATGATCATACGATTTTATTGACATATCATAATTAAAGTGAATTAAAATGTATTAACAATAATTAATACCAATGAAAATAAATTGCAAGTGAATTAATAAAAATGTATTAAAGATTATTAAATTTGATTAAAATTGAAAAAATTAAATTAAAAAGAAGTTGTTATGGGACGTAAAGAAAAGGCTCCAGTGGAGGCCATTCAACCTGCTTGCCACTTCGTAGATCCTTGAGACTGCATAGAGACGATGACGTTGATGACGGAGAGGTTGACACGCTCGACCTTCGAAGAGACAGAGAGAGAGGGGGAGGGATGTGAGGACGTGCGAAGGCTTTTGAAAGTCAACTCTCCCCGCGCCCTCTCTCCATTATCACTGTGGCGTTGTCTGAGTGAGTGTCTGGTCTGGTTCTCGCCATCGTCTGCCGACACCTGGGGGGCACACCGACACCCCCCGCGAGTCAAACACATGCGAACAATGTCGACATCGAATTTTTTTTTTTTCACACGTCTGCAATCCCGACTAGACCTACTTCAGACACATCAAGAGCACCTTCGATCTTCGAGATTATTAAAAAGGTATGAAAAGAACATCAAGTATTATGGTGGTAGTTGATTTTTTTTTTCCCTGGTCTTGTTACTTTCGGTTTCATTTATTTGCTCACGTCTTACCACTAAGAGACATATCTACTGAAACTTTCCGATACTCTTAAGGTTCCTTACCATCGTAAAGGCTTCGAAATGTCACAACTTTGTCTGACTAGTCATGAGGTTCTTTCACTTACTCAAACACCATTTCGCTCAAAGATTCAACGAATTTAATTACGTACAAGAGATTCGTATTTTAAGTTAAAACTTTAATGTTATTACTGTCTCAAGTATATTTAAAATATGGATAGATAGGAAATTATTAAGGGGATTAAAATTTTCTTAAAATAAATCTTGTCAAAATGAAATGATGATTTTTTCACTATTTTGCTTTAAAGTATTTTTAAATTTTATTAAAGTGATAAAAATAGGGGTTGTTTGAGGTTGTGATATCCAGAAAATAAAAAAACGTGCGGAATACGCAATTCCTGGAACAACTGCAACCCTTATAATAGTTTCATCATAATTTATTCACGCATATTATTGTGATAATGATAGGGGTAATTCTATGGGGAGGGGGATGCGAGGGTTAGAGAAAAACGGTTGAATTGAATTCCTCAAACTTTTCAAGGCTATGCTTGATCAGCATTTGTCGTCTTGGGGCGAATAGAACGATGGATAAGGGCGGTTTTTCGGATTCGAGGGGATTGAAACAGTCTTCTACCCTTGTGTATGGATGATATAACTTCTTGGGTAGTTAGTTACGGGATCCCCATGAAGTTCAATGCAACCTCGGAATTGTGACTTCCGCCAGTCGAGGAAGTGGATATAGAGTAAGAAGAGGGTGGAATTTCCCACGGTTTCTATCGTTCGTGAGAGAGATAGAGAGAGAGAGAGAGAGAGAGAGAGAGAGAGAGAGAGAGAGGAGGGGGGGAGAGGGTTCAGGTTCAACGACCGAGCCGCACCACTAGCGCGACGCCCGGATTTTCGGCGAGAAAGAATAAAGTCGAATGCGTTCACGAGTTACAGCAGCGGGGGGAGAGAGAGAGAGAGAGAGAGAGTACGATAATTTCAGTGAAGCAACCCCGTGTCCAGTCAGACAAGGAACTAGTGAAACAAGCACGTGACTAGTCAGACATATTCGAAGTAGAACCAGTTGTAAGTGTATTAGTCACGAACACTTTTATTTTTCTTAGTCTTTACAGCGTAAGGGCGGGTGGCAAAAAAAAAATTAATTAATTATAAATCGCTCTCGTGACCGTTTTTTCTGTATAAACAATATTTTATGTCATAGTGAAATAAAGAATAACGAAAGTTATTATAAGAAAAGCCAATAAACAAAATGAATGTAAAATCAAGCATTTTGGATTTTGATAGGGAATAAAACGGTTGAGTGGATGGGGTTGGAGTGCAAGGGTAGTTTGAGAAGTCGACAGTAAAGATAGGAGAGAGGTGATGATGCAAGGGGAAGATCATAAGGGAAAAAGAAGCAGAAAGAGAAGAAGAAGAAGAAGAAGAGGAGGAAAAAGAGAAGGAGAGTAAGGGATGAGGGGTAGCGAGGGTAGGGTCGAACTCATGGACGAACGAGCCAACGGATAGGACGCCTGGCGCCTGTACTCAGATCGATGCACGTGGCTCCAGCTGGGCGCCGCTCTTCGTACATCTCCTACATCCCCCTCTCATCCCCGCATTTATTTCTCGCTCGCTCTCTCTCTCTCTCCTTCTCTCTCTCTCTTAATCTCTCTCTCTCCCTCGCTCTCTCGCACGCACGCACGCACGCACGCATGCACGTTCGCACGCATGCACGATCAGACGAATGCACGGATGCATGCACGAACGAATACTCTTTTCGTCCACATAGGATCCTGGAATTTTGGAAAAAGAAGGACAGAGATAGGAGGAATGCAAAAGAAAAGAAGAGGATGAAAGAGGATAAAAGAGGAAAAAGAGAGGGATGATAGGAGTGGTTATAGTACGCAGAGATACGTACATTGTACAGGATGTTCGAGGAGGCTAGGAGAGAGGCGACGGGGATGAGCCAAGTAAAACGTGGGATGAGGACCTCGTTGTATAACGTACACGACTCGCGTTGCCATCGTTGTATTACTACGGCAACGACTGGACCAACCCACTACTGGGCGAACCGAGCCAGCAGTAGAAACAGCCACGAGGCACCAACCTTCACTCCCCAGCGAGGCCACAGATCACTCGCCCAAATCTCTGTCTCTCGTTTCATTTCGCTATTTCATCTAAGATTTTTTTATCCTTCTTCGTTCAAGACTTGGCTAGAATTTTAATTCGAATTTAATGAAATGGCAATCGAGGATGGGCAAACGCTAAAATTAAATTCTTCAAAGTTTAACGAACATTGCACAGCTCTTTTTTTTTTTTTTTTTTAATGCTTTTCAAAACACTATTCAGTAAAATATCATTTTGATCATTTATTTAACTTGCATTTTTATTGTATTTGCATAACACAAATTATTCAAATTCAATGATTATTATCATGTACATTTTTTTACAATTTCGTTTAATGAATATTAAGTTTAATTTTTAATTCATTCGTGTAACATATTCGCTTCAAACAATAATGACATTTTTTATTTTATTACGTTTAATAAATTATTTCATACAAAGTAATATTCCAAAGTTCATTTTTTATATTATACATATTTGGTATTTAAACTCGAGGGTTGAAAGATGATTATCGTGAAATCTACGGAGTATCGGGGTCTTTACTTATAACGACGAATCGACCGATAGAATTTTAGTACCAGTGATCAAACCTGTCTCAGTCTAGTTGACCTGTAACTCAACCGATTAGTTTTTGCTTGTTGACCACCCGAGTATATCTCTCTACTTACGGTCACTCCTGCATTTTCCATGTCCCTGAATTCTTGGACTCTCTATTCTCGGTGTTTAGATTGATGTCAACAGTTGAGATGCCATTATTACCACCGTTATAGTTGCATTTCTCTCAGTCCTTTCCTCTCGCACGTAATATCCTTCTCACAAGGAATTTCACAGCACGTTTAATCTACCGTTTCTTCTGTTCATTGACTCTCGAGACACTCTAGCGCACTTCCCCATCCCATAGAGCTTACAGCTGGAATTTAACAAATCTCCTTTTTTTGTTCTTCATGATTTATAGATGACGATAACCGATGTAAGTATTCATACGCACTTTCAACTCTATTTTGCATCTAAAAAAATTATTTGCCAAATAAATTCAATCTAATTTGGGTTTGGTTTACCTTGAAATGCTTTTTTTCTTCTATTAATTGAATATGTGCAACTGATATATCTTTGCCTTTTCAACGATTTCAATTGATTGTTTTTTCTTTTTTTTTTTGTCTATCGAAGATCCCATATCCAACACTCAACTACAAACAAATATTCCAATACTTTGCTTATAATTAATTTCTTTATTTACGAATGAAATGAAATATTTTTTCTTTGCTAAATTTATATTTTAATAAAAATATCTTCTGTACGTAACATTTTTTTTAAGGTTTCTTGTGGAATTGGTTCATGTCGAGCTCGTGAATAACTGTAAAAAAAAATGTTGAGAGTTATTCATTGATAAATATGACGGAAAGTGTTATTTAAAAGATTCTTCATTAATCTGTTAAAGTTGATAAATAATAACAGATATTATCTAAATTTAATATAGATTTTAGATTGAATGATGCTCGAATTACAATTTAATATTGTCATAAATAACTTGTGAAAATATATGAAAAGTCGGATAACTTTTGAAAATATCGATGTTGAGTAAGTAGGAAATAAGATATCCTGGAAACGAGACGAAAATACATCGTCAAGACCTCGTGACGATAGATGTGGATCAGGGTTACCCCCTCGGGGTCTATATATGACCCTCTTATTTGACTGACTGTTCAGTATATTGCGGTCAATCGCCTCACTCTTCAACCCCTTCCATAAGTGCTTTTTTACGCCCACCCTTTCAACCACCCTCCGCCCCTTTCGTTTATATTACCCTCTCTTTATTATTCTCTTTCCCCTCTATCTTCTTTCTCATTTGGTCTGTCGTGCTCTGTCTGGAACAAGTCATTGCACATGTCGTGCTTTAATTAAATTTTCAATACGACAACTCTTCGATAAGTTCAATTTTCCTTACTGAATTATTCACTCGATCATTAATTTTTCTCGTATTTCATTTCATTTTTACTTTATACAAACGCACGAGAGTTAACTGACGGAATGCATCGAGTCTGTAGTAGGACGAGGAGGGCTGAAGGATCGATAATACCGTGACGCGTATCGTATGTCTTGTTATCATCGATTTTGGGTCACTTTTACTTATATTTGACTACGTTGTTTCGTTATCGCTCTCCTTGGTGCCGCAAAACAGTTTCGTGACTTTAGCAACTTACTTATTGGTTAACGGCTAATAATTTTGAGTTAACGGTTGCATTATTGTAACTGGGTATTTTAGATTTAATATCCGCTCATCAGATTTTTGTGAATAATGTAAATCGTGCATGGAATTTCATACAAATATCTCTCCAACGTTTGACAAACGATATATTTTATTAAAACCATAAATGAAGTAAATGCAATTAAAATAGCGAATAATCGTAAGTTGTCTCAATTAGTAAACATCTTTGTAGGCATTGAAGAAAATACGGTGATACTGTCACACAAAAGTGAAAACTATCGGTGCACACGTATCGCTCAGCAATTCAATAGTTACACCACGATAAATGGGTTCTATAAAAAAAAAAAACACATAACCAACTGTTAGTTATGTTATACATCATGTGTGGCATCATCAATTTGTAAATTTTTAGTACAGATACGTAATCAGTGATCTCTAAGATCTTCGAGTACCGAGTTTTATCCGAATGAAGTAACTTTTGATTATTCTCACAAGAAGCTTTGGTTTAATGAATTTTTCTTTTTTTTTTTTTTTTTTTTTTCTCAGAGTTTCATATCAGGATATTCAGAATGATGTGAAACATCATTTGAAATGAAACATGTGAAACATCATGAAAGTTATTCAAGTTTAAATGTCCAAACTTGAGAGAGAGAGAGAGAGTCCAAAATTGATTTGTCCGTAACTCGAGAATCCTAAGAGCAATCGAACTGAGAGATGTAGCACAAAAGTGAAGTTAACCTACTTTGATTGTTGAGATTTTACTAAATTTATACAGACATTCAGATTTTATGCTCATCGATTTCTCGAAAAAAAAGTGTGAAGTAACTTTCTTTTTTTTTGGGATTAAAAAAATTATAGATAGTCAGATTTTATGCTCTTTGCAATTTTTCGATAAAAAGTGTGAAAAGTGTGTTAATTTCCTTTGATTGACATTCTGATTTTATGCCGTTTCGACTTTCTCGAAAAAAAAAGCTGTTGCGCTCTTTAACTTTCACAAATTTTCAGCAATTACAGTTAATCGATCTTCATAATTCAAGTAACTTTCGAAGATATTTGCTATTGCATTTCACCAAAATCTGCAAAGAGGATAGAATTTTATGGGACATTGATATTTCGAAAATTTTTATCATTTCGAATGAAATTTCTTAGCAAAGCGAAGTACTTAACATTTAGATATGTTCGATATTAAGTTTGCACTCGATCGGTGGATGGAATTCCTTTTTTGTTAAGGTTTAAATTTTCAAATTGCACGTTGCTTCCTCATTATTTCTCACCTTTAACAAAGTATGTTGATCAATATTCATTTCTTCGTAAAGTGAAAAAGTGGAAATGAAGCAACATACGAGATTCTAATTCGCGTCTTTATTAAAAAAAAAAAATGTAATCGCTATAAAATTCGAATCTTCATTTACTGATATTTACAAAGTTAAATATACCAACATCGCTCAACGTTAATTCCTTTCTCTACGAAATATGAAGAGATTACTTAATTGATAAAAATTTACGTGAGGTAGAACGACAACATAAATTTTTCAATAACCTCAAAAACTCATAAAATCAGTAAATCTTTATATATTTAGCTAAGATTCAATTCCAATGAACAAAATTTGAAATTCCAATAGTCCTATTGGAATTCTAGCAAGGGAATTTGCCGATTGCCAACTGCAAATTTATTTTCCAGGTGTATCGTAATACCAGATCCGCTAATCTCGAATTGGAAGAATACTTTTAGCTGCGAGAAGCTCACTCGCCATCTAGCGGTGCTGTACAAACTGCTATTGTAATATAAATGTTCAAATGTTCTTTCGAGTTTTTGGATTCTGTATATAATTTGCGATTCGTAATTACGCGTGTGGTAGATTTAATTAATTATCGATGAGTTTGATATTTCGCGTCTGACTATCAGAAAGTTAAAGTTTCTATTTAATTTTCATCGATACGCGCATCAATTATCGAGTTATTTGACACTTTTATATGAATTTTCATATCAAAATATGCGGCGTCGTCTTCGCGGTAAATTCATCACACCATTTTGACGATCGACGGTGCTATCGCTAGTCTTACGATCGGACGACTCTTAATCGTCGTTTTTTAAACTTCAACACGAGTTTTATAATGGAAATACGTCACAAACGAAAAAGTGCAATAATACGGCCAAGATTAGAGACAACTGGGTTGATTCGCGTTACATAGATTGCAATTGTATTACAAAATTCTTAAATTTCTGTCTATATCGTTGACAATGACAGAACTTGATAGAAATAAAAATGTGATAAGAAAGTAACGAGTTGCGACTGCATCGTTTATATCTCTTTTTTCATTAACTTTTAATTTCTTATCATTAAAATTACAGCAACAAGAGAAATAGTCTCCTATTTGTTATCACAAATATTCTAATGATAAATAATAATATGAAATAATAACAACAAATAAATAATCAATAAAAATATAATAAAATTAAATAAGCTAAATATTTGAAAGTATTTTGTTGAATTTATTTACCTGGTTAATTTTTACGAATAAATATTCTTAAAATTCGTAATTACTATAAGTACTACAGGCAAATTCAATAAATTGTTTAAAAATACTGTAATTCTACATTTATTTTATAGTTAATTATAGTTTAATTACAGAGAGAATCAATTTTTTACTTTTCACAGAAATTTGTTAATATTTTTTAAAATTAATATTATATTTTTATTTTGCGTGGTGTTATGAAGAATTTGGTTATACCACCTTTTAAATAAATGCGTAAGTTAATCATTGATCGAAGTATTTCAAGAACGTGTTTTACACGGCGTAGCTTAACTCAATTTTCATTTATTTATTTTAATTCCATTTTCTCGTTTGATTTTTCACGAGTTGCGCTACGTCGTTTTTATTTCCTTTTAGGCATTCACTCCCTTATTACGCACTCACTCCCTTATTACGCACTCACTCCCTTATTAGGCACTTACTCCCTTATTAGGCACACACTCATTTAGATGAGGGATTATTATTATTGTCTTCCTGATTGTGTCTCGATTGTGTATCGATCCGATTTGGTTTTCCTTGACAGGGTTTCTTCATCTTGG
This sequence comes from Cylloceria caligata, assembly GCA_963942595.1. NCBI lineage: Eukaryota > Metazoa > Arthropoda > Insecta > Hymenoptera > Ichneumonidae > Cylloceria > Cylloceria caligata. The sequence continues at coordinate 17,192,353 of OZ012705.1, forward strand.
TATAAACTCATAATCCATAGAGTTTAAATTCATTTGGCCCATGCCAAATGTGAAATTCCTAGAAAAAAACAATGATTTTTAGCTAAAGTAGCCACTTTTGTGTCTGTATGGAGTCAGAAAGCAGCAACACCTCAACGGATTAAATTGTGCTCTACACTGTTATCTTATATGATAAAAATGAAAAGGCTGACACAGTTTAAATCATTTTCTATAGCTGGAAATTTATAATTTAATCAAAATAAAGATATTTTTTTTATTGCAATTTCGTGAAAATGCGTGATGAACATTTTTCTATAATTCCACTTTTTTTTCCTTTTAATGTGATAAAACTATTCTTAAAGTGAATTCCTAGCCAGATAATTTAAAGCGTTTTATTTAAAAAAAATTTATTTAATAATAATTTTTTAAATTAAGAAATAAAATCGTGATAAAACTTTTTGCATAATCCCACTTTTTTTTTCTTTCAATGTAACAAAACTATTCCTAAAGTGAATCACTGAATTTTAATCGTGGTATTAAAAAAAAATGATTTAATAATCATTTTTTATAATTTAATTAAAGAATAAAATTGTGATAAAACTTTTTGTATAATCCCAAATTTACTTCCTTCCAATGTAACAAAATTATTCCTAAAGTGAATCACTGGCCCGACAATTTTATGTGTGGTATTTTACAAAAAAAAATATTCAATAAAAAAATGCAAATAAGAAAAAATAATTATGATAATAAGATAAATATATTTAAGTTAAAAATAAACTAATACAATACGCATATCTCGTTGAACGGTTCCGTTAGAACATAACAAATGATCACCACTTTACAAGATAATATTCGCAAAATAAAATATTATATTTTACTGTCAACAAGGAATCATCGAATAAAATATAAACATTACCACGTCGGTAGTAAAGACATGAAAGTTATACCAATTAGATTGGTCTAAATTCTCGGAATAATGCAAATAGCGAGTTCGTGCGAGAAAAAGAGGAACGAAATAAAACAAAGTTTTATTTTTCTTTATTACTTTCCAGATCGTCCTTATTCCTATGCGATTATCCTGTTGTACGATTCATACAATTGATTTTTCAAAAATTCTATCCATTTTTACCAAGTTAATTAACGTTCATCGATAAAACTTTTAATTATTTGAATTTCGTGTAAAAAAATATAGAAACACGAACTGTGACGTACAATCATGCAAGTGCGTTTTAAAATCTCCCAATGTGACATTTTAGCGTTTTACTCTAATAGTTTCATTTACTTAACATATAAATTACAGCAACAAGAGAAGTAGTATCCTGTCTGTCAAATATTCTAATGATACATAATAATATAAAATAATAACAATAAATAAATAATGAAAAAAATGTAATAAAATAAAATTGTGCCAAATTTTTAAAAGATTTTTGTTCAATATCATTAACTGGTTAATTAATTCTTACGAATTTATTATTCTCACGTAATTATCAAAAGTACTAAAAAAGATTGTTTAGTCTTTGTAATTCTAAGTTTTTTTTTTATAATAAATTATAGTTGAACTCTAGAGAGAATTAATTTTTTACGTTTCACAAAACTTTATAAATATTTTTTTTATTTCAATTGCTAAATTTTAAAACGCATTTTGTTCAATTCAATTAAACTTTTACAAGTCACACCTCCCGAAAACGTCCCGAAATGGAACTATGAAGATTTTCAGAGCTGAAAAATGTGGATATTCTTGTGACTTAAAAAATAAAATTCATAATTACAAAAAGTACTAAAATATATTGTTTAAGAAGTCTTTGTAATAATAATTTTTTATTAATAAATTATAGTTGAATTCCAGAGAGAATCAATGTTTTACGTTTCACAAAATTTCATTGATATCTTTTTAATTATTGTAATAATTAAAATTTTTCGTATTATTAATGAAAAATTTGGATGAATTACATTTAAAATAAATGCATAAGTTATTAATTGATCGAAGTAGTGTGAAGAACGTGTTCGATACGACAAAGCTTGATTCAATTGTCATCTATTTGTGTTTATCCCCATTTTCTCCTATTGTTTTTCAATCGATTCCACTTATCTTTAGCTCTCTATCGTGTCCAAGTGTGTATACAGTCGATTGGGAATAATGAAAGTACTGAAAGAGGCAAGAAAATGAAGAAATAATTGGTTACGTGTGCAAGTGAAGTATAGAAAGGAAGTACGGTAACACACACACACACACACACACACACACACACACACACACACACACACACACACACACACACACACACACACACACACACACACACACACACACACACACACACACACACACACACACACACACTTGTGTATACACCTGAAGGAGAGAAAAAAAAACAGTGGTCATCGCTTTATATCGTCATTCTGCCCTACAAAACTGCATAATAGACTATTTGTCGACGATTGTACACCGTTCATGCTATCACGCGGCTGACTATAGCGCAATTTTTCATCAGCTTCGAGTCCATTCACTGCTGGCTAACCGTATTCTTGCTTTCATTGTTCCCTGTATTGCAGTTACAACTAGTGGTACTGGATCGTGTATCGTGTTGCAATGCTATCGACTTATCATGAGACACGTAATACAGTGGCAGGCCTTAGATAGATATAAAGACAGCAGGTTGGTTGATTTATACGCGAGTGGCCCTTACGTATAAAGTTGGGTAACGTATGCCTGAAAAATGAACCAAGATTTAAAAAAAAAATACAAGAACAACAACATTATTCGTGACTTGCGGCATAAACAATGATTGAATAACATTGTTTATGCATAATTATTAAGTACGAATGTATATATAACGCTGGCCGAAGGAGTCAAGTAGTAGTGACCACTGACTGGTCAGACTATTGCTTTTGATTAATAATTTCCTCGAGAATCGATCGATGTGTCAATCAAGCGGGACAGAGTGTGTGAGCTTTCGTATTTCTTGCACAGTTACTTGTAGTCATTTCAGTCAGTGTAACTGAAAGGTCCGAAGGTGACGGGTGACAGGTTGCAAGATCCCTTTCTTGCGATATACTTTGGTTGGAGGTTCGAGTGCTCGATATTTCGATGCGTTTTTCATTCTTCTCGTTTTATCAATTAAAAAAATTGAGATTACTCTTTATTGCAGTTAGTGAAGATTGTAGATATATCGTTTCATCGATTTGTACAATTTTTAAATTATTTAGTAAATATTGGTAACTATCTGTGGCGTTCTTTATAAGTTTAGTGGTGACAAATGGAACTATTTTACTGAATTCTGAAAAGAGCGTTACGATCCCGAGCACGTGGCTCCCTCCGAAATATTCAACGACGAATATTCTTACTAAATAATGTTACTCAACAGTTTGTTGGATAAAAAGTCGTAAATTCTACTGTTAAATAGTAAAATAACGAGGACGAAAGAATGCAATTTGTCGAGATAAAATCTACGTCTTGCATTGATCATTGTAAAAATGTCGGGCGTTTTGTAAAGACATACGAGCTATAATCGCAGAATTAAATTGAAGAACACGATAGTGAAGGATATCCGGGGAACATTGGCGACGTGCGGTAATACGTAATGCTCTTTCTATCTCCCTCTCTCCTCATAGTCGTAAATTTCGCGACTACGGAGACGCTAAGGGGCGATTTTGCAATTAAATTTTACGGAATTGCCAAGACGCAGCGAAACGTTATATTTGAATACGAGCCGAGGGCATCCGAGTGATTCTTGCGGCGAGTACATACTCAATTATATCGTCGGATGGCGAAGGGCTGGATCGCTCAAGTTTGATTCTGGAACGGGTGGAAGGAAGCTTTTGCGACGTTTGCAAAGTGCGAGCGGGCAAATAGCTATAGGGTGAGAACAGGGAGGAAGCTTACAGGTCAAGGTCCCATGATCCAGCGTCCCGCCCATAAGGGAAGACGTAGAAAGAAGTATCCATATCTATATCTATATCTATATCTATATCTATATCTACTATTCTTCTATCCTTCTATCCAACTATCTCGGAATTTGTAAGAATTATAGAACTCGTCTCAATTTCCATACATTCGACCGTTTCACCCTTTTTTTCTCGATTCCTTTGATCCCTGATCAGTCTCTCCTTCGCTTTCAAACCAAGGGAATTTCGTGGAATTACCCATGCCCAACTTTCCGATTCCTTTCTGATCGTTTGTCCTATACAGAATCCGTAGCCATCATCCCTTCATTCCCTTCCATAACTCCTGCTTCTATCCCGAGGCAAAGAAAAGCTACAGTTACTCATGGTTTTGGCTTATATCGCCTCAGCACGAAGGAAGTTCATTGATAGATTGCGAGGGCGCCTATCGCCCGATCCGTACAAAATACCGTTTATTATTAGTGTTATTAAAAAATTATTAAAGTGAGTTCATCGGAAGGGCACATTACATAACTCTCGTATTAATTTTTCTAACAAAAAAATATCTCTGCCATCTGGAACGAAACAATTCTTCGGCGTTGATCAAGGCTGATGATAAGTGTTCTCTGGTAAAATAGGGATCGTGAGAGAGTTAACGCTATTGAAATTCGGGGGGGGGGGGGGGGGGAGGAACGAGAGAGAATAGCAGCCAACTTTATCTGAGATCACTTACCATTAGTCTTGGAACACCGAAGATTTGTTCCGTGGTAGAGATGTACACTGGTTGACTTGTAATATGGTAAAGTTTTATTATAATAGAGATGTTCCCAGGAAGACCTTAATTATGGTAGAGCTATTTTGTGGAAGAGATATTAATTTTTTTTTCGCTTCTTGAAGACATTTTTATTCGTTGAAAAATGAATGAGAAAGTTATAAATGCGCCATCCTCGTGTCTATACGTTTAATTCTTTAAGAATATGGATTAACGCAATTCCGATAACACTATGAAAGTATATTTAAAAAATGATAACTCAATGCCAAGGTCATATGGATAAAAATTAATTATTAAATAATTCATCATCAAGAATTAATATTCATACGGAAAACAAGATGAACCAATCAACGAGCGAATAAAAGAATAGTTTTTAAAAATGATACTTAAGATGGTTGAAGCACGAATTGAAATTCTGGGGGGGGGGAGAGGAACGAGAGAGAATAGCAGCCAGCTTTATCCGAGATCACTTAACATTAGTCTTGGAACGCCGAAGATTTGTTCCGTTGTAGAGATGTACACTGGTTGACTTGTAATATGGTAAAGTTTTATTATAATAGAGATGTTCCCAGGAAGACCTTAATTATGGTAGAGCTATTTCGTGGAAGAGATAATAATTTTTTTTTCGCTTCTTGCAGACATTTTTATTCGTTGAAAAATGAATGAGAAAGTTATAAATGCGCCATCTCCGTGTCTATACGTTTAATTCTTTAAGAATATAGATCAACGCACTTCGGATAACACTATAAAAGTATATTTAAAAAATGATAACTCAATGCCAAGGTCATATGGATAAAAATTAATTATTAAATAATTCATCATCAAGAATTAATATTCATACGAAAAACAAAATGAACCAATCAACGAGCGAATAAAAGAATGGTTTTTAAAAATAATACTTAAGAAGGTTGAAGCACGAATTGAAACTATTTAGAATTCGCTGAAATAAAAACGTAATATTAACGAATAATACAACAAAAGATGTTGCTACGTAATTTTTTAATAATAAATCGTTAAAGTTTCGCTTTTATGCATTGACTTTTGTGACAATAGCAATACGATTACTTGTAGATGATAAAAAGGGAATCGAAAAATATTAATAAATTCATGCAAACGTACCAATTGCAATAGCACGAGGGTAAGGAATCTATCAGCTTTTGTCTCAGCACGCTCAGGAATCAAAGCGGACCTCTCGCTCCAATATTACCTGCCACGCACCGTGCGCGCCGCTGTGTCTATGGCCCCACGTGCCCCTTGCTCCAACCTCCTTAAGCGGATTTCAATAAATACCAATGCGTCTAATCGTGAAATAAAATGACAACTACCTACTACTGACCGTGTTGCTAAACAAATAACGCGACATTATTTAGGAGAAATAAGTAGACTTATGTTCAAATGAGCATACGTTAATTTTTTACTAGGTTAAGTTAATTTGTACTCAGATTTTGCAAGTTGATAAATTGTGTTTGTTCAAAGATACATTTACAACTCCGTCATTGATTAATCTAGAAGATTACAAGTTTACCAGATAATAATCCTACCACAAAACTACTATTCACGTTTTTACTATCAGACTTTTAACTATTTCAATAGCGTCATAGAATGCCGAGCTTATGTGTTGCTTAATTGTCCGTAATTGCATAGTCTCGTACCCCACGTTGACGGCAACGGTTTTCTCATTTTCATTGTGGTGCCGCACAGCCCCCGGTGGAAAATAGTAGTCTCGGGTCGCACATCTCTTCTTCCGAGACGTTTTCTCCTTGGCTACCGGGAATCCTTATCTCGACAGGACTTGCCGTTCACTACTACTACACGTGGTGTGTTTCTAAATGTACGACTTGGCGAGGAGCCTTCACTGCTCGCGCGGGGCTGCTCGCAAGCCTCTTGATGTGCCACTCGAAATTTACGATACGCGCACGATCGTGTTTCGTCGATTACGAGGAGTTACCGTGTCTCTTTCTCCCTCCTTTCCACCAACCCCGCCTTACTCTCATTTTTATTTCTCGATTTTCCAACCTCCCTCACTCCTTTGCATACTACTAATGGTTATACTACCCGCAATCTATTCGCTTCACAGCTATAAAGAATTCTCTTTGAACTCGTTGATTAATAAAAAGCAGTTAAAAAATTTCCTTATTTCGAATATAGGAAAATATATTTAAAATCCCAAATTGAAAGGATGAGTTGAAAGGGTTGATAACATTTTTTTTGTACTTAATGCAGTGTATAAAAAAATGCATTACAAGTAGATTAAAAAAAATCCTTTTCTAAATTGGGGAATGAAATAGGGGTGGAAAGATTTTTAAAATGATTTTCATATATATATTACAAGAGTGGATAGCATATACGTGTGAAAAGAAGATTGCATCGAGGCTAAAAGAGAAAAAGAATGTCCTTCGGAGTTAAGGGATGAAGTAGATGGTTGAAAGGGGTTTGAGAGGCGTCTTCTCTGAGCTTTACGAGAAAGAGTGTAGCGACGACGACAACGATAGGATCACTTTCTTTGTGGCAAATTCGCGTTTTGGGCTTGGATATTTGGCATTATTATGATATAGGATACGCCATTTGCCTCGCGCCACCCCCATTCCCCGGGACTTCCGTAGCTTAGCCTCGAACTCTCTTTTGCCTCCTTCTTCCTTCGAGGCCGTACACTAAGCCAAGTTTCTTACAGTTACACAGTCAACTGTACGTAAATCTTTGCGGATGCCGGGACGCGAGCCTGTCCACCACGTTATTCCACCCTATACCCACCCACCCCACCTCCGAGTCCTTACGAGATACTCGTCTCGTTCCAGAGAGCTTAAGTGCACCGAGACACGACGAGTCTCCACCGCGTCGGACTTACTCTGAAAGCCCCACCTCAGTCACCGTATTTTTATTTTATTTTTTTACCATTCTATCAACTTATTTTATTATATATTTAGGGGATGAAAGCTCAAGAGTTATAAACTCGTATTTATTTATTTATTTATTTATTTATTTATTTTTATCAATTAATCTAGAGATTGTTAATTAAGGGGATGAAAAGCTCTGGGGGCGCAAGCATTAGGAAGATGCAATACAAATTTCTGAAAATCCCTTTCGCCCCACCGTGATTGTCAATTTTTCTGTCTGACACTCATGACAATTCAGTCAATGTATCGCATCACCCTAAGGTTCTATCGAAATAAATTGATTGCGATTCGCCAACGGGGCGACTAATCATACCGCTGGCCAGTAGCACACATCGTATCTTTTTCAACCTTCGTGTTCCATTCTCTCTCTCTCTCTCTCTCTCTCTCTCTCTCTCTCTCTCTCTCTCTCTCTCTCTCTCTCTCTCTCTCTCTCTCTCTCTCTCTCTCTCTCTCTCTCTCTCTCTCTCTCTCTCTCTCTCTCTCTCTCTTCCGAACTTCATTATTTCAATTAGGACTGAGCAAAGTAAATTTCCGGATGACCGAATATCGAAGAACCTCAACTCGTCGCGCGTTACGTTACCGAATGTCCGTTACTCACTGTCCGTATCATTTTTCTTTCAACCAACTCTCCCCTATACCCTTTCTCTCCCATTCTTAGTGGATACAGTTTCGGAAATAAACTTGTATTTTATTTTTACCAAGTTTTTTCGGTGATTCCAGCCCTTAATTATTTAATTGATCACTTTTAGTTTAAGGACTGTTGAATTGTATCGCAAAACTACTGAATTACTATTGTGGGCGAGGCTCCAGAGTCAAGAGCATATAACTCTACTTGGTTACGAGGAGATGATAGGTTAGGAAAGAATAACCTCTAATGGGATCTCAATGGCACCATAAATTCAACGAATAGTTGGCAAATTTTGCAGTGTTCACTCGTTCTTTATCTTTGCCTTCGTCTCTCGCCTTTCCACGATCACATTTGCTTCTCAAATGTCCTTTTAAAGCTTTGAGGTAAATTTTATCCTCTGTAAGCTACATTAAAAATGGCTGACAGGTATCAAAATGACCGGTAGTACATAAAAATGAATCACAGGATCGTCTCTTTACCCTCTGACTGATACAACAATGATGCCACGACATATAGTGTTACTGCGTTAATATAAATGAAAATACCACAGAAACTTTCTCTTTCTTTCCTTCCCCTTCGTCTATTTCAAACCATGAGCGCGTGTGCATCGTGACTGCAGGTTATTTTCCTTCTGGGTTGCAAAGAATTCGAAATCGATTGACAGTAGAAAAACATAGTTGAACGATCGTTCGCGTCCTTGATAATCGACTGGGTCAAGTAGGACGTTAGTGGGGAGGAAGAAATAAATGGAAAGAGCCAGGCTGAGGGAGGATTTGAACAAACGGTCGTAATGCTATTCGGTAATATGTAACAGATTCTATACATACTACGTAGCTCAACATGCACGCCGTGTGCAGTATCTCCGTTTCTGCATTAATACACATATTACAGCCAATGCAACTATAGTGCATTTCCATATATGTATTGTACATATGACTCGCAATACATCAGCTGCCTATAACATTCGAACCTTGGCCGTGCTAATAGGCTGATATTCGCTCGATAGCTCTCGCTATCGCCTAGTATATGCAACAGCCCCCGATGTCACACGCTTTTCTCAACCCCTCTTTTACACTTCGTTTTCACCCGAAGCCCTTATTTACACCACGAGCTTGTATCACTTGGCTTATTCTCGCATAACGTTCCGAGCCATTCAATCATGTCTTATGGTCGTCATGACAAGATAACCTTCAATTAATTAATGAACACCGCGATGTAGAATCTTGAGGTGGCGCCACCTGTACAGTTTCATAGCGAACCTTAAAATTTATCAGGGTTTTTTGGGTTTCTGATTATAATAATTGTCTTATAGAAGAAGCTTCCTGTAATGTGAAACAAAAAAATGAGGAAGCAATGCTCCAGCTTCAAGTTTGCAACTTTTTAAAAAACATTTCAAGGATTAGTTTTAAAAATTATTTTGTACAATCTTGAATTCCAAGTCCTAAGAAGTTAAAGAAGACACCGACGAAGGTGGCACAATCAACCGAAGCATCAAAAAATCGTTTTGATATTAATTTTTTATTTTAATAAACTACGCAAAAATTTTAATTGTCACGGAATGTGGACACATTGACAGGTTTTTATCAAATTCTACCACGATTTTCATTTTAAAAAAATGAAGCAATCTTTCGACTCCCTGATTATTTATTTAAAAGAGGGAAGTGACGTTCTTTTCAGTGTCAGTACAATCGACCGTGCGCATGGCTTCTTATCTGTTAGATTCGGGGAGCTTTCTCGGCTATCGGTAATAGCCAGATAGAGAAAGAAACAGAGTCGGAGAGAGCGAGACTAGAACACGGCTCTATATCCGGTGGTACGCGGAGAGACAGAGAAAACAGGAATCGCAGCAGCGTGACTAGCGACAGAGCGGCGTTCTCCTCTCGTTGTGTGGTTGTCGTGTCGCATTGCGGCGTAAGCGGCAAATATTACCCCAAATGTCACTCTGCGTATCCAAAAAATTACTCCTACTTTTGGTCTCTTTCTTTAACCTTCTCAGTCCTTCCCTTATTTTTCATGATAAACGATCGTTAATCATTTTTCGTGAGTACCGTTGTTCAGGTCTCACACATAACTCTTAAAAAAAAACTAGAAAACATTTGTTTTTTTCTTAACAATTTTTCTTTTGTAATAGAAAGAATTTTTTTCCTTCAATTATTTAAATTTTTCGCTCCTCTTTTGCTCCAGAGTTATGAAAGTGCCAAAAATAGTAATAGAGGAAGGGGGGAGGGCACGTGTCCCTCAAAAACGGTTAACTAGGTCAATTTTCGTCAAGAGCACAGTCGATGGAAAGGCAAGGGAGGCTTGAGACCGAGTTTGTTAGGAAGAGAGGAATGGGAGAGACACGAAGCAGAATATTATAGATATAACCGTAAATTCGGGCCCCTGTGATATTACCGGATAACGGAAACTACTTTCAGATCTCTCTCACTCTCTCTCTCTCTCTTCTTTTACTTTATATTTTTCTCCTTATTACTCAGGGTCACAATAGCGTTTTGGCTTTTTTTTTTTCGTTCCTCAATAGAGGACCATGTAAAAAAAATTGTTCTTTTTTTTGTTGTTGCCTATCGTATTACTACAGTATAATTCTATTTATTCAACGCTTAAGGAGATTCCTTCGAAAACTCGTTTGAATATCTCGTTTAACCGCAGAGACGATTCTTATTTTTATTTTGGTTATACCGGTTACAGCCGTTATTGGTCGGTTTGCATATCGTACACTCACATTCGAGTCAAGTTCTCAGTAGTTAAGGTCGTTTGTCGTATGACCTATTTCTCCATTACGCTTTCGTTGTCACAATAGACTAACCCGATAACTTTTGTAAAAATTATGTTAATGTAATTTACGCGAAAGCAATGAGTATCCAATAAAAATGAACAATTTGTACTCATATATAATGGTGTTAAATTAAATAATTTTATTCTTAAGAGGATTGAATAATCAACAAACAGCTTAAAGTGCGTCTAGTAGTAAAATTGATTATTAGTCAGACACGTGAAATTTTCATTTTTTTTCAACGAAAACTATTTTTACTGCGTGTTTTATGGTCGTAGTTGAAGGACGTTGACTCAAGATTATATGATAGTTTACTCTTTTAATTAGTCCTGTGTACGCTTCTGAGAAAAAGCTCAGATTTTCTTCTTTTGGAATTGATCGGTAAAGAGATTAACAGTTTGACAAATAGAATTTGAGTTCTTTACTCAAACAACAGATTATATCAAGTAATAATAAATAAATTGATTTAATAAAATATTATAAGTAGAGAAGATTGTTTCTTGATCAGAAAAGAAAAAAAAACAGAAAAGATTATTCTTTCTCTCGTTAATCGCTTACGATCTCCATCCCGAACCGATGAACATAAAGATACAGCTCAAGTAGAAAAAGTCGGATTTGATCGTACAGGAAAAATATGAATTTCTCGTTCACTCGTTAACCCCTTAAGTACCATGTCTGTAAACATGTGTAGCTGCTGTACAGCGGTAGCGATATTTAAGCGAGTAGTTAAAATTCTAATCGTGTTGGATATTTTTTTTTACTGTCCTTTTTACCTTTAAGTATAATTACTTTAATGGTTCAAAAAGAAATGAATCATCCCCGTTCGTATTGTTATTATCATTAAAGATATTCAAGATCGTTCGTGTCCAGCACAAAATCTTTTGTCCTTAAGGGGTTATACGGAAAAGACTATTCGATACAAGTTCCATGTACAAAAGAATAATAAATTAATTCACGATATATGAAAATGGTGCAAAAACTATTTTTCCTTCTTTATTTCTTGGTGTTACCCTCTCGCAGCCTCGACTAGTGACTAGGTGGTTGGTTAGCGGTACCGAGTAAACTGGGTGTACAGAAGAGTGGCAGTCGAGCAAGCTGGCTGGCAGGCCAGGCTGACTGACGAGCTGGCTGGCTGGCTGGCTGGCTGGCTGGCTGGCTCGGTTCAGTCGACGTGAGAGCGAAACGAGAGAGCTGAAGTACGACAGTATAAGAGAGGTCGAAGCAACCCCAACCCAGGGGGAGGGTCGAGAGGCAAAGGCGGAAGGCAGACGGGCGGCAGACGCCCCATGCTTACCCTCTCCCCCTACTTTCATCCCTCGGGCTTCACCGTCGACGCGTCCGTGACTCACCAAACCGTTATGGGATGAAGCCCGCCCTCCTTTCCATATTTTCTATCTTCCTCACTTTTCACCATGCTACACGACGTGTACGTATACTCTGTCCTAACAGGGCTTTTTCTTTTTTTTTTTCACACTCGCGGTTTCTCCTCCTGTCGAGAGATAATTTTTTTAAATGTCTGCCTTTGCCACTGTCAGGACAAGTTAAATTTATTATTACTGTTATTATTTTAAATATATTTCAACAAATCAGATTTTTGTCGAAATAAGAATTTCTTTTCAATTTTCGTTTGTTTATTATTATTATTATTATTATTATTATTATATATGATTAAATCTTGATTGAATTAAATTATTAAAAAATTTCAACTTCTTTATTATTATTCGTTTTTTTTTTTTTTTTTTAAAGAAATCTCAACGCACGAAATTTTACCGTAATTCCGGAACGAAAGTGTCTAGAAAATATATACGCGTTGAGAATCCTCGAAGAGGTTGATCGACGAGGGGTGGAAACACGAAAAGGGGGATGTTTTATACTTGTAAGCGGAGCGATGCTGCAAATCGTCCTCGACGGCGACGACGACGTCGACGATACGTGATGTTTTACGATCCGGCATATAGCCGCCTAGGAATTCCTGGGGTTGCGTGAAAGACACAAACATACGCACACACACACACACACACACCCTAGTGCACGGATGCACACATGCACGCTTCACGAACGTGCGAATCCTGCTTAAAAAACTGAGTTTCTAATCGGAAATAAAGTCTATCGAATCCAATTGTGTTTTTTTTCTTCTTAAATATCGAATACGTTGTTTAAATTTTCTATTAAAAAACGCTATACTTTTCTATGCGTAACGATGAGCGCTAATTTGATTCGTAAAGTTAATTTTTTTTTCTCAATTCGCGCTTACCAAGCATCTTGATTAATTGAAGAAGAATTTAGATTAGTTACGATTATCGCAACTGTCAGCTGTGCCAATCAATAAATTTGTTTGACTTATTTTTTATTTATTACAATATCAAATCTTTTTTCTCTGTGTGACTATTATTATTGATAGTCGAATGCATCATATCGATAGAAACAAATAAATATCTGAAAAACTGAAAGAAATATTCATTACATCGGCGAGATTCGAAACTGTGTATTTCTCAGATTTGATAACCGTGCTGCGCTTACTCTGCGATTAGAAACCTCGGGAAGATATTTTAGAAAATTGTATCTGACGAACAAAGAAATTATTGATTAAGTATAGTGCATAAGCGTTAGTCATCGATATTGAAAATAAACAACTAAGTTGAGTACTAAAAGACAGTTGACTAAAATTTGAAATTCATCAAAAAGTTGTAGTTTTCTTATATTCGACATACACCAACTACCTCAAGAGTATCTGGAAATGAATGAGGAGGCGGAGGCGGTGACGGTAGAGTTTACTTCTTAGTTATTTTGCCGTCACTCATAATTAACAGATATAAGTAAAGAACAAACTAACTAGGTACCTGAATAATTAACTAAAACCTATAAGAACCTATAAAAAAATATTGACAAACGACAAAAGTACTAAGTAACAAACTAAAAGATAAATAACCTCCTAAACATTCTTTCTGTACCTTCTGTAGTTTAGTTAGTTGATTCGGTCGTTCGTTATCTTCCTATATTTAGCCTTATAACTATTAACCAGTTTTATAGTTTACGGTGAGATACGGTCAAAATCAACTGAAACTTATCCTACATTCATTACTACCCCCCCCCCTTAATTCATTTTTTGGCATTTTCAAGGTGACGGGAGTATATCGATGTGTTATTCAATAATTAAATTGAGTTGTTGAAAATTATTGTTATCCTATGTACCTTCAACTTGCTGACAGTAAACAAAAATATATTCCATAACAATAGTGTCATTCGATGTCCATAAAGCTCTTTACAATAATAAAATACGTATTTAATCCATATTATATAAGATTGATTATAATTAATAATAAATTAGTTGTAATTCGTCGTACAAAACTATTTTCTATTGAGCTACAGAAAAATATTATCATTTATTCCATACAGACTATCAAAAAGAATGTGATGATAAAAAATGATCCGATTCATATAATGTATTCTGACATTAATATCCATTGTAACGCGAATCATATAAGATAATATTCGTGTCAGAGCGTAAACTCTATATTAATATAGATAGATGTACTGATTATGTAAAAGTATATATAGGTACAGATGAAATTTTTATCGTGTTATTACGATGCAAACAAAAAATGAATATGCGTTCATGATAATAACTAGAAATTCCATCTTCATTAACACTAAATGTTATCGTTTATTTTTTAAATTCTACCGAATTTTTTAGACAAATAATACACGCGTGGACGTTCCGAAAAAGGACGATTTTCTTGCTACTTCCTTCTGAATCAAGAAGCACGAATACCACGCCTCCGTGAACGCATCTTTATGATGAAAAAGTTAATCGTGCGGTCGCGTAGTAAACAGAAGAACGTGTCAAGATTTATAGGGAACCAGAGGGCACTCGGAATATTCCATATGTCGCCGAATTTATTAATAAAAGTATCACATGAATTTTCTCTCCTATGTTTCCATGAATTTTTTTTTCCAACAATATTTCGAATTAACCAGAATATTGTGGACCGTTAACAAAAATCGTCTATCCTTGTGGTAATCGTAAAAGAAAATGAATAACAGATAGGAAAATAATTCATCGAACGATTGTAATACAATGCTCAACTGTCCAGTGTCTGTTGAACGAGGGAGAGTACGAAAGTCGACGTTGGTAGCGCGAAGAGCGTAATAATGGCGCTAGAGTTGGATGGTTGCTCGTATAAAATGGCAATATAGTAGTGGCTGTAGACTGGCGAGATACCGGTGGCAGAGAGGAAGGGGGATTTGTAGAAGCATCAGTAGGGACGGGCTACGACGAGTAAACTCGCTCGACTCTGCAGATTTATTGGAATGAAGAGGACACACGAAGCACACGAGAGGACACAGTAGAGAAGTCTACTCGCCAGTTCTCTGAGTCGATACGGAATGTCTGATGACGCATGAGGTATCGTCCACACACTGCATCATAAACCACCGTGTGGTTTCTTTAATCTTTGTTCAGTCGTTTACTCTAATAATTACTGGGCTTTTCCGATAAATTTCGAGCACTTGGCGACAATTCGAACCATTTTAAATACATTTTAGACTATTTTCAATCAGTTCGGATGGCTTAAAATCGATTCAAACTACTTCGAATCAGTTCGGACTATGAAATATAAATTCGTACCAATTCCGAGTACTTCGGATTGATTCGTGATACTTTGTATTTAGTCAACTCGAAGTGCTAAGCGATAGTTCACATTTTTAGAGGATATTGGTTTATGGTAATGAAGATTATGTGCGATATTTCACGTCGAACGTCTACATGGTTGTCCAGCAATTAATTATGGGGGTTATACTCTCATACACGTGCGACATAGCAACAATCATACGTTATCTAATGCTACTCACTAAAACTATACTAAAATTGTTAAAAAATTTAAACAAAATGGATTTTAATTTTTTACATCTTAAAAAAGAACTTTTACAAAGATCGAAATCCTTTGTCTGCAAGGTTATTAAGAATTTGTAAAAATAAAACAGGACGGATTGTGTACAACAATGTACATTGAGGATCTCCCAACACGGGCCTTTCTGTCCTCTCTGCGCATTTCCTTACCAGAATGGCCTCTCTCCTCAATGGTACTTCGTACAAATTGTGAATTAATAACCAGTAATGGTTTAGCCTACAACATATGTAGGCAAACTTCAATATATGTGAGCAATACATGTAGCAATACATGTAGCAATCTTCGCATACCAAATTTTTTTTTCAGATTTTATCCCTTTGTATAAAATAATCGGATGCATTCTTATGTATGAATACTCATGGAATTGGAACGGAGTGATTCGTATATTACATAAACAAGTCCTTACATGGTCGATTTTATTAAAAATTTCAGGTTGTACGCTCAACGGTCAACCTCTGTTGGAATTTCCACGATCAAGCGGTGATCCGGCTCTTGAGCCGTTGAGAATAAAGAAGGCAACCCTCTGGGCGAGGGTTGAACTTAGGCATCCACATCATTATCAGCATCATCGACGGGGCCAGGGCAATCAGCGAAATATAACCCTCTGGGTTTTCAGGGTTAGATGTGGCAATGTAACGCATCTGCGGGGCAAGGTAAGCATAAAATAAATGTAATTATCCACTTCTGCGCTTCGACAAGAAGATAACCTTTGATTCTCCAATTATTTTTGTCTCGTCCGCGCTTGTTACGACGTCAGGAACTTGGCCAACACCTCGATATGGTTACGTCCCTGAGTGTGAACGTTAATCAATTGGGTTGGCAAAAGTTCGACGTTACAAAGGTCGTGAGCAACTGGTACAGCGGTCACGAGAGCACACTGACGAGGCACGATAAACTTACGCTTCTCGTCGATTGCACGGGCTGCGGAAGTCACGTACACGTATCGACATTCGGCGTTCAGGTGCCCAACGTCGTTGAGTCCTCGGTGAATGCAAAAGGTGAGTACTTCAAAATGGCGGCTGGGCATCAGCCATTTCGTTCAAGCCATATATGCATTTAAGAGATAGTTGTCATGCTACGTGCTCGTCAAGTTTAAGTACAATTGGCGTATAAAACAAAAACTTGAATGTCTCAACTTAATAGAGAGTGTAGATTAGTTTATGGATAAAAATTAAATATTTTTTGTTGATTTATGCAAGAATTTGACATTCTCTTGTGTCGTACGTCGAAGTTTCCATTTTAAGTATTCGGTAAGTCACATTTTTCACGGCTGCGTCGCAATCCTCATAATCTGACCAACACGTAGCATCTTTATTTTTATCGCTATCCAATCGAATAACACAAGAAATTACGTAATAGGTTGTTAAATGAGCGATTGCATCGTACGGCAGTGTTTATTCCATGGTTTTTGAGTTAAGGTAGTTCTGCTTGTAATCTGAAGTCAGATTATATTATTCAATAACAAGTGTATGCCGAATGTTGTGATAATAAGCAGGAATAATTGGAAGCTTCCACTGTTGCGTAATTATGTTGCCGAATTTTTGAACAATTTTTTAACAAAAAAAATCGACGTACCACAGTTCAAAACGCTTTTACGGCAGAACTACCTTAAAATAAAGAATATATCTTAGATTTAATCGTTCATCTAATATCGGTTGAAATAAAACTCAGAAGAAATGTTTAAATAAAATAGATTGACTATTTAACGCTTAGAAATTGAACCAAAGTGAAGTTAGGTCGCAAATAGAAATTTTGTCTACTTTTTCAGAGGAACAAGATCCCGATCGGCCATTCTTGGTCGTTCGTACGGATCCAGCGGCTGTGAAGAGAGTCAGGCGACGTGCTATCGAGTGCAGCGGGGCTGTTAAGGGACAATGCTGCAAACAGAGGTTCTACGTAAGCTTTTCGCAGCTCGGATGGGACGATTGGATAATCGCGCCTCAAGGGTGAGCTCATTTTTTCTTGCAATTTGATATTTTTATCGGCAATACGCGTTATCTCTGTGTTTCCAATTTTCTAAAGGGAAGTTTCTCATATCCCATACACCTTGAGTTATCAATGCACGATGATGATGTCCCATATAATTAACGATACCTTGATTTCAAATTTGGTACACGAATCGTCCACTGTCATCAACTGTAAAATATCACAAAATTGTTGAAAATTGGAAACATTTGTTTCAGAATCGAAAAAAATTTATCAGAATACATTTTTTTTACGAAATGTGGGTAAATTATAAAATAACATAAAATGACACTTTGCGAGGTTGTAAGAAATTATAAAATTGAACGTACGCAGCACCACTAGTGGCAATTTGTATCTCCAAAGTATCTAATTGGTCGCCATTTTGTCTAGCGTACATTGACGACCATTTTCTCGCGTATGATTCAGATACTACGCAAACTACTGCAGAGGCGATTGCGCAGCGCGTCACAGAACGCCTGACACGTTTCTCAATTACTACACACACGTGATCGAAGAGTACAGGAAGATGGACAGACTGGCGGGTATGCAGTCGTGTTGTGCACCAGTTAAATTCTCGTCAATGTCGCTCATTTACTACGGACCGGACTCGAACATCATAAAGAAGGATCTACCCAAAATGGTGGTCGACGAGTGCGGTTGTCCCTAGATTAATTTACAGCGTATACATATATCCCACGGAAAAAAAAAAAAAACAAACATTAAGATACAATCTCTCTCTGTGCGGAGGTTGTCGCGCGAGTCTGCGCCGCGGGCCCGCGTGGTGGGCCGACCATCTTCTCCTTCTAACTTCTTCATCAACTTCTTCTTCTTCTTCTTCTTCGACTTGTCATTATTCTTATTCTTATGGTTCTTCTTCTTCTTCTCAGTCCGCTCGTCAGAGTTCGGGGTGGTGCGCGGATCGGCGTCTTTAGATCCCTAGCTCCACGAACGGCCGTCCAGACGTCCAATCGACGAAAAAAATAAACAAAAAAAAAACAAAAACAAAACTATTTAAAACAAAATCTTAGCAGATAATTTTTATCGTCAGGTAATTAAGACGATTGCATAGCTAATTGAGTGTCGACCCGTCCTGCCGTTTGTGGAGGGACCGGGAAAACGCAAACGCCTCCTCGAAAAAAAAAAAAAAAAAAAGAAAATTTTTTAATTAATACAAAAAAACACTAGCTAGGATAATAAAATTTTCAGGTCGTAAAGAAGAAATGCTTAGAAAACTAAAAAGGACGTAAGAGAAAAAAAGAGTGACGTTAAAAATTTAATTAAAAAATTTAAGAAACTAAAATACGACGCACTCCCGTCCGCGTTCAAGTGATCCGTTTCTGCGTTAATAAAAAAACGGAGAAATTACGATAAAACACAATGAAAGTAATTGAGCTTAGACCCTTGTTTTTCGTTCCCAATTAGTTGCAAATATTCGAAAAATAAAAGTGACTTCACGAGTATAGGTAATAATGTATATACGTGATATATTCCGTGAATAATTATAAATATAAATATAAATAAATAAATATATATATATAAATGTATACATATATATACATATATATGTATATATATCCATTAATAATGAAAATATATATAATAAACAAATAAATAAATAAATAAATAAATAAATAAATAAATAAATTATAACAACAAATAACGATATTAATTAACGATTAAAGATCTAACTAGTAAAACTATGAAGAGAGAAAAAAAAAACACACAGACACTCAATCTAATTGCCTTGTTTTTTATGCGAATACGTGCGAAAGTATCGGAGAATTTACCAAGTTATAGAAGAATCGTGCGAGGGAGTGTTTGTGGCCAATATATATAACACAATATTAGAAGAAAAAAAAGTCTTATATAACGTGTATACAATCTATATATATATATACAGTATATATATAAAGACAAGATTTCTTTCTTTTTTTCGCGTCTATGTGTATATATATTATATACATGCATATTCCGCAGTTGCGAGAGCGAGAGTGAGAAATTGACAAATTTACTATGGCCACCCGGAGAATAATTAAGAGTTCAAAGGCTAAGAGAACGAAAAACAAAAAAAAAATATATATATATATATAAATTACACTTATTATTAATATTAACAAAATAAATAAAACGGGGATTGGGGTGGGAGCTTAAAAAAAAAAATTAGTAATAATAATAATAATAATAATTAAAAGTATTTAAAAAAAAAAAAAACGCGTGTGCCAGGAGGGTACAAGGTAAGTTTTGAAAATTTTACAAGCATGTTGAATTAAACGTGACATCTCAAACGAGTCTGTACTATAATCTTAGGGGCATTCCGTAAGTTAGTTAAATTATGTGTGTGTGTGTGTGTGTGTGTGTGTTCGCGCGTGTGTATGCGTGTGTATATGTGTATGTGTATGTATATATATATAAATTTAAAAACTACAATATGTGTATATGTATACACACATATATATATGCATATATGTTATGTATATGTATTGAATTGAGAAAGAAAGAATTTAAGACGAATTGACATTTGGACGACGCAAAACATCAATAATAAGAACAACAACAAAACAACTGTATGGACTTAATTATGTGACAATAAATGGGGAATAGTGAGAATGTAAATAAATGGGGAATGGTGAGAAAGAAAATGGGGATAAGAATGGAAGAGAGAGAAATCGAGCGAGCGAGAGACAGAGAGAGAGAGAGAGAGAGAGAGAGAGAGAGAGAGAGAGAGAGATAGAGAATATGGTGATTTTTTCTAATTATGGGAGGGAGGGTTACTTCTTTTGGGTGTTTGAGAATTTTCCTACGATCCACTCGCGCAGGTAATTCACGGAAGGCTCTCCGAAGGATAAGGAAATCGAATATTTCCAAGAGAAAGAAGAAGAACGAAAAAAAAAAGAAAAAAATGAAAATCTGAAACGCATGATTGCAAAAGTGATTTTAAAGGTATATTCAATTTTGTGGGAAAACTTTTTCGTAACCCACGCAGCCTTACTGGGCCTTACTACAGTTATTATCGCATTAACGAAAAAAGGAAAAAAAAAACAATTACACTAAATTTAACTAACTAATTGTATTATTAAATAAACACGAGCCATGGGGGGAAGGGAAGAGAAAAGAAGAATTACATTAAATAATATTTACGCTATTCGAATATCCCAACGAATTAAAAGTAATTAAATGAAAAAGAAAAACAATTTCAAGTAATTATAGTGATAATGTGGTCTATTGCACTATCATTTGCAATTGCGAGTGAGCGAATGCGTGCCACTGCCACTTCTTTAGACAATTTTTAGGGCCAGGTTGCATAGTTTTTTAAAATTATTTTTAATACACGGATTTTCTATGTATTTATCTTTGTTTTTTTTTTTTTACATTGTTTTCTTCATATTTTTTTGTTTTTCTAGTCTTATTTGCAAGTTATTTTCGTGGTCTTTTATAAATAATACTTTTTCCACTTCTGGGGCGCCATCTTACGGTAGCGTTTGTTACATGACAAACGAGCATTTGTTACATTGACATGTTCTTTTGAGGTTAGTTTAAGAAGTTTCATCAATTAGAGTTAAATGCACAGAAAAATCTCAAATTTTTATCACTCGCTCTAAACTTTTGTTGTAATCAAATTTTAATATCTTGTGAAACTTGTTTGACATGCGCTCTTATCGCGAATGTGCAAATTACGTGTTATTCCCTTTCGATGACTCGAAAGAAAATGTAGAGACAAGAATAAAAAAAATTATATTTTAACAAAGCGCAGATGAATAAAGCAACATAACAAAAATTAAATCGATTCTGTACTTCGTCAATGTAGCAACAAGCAATCGCATTTGTTTGCGATATAAGGACATCGCCCTTTCGCTCGTGCCTTATACCGTGTTGCACGATAGTACTTATCCCCTAACGATTCAGCACCTCTATCTGGTGAACCTTCTTAATGGTCATTTCTTAAATTTATCCTCATATTTACGTTTCTTATGTCTTTATTCCTCTTTTAAGGCGAGTCTGAAGTGTGATCAGTTCTGTAACGTATTATTTCTTTAGTTTCACTCATTATTAGTCCAATTTAAGCGGGGAATCATTAGTTCGCGAGTGTACCGCTACGTGGTGTCTTCCAGTTTTTGTGAAAAAGTGTGTTACGTCGTTAGGACAATAAGTTCTATGTCAACTCTGTTGGGACTTTTTTCTTTAATTAATTTATCTTCATTTTATTATTTCAGACTATCAAATTTGTGAGAGGTTTTTCTTTTTTTTTTTTTTAATTTAATTGAATTATAAATAAATATAAAAATGTAATTGATTAAAAAGTGTTAAAAATAAATCTTAATTATTCTATTTGATGAAGGTATTTTTATTTATTTTTATTTCAATCCCATAATTTGAAGTCTGTTACGTGACTACGAATGCGCGAGGTATTCCCCCTTTCTATTACTCCCGTTGTCTGGGAATCCCTCGAGTCTCCTCGTTGTCTGTATTTCTTTTTTTTAAGCTCTTTGACATTTTTTTTCTCTTTCTCTCGTTTTTGGTCATCCACCTCGGTTCAACAATAAAACATTTCTCGCTCGAATTAATATCTCTTCGCACCATCGACACTTTATTCCGCGCTGTGCTCGCGGTTGGTATGACTACTATTACTGTACGTATATATTGCGTGACCCGTTGGGTGGCTGCTACCTCGACTCAACGACTTTAATTTATCGAACCTCTCTTGCAAATAAGAATAACTAAGTGGAGAATAAAAAAAAGTTTAACTAAAAAACACGTAAGATAAAACAAGAATCGTATGTTTAATCGGTAACAAGTGAAATACGAGAAGTGTGGTTGGAGAAATAAATAAATGCCCGATAAAAACCATTCGCCATTCAGCTAGCAAAAAAAAAAAAAATAATAAAATAACTATTGCGTCCAAACCAGAATAATAACAAGTTAAAATCGACTTTGCGCGTAATCTCTAGTTTTATCGCGATAAGGTCGACTGTACTGTTAGTAAGAATAAAAAAAATTTCTTCACGACGATGAGGTTTAGAAGAAGGAGGAGAGTGGGTAGGGGGACAGAAGAAAAAGAAGAAAGAGCAGGGTGGCGGGGAGGGGGCGTACGAATAAACTATCGAAACGGACGATACGAACGGATCGTCTCTATCGAATTGCGACGCAGGTAGAAAGAAGGAAAGAAATAGCATAACGAATGAAAGTAACACGAAAGTAAAATAATTTAAAAGAAAAATAATAATAATAACTTAAAAAACGGCGAAGCCTTTACCAAGCTCAACTTTACGAAGCAACACCGCCGTATTATATTGTATAAAAAAAATGATGACGATAATAAATAATATTAATGAGAAAACGTATTTAACAAAGAATCCAGAACAAAGGCCCAACCCCCACCACGAGGTGAACAGAAAATCACGTGTCTAGCAAAAAAAGAAAACGACGAAAACACGCATTAATGAGACAAAACCTACATAAACACTCTAATTATTACTGGGGAAAAAAAAAAACACCAACGTATTCGCGCGGCTTACGAGTAATATTTCATGGCTTTTGAAATAAAAAAAAATAAAAATAACGATTTAATTGTGTGAAGCAGAAATAAAAGAAATTTTTAAAAAATTAAGAAAGTAATTCTCACACACACGAAGTACTCTAAAAATATTTAATAAAGAAAAATATAATTCATAAGTTTTGAAACGCGCTACGGAGGAAGGGCCAAGCTAATTGGAGGGGGGGGGCTGTAATTTGAGGGATGACGTGTGTGTGTGTGTCTCTCTCTGTGCGTTTGTACGGTGATCGAGGTGTAATGTTTTTTGTCGAGAAACCTCTTCAAAGTGACACCCAAAATCCCTTTCGTCGACAGCGAAAAAAATCGCCAATTAAATTTTATCACCCTTAATTATAAATTAGTTAAATAAAATAAAATAATGAAAAATTAATTACTCGCTAAAGAGCACACGCACTAATTGACAATTAATAAGACGTTAATTATTTATGGTATTATTGGTTATTTAGCGAGTAATTAACAATTTGTTGATTTAATGCTATTAATGAAATTAATAATTTGTTAATTGCTGATTGATTAACAGCCTCTAAATTATCGTTATCATATTGTCGATCGATGCTTCGAATTTTTTAATTCGGTATGCGACTGTTAACGCGAAAAAAACTTTTACCAAGTTAAACAATGTGACGACAAATAAAATTTGTGTGTATGAAAAAGAAAAAAAAAAAACAAAACAAAAGAAGACGAAAGAAAAAAACAAAAAAAAAAAATAAGTAAGAAGATTTGGCGCGAGAATTGTACTTTTTTGTGGCCAAGTATTTAAATAACGCAATTTCTTATACATATATATATAAATATATGCGATAAATAAAACAAAGATAACGATTAAATTAAGTTCCACGTGATTTCGGACCAAATACATATTTAATTGCGATCCTCCCTTGCGGGATTCCCGAATCATGTTCCTCGTGGGTGAAAGGTAAGGGACTGATGTGCAATGAAAAAATAATTAAATTCCGGAATCACGTTATTCTTCTGTCCCTACTTTTGTGCGTGACAATCCTGTAAATACGCGACTATCTCTGCGCAGATAGTCGCGTTACGACCGAGTTATGCGCCTTTGCGCAGCTCTCTCACGCACGATGTTCGCAAATGCATCGAGGAACCGCGACAAATCTTTATCACCCTCAATCGAGAGATCAATCGCTGAGCGCGCAAAAAAAAAAAAATAAAATAAAATAAACTAATAAACAAACTATAATGTAACAATAATAATAAACAACAGAATTGTTGTCGTTAATTCGCGCTCTTTCGTTTGATCGATCGACCTATGTAGTATTATTAAAAGTAATGTAAATTTTTTAAATTATAATTATTACAATTGTAACGACGGTATGTTATTTTTGTTTTCATGCATAGTTATCATTACCATTATCGATCAACGATCATCTTTAACTATCGTCATCTCTTATCATACCCAGACAGACAAATGACCTTACCGTGGCGTCACACAGTGAAATGTCACAACGTTCCAAAGTGCACCCGCTATTTGGCTTCATAGTGAACTGTATGGCGTGCATCGGACAACACGATGGCAGCACGATACTAGCATAGATGCGGCACGCTATGGTTCATCTTAGGGCACCACGATATGTGCCGACATTATGCTGGCATTGTGTCGTCACATGTACGCCCGTGCCATCTAAATTCCGTCAAAAAGAGGACGCACATCGAATCGTTTGCGGCAGCACGTTGTGCCCCCTTCGACAGCACGTTTGGCAACCTGAGTCATATATACATATTATATATATGTATATATCCTACGAAGGGGGGGTCTTTGGGTTCATAATGTAACATGTTCTCGCGAAAATATTATAATTTATATAAGGATGCAATTCCAAAATAAAAACACACACCCTGACATCGATGTTATACCTTTTATTAATAATCATTATAGTGACAATAATAATATAAATTTCAAACATTCAAAAATCAATTTGTAGCAAATTTAATGACCTCTAGAATTACAATTATTAAATTATAATTATTTTAACGAAATTCTTTATTATAATATTTGGTGCTTTTATAATTTTATTATACTTATGGCTATGATTATGCTCTTGCCAGGGGTATCAACCCCTGCGCTTTGAGCATCACGTTTATACGCATTTGCAGATACGTACGTATACTTTTATTTACGCATATATGTATATGTATATTGAAGAGTGAACATATACGCGAAATATATGTGGTATACGTTATGTGTATATTGTAAGGCGATAAGTCATATCGACCTATCCTCCTCCACCTCCGCCACTCAGTCTTAGTTTCGTGAGACAAACGATGTTGCTCGAGTAAATGTACGTACACCCACACACACACATATATATATATGGGAGTGGGAGAGGATAAAGGAGAGTTGTCGGTTGGGGGAAGGGGGGAGGGGGTCAGCTTTAAAACGAATTGCTATATCGGCGGTAAAAATGCTAACATGTGTCTACAGTACATCTGATATAATCTCTTTTGGAAGACTTTTTTTGACATTTCTTGAGCTACATATCCTTCAGACTCGATTAAAGGTAAAGAGCATCACCATAGGAATAACGTAAGTGCAAGAGAGAGTGTGTTGAACCTACTCTTGAAAAATGTGTATAATATTTCAAATTTATTATTTTCTAAGATATCTACAAGAGGAACTTTAAATAGAAACATTAATGTCTTTTTAAAGACGATGTGTGCTACCCCTCGGTCAATAAAATAAAATTTAATTACCATTTCTACGTTACCCTTGATCTTTCGGATAAAAGTGGTGTCTTACTGTTCTACGGTTTACCGTTCTTATCTCTTATCCGAACGATCAATCGTTGATGGAGAAATTGGAGAAAATTCTGCTTTGTCTCTCGCATATGTATGGCTATCTGAAAGAGACTGACGACGTGTAGCAAGCACTTAACATTAAGTCGTTGACGATTGAATAATTGTAATTTTATTTATTTATTTATCATCTGACGAGAAATCTCTGCGATAACTTTAAAACAGAGATATTTTCGGTGATAATGAATAAAATAACTTTTTTAATAAGTGGGAAAATGACTCGACGATGACTCAGGGTTGTGGAAGGTACTGTAGCATATGATTATTAATTGTATTACATTTGTGACACCCTCGAATCTCGGACAGGTGCGACAGGCTTTTTCAAGTAGTTGAGTTGTAATAGTAGAAGCAACGGCGGTAGCAGAAGCAGAAGCAGAAGCAGCAGCACGTGCCTGGGTTCGAGGACGCCGGGGGCAGTTGTACTCCGTTCATGTGCACTGGTTACTTATTTGTGAGCCACGTTTCCAGTTATAGAGAACTTTCAAGGTACCGCATTATAATACAGCATACAACGATACAGCTGTTAAATAGGTCCTCTCGAATAGTTTTACCGGTGTACATACCGCATTAAGGTAGTTCATCATTAACCGGCGTCAAAAGAATCGAATTAATGGTTTTCGAGTTTATTGAAATTTGACAAATAATATGACCAACCTTCTCTGCTTAGAAAATCTCATTGAAATCGATTGAAACTCATTAAATTTAAAGTAAAGTAATCGGGTCCGATCGATTTCGATGTCGTTTTATTCTCCGATTAATCGGTTTCAATGAGATTTTCTAAGAAGGGCAGACATAGCAATAACTTTGTTACACTTGTTGTGTTTGGAAAATAATGAATATTTCTACATTTGACGGATTTTCGTCAAATATCAAAGTTTTATTACGCAGTTAAAAGTATTTAACAATGCTGTTATGGAAAAGCCACTTTTGGCGTATT
Organism: Cylloceria caligata; assembly: GCA_963942595.1. Taxonomy (NCBI): domain Eukaryota; kingdom Metazoa; phylum Arthropoda; class Insecta; order Hymenoptera; family Ichneumonidae; genus Cylloceria; species Cylloceria caligata. The sequence goes on from OZ012705.1 coordinate 17,219,455, forward strand.
AACTGTAGCTGGAGAAATTCGATAAATGATGTTTTTCTTTTGAAAAATTTACCAATGGCAAGAAGATACCGTTACGAAATGTATATTCGAGCTGCAAAGCAACTCACGGACTAGGTCTTGAGCTAGTAACAATGAAAGAGATCTTCCTGCTTTCGTCTCGGCAAGTTCGAGATTCCGCACAGCGAGCCTCTCGCACTTACCGAGGACCCGCAAGTGCGAAAGTGACAGAGCTAAAAATTGTTAACACATTTTTCACAAACCCAGATCTTCTGAAAAATTGTGAATTTTGGAGTGTTATTTCATGTCACATTCACACAGTGAGCTCCACAACTCCTGACGTCCATTGAAAAATCTGGGTTTCCGGAAAATGTGTTTAAAGTTTTAAGATCGCCTGTCGGTATATCGAACCTTACCTGCATTGTCAATATTAAAAAAATTGATATTCGCGCCATAAGCCTCGCGAAAGCGCCGATAGATGGAGCACTGCGTCAACGTACGTCAAGTATAAAGCGATGGGTATCATGTTCCGGAATCCGTAAGTATCGTGTCCCAGGTCCAGGACAATTACATTTGAAACTGGTCTGAAACAAACATGCCGTGCCTGATTGTGAGTAAGAACGACGCGTATTCCGCGCCTTCTTTTTTTCTCTGATCAAGATATTCTGAGCAATGTCGAATTTTTGAGGCTCAATCCATGTCATATTTACGCAGTGAGCTCCACACTCCCGACGTCCATAAAAAAATTTGGCTTTCAAATAAATGTCCTGAAAGTTTTGAGGTGAACTGTCGGTATCGTACCTCACTTGTATCGAGAATATTTAAAAAATGTCTTATTCGCCTCAAAAGCTTCGCAAAAGCACCTCGTCAACGAACTTTGAGTCTAGAGCGATGGGTATTATGTTACTAGGTCCGGGAGTATTTTGTCCCAGGTCCCGGACAATGACATTTAGAACTTGTTCGAAACAAACATGTCGTGCCTCATCATTAGTAAGAATGCCGCGTACTCTGCGGCTCCTTTTATTCTCCGATTCAGATTTAATTAAAGAAAAGTCGGATTCTTGAGGTTTATTCGATGTCACATTCACACAGTGTGCTCCACAGTTTGCGACGTTTATCCAAAAATCTGTTGAAGGTTTTGAGGTGAACTGTCTGTATCGAGCACGATTTCTAAAAGATTGTCGTATCGAGCCTTATCCACTGTATTGTAAATATTTGAAAAATTATTATTGGCGCCAAAAGCCTCGCAAGATCGCCGACAGGTGGAACATCGTGTCATTGCACGTCAAATGTACGAGAGATGGGCATCGTATCGTGTCCCCGGTCTCGGACGATGACATTTGAAACTGGTCTGAAACAAACATGTCGTACCTGAGTAAGAACGACGCGTATTCCGCGACTCCTTTTTGGCAAAATGGACCGGCGCCCGGTGCGATATATAATTTTCCAGGACCAAGCGCGGGTCTCTCCGGTGGATTTCAGCGATCTCAGTGAGCAAAATTATCTTTCTTTACTACCATAACCTCACGAAAATTCAGCTAACTTCCCACAAGCAATTTAGCATGACACGAAGAATTTGTCTTGGATGACAAAAAAATATTTGATAAGCGATATTTCTCGCTCTTCGTATCACCGGAATGCTTAATTTTATAATGTTTGGTATGTTTTTTTTTCACCAAAAACTGAAAATTTGGGGGAAACTGCAAAAACTTGATTGAAAGTAAAACATAACCTAAAATAAAGGTACAAAGTAAAATCTTGCACGTTGCTTTCTTATTTTTTTGACCCGTCGTTCACGAAGTCTCTACGAGGAAGTCGCTGATCAATTTTGGCTTCTCCTTAGAGTAAACTTTATGAACAACGACGAACCAAAATAAGGAGGCAGCGATGTCGAATGTTTTATTTTTTAACTTTTTAAAAACATTTAAAGAGGCAATTCTATCATATTTTATACAAACTTAAGTCCAAAGGTTTAGAGAGTAATTGGAAAAAAAACTGATAGTCTGATTTCTCATATCAATTTGTATAAGAATGAAAATGTGAAAGCAGTCGCCGATCCTTTGGAATAAGTGTAGAAAAGTTGCAGCGATACACAATTTACAATAGACGAATGAGAGTTACAACAAACAAAGAGCTCTTACAGTTTTACTTACACTGCAAATCTTAGCTCGATTGATAAACTGCTTTTCAATCCACAGGTTGTTTCCATATGTAAATAAAGCTATATAAAAATAAGAAATTCTATCTGGAAGATACTTGGATATTATGGAAACTAACAAAACTTTCAGATCCCCCATGACTACTGGAACTTCGGTAGTTGGCGTACAGTTTAAAGATGGCGTAATCATAGCTGCTGATATTCTTGCCTCGTATGGTTCACTTGCCAGATACAGAAGCTGCGAGCGTATCATGAAAGTCAATGACAACATTATTCTAGGCGCCGGTGGTGACTATGCTGACTTTCAGTACATCAAAAACATCATCGAACAGAAGACGTAAGATTCACTCTTATGAAATTTCAAAGTTTCAATGATAGTACATCAATTTTCATTGTAATTCCATTATTATTTATTCGTTAAATATCAATTTTCAATTACATTGGTTGCTGTATTTTGTAACCTAAATACTGATGATTTATCATAATTTGCAAAATTATTACCGCATAATCGCTTCTTTTGTACGAGTAATTTTTGCATAAGAAATTATGAAAAAGTTATTGTTTTTATTATCATCTATACAATTTCAATAATAATAATTTTCTTAAATTATAAATAATAATTAAAAATAGAATACTTGCTTTAAAAATCCGTTTATCTAATTGCAATTTATCACATGCGATACTAATATTGCGCTAAACCACAGACTCGAGGAGCAGTGCCTCGACGACGGTTTCAAGCTGAAGCCAAAGTCGCTGTACTGCTGGCTGACGCGTGTTCTCTACAACCAGCGCTCCAAGTTCGATCCCTTGTGGAACAACTTTATAATAGCTGGTCTAGAAAATGGCGAACCATTTATGGGAACGGTCGACAAGCTCGGAACGGCTTATCGAGATCCGGTGATCGCCACAGGTTACGGTGGTTATATGGCGACGCCTCTTTTGCGCAAAGCCTACGAGAACAACAAGGAAATGACGCAGGAGGAAGCTCTCGACGTTCTATATAAATCTATGCAGGTTTTGTACTACAGAGATGCCAGATCATTCCCTAAGGTACAAAATAATCGAATAAACTGAATTTTACAATTCTAGAATCTCGACACGTTCATGCTTGAGAGGTTCATCTATTATTTTTTTTATATTAAAAAAGTAAAAAGCATTATCATTGAAATTTTTGAGCAATGAGTTAATGTTTCTTCGTTGTTTCTTACAGTACCACGTGGGAATAATAACGAAGGAACGCGGTGTAGAAATTAAGGGTCCGATTGCACTGGATAGCAACTGGGAGATAGCGGTTCTTCACAAATAATTTATACTGGTACACATTTACATTTCTTTTAATTAATTAAATAAATAAATAAACAAAAAATTTGAGCGAGATTCGAAAATTTTCATACTATTTATGTTTCATCGAGAGGAGGTTCGGAAAGAGTATAGCTGCGGTTTTTCTTGATAAACAGATTAATGCGACGAGATATTTGAATATTTTTCAGCTAGACATTTTATTAATTTTACGTAGGATTTAGTATCTAACAAGTAAGAACGTCGCATCCCTGGTCTGTTATCAGTATCGTGTGCTCGAATTGAGCGGTTCTCGCTTTGTCGACCGTAACAGCGGTCCATCCGTCCTCGAGAATCTCAACCTCTTGACTACCTTGAGTAAGCAGCGGTTCGATCGTGAATGTCATGCCCGGAAGCATTATACCGTCGTAATCGTTGGCTAAAAAAAACAAACATTTTAGTCGAATGACTATGACATACCCAAATAAGATGAATGCTGATCGCGCTTATGGAGAAATATCGATTGATTGAAACATTGTCACACTCGAAATACTACAAAATAAAAAAATTGAACGAAGAAGATAGGTGGAATTCAAGTCGGGAGACGAGATCCTCACCGAAATTATATATATCCGGTGGCCCGTGAAAATAACTGCCGATCCCATGACCCGCAAATGCGGGAATCACTGTGAAACCATGTTGTCTCGCAACTTCTTCAACAATATTACCAATATTGCAGAATCGTTCCTTCGGTTTGCAAATACCAATCGCTGTATTGAGACACAATTCCGTGACGTTGATCAAACGATCGGCCTCGCTGTCGGTCTCGCCCACTTTATACATTTCCGAACAGTCGCCGTGGTAGCCATTTAAAAATACCTGAATAAAAGAAATAGAAACGAGTCTGCAAAGTATAGACACGCACTTTGCTTCCTCGTTATTTTCCACCTCTGACAGAGTCACCTCTATAAGGAAGTGTGTTGATCAATTATGGCTTCCTCATAGAGGAATATTGACTAATCGTCATCAAACAATATTGTTGTCTCAATATTTTTAGAAATCGGAGAAGTGATAAATTGAAAAATTCGATATTTTCTAAAATTCTAAAGCACTTTACAGATTTGTTATGAAAGTTTGTAGCAAACATCACTGACAAGGAAGGATAGTTTGGTGTCCCCCTCCGATTTTGATGAAACTCACGTTTGCTGTAGAGCATCGAAAACTAAAAGAAACGTATTTCTTTCTTATCGACGGAAAAACATTTCTAAGGGGTGAAATCGCCCTTCAAAGTCAGGGGTGATTATGCAGTTTCACTCCTGCAAATGAATTTTTTTCTTAAACTTCACGTGGAATTTTTATTGTCTTAAATGAGGAGTATTTTGGTTTTTGTTTCATTAAAATCGGTTGACGTCTTCTGGGTGAAACTGCATAATCATCCCTCGACATGCCTAACTTTCAAGGGCGATTTTACCCCTTAGAAATGTTTTTCCGCCAATAAAAAAAAATACGTGTCTTTTAGTTTTCGATGCTCTACGACATACGTGAGTTTCATCAACATCGGAGGGGGATACCAAACTATCCCTGTGAATATTATTTCTTTTGTGTTGGAAAAGTTTGACTGGACAACTCCAGTTTTACAAACGTTATAAAGCGATGACACTATTTCTTCGAATGATTCAAGATCCAAACCATTTGTGCAATTTCAATTAAATTCAGTATCCAATCACCTGCGACGTGTCTAATTATAAAGAACTATTTAACTCGATAGCTGACAATTTGCAAAAGTTAAAGCTTGTGTGTCCTGGTATTTAAAAAAATTCGAAATTCTATAAAATCAAACATTTTTAAGGAATTTTTGCTGTAATTGAACAGGAAAAAGGGGGTTGTGTTGCCCTACTTGTGTACCAACGCTGAGTACGATTGGTCGAGGTTTTCTCGAGATATAACCGTTTGAATTTTCAGAGGTCAGCATACTTACACACACATACGTTCAGACATTTTGTTCAAATCGTATTTCTAAACGTTTTAACCGTTCTGAACATACTGACATGAAAATCTCTTGAAAAAAGATTTATCATGGAAACAAGAGCTTCCGCCACGTGGAAGCAAGAAAGATAATTATGATCGGTTAATCGATCATCCATTAAGCTTGTTCGCGGCTTCAGAAGGGAATATACAAACGATGCGTGTAAAGTGCGCGATGTGTTTGGTAAATACAGCCAGACAGGAAGAGCTGATGCAACTTAATAACTCCGCTCGGATAATCGAAGGGTTCTCTTCGTAATATTTGGTGATCATACATTTTAATGAGACATACAGGATCGTTAAAATTCTGTAATTAAAAATGTACAACAAAAAATCACCTACGCTTTGCGCTATGCGAATGTGATAAGCGTACGTGATTTATTTAAAGAAATTATTCATGAAAATGTTCTGTGACTGAGTTAAATTTCTAATTTAGACGATCACGAAAGAATTACCTTAAAGGTAATGTTTAGCGACGAATTTTTAATAATTTGTTATGATACATTAAATGATATTACCGTAACGTCGACGTTGATAATATCGCCGTCCATCAGTGGACGACTGTCAGGTATGCCATGACAAGCAACGTTGTTAATGCTGGTGCAAATGGATTTTGGAAATCCACGATAATTCAGAGGACTCGGATAAGCCCCGTTGTTAATAACGATCTCGTGTACATGCTGATCCAGCCAATCCGTAGTCACCCCGGGCTACGCTTTATTAACAAGATCTTATCATTTAAAATAAAAATATACTTTATTTCAATTTTTGTACTTACATTGAATTTCGATTACCTTGACACTTGGCCGTATTTGCCGGAGTATTCGCTTGGCGAGCATACAACTGTGGCGCATGCATTCGATTTGATTCAAATTTTTTATTTCTGGCTCGTCAAGAGGCTCTTGCGGTACAGTGCTAAGGCTGTACGAAGGTTTTGGAATGTACGAGGGAACCTTCAGTCTCTCTGAGACATTCCAAGGTTCCACCGTCTCGTATTTTCCAAAAGAATTTTCAACGATTTTTCGTTCTGGCTCAGGAATTGTCTTACAACATGAAAAGATAAATTATAACAGTCAAAAAAATTACTCAGATTGCTAAAATTAAATGTTCCACCATTAAAAGTCGTCTATGTTAATTACTTGTATGTTGGTATGACCCTTGAAGAATTTTTTGAAAAAATGCCTCACTGACGCGGCTCTTCCACCTGTCGTATTTCCTAGTAACATAATTCCTCGTGTATTTATCGATTCAAAAAGTAAGACGATTTCTTACTTTCAAACTTTTTAGTCAATAATACGATAAAATCCTCTGTCGTTATATTTTGAGGTTATATTATACCGAGTTGGCATAACCTCGAAAAGTACCAAAGGACCGAAAACCGTGTACACCGTGATGCGTAATTGGTCGACAGTATCTTGTTCCTTGTTGCTTTTTTATCCCATTAAGAGGAGGCAAAACCTCCATACTTCACCTATGAGTGCGAAAGAGATAGGCTCGTATGGCGCTCACAGCGGAGTGAAAGAGAAGCAGCATATCTGTGTACGTTGAAAATTTTGCCTTCCCTTAAAACGAGACGAAACCTCCATACTTAGGCAAATGTATTGCAGATGTATTGTCGTCTGTCTTTCTCTGATCGTCAAACGTGTGAGCAAGAAAGCAGAATTTTCTTATAGCGAATTCTTCGCCACGATTGATGTTTCAGATAAAAGACGAGAATGTTTTTGATGCGATAAATCAATCGCGGCAAGGAAATTTACGGTACAGGTTTTGTTACCGACCGAGTAGTTACACACCTTAAGGAGATGTTGGAGTAGATTTTTTAATCGACTTTAGACGGTAAAAATACGCTATTTCGTAGTCTACGGATATGCCTCATATCGTACAGGACTCCAATATGAACGTAAACATCTCTATTCTCGTTGCCGCGAAAAGCCAGACAACGTGAACGCGGTATATACGCTCTACGATAATTTCTTTTGTGTGATCAACTTTTTGACGATATTGAAATGTTTGGAAAAGCTCAAAGAAACGTCATCCGGTCCGGTTGGACGTATGTGAGTTTCCGAAATATTTATATCCTACAAAACTAATGTTGTTGACATTTCGAACGGCCATGTTGGATTTTTGAACGGTCACTAATATACGATTATTATTATTTTTTCTACGTTTTCAACCGAAATTCAACCCGACGTCGAAGCGTTTTTGTTTATATTAAAGTCCTATACAGTTTCATGTATATCCGCTGCATATTGACGATGCACAGGAATATACTACCATGTAGCCTATTTTTACCAACCAAAATAGATTTAAAAAATCTTCTTCAGCATCACCTCAATGTTACGTGCTACAATTTTGTGTTGTACCGATCTCTCTCGCTCCACCGTGATCGCCAATGGCGCTATCATGATAGCTCAGTCAATATAGTACGTCACTTAAAAATTATGTCATACATCTTTAGAAACTGTAACCGGTAACAGAAATTATAATACAAAATACTTAAAAGCAATTGATGTTTCAGGAAAAAGGAAGTTTTCTTCCTCTGTATAGTGGATAGACAAAGTGAAACCAAATTTGCTTGTGTCTGAAAAATCAACTGAGTAAATTGATTTACAGTTTCTGTTACCAATTGCAGCTTATAAAATCAGTCACACTACATTTAAGGGGAGATAAAAGACTTATCCCACGACGTACCACGTGAGACCAGGTGTGCTCTCTCTCTCTCTCTCTCGCACTCAGTCGAGTCTTACGGTGTCACGTTCACGTTTTACCTCTTCGTCAGGTGAAACACGTTCTACGTGACACACGAGTGACACACGAGAGAGAGATAGCTCCTAATTTTCCAGACCATCCCATTCAGAGACTATTAATATTTCGGAAAAATCAAACTTTTACACAATGCACAGCACAACAGACTATCGTTTAAATATCGTTTTTTCCTAATGGCTACGGTATATAAAATCTATGGCTTACAGAGTTTGTTACCGACTGTGTAGATTTCGCTTTGCCTTAAGAGACTATAGTCGATGTACCGACTGTGCTGATTGGTTCGTACTCGACTGTTAACCTCATTAGATTAGATTTAGCACAAGACGTACGTAGTGCACTATTCTTCTTCCTAAATTAACTGCAACTTACTGAAACTGCTGCTGAAAATCCACAGTGCATGTCCACGTAAACTGCCCAGTTTCAGCTTTCAGTGTACAGTAAAAAGTAGAATATACCCTACACACCCTGTATAATAGTCATTGCCTCCTTCTTCTTCCTTTTTAAGCTGCTGCAGCTTAAAGCGAGACGAAACTTCCATACTTACAGATGTGCTGCTTCTCTTTCACGCCGCTGTGAGCGCCACACTATTCTATCTCCTTCGCGCTCATGCGTGGAGTATAGAGATTTCGCCTCGCCTTAAGGCTAATTAATCAATCATTGAGCGCTCTCTATTAGTTATTCATTAATATACTGCAAAGTACATCCAATGAGAAAGCAGATTTTTATTCAAATATAATTGATCGTGAGTCGTAAGCAGGAAGGAAGAAATAAGGTGACCGATCTCTATGCTTCTAAACCTGCGTTGATATTTAGGCCTCTTTAGTAGTACGGTACTCGACCACCCGCAGTGCTGAAGTCGGGTGAGCGCACGCGGCGCACAGCGGTAGCGCGGTGGTTTGTGTAACAAAGAAATGTAAACATATGAAACATTTGAAAGCTATCGGCTGAAAGCGGCTTGCGTTTTTAGGTACAAAATTCATCATAATCTAACGTAAAGTAGTATTTTTATAGACATATCAATTCGTTATGCTATTTCGTACTGAATAATGATAGTATGCATTACTTCTTGTCGCTATCCCTTACCTTAATAATAACTTTTTTCGGGGCCACAGGTTAGCGGTGTTTCTTATGATAACGCCGCGCAGCTGACACATAATGGATGCCGGTGAACACCTGACGTCGTACATCCGCATCGCTAGTGACCGAATACTGTATTAATAAAGAGGCCTAAATATTAACGCAGCTTTTAGTGCGTAGCTAGCTTAGAGATCGGTCTCCTTACCTCTTGCTTCCTCGTCGTAAGCTTCAACTAAACAACACCAAAGTGCACCGAGCGCTGCTATTGAATTCCCGTTCCAATTTTCAACCTCTGTCCTCGTTCTATGTTTCAATCACAAATCCTCGGGACCCCAGAGCAAAGCATCTGGGTTTCCTGGACTGATATATATCACACGATCGTACATTCGCATAATACATGCATAATTGTAAAGAGAAAAAAATGAGATTTCGATAAGGTCGCGTGATCGCGTTACGGACCTTCGAACCCCTGCACCGATCGCGTTTAACTAATCCCTTAACGAGTGGTGGAAAAAAAAAAGGGAATAAAAAAAAATGGAAAAAAGGAATTTTTCCAAGTTGTTTTCCAGGACAGTGCTGTGATATATTTGTAAACCAAACTTCTTGCCTATTGATGTACCAAGTGTGTTACAATTATTCTGGACGGCGGATTTTCCACTGGAAGGAATATGTACTTGCGGATCTACGAGATTTAGTTTTGTTCACGATTTCCTTGTCGATTGCAGCATCAGAGGTAAAAAATCATTGAGAAAAAAAAAAAAAACCCCCTTAACGCCCTAAAAATCACCACCGTTCGATTCTGACGATTTTTCATCATTGACATTTTTTCCGATTAAACATCTGTTCAAACAAATATTTCGAGATATTTTGATTTTCTTCACATTGAACATTTTATTTGTCTTGTAATTTCTGTGATTTTTCGGTAATTCGCCTTTGGGGATATTTGTTTTTAATATGTTTTCATTGTTTTATTATTAATCTTTTATCTGATTTGCAAGATAACAATGTCAATTGATTTGGCCTTGAGGATTAGGTGCAACGAGAGAAAAAAAGCTCCGAGCGATCTCGAGCAAAGAGCGACATTGACGTACGGGGAGGAGGATCCTAATGAATCATAAAAGTGAATCGTAGGCAAGAAAAGAATCTCTGAAGCCAAGAACAGGATACCAAAGTTTGCGGGTACACCTGGTTACTCAAAGCTTCAAAGGTAAACTTTGCCATTTACGTAAATTCATTGGATCAAAATATTGGCTAGGTACTTTCAAAATATTTACTAAATATTGCGGCAAAATAACTTTGATACATCGGACTAATGCTACAGCCGAATATCTGTAAATCTGAGTACAATTCTATCGAAGATTTCTTTGATTTCTTATGATATCCTGAATAAATTCTCATGTTGTTCAAGATTGTAACAAATTAGTAAATGAAATAGAATTGCTCCAAGCACGTTTAACAGCATTTGAACAAATTATTATTACTTTGATTATATACAATGAAATTAAATTGAAAAAAATACACTTGGGCAATTATCGATCGTTCCAATTACTAACATCGAATCATTATTGAATTCCGCAAGATTGAACCACAGTACCTCCAAGGTGTTACTGTTTACAGATTTTTTTTTTAAACTTTGCTCGTGTATTGATTAAAATGTTATCTGAACGCAAAATTTGAAGGATATCGACAGCTTTGAGCTTGAGATAATTATAATTAAAATCAACATGTTCCATTCATCGCGTGTACCAAATGCACGCCAAGGTAGTCTTGACATTCTGCAAAAATTATAGAATTATTTACTGTCAAGTGTTTAAAATAGAGATTTGGAAAGCACAGCCTTTGATGGAATAACGGTGACTGTCTGCGGTCTCTTTTCATGTCAAAAGTGTTTTCGTATCAAAAGTCTTTTCGCATAGTCAAGAGAAAAACAAACTTTTCAAATATTACTAAGTTTTATTGATACTTTACAACATTTCAATATTAATATTATGCTTTAAAAAGTGTACTAAAAAAGTGACGTTGCTCGAAGAATATTATTGAAACTTTTGTGTATATATGTGCTATCTATCTTTTGCTTTAGATTGTCGAGACAGTTAATATCTTAAGGTTACGTGATATACCGCAGTCAGTATTAAAAACTGCTTCCTCCTTTTTTCAAGGGTGTCATGAATTCCTGGATACAAGAAAATTAGGTATCGTTTCGTGCATTCGTAACGCACGTTAACCTAATTTGCTTTGGTCCAGAAACATCCTGCACTTCCTTAGAAAAATAGGCAAAATTTTTTATACTGACTGGGCCTAGGATGTTCGAGGGCGAAGGTGTCGCGTCGTCTTAAGGGGAGATGCAACCTACTCGGTAGTTAAGAAAAACTGTAACCAATAATAATCAAATATCTTAGATATTTCAAAAGATAGCAAGGCATCACCACACGCGAAATTTAATTGTGTGTATCGTGACATTTTGCTTTTTCCTGAAATATCAAGTCTCTGAACGGCGTTGTATGGAAAATTAGCAGCTATCTCTCGCTCTTATATCACGTGGTACATGTTTATCCTCCCCTTAAGCTGTGCGCCCACTTATAGCCGCCATTTTGTTATCTCAGAGCCAATGGCTGAAGAGCAGAACGTGTGCTCTGCCGTGATTGATAAACTCTACACCGAGTTTGAGGCAACTAAAATTTACATTGGCTCAGTCTGGCGGTACTTCAATTCGGCAGATGCCAAATCTACACATATATCGAGACTGCACAAGCGCGAATGTACACAAATAAATAAATTGATGATAGCAAAACTTCATAAAAGTAGAACTGTACACGAAAGAATTCAATAGAATTTCATCATGTTTCATGTGTAGAGTCGTGATTTGTAAAATCGAAGTACCGCCCTCCATCTTATGTTGAGTTTTTTCACATAAAAATACGCATTTTTTCATTGCACAAAAGTCTCTCTCTCTCTCTCTCTCTCTCTTATCCATAAGACATGAATTTCAAATGATTTTAGCTTGAGGATTAGACCCGCTAGAAGATTGAGACCAGCTGAGAAAGAACCCGCGCGATACACACGGAGAATTGCATCATAATTCATCAGCGTCGAGTCAATAAAGGGAACTCAGTTACCCAGCTCGGTCGTTGGTGAATGGTGTTGCAGATAGACTCGGTGTGGGGTTGGGCGTCACCCCCGCTTCGACTCCAGATAACCGGGGGTAACCGAGGATCGGCCTCGGGCAACGGTGGTGCAGTCGCGGCCTTGGCTGTTGCTGCAGGTGCACCAGGAGGCACGTCCTCGTCTACGGCATCATCATCCTCCACGTCCGTAAATTGCGCCCAATCCTCTGGCCAGAGGATGGGCGAAATGGTAGTAGAGCGGGCTCCCTCGCCTGCCAGGCTCAGTCATACATCCGAAAAACATCCACGAGCCACCCTCACCGAACTCAATGTCTTGCGAAGACATCGAGAACTTTGCGACGTTGTATTAAACGTTGGGACTCGCAAGATTTTCGCTCATAGGGTCATCCTCTCAGCCTGCAGTCCCTACTTTCGGTAATTTTTATAATTTTACATAAATATTTCTTACATCTTTTGAATTATTAACTCTGAAGTATTCGACTTTGAGTTCCGACACAGATATTTGTAGTCAAATATATTTTTTATTGAATTGAAGACAAATTGTTCTTTAAGTTTCTAGTAAAAGATGTTTTTTTTTTTTTTTTTTTCATGGTAGGGCGATGTTTACCGGTGAACTCGCCGAATCTCGTCAGACTGAGGTGACGATACGAGACATCGATGAGGTAGCGATGGAACTTCTGATAGATTTCTGCTACACGTCTCATATAATCGTTGAGGAGTCAAACGTTCAGACTCTACTGCCCGCCGCTTGCCTCCTTCAACTTGCCGAGATACAGGACATTTGCTGTGAATTTCTAAAGCGACAATTGGATCCCTCGAATTGTCTTGGAATACGCGCATTCGCTGACACGCACTCGTGTCGCGAGTTGCTCAGAATCGCCGACAAATTTACTCAGCACAATTTCCAAGAGGTACTTAATAACGATTTAAAAAATACTGTTTATTACGGTTTAAAAAAAATCCTATAAACGATGATTTTTTTATTGCTACAATTCAATTTCTTACAAATTTATAAAATTCCTTTGAAATTAAGATATGAAAAAGAACGAAAAAACTTTAAAACAAATTTATGGCGAATATTCAATGAAATTTTGCAATAAAACTTGTTATAAATTTTCTGTAAATTTGTTTATATTAATAGGTAATGGAGAGCGAAGAGTTTCTTCTGCTGCCGGTGAGTCAGCTAGTGGACATAATATCGTCGGACGAATTGAACGTGCGTACGGAGGAGCAAGTATTTAGCGCTGTGATGAATTGGGTCAAGTACAATGTAACGGAGCGTAGGCAGTATCTAGCGCAGGTATTGCAGCACGTGCGTCTGCCGTTGTTGAGTCCGAAGTTTCTCGTGGGTACAGTCGGTTCCGATCTGCTGGTTCGATCGGACGACGCATGTCGGGACCTCGTGGACGAGGCGAAGAATTATTTGCTGTTGCCGCAGGAGCGGCCGTTGATGCAAGGACCAAGAACACGGCCGCGAAAGCCCACGAGACGCGGCGAAGTTCTTTTCGCTGTGGGAGGCTGGTGTTCGGGCGACGCGATTGCTAGCGTCGAGAGATTCGATCCCAACACTGCAGACTGGAAGATGGTTGCGCCGATGAGCAAAAGACGTTGTGGCGTGGGCGTAACAGTTTTAAACGATCTCTTGTACGCTGTTGGCGGACATGACGGACAGAGTTATCTCAACAGCATCGAGAGATACGATCCGCAGACGAATCAGTGGTCGTGCGACGTCGCGCCTACCACGTCATGCAGAACTAGCGTCGGCGTTGCCGTTCTGGATGGATTTCTCTACGCCGTCGGCGGACAAGACGGAGTTCAGTGTCTCAATCACGTTGAAAGGTAAGTTCAAGTGATACGTTTGCATGAATGTTACGCGATACTATTCGATCGGTAACGAAAAACTATCATTTGAATTTCCCAGCCACGAATGATCTGTCGGAGAAGAGTCAAGAAACAAGCCTTCGGTCTAACAAAACTGCGGGGTACCAATCTCGTCTTTTTATCCGAAAGATCAATCGTGGTAGTGACATTCCGAATAGAAAATTCGAGCGAGACAGATGACTTGCAGCACATCGTGTTAAGGCGAGGCGAAACCTCCACACCACGCATCTAATTCCTGGAACACACTTACTCGTTCTACACTGAACAGAATGAAATGAAATTTGGTCAATAGACTGCAAAAACGTGAACCTTTTGGCTGACAAACGTAGAATTTTATAAATAGAATAAAAAATTACAGATTAATTATCCGCAGTTATCTGTAATGAAAAAATTACTTTTTAAAATGATTTAAGGCACAAAATGAAAAAAACGCCGTTTGTCACCCCCAAGCCAGCACAAAACCAGACACAGAACGCCCATTCCGATTGCGACTTAGAAACGAAAAAGTACCTCAACCGTGCACGGCAACTATTGTTGATAATCTCGAAAAATAAATCCGCGAGAAATGGCCGATGGCTAAGCTGTATGAAGATATGACGAAATATGCATGAGTGCGAACGAGATAGAACTAGTTTAATTTCGCCTCACCTGAATTCCGCGAGAGGCGCTGGTAGTATATTATACAGCCATCTCTCTCACACACCTGTACGGTGAAATGCTATTGTTTATAGTTTTAGTTACCCACTGAATAGATATCGCCTCCCCTTAAGGCGAGGCGAAATCTCTACTTCACCAATGAGTGCGAAAGAGATAGGCTAGCATAGCGCTCACGGCGGAGTGAAAGAGAAGCAGCACCTCTGTGTAAGTATGGAGGTTTCGCCTTTCCTTAAGGCGATGTGACACATCCTCCCCACCCCGCGCTCGTCCTGGCCCTCGGTGCTATCAAACACTGTTCATCTTTCTTTTTGGCAAGAATGCCGGATGTTTTTGGATGAAAGTAAATTAGGTTAATGTACGTAACGAATGGACGAAGAGACCTAATTTCCTTTAACCCTTTCGCTACTACGGGCGACTATAGTCGCTCTAAGTTATGTGACATACCGCAGTCGGTATCACACACAGATTACTCTAGTCCATAGAATGCCACTGACGTACTACGGGCGACTACAGCGAGCACCGTGAACATGTTTAGCGCAGCGTCCCTTTCAGCGGGAGTACCGCGGCGGAAAACCCGCCCGTAGCGAAAGGGTTAATTCAGAAGTCCTAGGCACTCTTAAAAAAAATAGGTAATCTGCGTGTGATACCGACTGCGGTATGTCACATAACCTTGAGAGTAATAAAATAATAACATTTTTGTCGTTGTTGCTCTTGTTGTAATAGAAATGTATTCCCTATGAGATAAATTACCCAAAGGCGCAGATAAATCTAGGGTACGTTGAATGTTTGAAAAGTAATAAGAAAATGAGCTTTACGGACTAATAACTTTTCTATAAATTGCTTAATAAACTTCTCAAGCGAAGCACCTAAGGTGAAAATTCAAGAATTGTGTTCACTGCAACTATTAATCATTGAGTTATTATTTTTTGCGTACTTATCGTACATACAGTGATTAAATTTTTGATAAATATAAATGAAATTTTTTCTATTAAATAGCTGCCTTCAGAATTTTTATAACTTGTTGTATTTTGAATTTTTAAGGTACGATCCGAAGGAAAACAAATGGTCGAAGGTATCGCCGATGACGACGAGGCGATTGGGCGTAGCTGTAGCGGTGCTTGGAGGATACCTGTACGCAATCGGTGGGTCTGACGGCCAGGCACCACTGAATACCGTTGAGAGATACGATCCGCGACAAAACAAGTGGTCGCAGGTGTCACCGATGTCGACGAGACGGAAACATCTTGGTTGCGCGGTGTTCAATAATCTAATATACGCGGTCGGTGGACGCGACGATTGTATGGAACTCTCCAGCGCCGAGAGATATAATCCTCACACGAATTCCTGGAGTCCTATTGTTGCCATGACTGCGAGAAGGAGCGGGGTAATATTTTTATTTACAGATTTTTATTAAATTAATTTTTCAGTAAATTTTGTAATTAATTTATTATACTTTTTTTTTACAAGTTAAAAATTCTTAGATAACATTTCGAATTAATCCAAGATGAAAACTTTTGTAATTCTAGGTCGGTCTAGCCGTGGTGAACGGTCAATTGTACGCGGTTGGCGGTTTCGACGGTCAATCCTATCTTAAAACGATCGAGGTGTACGATCCGGAGCAAAATCAGTGGCGTTTGTGCGGTTGCATGAATTACAGAAGATTGGGAGGTGGCGTCGGTGTGATGAGGGCACCCCAGACCGAGAACTATATTTGGTAGCTCAGGCCCCCTTATTCGGCTCAACAGGGGGCTGAAACACCGACGACCAGCACAGGCCACTACACGGGTACGTCACCGGTGACGTCTCTGGCGGGTGCGGTGACACCGGTGACACCAGTCACACCGCCAGCTCAGCTATCCGCTCCACTGGCCTCCAACACAAACACAAGAAAGCGCTACAGACGCTCAATGAGCATAATTTAAATTGCATCGATTTACCAAGTGTCGAAGCGAGAAATATTTTTTTCGCGAGAAAAAAAATCCAACCGTTTTTTTTTTTTCTATCGGAATTTTTTTGATTCGCGATAGATCAGAGAGATTGATTATTGTATGTGTATAGTATTTATCCTTTATTCACGTATCCGTATTTATATTATAATTAACTAAATAATTAATTAAATGGATTAGCATCGATCAAACCAAAAGTCGAAGAAGAAAAACAATGAAAAGACCTCGCGAGGCATCTCGCAAGACTGAGAAAAAAAAATAATCGCCCGAGAAAATCGGCTTTTCCGACGCACCACAAAGGTTCCGTCGTATCATTGTAGGCTGTTCATTGCCTTCTGCTTTTTTAATGCATTTTATCGTTTCTTTTGTTTTTTTCTTTTTTTTTTTTTAATATTTTTTTCCGAGGCGTAGAGAGGCGACGGTTTTTGTTCCACCCGCGACTACATCTCCGTCGCGATTATTCCATAACGAAGAAATCATCAATCTTCCCAAGTAGACTTTTTGACAAACGATTTATCGTCGTTCGGACTTACGTACGAAAATATACGTTTAACAAAGGAGATAAGCGAGATGAAGTAAATATGCACGCGGCCGTAACTCGGATATGCACACTGCCAATATTTACAACTATTCAGCCCCATCTGCCCACCTTATAAACCTTTGCAAAATGTTTTCTTTTTTTTTTTTATCTCTATTTCGCTCTTCGAGATTTTCTTCCTTCCGCGCGTCTTCTATTTATTAACCTCCCATTATTCTTCGTTACATCTTAAAATTATAAATAAATAAATAAAGAAAGAAAATAACACTAATTAGACATAATGTCAACTGTAAATGAATGATATTGATTTTGTATATATGAAGAAAGAAAGATAGAAAATGAAAGAAAAGAAAGATCATGTCTGATAAAGATATCTATGTTGAAAGAACAAAGCAAATATATTGTTAAAAACAACAATGAAGCAATAATGATTTTTTTTTTATTCCTTACCTAACGGACTTATTTTAATAAAATTTTATCATGTTTTTATTTTATTTTTATTGAAATGATATATTTTTGTAAGCGGAAAAAAAAATTGAAATTCAGACGAATCGTGCGCTAATGACACAGATGGCGCTCTCTTCCGATAACCGAGTACGTTGATTTCCCCTAATCTCTCATAATAATTACATAATTCGTCGGTGAAGCGACACGGAGATGATAAACAAAGTGGGGAGCGTGGTGGTTAGTACGTTAGTAGAAAGAAGCAGGCATCAGGCGGCGCCTGCTCGACGAGACAGTGTATATTGGTGTGTACGTGCCTTTCGGTTCCTCGTTTCGTGCTGAAAAAACGCGTGGCCTCACAAATTGAGGTATGAAACGCGCGCGCGCTCGAATAACAGACTACAAACGTCCGGAAGAAAAAAATAAAGTACATAAAAGAGTAATTAGTTAAGAAATCGAACGAAAGAGGATAAAGAGCGAGAGAAAAAAGAAGATAGACGTCCGTGATAAAAGGCACGAGCGCAGAAGGACGTAGATTAGCCGATAAGTGGACATAGTTGAGAACACGCGGGGTTGAAGTGAAATAAATATTTGAATTGAAATAAGAAAGAAAAAAAAAAAAAAAAGAAAACTGGATTCTATGGCAAACGCTTATACAAACAAAATGCAAGAGACTTACGAGGACGAGGAGGAGCAAAAGCACTTTCAGCGAATCGTCGCCGCCTTTAAATACTACAAGTGAGTTTACGATTTATTGTTTTTCTCTAAATCACGTTATTTTATTTTATTTTATTTTGTATAAAAAATTTTTTTTACAATCTCGATTTTTTTACTTTTGAAAGGACATCGGTTCGCGGAAAAGCGATTATTTTAATTGTTGAATTATCTTGAATTTTTTAACACACGGCTTTGTTGTAACATAGCTCGAGAGATTTGATAAAACGATTCGAATATTGCGTTATGACATAACCTCAAAAGTCGTTATGTTATGAAAAATTATCGTTGAGAAATTTTCATGAAAAATTTAAGCGAAATTTTTCAGTGTTCGTCTTGAAATTTTTACGTAAAAAGTGTTTATTTGCGTTTCCATACACAACTCGTAGCAAAAATTGTATTATTTCGTCTCGTGTCGTTGTTTGAACACGATTTTATTATATTGTACAGCTCAATAGTCGAGATAATGCAATTAGAATATTGCGTCATGACATAACCTCAAAAATGATTTATTTATTTTAACTTATATTTAAGGGGGTTCCAATTTTCTTGATTTACAAGACTCCCATGACTTTTTTTTCAGCTCAGGTACAAAGGTACAAAGTCTTTGTTTCGATGTTACTACCATGGAGTAAATTGAGATTTTTGAGCTAACAAGTCTTACATCGTTCTCCGTACTTGAATTATTTGAATTATTTGAAGAATTTAATTATATTCTATCGTGTTGTTGTTCGAGCTTCATTTTATTAATGTAGGGATTGAGAGTTCGGATGAAATAACTTTGCATTGTAACATAACGACAAAATAATTCATATTTTGAATAAACGTTTCACAGAGATCTCGATTGTGTTAGAAATAAAGAAAGTTTCCAAGCTCAGAGATCTATGGTTATAACTCGAACAATCTTTTTTTTTTGTTTCCTATATTTAACCATTCGCGAAAATTGCATTTTTTATTGTATTTTAATACTATAGAGTTAAGAATTGATAGATATATTTGTGAAATAATTCTGATGTTGCAATTCGCAGACCCCACTCGCTGCAACGAGTAAAGAAAACCGAGACTTATTTGCTGTCTCTTCCGACGCACCACCAAAAATTATTGTCAAAATATCGAGAACACCTGCAGGAGGTTAAGATATGCATCGAAAACAACGACGACATTATCAAATTGATAATAAAGGATGTTTCACACATATTCGAAAACGTCAATCCCAACAACTCTCACAACGACAGTGTAAGATTAAATTAAACGTGACTTGTTATTATTTGTTAGTTGCATGAAACGTTGTTTTTCTTCCTCTCTTGTATCATTTTTGTGGGTTTCGGCGCTATTAGCCCCTTTTGTCGGCGCCATATGGATTTCAGAGCCAATAGTATAGAGCAGAAGGAAATACTCTGCAACCATTGGCTCCCTCTTAAGATGACGTGAGACATGTATGAGTGCAAGAGAGATAGAAATGATCTTGCGAACCCGAATTTCTTCGCCGCGGTTGATCCGTCGGTTAAAAAATACGAGAAAATTCGTTCTGTCGAATTGTTACGCGGAGATCAACGTGCTTTGCTTTTATCAGACAGATCAATTGTGACGGAAATTCAGATTACAGTTTTTCTTACCAACCGAGAAGTGTAATTTCTTTTTTTTTAAGGTATCATGTGTTTCTGAATAAATGAAAGTGGTGTATCTCTTCGCCCATTCGTTACGCGCATTAATCTAATTTGCTTTCGTCCGATACACTTTGCACTGTTCAAAAAATCGGTAAACAATTTGTGATACCGATTGAGCCATGGACGGGTGATGTGGAGGGTGTGTCATCACCGTACGGCGATGTGACCTACTCTCCATCCCCTTCGCGTGTGGCCATCCTGGGCTCAGTCGGTATTAAAAATTATTTAGGTCGATAGGTAACTAAAGACTGTATTGGAAATTTCTCCATCACGATAGATCTTTCGTAGAATATAGAAGAGCGTTCGTCGTTCTCTTAATTTATCCAAAAAAATCAATCGTCGCTGAGAAATTCGAGATCGAAAAATTCTGCTATCTCTGTTGCACTTATAATGATCTAAGAGACAGTCAACGTGTAGCACATTTTCTTGATATCTCTACAAAGCAAATCTCTATAGTAATTAACATATTTTTTGTACACTCGCATCCTTAGTATCTTTTGCATTTCAAAATCTTAAGCATAAAATCCAAGTTCACCAATCGCTAACGAGATCGCCTGCTTGCCAACTATCGGCCGTAAAAACGAAACCGTTTAATATTTTTTAAAAATTCCGCGTCGATGATACGAAAAGGGTACATTCGTATGATGATCTATCAATCATTAAAAAAATTTCATTACATTTTTCGGCAATCAGCCCCGTGATTGACTCAAGCAAAAGTACAAAAAATTCTCATTCTTCGAGCTTTTTTCACGCAACAATTTTCTCAATAAGTGACGGATCTTAATGGCTAAGGCATAATTTTATGGACAATTCTTTAAGTTTAAAAATGCTTCTTTGTTCAATATTCTGGAGCCTTTTTTTCGTAGAAATTTTTAAGCCTAAATGCGCGAATCCGCTTATTAATTACTTTTCACAAAAGTATTTCTTGCTCTTAGCCATAAACAAAGCCATCGACAATGAAGACAATTTTATTGTATGAAATATAGGTAGGTCTAATTGCAGACACTGAATCCGCGACCGGTTTTGGCAGATCAGGAAAAAGTACAGGCGACTATCAAGCAATTGGTGCGAGATTGGAGCGTCGAGGGCACAGACGAGAGAAACTCCTGTTATCAGCCCATTATCGACGAAATAATCAATCAGTTTCCGCTCGATTACTGGTACAAATATTAGTCTGCTATAATGGCTCAAAATATTTCTGCAAATATCGCATAAAATTTATAGATGACAAAGAAAAACATAAATATTAAAAAAAAAAATATATATATATTATAAATCGTAATTAAATAAAAATGCTAAGATTTTTGTTCAGTACACCGTCGGAAATTCAAGTTTTGGTACCGGGCGCGGGACTCGGTCGTTTGGCATATGAAATCGCGAAAAGAGGCTACACTTGCCAAGGAAACGAATTTTCGCTCTTCATGCTCTTCGCCTCCCACTTTGTTCTCAACAAGTAAGTCATTTGCATACAAAAATAAACATTTTAAAGTCTTTGTAGTTAATAAAATTAATTATTTAAGTAAAGAAAATCAATTATTATTGAATTATTTATTATTTTATATAAATAGATGCAGAGGAATAAATTCATATCAGGTTCATCCATGGGTCCATCAGTATATGAATAATTTAGTTTCTGTAGATCAGGTTCAGGCGGTTTACTTTCCTGATGTAAATCCTACCGATTTACCTGAAAACGCCCAATTTTCGATGACCGCTGGTGATTTTTTGGAAGTAAATTGTTGCTTTTTATATATATATATATATATATATATAATAATTCTTTCGAGAGGATCGATAGTTAATTTTTCCTTCCTTAAGGTTTACACGGATAACGATCACTGGGACTGCGTTGCAACCTGTTTCTTCATCGACTGCGCCAACAATATTGTACAATTTATTGAAACTATTTACAAGATCCTGAAGCCCGGTGGAGTTTGGATCAATCTTGGACCACTTTTGTATCACTTTAGTGACATGCCGATGGAGGACTCGATAGAACCTAGCTACTCTGTTCTTCGAGAGGTTATTCTGGGTTTCGGTTTTCACTTAGAGGTGCGTTATTAACTTTGAATTAATTATAACTATTTTTGTTTAATCTACAATTCATACAAAGCATTAAATAAAAATCAAATTTTACAAAAATGGAATAAAAACAAATAAAAGTTTTATGATAAACACTTTATAAACAAACCAAAAATGACTAAAATACTTTTTCAGAGAAGAAGTTAATTCAGAAAATTCAATTTAGGACCTCTTGTTTCCAATTCTCGAGCATTTTTTTCCCTATTGTTGCAGAAAGAAACGACGCACGTGAAAACGCGCTACGCGCAGAACGTTAATAGTATGCTACAGTGCGAGTACAACAGCGTCTATTTCGTCTGCCGAAAGCCAAAGAGGCCAATGGGTAACGCATCGATGACGGAGCACAGAAACGGCATGGAAACCTCAACGCCGAACGGTTCCCAGGAACAAGAAAATTAAGGAAAGAAATCAAATTACAAAAACAATCAGAGAAATAAGCGTTGTCTCATAAAAATTGCGTTTATATCGCATTTCGTAAAAACGATAACTAAAAATGAGCATCAACTGAACACAAGATATCCAATTTGAAGGTTCGTTAAAGAAATGATAACTAAAAGTAATAGTAATTACAATTTTAATTAAAAATTATTCATTTTATCTTTACAATGCGCGTTAATGTGCGACTGCTCTGTAACAAAACGTTAAGTTGTATATACCACAAGATCGGATAGGCTCGAGATCGCCGAGATATATTTTAACGAAACACACAAACGAAATGAGGTATCATGAAAAAATTGTCTACCATCGAGTCTTCCGAATCGCTCTCTTAGTCATTATCATATAAATAGTTCGCTTCGTGAAAAAAACGTGACCCAACGCCAATCTACTCGCGAAATAAACTATTTTTCTTCTTTTTTGGTCAGTAAGTAAAAAACCGAATAAATAAGTGTAATAGTGCCTTCGACGATGCTTCAATATATTTAATAACGAATTATAAAGAAGAAAAAAAACGATTACATACGTTTTTTAATAGTCGTAATAAGGCGATTATTCAGTCAAACGCGACAAAAAGGAACGAACGTAAGCTAGAAATTGTATCTGTGTATAATGCGATTAATGTAATTTTATAAGAAAAAATGCAATTGAGAGAGAGAGAGAGAGAGAGAGAGAGAGAGAGAGAGAGAGAGAGAAAAGAGGAAGGAGCGACGAATTTTATTCTACGAATAATGATATTGTAATATAACGAAAAAAAAAAGCACGAAAACTATTTGTTCAAGTTTTTAATTATACTGCGTAATGAAAGTGTTATAAAAAGAAAACAAAAAGAATACGCGAGCTGGTGAGAAAAACAAATGAAATATCAGAAAGAGTAATAAAACTACGAAAAAAAAAAAAAAAAAAAACGAAAAACAAATTGTTTTATATTTACAAAACAAACAAAAAATTTATTTATAAACTCTTGTTGAGATACTGTATAAACAGGTGGGCTATTTGATGGGTTTCGATCTGGTGCATCTTGCTGTAGATGAGAAATTGCCGCCTGAGCCTCGAGAGTTGCGATGCGTTTCCCGATCGCTCCACATTCACCCCCTCGTATCGAGGAATTTTTATGTCACTCGTTACACCCATTTGTTCAGCTGTTAAGATTGCCTGAAGATAAATAGTAATTATATCAATAGTTTAAAGGTAAGAGAGAAAAAAAAACAACTTTCTAGCAATCGAGAACTCACGCTCACGATATCTTGCGTTATTTTATCAAGCTCGTAGAGATAATTCGTCGAGGATAATGGTGCCTGAACGAAATATAAAGTCAATATTATTAATTAAAGGGGGATACATTTCTTTACCCGGTCACAAGAACCGATTACATTGTGTCAAAAAGAAACTTCATTGGCTTTCTTTTGTTATTGTTGTAAAACAATACTAACGGGACTTCAACACCAACGAAGGAATGATAATCTTCAATTATATAGGAATAACTTCAATGTGCTTAAAAAAATTGGCAAATAGTTGAAATAATGCAACTGCCAGAAGGCAGCGATGTATTTTTACTATGCTGGTACCGGAGGGATTAATTTTTTTTAAATGTTGGTATTTTACTACAAATAAGGTTAGTTTGTAACATCAAAGTATATTATTATTATAGAAAAAAACTAAACTTACGCATTGAGTGCTCATATTGGGTTTTGGTGCTTTGACTTCGTACAGAGAGTTATAAATATCATCAAAGGGCAGTAAATCATGAGGAGTTGCAACAAAGAGAGGAGAATCCCAACGATTTCTATTGTCCGGTGTTTCGTACCTAATTTACAACAAAAAATTTGGGAATGAATTAGCTAAAAGAATGTTTCCTGATTGAATATCGTATACCGATTCTTCATATTTTTCTTACATGGAATAAAATCGGTAAAACTAAATTAACAATTAAATCTCAAACCTCATGATGAGAGCGTCGAATATTTCTCTGGAGTATCGATCGTTCTCGAGCCGTCCTTCGTTTAACAACCACGCGTGTTCCACCGGCAGTTCGCACTGCACGGTACATTGAGGCGTTTTAAACAATTTAGACATGCAATAAATTTCATAACGATATCCTTTTATGTAATTAGCGCCGTCGACGATTAATACATCTGCAGGATTGAGAAGACGCTGCGCATTGGATTTTATATCACTGCGTACTCGTTTCTCTTTTTTGGAATCTGCAAAGGGCAATTCGATAGCAATAGCATCCTTGACGAGTTAATCAAATTTTAAAAAGTTTACTTTATTTAGAAAAAAAATGTATGAAAATTATAATAATCATTGATTACGAAAATCATAATAATCGTAAATCACAACAAAAATATGAATAATTATCAAAACAATTGATTTCAATCTCTCGATTTCTACGTAAAGTAAAATTTCTGATTTCTCATATATTTTAAGCGAAAACTTTGTTTTTTCTTTGAAACGATAAACTTTTGTAAATAGAAAAAAAAAACTTAAAAACAACTTACCGGAGTAAAATGTATTTTTCTCGTAACCAGATTTTGCGATGCTGTCAGCTTCGCTGATTATTTCCACCTTCTTTGATCTCTTATTCTCGAAATAGTCCTTAAGTTCACGAGCTCTCGCGGTCTTGCCACTCGACGGTGTACCCGTTATTACAATTAACGGCATTGTCGCTATTAAAATTATTTTACATGCGCATTGCTCAAGATCGTGGTAACCAACACTCGCACATGACGTTTTGTATTCTTCTTCTTCTGCTTCTATCCCAATCTCAATTCGGTTGAGTTGGACCCTCAAGATAAAGAGGGAGCCCAAACGTGGCCACAGTTATAAACAACAAGGCGATGTCAGTCACAATTTGTTTTGTGCGTTGGGAACCATTCGTCATTGTTCGTCACAACGCTGTAAATCGGCTATGCTGATTGGTCACAGCCGGTCAGCAATAGATTTTAAACCAATCAGCATCAGTCGATAAGTCGTCACAACACGCTGCCACCAAGAAAAAATCGGATTTGAAAAAGCGACGCAAGACAGGGCCGTACGGGCACGATCTTCTCCGTAACAAGATGAATGTCGTCACCCGTTATATTTTATTTATCTCGATTTTGTGCAAGCTATTCGTTGACTGGCATCGTCAATATTATGAATAAAATTATTTCCTAAGAACAGAAATACGCCATAACGATTTGGACATTATTACACACTGAAAAGTAACGGTAAATTAACGTTTGTAAGTTCAGTAATATTAGTAATACTAGAAACTGAAATATGCCATAACGATTTGGACATTATTACACGCTGAAAAGTAACGGTAACTTAACGTTTGTAAGTTCAGTAATATTAGTAATACTAGAAACTGAAATACGCCATAACAATTTGGATATTGTGACACACTGAAAAGTGACGGTAAATTAACGTTTATAAGTTCAGTAATATTAACCCTTTGCACTCCAACCTAGTAGGGCATAGAGGCTTTAATGTCGCAAATACGGCGACAACGGAGTGCAAAGGGTTAATAATACTAAAGCTTAAATATGCCATAACGATTTGGACATTATTACACACTGAAAAGTAACGGTAACTTAACGTTTGTAAGTTCAGTAATATTAGTAATACTAGAAACTGAAATACGCCATAACAATTTGGATATTGTTACACACTGAAAAGTGACGGTAAATTAACGTTTATGAGTTCAGTAATATTAATAATACTAGAAACTTAAATACGCCATAACAATTTGAATATTATTACACACTGAAAGGTGACGGTAAATTTCAGTTCAGTAATATTAGGGTGCCGTCACATGAAGCGTACACGAAGTTAATCAGGTCAAAAAGTACGCTCGATATGACGACATCCTTAGGATTGCAAATTTTATATAAACAGCTGATACATTATTATACAGCGGTAATTTAACCGTAATTATTTATTTAACATTTTTTACTTAGAGACGAGGATTAAGATTTATCGTAGCAGACTTGCCTAAATTTCGCATTGAGTTGTATTAGATATATAGCGCTTTCCACTGGTAAAACAGAACTTTTCTCAGTTGCTCGTATTCACAAAACTGGACACATTGGCCACTGAGTGCACCAGTGGAAAACGCAGATAAATCGGACTGTGTCTCCATGGAACAAATGTTGCTACGTCCGCTACGGCGCGTTGTATCTTGATAAAAAGAAACAGCGCGATGTAAAAAGAGTCGTTATCTTTCACCGACTTCGTTAATCAGGAAGAAATAGCAATTACTTTAACCGGCGCGCTGTCTTTCCAATTCGGTGCCACATTGAAAGCGTTATAAGCACACGAGGCGTTCATTCTATATGTACAGAGTCTATGGAGATCGACGTCCGCGTGGGTGACGAATAAAGATGGCGGCCAATGACATTGGAAACGCAGCCTAACCTGTTGTTTGAATTTCGCGTTACTTCAAAGTTAAATTCTCTGTGAAGAAATACGTAAAATCATTGATCACCAAAGTCTATAAACCTTTGAGAGCTTATTAAGTATAGATAAAGAGAGAAAACCAAGAATCAAGCCGAATGAACTGTGTGTAGAAAGCTTGAAGATAGCGGGCGGTCGAGACCGAGCGAGATGTGTACCTCGCCGTAGGAAACGTGTGACGGTGGCGCTGGGGTAGCTCCGTGTGTTGCCGTTTCGTGATTAAATGGCTGTGGGTCGGCCATGATGGCTTTCAACAGAGATCGTGTCACGCAAACATGTTTTCGAAGTGATATATCTCGTGCGGTGACCGAGTGAGCGTGTTCGAGCGCGATGGCCGGGCAACGATGAGGCCCTGAGCCGCCTCCGCGCCGGGTTAAACGGCGGCAGGACCCGCGCCCAACGACTGTTTTTCGCAAAGCTTCGTCGTACCCCGTGTGCTCTCGTCGAGTTCATCGTCGTCGTCGTTGTCTCCGATCCGCGTACACGGACCGCCCCTGTCGTGGCTGCCTGTGTGCTGCACGTTTTCCGATCGTTTTTCTCTCGTACGTCGACTAACTCGTATTACATTCTATATCGTCAACGGAGAAGAGAAATAAGAAAATTAAAACAACGACCGAACGTACCGAATAGATCGATAAACGAGATCGACCCAATCGATCGTGGATATACACGAGAGGATAACAGGAAAAAAATATAAATATTAATAAAAACTCAAGATAACTTACGAGGAAATACGAGAAATACAAAGGATTACAGCGAAAATATTTAGTGAGAGTGAGAGACAACTCGCACACACGCATACAGACACATACCATACATATATATACATATATACACACACACATATATATATATATATATCTATATATATATATATATATATATATCTATATATATATATATATATATATATATATATATATACATACAGAGAGGAAAAATCATTGCATTTCTTTCTCGCTCCCGCGAAACAGCAGAACGGTACGCGTCTTGTCAACACGCCGTTTCAACGTGGATAAACGTAAAACGAACGGTAGAAAAAAACAACAAAAAAAAGAAAAATATACCGTCCCCGTATATACTTACCTCTCTCTCTCTCTCTCTCTCGCTCGCGCGCTGTCGCGCACTCGTTTTCCTCGTGAAAACACGAAATAGTTGCGAGACGGAGCGAGAGAGAGAGTAGATAGAGAGTAGCAGCAGCAGTAACAGTACAGTAACAGCAGCAGCAGCAGCAGTAGTAGCAGGAGTAGTACTATTGAGGACGGAGAGCCTGAGCAGAAGCAAAGCGAGCTGATTCAGCGATCGCGAACATCAGTACCAGCAACAGCAGCGACAGTCGTGAGAGGTGTAGCAACAGCGGCGAGGTGCGCGCGCGCCGACTAACGTAGCCCCTCTTCTCTCTCTTCTCGCCCAACTCGACAGCGAGGAGAGTACACACAGACGTGCACATATACTAAAACTCGCGAGCGCGAAAATTACATATACAACACTGTGAGGCGCCCCTGTGCTGATCCAGGATGAGCAAGCTGTCGTTCAGGGCGCGGGCCCTGGACGCATCCAAGCCAATGCCGATCTACATGGCCGAGGAATTACCTGATTTGCCGGACTACTCGGCGATCAATCGTGCCGTCCCTCAAATGCCAAGCGGCATGACAAAAGAGGAGGAATGCGTAAGTTCCCTCCCTCTCTCTCTCTCTCTTTCTCTCTCTCTCTCTCTCTCTCTCTCGACCATCGCAAAACCCATTGCATACTGCGCGAGCTTCCCGATGGCAATGCACGGCAACGCATGTAGCGTGGACCCTGCACTCTGTATATTTTGTTTCGTTTTTTGTTTGTTTTTGAGGTTATTGGGTGTGGGATTAGGCGATATCGTGATGTTTGTTATTGCCCAGCATGTTTTCAATATCGGTCGCCATTATGCCACCTCTCGCACACCATAAAGAACCTAACCCTCTTCCATTCGCACTTTTTCGTACGGATTTCGAGCTGCAGATGGCGCTTACTTTTTTTTTCGTGATGTTTACGGATCCTTGCGATTTGGAATATGAAATTTGTGCCTTCGTTCAAGAGAAATCTTGGTCGGTTGATTAGTTTCATTTCTTTAATAATAAATATAAATTTAAAGTTTTATTTATTTATTTATTTTTTAGGTCTGTAACATGCAGTGTGCACTTGCAAACGCCATTTTGGTATCCAAGAGCCATGCAGAACATAAATACGGCACAGCCACTGGTTCTGGAATGTCAAGATGGCGTCTGCGAGTAGGCTGTTGTAACTGAAACTTCAATTCGCTATATTTTCTTCTTAAATTATAGTTAGTTAATTATTTCAATTGATGAGATTTGAGCACGCGATGGATACTCGAAAGTACCATTTTTGTATAATTTTGTACGCCAGGCATTGACTCTGGCATGGCAATATAACGTGTGCGAGTAGACTGCAGTACCTATGGCTTTGCAAGTTCACGCTATTGACTAGATCTTGTTTAAAAATTATAATTAGAGAGTCGATTATTTCAATTGATGAGACTGAAACATGAGGCGTGTACTCACAAACATTATTTTGGTATCCCAGATTCCTATAGAACATAAATATACTGCCGGCATTAGTTCTGGGATTGTTATCCCAGAACCATATTGCTACGCTATATATTGAACGCTATATTGTTATATAGCGTCTGTGAGTAGACTGCGGTACCTATTGTTTTAATTCAATAGATCTTGCTTGAAAATTATAATTGAAGAGTCGATTATTTCAATTGGTGAGACTGAAGCATGTGGCGTGTACTTGCGAGCGTTATTTTGGTATCCCAGATCCATACAGAATGTAAATACGCTGCAAACATTGGCACTGAGTTTGCAACATGGTGTGTGCAAATAAGCTGCTGCAACCGTGGCTTCATTTCACTAGATTTTTATTCAAAATTATATTTAAATAATAGTTTGGAGAAAATGTACTTACAAGCGCCACATATGGGCGCCTCATTGACATATCGAACAAAATTATGCTGGAACCATTGACTCTGGAATTTTAACATTGCGTCTGCGAATAGGCTGTTGCAAATGTGGTTTTAATTCACTAGATTTTGTTAAAAAATTATAGAGTAAGAATATTTATTTATATTGTGGAGTCTGGAGCACACGACGGATACTTGCAAGCACCATTTTTATATCCCAATGTCATTCAGAACATAAATATGCTGCAGCCATTGGCTCTGGGATTGCAACGTGGTATTTGAGAGTAGGCAGTTACAACTTCAGCTTTAATTCACTAGATTATTGTCAAAGATTATATTTAAATAGCTAATTATTTCAACTGTAGAGGCATGTGGCGTATACTTGTAAGCGCCATTTTAGTATCCCGGGGCCATACCGAACGTAGATATAGTCATTGGCTCTGGGACGATCATTCGGCGTCTATGAGTATAGTTTTTTAGAACTGACTTCATTTAACTAGATTTTCATCTGATATTATATATAGTTAAAGAATTTATTCTTTTTATTGTTGAGACCGGAGCACGTAGCGTGTACTTGCATGCGCCATTTTGGTATCCTGGAGCAATGCAGGATGTTAATATCCTGCCACCATTGACTCTGGGATTGCAATATGGCGTCTGTGAGTCTACCACCTGTAATTCATTAGATTTTTATCTACAATTGTATACAGCGAGTTTAATTATTGTCGGTATTAAGGAATTTTAATTAACTTTATTCTAAGATAAACTTAAGTAATTGCGCGTGGATATTACAGATTTAGGATTAACCGAAGCAACATGAGGGAAGAATCAAGATTCGTGATCTATGGTTCGAGATTCCGTCAGTGTTAGAAAGACAGAGCTAAAAATTTCACATTTTTCTCGAACTCAAATTTTCTGATTAATGTCCGATTCGTAGGGTTCACTCTGTGACAAATCCACGCATTGACCCTTACGGAAAAACACTAATGGAATCGCTAAAATAATCGTGAAAACTAAGGGTCGATTAGCATTTTCGCGATACCATTAATATTATTACGAAAGGGAAACCCCGCTCTTTTGACAACCCTACAAAAATCTTGGTTCGAGAAAAGTGTGTTGAAAATGTTGAGATCAACTGTTGGTATCAAGTCTCGCCTTACGCTAATTTTGATCTCGTGCGAATCGCGAAATGGGCATAATTAGTTAATATTAGTTCGTTAATAATTAGTTAATATTAGTCTAAGCGTGTTGAACAATTGTTGAGGAGAACTATCGGTATCAAACATCATTATACGTTAGTTAATCTCGTGCAAATTGCGAAAGCGGTAAAATTAGTTAATAGTATTTCAAGTGCTATACCACAGTCAATTAACTACGTCCAGAAGTGAGTTTCGCAATAATAAAACATTGGTAACTCAATTAAGCGCTATTTTTCGTAGTTAATTGCGTGGATTTTCGATAATTAGTGAATTTTCGATAACTAAGCGTAGTTAATCCAATTTCATGTATTTTTCGTAGTTAATTTAAGTTAACTGAGGATAGTAAACTCAATTAATCGTTGTTCCTCGTTCTGAACTTAATTAAAGAATGGATTTTATGCTAAATGACTCCTGCTGTTCCGCATAATCCGCGCTATTTTTTTTTTTTTTTTTTTTTTTGGCTCACTAATATACAATTTAAACATTTTTTTCTCGTTGAAACAGGAACATCACCTTCAGCGAGCGATATGCACGGGCTTAATCATTCCTACCCCCGAGGTAACGGACCTCGCGGACGCGGAAGCCTACGACAAGATATATCCCGCGGATTACAAGTTGCCTCGTCAACTTATTCACATGCAACGTTAGTATTCTCGAATAATTGTATCTTCAGTTGAGAAAAATTGTCTATAATATTTTATTTTTTCGTGTGGCTACCTGTAGCGTTCGCTATGGAACAAGATATCCCCGATTACGATATGGACTCGGAGGACGAAAAGTGGGTTGGTGTACAGAGTCGCAAGATGGATCTCACGCCTCTTCAGTTCGAGGAGATGATGGATCGTCTTGAGAAAAGCTCGGGTCGTACAGTTGTTACTCTGAATGAGGCGAAGGCGTTACTCAAGGAAGACGACGATCTCATTATCGCTGTTTTCGATTATTGGCTCAACAAACGACTGAAAACTGTAAGTTTGGAGATAAAATTATTCGGTAATGAAAATTAAATAAGAAAAATAATGGAATGATATAATTTTCAGCAACATCCGCTGCTTCTCACTGTGAAAACGGAGCATCGCCTCGGCTCCGCGGCGAATAATCCCTATCTTGCGTTTCGTCGTCGTACGGAAAAGATGCAGACGCGTAAAAATCGTAAAAATGACGAAACGAGCTACGAAAAGATGCTCAAATTGCGGAGGGACCTTAGCAGAGCCGTTACGCTTTTAGAATTGGTCAAGAGACGAGAAAAAACGAAGCGGGAACATCTTCATCTCACTATAGAAGTTTACGAGAAGAGGTACGACTAACAGAGCTCTGTATATTTCATATTTAGCGGCTCGGTAAAACGATTTATCACGAAGAATTCACCGAAAATCGAAATCTAAAGATTTTTCAATAAAATTTGCGATTCTTTTTTTCTCACCAGGTATCAGGCGCAAGACTTCAGTGGTCAAATAATGTCGGAAGTTTCTGCATTGAAGACTACAAGACCTGCGTTTGCGCCAATCTTTACCAATCAGTTCGGCGTGCACCAGAATTGGGCAAACAAAGTTTCCAGCAAGGTACAGCGATTTTTACAATCATTTCAATAATAAAAATGTGCTTTTCAAGTAGTTCAGCAGTTGATACGTAGTAGCTTGATCCTATTTTTGTTTTTTGTTTAACTTATTCACGGAGGAAGCTTTGTTTTCGTGAATAATTTTTTTCACGATGTTCAGGATGTTTCCAAACATCAATAAAACGGATAGACGCGCGCGCGGTTGTGTGGATATCATTTAAATGTCCATCATTTGAGATATCGGCTTTAGATAACAAGTTGAAATTTATCACGCGCATAGTTTTAGACGAAATCTATGCAGTTGTTCGAATTTTATGCGGTTTTGATTTTATCGAATTAAAAATGTGTACACAAATGGACTATTATCGACAGATGTTCGGTATTGAATTCGATACGAGAAGGTCAAACCGTTTACATTTTATAGGATTTTTAATTTATGATAGTTTACAAAAAATTACTTAAAAATCCCCGCGTCGACGAAACCATGAGTTATCGAGTTAACTATATTGTGTGTGTGTGTGTGTGTGTGTGTGTGTGTGTGTGTGTGTGTGTGTGTGTGTGTGTGTGTGTGTGTGTGTGTGTGTGTGTGTGTTTTTACTCACAACGCTTCCTATGCGAGAAAGCCAAATATTACAAAAGACGTTTTCTCGTAGAGGAAACAATGTGAGTAATAGAAAATGACGATGAATCAATGTGTTAATTTCAATTGTCAGGGTATTTTATATTGACCTTTTAGGAAAGGATACGTAAGCTCACAAATAAATGAATTTTTCGTAAAATATATCTTCTTAAGGGCGTAAAAATAATATACAGTTGATACGGGAATATTCTAAATGAACATAATTCTAACAATACAAAGCAATTTACAGAACAATATTTGCGTTAGTTTAACTTTTGTTCTGTTATGTCTCTCTCGCTTTCGCTGCATTTTATATCAGATAACATAACCTTACTTCTTTAACACTAGAACTAACGAATCAGCAAATATGGCTGGTTTTACAATTTTGACTGGTCCGGTAGTTCTAGTGTTAAATACCAACGTAAAGCTATGCTAATTTCAGTAGACTTGCGGTTAATAATTTCTCAAAATTTCTAATTTCTTGTACCTTCATTCACTTCATCGTGAAGTACGCTGTAATATCAAAGTTTTTAATGATTTTCGAAAAGTTTAACTATTAAGCTTTTATTAAGCAGAAAATTCATCGTACGCAGTTAATGTTTTTCTACAAAATAATATCTCTTCTCATTATTATCAAGTGATAAACGAGACGCGTAGCTTTGATGAGATTTTAACATTTTTCTGATGAGGATTGGCCATATTATTTGCAAGATTCTAATAAACTCCGTAGTTATTAGTGCGATTCCTTTGACATCGGCCGGTTATCGGTGGACTATATTAAATCAATAAAAATATATTCGATAGGTTAATTTTGCGTTTGTTATTGAATAATTGGAATCAAAAATTTATTTTCGAAATAAATTAACATTTTATTCGTTGCAATTCTATAAAAAAAAAAAATCATTTTGTCGATTTAAAACAGCTTTTGCTATTTTTATTCGTTTCCCCCACAACTTTACACGATTAAATTGTTTTTAAGCTTTCCTAACTGGCCCTAAAAGTTTGTAAAAAGTTTAAATAAATTGCTTGTATAAATTCGGCGGCGAATTTTGTGAAAATGAAACGTACAGCCAAGATTCATAGCTTAGATTTCATACAAGTCGAGAAATTTAGTCGGTTATTATTTTCTTTTAAGGATGAAACCTTGCCGAGGAAAGAGAAGCGTCAGTACAAGAAACGAAAGCACAAAACAGAGGGTGGTCGTTCGTCTGGTGGCCTGGAGGACGGTGGATTACGCTCGGGAACGGGAAGCGGCATCGGTGGTGGTCGTGACAACCGAACGAGCAGCAGCGGAAGCGTGGTGGGTCCTGGCGGCGTACTGGGGAGCGGGCTGGACCCGCTCGCGAGTTCGGACGACGAGAGTAGCCCAATACCCTCGCACTCGCACTCACAGCCCTCGCTGGCGTCGGATCGCGATGACGAGGACAACCTGGAGGCCGAGGGACAATTCGCCTTCCGGCGGAACAGAAATACCAGTTATCTACCGGCAAGTTAACCTTTTCCGTAAAAATAATTCAATTATTCGTTAATTTCATAAGATTTTCCACCTTCTTTGTGTCCCAAGAGTGAGAAAATTTTATTTTTAGTTTATTTTTAATTAACGAATTTTCATTTTCTGTCGTTTTTCTGTACAGCCTGTATCAGGCGGCTTTGGAAACTGGCCGTGGTGTGACAGAAGCGAGGGAGGTCTGGCCGAAAAGAAGTACAGGTTCGCGTTGACGAGCATAAGCAAACCAACGCCGAGATGCATAGGTTTGGCTCGTCGGAGGTTGGGGCGTGGTGGAAGGTGCGTTTAAAAATAAATGATGTCACCTGTTGAACGAGTTTTTAAAAAATCCTAATTATTCGATAAGAATTACGATGATTCTCGAGTCTGGTAAACCGATTTTGTTTGCCTTTTATTGCAGAGTAATACTGGATCGTTGCTCCAATAGCATAGACGACATGTGGTCGACTCTGGACTTTACAATCCACGAGGCCAAGCCGGAGAGTATCGGCGATCCTACAGCCACCGCGACGACGACAACGGCGGTCAAAAAAGAATGGTTCGTATAAATAAAACCATTTGAATAAATGATAAATCTCATTGCTGTCCTACAGAATATCAAAGCAATCTCTTGCTACACATTACGTAGCGAAACATCCATTTTAGATGACGATTTCAGTACAAAATCCGTCTTACGAGTCACGTGTTAGTCCAATTTACTTACGAGTTACTTTAGATGAGTAACTTATAAAAGTTACTCGTCGGCGAGTAACTCGAAAAATCGAATCTCACCTTGTTGTTCAAACGTTCTTACCTAGACAACGATTGAGTTTCTCTCACAAGTTACTCGAGCAACTGTGGTTTATTGCATTGCTCGAGTATTTTGTAACTATTGAATCGATATTATTAATATGCGTAGCTTCCTGAATTTACGATTGTTATACAATTCTCTGATATATCAAAAAGTTGAACGAAAATAATTAAAATTTCTCGAAATCATGACAACAGGAAAAAGTAATAATCACTGTTCTTAACTGCGCAGGTTACACTTTCGACCAAAGACACCGCCACTCTCAGTGCACAGTCCGAGCGACGCGAGCAGCACGGCGAGCGACACGGATTCCGACCCGGAGTACACGATCCCCACCGGAAACATGTCGCGTCTGCGCAATAGCTGCGGTATAATCAACCAGTCGAGCGATCTGCAGCAGCAGCAACAGCAGCAGCAACTCTCGTACCCATTCCCGGCGGAGGCGACGTCTATATGCGTCGACATACTCGAGCCCGACAGACCGGGCGACGAGCAGCCGCCCTTCACCTCGGAATTCAACATAACTGACTATTTCACGGTTGATTCGCTAACGGACTTTGATCTCGGTCTCGCGAGTGCCACGAGTACATCGACATTGAGTGCAACGTCGAGTTTCGGTATCGCCACGAGTGTCGGAAGCCTCGGCGCGTCCGCAAAGGGCCCGACGATCGGCTGTTCGCGATTCAACCTCACTCCCATCGTCAACAATCTTTTCGCCGCCCAAAAAAAAGATAAAGACGATAATAATCCGGCGAATAGCGCCACAACGACGGCGACGACGACGACTACTACCACTAGCTCGAATTCCGGAACTGTAAATACTTGCCCCGCGGTTATTCCCTCGTCGTCGTCGTCGAACCCCCAAATATCCTCATTCACTTCCTTCACGTCGTCGTCCACCGGAATTCAGACAACGAGAATCGTTGATAATGCTCAGAGGACGACGAGCAACAATGCTGCCACGCAGTCCAGTGTCGCGTCTTACGAACTATCGAATATCTCGAATATCTCGAATATCTCGAATATCTCGAATATCTCGAATATAGCGCGGAATCAAGGAACAACCAGTTCTTCCTCTTCGAGCGTGAAACAACAGCAAATATTACAACAGCAGCAACACTTTCAGAGACAATTGGCGAACAGCAATAACGTTTCGTCGTCGGTGGTAGCCGCCGCTTCTATACTCTCGAAATCTTTGACTAGTCCCTCGAATAATAATAGTAACAGTAGGAGCGCCGGACCTGGTGGTGCTTTGTCGTCTTCTTCGTCCTCCTCATCGTCTTCGTCCTCCTCTTCGTCGTCCTCTTTGTCTTCTTCGCCCTCGACCTCCACCTCCTCCGGCAACGTCGCTTCTGGACTCAGGCTCTTCGCTGGAGGCTCTTCCTCCGTCGCTGGGCTTACCAACTTTGGTAACGGGCATCAAAACGGTCCCAGTCAGATGAATCTTCATCATAATTCGCAAACTCACAGTCAGCAGCATGTTCATCACCATCATCACCACCATCATCATCATCATAATCAGGCGACGACGAATAGCTTGCTCGCTGGGTCGCTGAATAACACCGGAAATTTGGGGAATTTCGGAGGTGGAAATGTTGGAAATTTGACGAATAATCAGACGATAATAATAGCACAGAAACATCCACCGTCCAATCTACTGCCTGGACTCATTGCGCAAAACAAATTAGCTAATCTCGCGAGACAGCAACAGCAGCAGCAGCAGCAACATCAACAACAACAGCAGCAACAACAGCAGCAACAACAACAACAACAACAACAACTGCAAATACAACAGGCACAGACGCAGGTTCAGGTCTCCAGTCAGACTCAACAGATCCCGGCGTCGGGGGAAATTACGCTTAATAGTAATAAGTGAGTTGTTTATCACGATTTTTCACTTAAATATTTTTTAAAATTTTCCTAAACCCACGAATGTCGGTAGATCAACATTAACGTATATATTTATCGATATATGCGTCAGTGACACTCAAGGGATTAAGAAGTATGATTTTATTTATTGAAAAACGATATCAGCAAGTTTATATACCGCTAGGGACGCTGAACAGATTACGTTATCATACTTTACCTGTGCACCTGTGTACGTTATGTATGTAAAATAAGTTAAAAAAAAATTTTTTAAATAATTTTTTTAAATAAAAATACATTTAAAAAATAGTAATAATTGGGATTACCGAGTGTAAGTAGAAACGCGGTTGGCGGGCGGCTTTGGTATTACCCCGAGTTAAGTAGCATTTTGTGCTGCCATTATTCGGATGGGTAACCACTTAGCCGTGCGCTGGCGCTTGCTCATCGAATCACGGAGGGCCTACTGTATGTGATACAGGTTTTTCTCAGTTGCCTTTTAATCACGTGCAAATTGCAGTCCAGTATGCGTGTAAATCGGCTCCGACCGCAATTATTTAGGGGGGGGGGGGGAGGGGTTCGCAAAAGGGAAAGGATTCTGGTACGGTAGAACCAATGTTTAATAAAAAAAAGAATGTTTTTCTAAACACGTTGAGCGCGGCGCCGGTCCCTAGAGATGGACATTGTCAAGCGCTCGCCGGCGAGTGCTCGTCGCTGCCGCTTGAACGGAAAAGATAGGAAAATCACCGATGCCCTCAACGTGATAATAGAAATTGATTTTTTTTTTTGCGGTTGCCATTTACACCATACACGCAGAATTATCTTTCCTGGCTGGTGTGTCGGATCTTCATATTGGAATGTTATAAAATAATAATCAGAGACAGCTTCAAAGTAGAAAAAAAAAAAAAATTGCGAATATTTCAAAGCGCTTTAAATAATTCATATATTTGACATTAAAATTTCGTTGAACTACAAGTTTCTACAATTTCCTTTAAACACGGATGCAACGTGCCCATTTCTTTGTCATTATTTACCCTTTTTTTTCACAGAGCTTTCTCTACGAGGAAACCAACATGGTGTAACGTACTTTTGTGGCTATGTACAAAATCGAAAATAATAATAAAACAATGAGCAAAATTCAACGTTGCATCCTTGACTTGACGTTCTACAGTTTTTCTGTATTTTTTTTATAAAAAAAAATACAGAATCAGATCGGTTCAGCGTTTAAAAAAATGGAGAATTATCTAGTTAAAAAAATGTTAAATCCCGTCAAATCTGTTCTTTCGTATTAACGTGATGTTCTACATATTTCTGTCGATCTGTCTCTCTCTCTCTCTCTCTCTCTCTCTTTATTTCTCTATATCTCTCTCATTCCTCCGCAATCGTCAATGGTCCTATCTAACTTTCAATCATAACTGCTTAGTCGGTATAGCGCATCATCGTTTAACGAGAATTGCAATACATCAAGAGCTCTCACATATTTATTATTACGAGAATTGCAATACACAAAGAGATCTCACGGATTAAGATCTAGCACGCAAATGCCATATCGTAATTTGATTGTCGTCAAATTGATTTTCAATCGACTGGCTGTTTATTTTTTGCACCAAGAGATATCGAATTTGTAAATTCAATCTGCCATAACGAAATGCTATAACGAACATTCTTCAACGTTATTAAGTGCGTGTACAGACGTTTAATTCGTTAACACGTATATGTGCGTGCGCACAGAGCCAAAAGTTTTTTCTAAATCACTTTTCTGTATGTCTCAGATAGCTTTTCAAGCATCCTCACATTGAAATTTTTTTTTCTTCGTAAAAACGAAATTTCTTCGATGAAAAAGCAATTAAAAAAAAAAAATGCTCGACGTAAATTTATTTTCGACGAGGTATACTTTCCACAAGATACGGAGAAAAAAAAAAATACAGCGTATTATTGAAAGATTTTTTCATAGTTCAAAGTCGATTGACAAAATAGCGCCAGAGATTTGTACGAAATTTTGTTGTTCGTATGTAGATTTCGCGGCAGATAATCTACAAAATACATTGAAAATTATGAAAATTAAGTTAAATAAAATTAATAATGAAGTTAAATTGAATAAAAAAATGTTTGGGTTTAAATTTTCAGAAAGATAATACTTTGTTGCCTCTGGGAATTAAAAATATGACTTCATAATTTAGCATTGAGGGGCTATTTTCCTGTACACTGTAAGAATATTTTGTTCACAAGTCGTTGAAAATTATAATTCGTTAAAATATTAATATTAATTGTTTATTTTTATGCAGTGAAGGATTGGACTTGATGGAAGTGGACGGATTGGTCGAGGGTTCACCGAGTGAAAGCGCGAAGCAACAGCAACAACAGGCCGCGCAACAGCAACAACAACAACAACAACAACAACAACAACAACAACAGCAGCAGCAGCAGCTCGTACGGGCTAACAAAACTAATTCACTCGCTATGGAAGTGACATGATGCCTGCTGTCGGCACCCCCGTTGACAGCATCGCCGCGTCGATGGGGGCTTCGCTAAAAATTATAAAAATATAAATAAAGGAGGAAACAAGCAAACTTTGTGTTGTGTCGCTGCTGCCATTCGCGCAATCGGGAGTTTCTTAAAACGAGAGAGAAAACAAAAAAGAAGAAATACGAGGAATAGCAGATTCGTTAGTGCTTTCCGACACCGAGACTCTCGAGAGGAGCAGAAAATGACGACGAACCCTCAATAATATGATAGCGAGAGAGAAAAAAAAATTGAACGAATGGAGAATATAGGTTGATCGATCAATTTTTCTTAAGTTTCCTTCACTGTCCATCGATATGTTTTTTTTTTTTTTTTTTTCGTTCTCCACGAAAGAATTTTTATCATCTTTTTTTATACTTCGAGCCGTCTTTTGGGAAATTCTTGGAGTAAAAAGGCGAGAAATTAAGAAATTTGTCGAGAAAAAGAGAGAAAGAGAAAGAGAGAGAGATAGATGACGATTGATTAGAGAAAGTGTGCAAAGTATGTCTGGGGGAAAAAAAAAAGACAATTGTGTAAAAGAACAAAAAACAAAGTGCGATGCGAAAGTGAGAAAAAAAATCGTCGTCATCCAGAAAGACGGAATGAATAGAGAAAGTGAAAGAGAGAAAACATAATATTAAAGTATAAAAAAAATGGAAACCTTGTAAATATAAAAATAATTACGCTTATTGTATCTCTTAATTATAGGTGATTAATTAAAACAAACAAAAAAAAAACAAATAAATAAATAAATGTAATTAAATGTTGTTGCGGTAGGTGCACAGCGATGTGTAAAAGAGAAAAAGAAAAAAATTACGACTAAAAGAAGTGCGAGAGAGAAAGAGAGCGAGAGAGAGAGAGAGAAAGGAAGAGCGTGCGAGAGTGAGAAAGATAAAAGAGCGCAAGAGCTAGAACGATGTAACGAAAACCGTGAAGACGAATGATAAATCATTCAAAGAAACAAAAAAAAAAGGGAAAAAAAAACAAACAAACTACAAAACAAAACAGACACACAATTTTAGGAGGAGAGTAATAAAGAAATTTTATCCTGGATCGATGCTAACAATTGTCATTCCCGTCCTTCGTTATTTACGATTCATTTTATTAATTTTTATTATTTCCAATTGCGATTTTTTTTTTTTTTTTATTACATACAACAATAATGAACAAGCAACGAGAGTCATGTTAATAATAATAATAATTTTATCTTTTTTTTTTAAATCGTTTTATTGTTGCAAAAATATTTTACGAGCCTTACAATATATTTACAGCTGCGACACATTTTTAATTTCAGTTCATATTATTTCTTTTTAAACGTGTTCTTCTAAATGTCTAGAAAACTCGAATTGGGATCTACGAGCAGCCATTTTGTATATTTATCGCATCGGCCACCAGAGTCGTATTCTCATCTACTTTTTTTTTTTTTTTTTTCCCCTTCCCAGACACCCCGGTATCCTGGCTGAAATTATATAAAGAAATGACGAAACATTTTACAACGACAAGAAAAATGAAACGTTATTCTCTTTTCAAATACATGAAATTTATTTTTAAATATAGCACGACACACAATTTTTAAATAATCGTCAACGATTTGTAACTAGGGAGTGAAATGCATATAGTTTGTTTATTTTTTTTATTTTTGGCTTTGATAATTTATCGATACGATGAACTGTCGACGATCAGCGAATTATTATTATTATTTTTTAAATACAATAAATTGTCAGAACAATTGAATTTCTCTCAAAGTTTTTTTTTTTGTTTTTTTTTTTTTCAAATACAATAAATTATCAGAGAATGAAATTTTCTCAAGGTTTTTTGTTGCAGAAACCGAATTTCGGATTTCCGAGTGATTTCCTTGTGGACGATTCTTTGGTTGGCGCCGAATTTTTTATGGGACCGACCGTGTGACTCGTCACTGCGGAGGCAACAGTCGATGGGCGCGGTTGTACATGACTGAGGGAACTCAATGGTTTTTGAATTCCGGAATTATCGAGAAGAGCTTTGGGATCCGGGGAGACTCGTCTCTTCGCGGCGATGATAACGCGTTCCTCTACCGGAATTGTCGAGGGCGAGATCGACTTTTTTTTCGTCTCACTCGCGACATTTCTCGCTTTAGCGACAGCGAGCTTGAGCGGTTGACCTCCAAGTGCACCGAAGCTCTTTCGACGCGGAGGAATTTTTGAGAGGCTAACGTTGTTCGTTTGAGCGTTGCGCTTTGATGAGGAAACTGTACTCAACGGTGTCAACGATAATGTCGGCAATGCAGTGCCGATGCTTCGATGAGTCATCGGGGATTTTGATAAATAGGTGAGACTCTGCCTGCTCATGGTAGAATTCGAGTGAGTTTTACCACCTGGCATCGAACAACTCGAACCAGGCCGTGAATTCGGTGTGTTTATGGGACTTGTACGCAAACTCGTGTTGCTGCTGCTTTTCTTTCTCGTTGCGCTACCGGTCAAGTTGAGACGACCATCCGGAGGTTTCAGGAACGTTCCTCGCTCTAAATCGCAATTCAGACAATTTATTAATCAACATTTTTGCCAAATAATTCAATATTTACATTTTATTATTTTTATCAGCTAGAAATTAAAATATTGCTGTTTTTTAGTTGTTTTATTTTTTCGGAGAATTGCCATTGATTTTATTTATTTATTAACAAGAGTGACGTTTCTGATTGAAATAAGTTTTAAAAAAATTTGTTTAGTTGGTAAAAAAAAATGTTTTTTTAATATTATAAATTCATATGAAATTCGTATAAAGTTGAACTGACCGTGAATCGAAGAACTTCGTGAAAGGGGAGATCTTTTGTTGATTATAATTTCCACTGCCTTCTCGAGGCATTTGTGAGCTCTTATCACGTGCTCGGCGAGATTACCAGTATCCTCTTCGCTCTGCAAAGATATCTGACCGAGAGAGCTGCAGAGTTGATTGAGAACAACCGGAGAACTCGCGATCTTCGGTGGCGATGGACGGGGTTGATCGCCGTCGATTGATTCGCACTCAACATCCATAGTTCCACCCCAAGTTTTTGGAATAAACTCAGAAACACCGGAATAACTTTCCTGGCATTTAATGACAAACAAAAAATAAATGCTCGATAAATTAATTAAAAAATATTAATCGTTTAATTATCAACTGTGAGTATATAAATTAATAATAATAATAATAATAATAATAATAATAATAAATGAACGGAGGCAGTTTGTAATGAATTAATTAATATTTTGAAAATAATTGTTTTATTCTTTTAACTTTTTTATTCTTT
Organism: Cylloceria caligata; assembly: GCA_963942595.1. NCBI lineage: Eukaryota > Metazoa > Arthropoda > Insecta > Hymenoptera > Ichneumonidae > Cylloceria > Cylloceria caligata. Next base: position 17,262,941 of record OZ012705.1, read on the forward strand.
ATTATTATTATTTGTTTGTTTGTCAGTTAAAAACAAATTCATTGTTTTTGTGTACAATAAACATATTATCGCACAAATTATTTTATTAAATACGATTTTATTCTCATTTGCATAATGATGGAGGTTTAATGTATATTAAGGAAATTCATTGGTGTACGTACCTTGACTAATGAACGAGTAGCCCAATTGTATCGACGAATAGCGCTATTGTTGCTATCGGATACAGCGATCTCCGGTTGTGTATAACTACGAACGATATTGATCGTATCATTTTTAAACGACTTGTCGTTAACTATTTCCATCATGTCCCTCGTACTACTGACTCGAGTTAAATTCAAGTTTGAACGACTTCTCATGCTACGATTGGCATCGCTCGATTTTTCGTCAATCATGCTAAGCAGATGACAGATTACTTCGTTTAGCATTGCTTTCATCTCTTTCGTAACCGGAGGCAAAAGATTGCTGCCACTCTCCTCAATTTTATTGTTGTTTTCCTGTTCGTGTTACATGAAATCGTTACTTTTGTGGAATATTTTTTTAAATTACAACTATAGAATTTTATTAATTTTTCGTCACATTTTGTTGTTGTTATTATTACATTTTAATTTATTTGAATATAAAAAATGTTGTTTATATTGTAAATTCCATTTTTTTTTTTTTTTTTTTTTTCATTGTTAATATAAATTTTATCGTTAGGGTTAAATCTTATTAATCAATCTCACGACTGTGGCAGCTGGTCCGGTGCCACTGACGCTCCAGAAAGAAGCATCTTTGGCATCCTCCGAATTAGGGCATCGACACTTTACATCGTCCATTTCCAAGCACGCTCTCATACCCGAAGTGCCGCACTCGATGGTCACCTTTATGACCTCGTTCTTTAGCTCGTGCTTATCGGTGTTGCAAGAATTTTCGATTTTTTCAAATTCTCGCAATTGAAAGCCAATCGACTGAAGTAGACAAGCCAGTATCGGTGCATCCGGCTTTTCGTAAAACTTTTAAGGAAGATTTAATTTCTTTTTTTTTTCAATCGCATACACGTCGATAAAGCGATTTGGTGATAATTAACGTTAACAACAATTGTGAAGAAATACTTAAATATATTCTTACGGTTAATTATAACAGTAATTTTCAATCTTTGAAAAATTTGTTCGACACTTTTAATAATAATAATAATAATAATAATACTATTCAAATTTGTTAAAAACTCGATTCGATTATTCAATGTTTTCGTAAATATTTCAATGGCTTTTGTTATTATTGGGAATAATACTCACGTCTTCGGACATATTGGCATAGAACCACTTAACCGCCCATTGAAAGAATTTTCGTTTGGCCGATTGGATTTGGTGAATGCTAATACTTGCATTCAAGCAATCCTCGGCACTGGTAACTTCCATCGTAATTTTAATAAATAAATATTGCTAAAGTTGTGACTCGTGTAAGCTCTCGTAAGGATATAAAGAATGTTGATGATTTAGGTAAGTTGACAGGGCCAGGAGGACAGACTGAATTCGTTGAATGATACGTCGAGACGTTATAGCTTTCTTCGGAAATGTTTACAGGATTTGTGTACAATTTTTTTTTTTTCGTTCAAGCTTTCGTGCTCGATGATCTATATAGATCATTTGAATTTTCCAGTTGAGAATAACGCAGCTGCGCCATCTTGTGTGATATCGTTCTCGCGCTCTGATTGGCCACTGATGATAAGTAGACGGAGTCAACGGTATGCCGCAAGATGGCGACTGTAGTATCATTATGGCATTTTTGGATTCTTTGAGACGATGCGCTATTGCGCATTTCCTCCTTTGAGTGCCACTGTAGCGAAATCTGTATGTCTCTGTTATCTCTCTTAAACCGCCATACGTGCGAGAGAGATGACAGAATTTTCCCATTGCAAATTTCTCCACCACGATTTATCTTTCGGGTGAAAGGAGGGAACGGTGAACCGTATAATTATGAGTGGCAGCTTACCGTTTATCACTTTTATACGAATGATCAATCGGGCCGGTAAAAATTAGATTACAGTTTTTTTGTTACCGACCGAGGGGTAGTATATCGACTCTTAACCCCCATTGCCCTGTGCGTTCATTGATTCGGCAGCGAAGGGAGATATTTCTGTCATTAGTTTCCGATTGTTCGTCGTTGTTGACGGTTTTGTATTCTGTAAGGAGCAACGATGTTTGCCGTAAGACGCGCGGTTGTCAGTAAATCCATGTAAGTTAATTCCTGATGAGAAAAAACCGGTCTATGGGCGTCAACCAGTATTCTTTTACTTATATAATTGATAACCCAACTTTTGCAATTGCGCCGGTAGCGACCATTTTTCTTTTTCATTATACTTGTAACGATGTTTCAGTATATTGTTGTAAATTCGATTACTAGTCGATAAATAACGTTGAGAAACAACATTTTTGAAATATTAGATATTTATATTTTATTATATAAATACAATTTGGAAATAGTAATTTCTTTTTTTTTTCTTTTGTATTTGGAGAAAAATAATTTATCCATTCGATATGTAAATGGTATACTTGGGTATGCGAGACTCCTGTACCTTTTTTTAATCACTGAACACTCTAGGACACTCTAGTTCAGTCGAGAATGGTTTAACAACTTGGAACCTTTTAAAAGTACATTAAACTTGGAAAATATATTTTACTTTACATATTGTTGAAATGTTATGTTACAATTATTTGTAACAGAATAGAAATTATTGTTGTAAATTCAATTACTAGTCGATAAATATCGTTGAGAAACAACATTTTTGAAATATTAGATATTTATATTTTATTATATAAATACAATTTGGAAATAGTAATTTCTTTTTTTTTCTTTTGTATTTGGACAAAAATAATTTATCCATTCAATATGTAAATGGTACACTGGGGTATGCGAGACTCCTGTACCTTTTTTTAATCACTGAAAGCTCTAGGACATAACATCTTTCAGTCGAGAATGGTTTAACAACTTGGAACCTTTTAAAAGTACATTAAACTTGGAAAATATATTTTACTTAACATATTGTTTCAATGTTATGTTACAATTATTTGCAACAGAATAGAAATTATTGTTGTCAATTCAATTACTAGTCATTAATATTGTTCAGAAACAACATTTTTTAAATATTCTATATTTATATTTTATTATATAAATACAATTTTGAAATTGTAATTTCTTTTTTTTCTTTTGTATTTGGTCATAAATAATTTATCCATTCGATATATAAATGGTACACTGGGGTATGCGAGACTCCTGTACCTTTTTTTAATCACTGAAAGCTCTAGGACATAACATCTTTCAGTCGAGAATGGTTCAACATCTTGGAACCTTTTAAAAGTAAATTAAACTTAGAAAATGTATTTTACTTTAAATATTGTTTCAACGTTACGTTACAATTGTTCGCAGATGTAAGCATACCCTACCCGACTTGCATCGGAATAGAAATATTCAAGCACTCGAGGTCTTTCGGAAGCTGATAGTTAGCGTCTTATGTTTAAAAATTTCTAGATCTTATAAATATGAAAAAAATGTTCCAACGTTTAAAACAGAACTGATATTTCTATGCTGAAAAGTTCTAGAAGCATCATCAAATCTCATTATAAGGTCTATTGTAGCGGCGACGGTCTCTAAAATTTTTGTTTGCGCTTACCAAGAAATATAATATCAATCGTATATTCAAAAGATTCGTCATAAAGCGATATTAAGGTATCATTAACATTTTGCTGCAGTTCCAGAAGCTCGGAGGTGGTTTGCAGATGTAAGCACACCCTACCCGACTTGCCTTACGATTACAAAGCCCTCGAGCCTATAATATGCGCAGAGATAATGCAACTTCATCATTCCAAGCATCACGCGACCTACGTCAACAATTTAAACGTCGCTGAGGAAAAGCTAAAAGAAGCCGTTGCGAAAGGTGACGTCGGAGCGCAAATAGCGCTTGCGCCAGCAATTAAATTCAACGGCGGTGGTCATCTTAATCATTCGATTTTTTGGTCCAACTTGACGCCTAGCAGTACGAAGCCAGATGGTGAGAAAGAGAAAATAGCCGAAAGAAATGAAATATTTCTTGACTAATTAATTTACTTTTTGGTTTAAATTTTTGAAAATTCGTTAGATGCACTGCTGAAGAGGATCGACCGAGATTTTGGATCTATGGAGGAGCTAAAAAAGCGATTATCGGAAACGACTGTAGCGATTCAGGGCTCAGGATGGGGTTGGCTGGGCTATAATTCCAAGGATAAGAGACTGCAGATCGCGACCTGTGCAAATCAGGATCCTCTCGAGGCAACGACCGGTCTCGTTCCTCTCTTTGGAATCGACGTATGGGAGCACGCTTACTATCTCCAGTACAAGAACGTCAGGCCCGATTACGTGAAAGCTATTTTCGATATTGCTAATTGGAGCGACGTTAGCGAAAGATTCAAGAAAGCTGGTGGCAAGTAAATGTAGAAAACGAAATCCACGACGTTACTCGCAGTGAATTTTTTTCTATATACGTAATAACGTTGATAAATGTAATCTACTTTTGATGGATCAAATAAATAGTTTAGAAATTATAATCAAAGCGTTCTTTGTTCAACAAGACATTCAACAAAACATTTAACCCTTTGAGTTTTACATATCGATTACATGACCGAAACATCGACGCTCAAGGTGTTAAATATTAGTTATGCGAATAAGGAATATTATAATATTTAAGATGTATATTTAGCATAAGGTGGAAGTTTGATATATAAAGGAAAAAACGTTTTTCAAAGTCTTCTCGGTACTATACCTCTCGTTGCATCGTTATTTTATAAATATTCTTTTGAGAACAAAAAGTACAATTCCTATGTTTACATAGATTTCTAGATTTATTCCTATAAATAACTATTTAATCTTATAAGCAAATTACTTGTTAAATTATTAAACGAATATTTGAAACAAAATGTTCTTATTACTATAAAATAAGTATACAAATGAAAATCAAATCCTCGAGTCCCGAATGAAATATTCGATGACCATGGTTTAAAAAAAAATTCGCTCTCGGTTAATATTTGCAAATTCGTTAGTTTACTCGAAAATAATGGCTAATGGTACTGGGGAACAGATTGCGGTAGTATAGTAAGCGCGGCTCTAGAGTCGGATAATAATGAATGGAATAGAGTGAATGGAGAGGGGATAACAGATGCGGAGTAGAGCTAGGCCAGACTTAAGCAGTATGGCCGAGGCGTCGCAGCTGATTTTCCCGTCATCCTCATACATTCGGTGAGTCAATGGACGCACTCAACGCCGCTCGCTTATTGTTTCCTCAACGATTAGCTTTCTCACGCCTTTCTTTCGTTTCGAAAAAAAATTATCTTTGGATTTTATTTGTTTCTTTTGCAGCTGTTTTATCATTGACCCTCTGGCTGTGACAGCGAAATGTCAAGTAGTTCGCCAGATGTCAACGTGCTTTTAGTTGAAAGAAAATAAAAACAAAAAACTGTGTAATAACAAAATTCCTAGCACTGCAGCAGAGATATTCAAGATGATTATCGTTAATTGCCAATCCACAAGCAAAATTTCCCTTCTGCAACTAACTAGATGCTTCGTTATTTCTATGGATAAAATATATGGAACGATATTATATATATTTTAACATACGGTCAACAGAAATAGTGCGCATGCCCGACTGCATTTTTAATTAGTTTTGCTCAGGGAGGCTTCTCGTGATGGTACCGCGTTTCTTTCCCCCTAGCACCAGCTTATTCGTTTCTGGAACGCATGCGCAAACTTCTCATTTATCGTCACATCATAAAATCATCAAAGTAGAACGTTTCTGAAAATTTTTTAATAAAATATGCATTTTAATGATTTCGATTAAGTTGGCATGAAAATAGATTTTTAGTATTACGTGCGGTAAATATACTTTATCGACTGTCGGTAATGTAGAGTATTCGTTATATATGCTGTTAAATAGGACAATAGCAGCCACTAAAATGAGCTCCAAAAATGCTAATAACTAGTCGTTGACTCTTGATTCTTGTCTAGATATTCATTCCTGGGTGAAATATTATTTAAGGAGGTTGAAGCACGAATTGAAAATATTCAAAATTGGCCGAAATTAAAATATGATATTAACGAATAATAATAAAAGACGTGTGCAACATTCCAACATTTCGTTGCTACGTTGTTTTTTTATAATAAATTGTTCAAGTTTCGTTCTTATCCGTTGACTCTGACGACAATAGAATTATAGCAATACGATTACTTGTATATGAAAAAAGGAAATCGAAAAATATTCAGAAATTCATTGGTACAAACGTACCAATTGCAAGAGGATACTACCAAGAAACGTACACACACGTTTCAAAATAATTCACTGTCCAGTGTTTAAGCTAGCACGAGTGAAACGAATCTTTCAGCTTTTGTCTCGGCATTCTCTGGATTCCGCACAGCGGATCTCTCGTTCCGTCATTATCTATCGCGGACCGCGCGCGTCTCCGGGTCTATCGCCCCACGACCCTAGCGTTCCACCCTCCTTAAAAAATATAACATAAATAATATTTTTTAAAATTGTCTTATCGAAGCTGATTACATAAAATAAAAAAAGTAATTGTTATTTTTACCGAATTTCAATTATTTAAAATCATCGACTTAAGGTCATTACATTTTCGTTGGTAGATGTTAAAAAAATATCTGATTACTGGTTGTGCCACTTATCAATCTTATTTTGACACTTTTTTAATTCGTTTTTTATAAGACACATCTTGTCACGCAGTATTGTCGAAGCAACTCCTTATAATCTGGAAAAAACAATTCGTGTTAATGCTCTCTTAAGGTGATGTACTATATGACGTCTGACTTTCTCAGATCGCCATATGCATTTTCTGATAGCCAAACGTATCGTTGAAGGGAGCAGACCATGCTGTCACTATAATGGTCCGATGTGCATTCCCTTTTTGTCACTATCGTCATGACATAGCGCGAATGAGATGACACAATTTCAATATAGTATCGGTAAAGAGTTGCGTCTTCTAATATAAACCAAGTAGAGCCATATCTATATGCTGGTATCGTCAGTGACGCTACATTAGTCAATTCGTTGTCTGGAAACATTCTTTAAACAAGCTATAACTTTAGGATTATTGACATTGAGTCATAAGAAGTGTTTGTAATTTTGCGTCTTCATGGAGAAAGTTTTGGTTCTCAATTTTGTGTTTTTTTTAAAAATTATTTCACTTTGAAATATTCAAAATTGACCAAAACATCGAGAATTATGATTAAGGAGAAATTTCCCCATATGTGTGTGTGTGTATGTGTGTTAAGACTTCGCAAAAATAAAATTGCTGTATCTTGAAAATTACTCGATCGTTTTAACTGATATTTGGTGTCGAGATAAACCAGAAACGTCCCTTGGGAATAATTATCGTCAAACTGGATATATGGATTGGTGTCTTATGACGATTTGAATTTTGTTAAAAATGTCTATAAATGCTCCAGTCGCTTAAAATTTTCCAGTCATCGAACTAAATAGTTCGTTTAAAAATAAATAAATAATTACATTTGTATTGCGCATTTGAAAAAAAATCCATAAAAGAGTTGGAATATTGCAAAATTATTCTTTTTTTTTTGGAATAATTAATATTGTTGCTCTGGCTTATGCAAACTTTGATTAGTTGAACACAAATATTCTACAGAAACCGGCTAATATTCGGTAGTGTTGATTATTCAATTTGGCGAAAATCAGCAAAAGAGTTTGGGATTTAATAGCAAATTGAATTTTTGTAAAACTCTTAACCGCTCTTTCGTAACATTTCACGAAACGAGATAAAACTTTAGACAAGTATGCAACGAAATGTTGGAATATTTCGTACGAAATTTGGTGAAAATCGATAAAAACGTTCGAATTTCAATCGAATATTGCGTATTAACAATTGCCGAGATTTCGAAAAAATAGTAAAATTTATTAAGTATTTTTTACAAATATTGATGTGAGCGTTGATTTTCCAATCGTCAAATTTATAATTCCCATCGATGGTAAACTTTATTTAAAAAATTACAAACATTCTTTAGCGACTAAACGTTTATGCTCCAAGCGTTACAAAATTTTTTAACAAAGTGAGGTATTTTACTTTGTCGAAATGGCGTGGATACCTTCATATATACTAAATAGATATAACTGTCATTGTTGCTATTGTTTTTCTAACAAGATATTATAATAAGTGTTGGACCGTTGAAACGAAGGTACTTGCAGCCAGTAAAAAATGGCCATAGTCGTCGTAATGTTCTTTCCTACGAATATCGTTTATTAAGATTTGTTATTAACAATTTTTTTGCTGTTATTAATAAGCTGCATATAATTGAAAATAAGATGAAAATCACTAAATAACATGCAATGGCAAATAAATTGGAAAGGCATTAAATGACTTATTTGTAAAATAAAATAAAAAAACGTTAAAATGACTTGCAAATTAATGAAAAATCATTGAATTTCGTGTCATTGGAAATCAATGGGAAACCATCGAATGGTTTTTTAAAATGCAAATCAATGGGTACAATTCAATGGATTTTCATTGTAAATCAATGATACAAACGATTCAATGGTTTTCCATAGCAAATTAATGGCACTCAATGCCATTGGAAATCAGTAAAAGGTCATTCATCTTGGTAAGACAGCAGTGTTAATGACGATTTGTCTAAAGGTTTGGGGCAATGAAAAAGAAATATCAATAACCGAATGGCCATGAATGGCCTTTACCATTGGCAAAGGTCCATCTCATCAAGCGTAGGTGTAATATCCGTGCATTTATCAGTCATCCCAATCCCTGTTATACAATGTCCAACAACCTACCCGAAGCTGACGAAAAAAACTAGGATATCAAGTGAGATTATAGGGACACGTCGTCAATGTTCGACAGTAGCGTGCGCTATCTCTATATCGATTGAACGACTGAGAATTGTCGGACAAACGGCGCCGCGCCCCCACCACAACTTCGCATTGGTCTGATCGTTTCGGCGAGGTGACGTCACGCGGCGTCGCTGTCGGAAAAGCTATTGATTTTCTTAAAGGAGCACGTATATACAACCCTACGATGGGCCGGGGGGTGGAGTGCTGCGGGGGCGTCGTTGGATCGGACATTGGTCGATGACTCGCGCTTCGCTATCCCTTGGCTCGTGTCACGTGACACTGAGAGAAAGCCCGCGCGCATGCGCGTCCATCCCCCACTCCTCGCCGCGGCTGCTCACCCTTAAGGAAAATTGCTTGCGGAAATAGCCGCTGCAACGAAAGTGCGCTAGAATCGCGAGGGCTCCACCAAGGGGTATCTCCAGTCGGGCTGAGTCGCCGTACGACCTTCCCCTTTTGCTATTGTTTCCGCGCACGATACGAAACAAAGGGAAAACGAGAAAACAACCCAAAGACATCCATAACATACGGACATGCAATAATGTCCACGAAAGTGGTGACGAGGATCGTTGAGAAAAATCGTTTCGACGCGAGTGGCGCGATAAATTATCGCTCGGCTGTTGGTTTCGGACGTTTTTTAATACGTCAGTAGGGGGTGAGAGTGCGAGTGGATCATAGTCTGTGGGCAGCTCTCACCGAGTGTGCCAAGTGGTTGGTGGGCGTTGAGGGAGAGGTGCGCCGAAGGGTAACGTCGTAGGGTGAATAAGGAAGAAGAATCAGAAGGTCGAACCACAAAAGGGTAAGCCAATGTTTTTCACAGAGTGCGAAATGTTGGTTTAGGGACATTTGGGCCATTTACATATTGTCTTGTTGAGGAAGATGAGGTTCTTAGCGTTTATCTCGATTGGTTCGCGGGGCTTGGTCTAACTACTGTGCTGGTACCACGCATGGATCGATCAGGCTACCAACGTTACTGCCGCTGCTACTGCTGTTGGTGCTCTGCTTCCAAGGGTTGTTTTCTTCTACCCGATCACCCATGATTTTGTTGGCAAGAGTTCGCGAATGTTCAAGGCCTTTTCGAGCTTTTTTACAGCCTTAGGGTCACTGGCACGACAAAGGGACTCGAAGGATTTCGCCTTTGGAAATTCACGAGAAACTCTTGGAAATTTAATTATTATTTTTTTTTTTTTTGGCAAACACGTTGGGATACTTGGGATTTATGGCTGACACAGAATTTGCCATTTTCTGGGCTTATCAACGCGTAATATACCTAACGATCGAATTGATAGGACATTTGATGAAAAATTTTGGATATATGGCTGCCAAAAACGAATCTTTTTAGAGAATTTTTAGCCAACATTATAATCGTTACGGAATTGTGAAGAATTAGTTACATATTATTCAATAGATTGCTGGTGCAGTCAGATAGTAAAGAGGATTTATTTCGGAGAAGAATGTCGGACGAGTGATTACGCCTCCCAAAAATGAACGTTTTTTTGGGCCATATTAGGAGTCCCGAGCGAACATTGTCAAATGGTACAGATAAATATCTCTAATGGACGTTATTTGTAGCTAAGGAGGAACATTGCAAGTACAATACGCATTTATGGCACCAAACAATCGTATTTATGGCCCATAAACGCACATTCATTTAATTCACATTAGTTTACAGATCAAGTATGCACTGAACTATGAATCGTTATCTCTTTCGAGAAAGACTTTAGATAAAAAGTATTTATGACCCATAAACGCGGATTCATTGAATGCGCACCAGTTTACAGATCAAGTATTATGCACTTAGTTAAGAATCGGTATCTCTTTCGATAAAGACTTTAGACAAAAAGTATTTGAGTGATTATGTGCCAAATCATATCATTATGGCTGCCAAAAATTGGCTATCTTTTTGGGCCATTAATTCGGGATAGTATTTCACAGATTATAGATATCCTGAGTTACAAATGCCTGGTTTTTCTCTTCGGATAATCACAAAAATAATTTGAAAGTAGCGTTTACTCGACAATGAATTAACTATTTTTGGTCCATTAACTCGCGACCCGTAAAATAGGTGGTCAACCTCCTGAAAGAGAGCAATCGCGACGCCCCCAAATATATCCGCATGGACCAAAGATGACATCGTTTTTCTATGACTCATAATCTCTCGTGCGTACGCATCTTCCGCTTTAGTTTTGCTAAAATAATTTTCAACAACTTTCTTGTTACATTTAAAAAAAACCCTTTTTTGGATCATTTTTTAAAGATCTTTTTGGGCTGCGATTGAAGGTACTTACGCACATATAAATATATCAATTTTGTATATTTTTCGTGTCATTGAGTTGGAGCTTGGAAAGTTTAATTTATAATTTTACTGTCCATACAAGGCCTCGGTGGCCTTAAGCGAGAAAATTCTCCGGCTTAGTTAGACGTGCGGGTCGTCGTTAATTACGCTGCTAAGGTTGCGTCCTTCTTAATTTGTGTTTTTATTTAAATTCAATCCAGGCGCGCAATTGAATACAAACTCTTTGTATGTCCTCGAAATCTATAGGCTGAGTAGGTATGAGCAGAAGTGTAAGGACGTATTTTGCCACCACCGCTATCGCCACCATCTTCACAGAGATAGGTATAAATGTTCTGTAACTATACATCAAGGCATTGATTCTGTGGTTACTCATCGAATGTGGAAAATCAATCCTTCGAGCACTTTGCACAACATACTGTTGCAGGTGTGCGGACGCACGCGCGCATCCCGTTACATTTTCGACTGTAATCGTTAATTCTTATTTATTAAAACCAATTACAAGAAAGAAAATAACTACTAAAAGAAGAAAAGAAACATTATTTTTTATAATTGGATCGACAAAATAAAAAATTATATTATATTAGAAGATTATTAGCTAAATTCAAATATAAATAAAAATAAAAAATACGTTGTTTTTACAATAATTTCAGTAATTATTTGTTGTAAAGAAAATTTTCGAGAATATCATTTAAAAAAAATTGTTTTCCATTTGTTTATGTAACTTTTACGCTCAACCCACGTGCGATTTTCCCTATCGGTGCAATTAGGGGCTGCTACGATGTTCCCGGATAAGGATTGTGGAGGAAGGAGTGCTCGCGAGTTATGGGGAAGCCTAGTGCCGCTCTATTGTGGATTCCTGCATATTTAGCTCTTGTTTGGTCAGACTGCTAGTAGTACAAAGGGGTTTAAGCGGTCATTACTATTCTGTGACTGAGTGGTTGTTCGGACTAACCCCATTATTTTTTTTCAACTCATGGTATTCCTTTATTTATGAGAAATACAGAAGACAGGATAGTCAACGATTGTTATACATTTTTTATTCATTTAACAAACATGCGAATAAGTGATATAAACTTTTGATGGATACAACATTAATTAAAATGCATTAATTGAAATAATATATAAATATAAAGATACACAAATAAATAAATGAATAAATAATTATTCTTAAAAACATATTTTTCTTAAGACGATGTGCTACACCGACTAAACCGCGATGAGTACAAGTGAGATTAGCGCGATTAGCAATCGGAATGGAGCGATAACGAACGACAAAAACGTGTAAGCGCATCGTCTTAAATATAAATTTTCTAAACGAATGAATAATTAGAAAAAATTTATATATATTCATTTTCTGAATAAATTGTAAATAAGTAATAAAATGGAATTGTATGTTGCAGAAGGTGAACAAGTGACGAAATCTTGAGGTTGAGAGGAAGAGCTACTCCTGTAGAAGAAAGGTGCAAAGATGTCGTCGGTAAAGGTAGCCGTGCGGGTTCGTCCCTTCAACAATCGCGAGATATGTCGAGAGGCACAGTGCATCATCGATATGACCGGAAATACGACTTGTAAGTATTAATCGTTGATCGGCTATGTTTCAAAAAACTGGAAAAACTCGAAGTAATTGAAAAAGAGGTGGTGCCCCACGGTTTTCTCGTGTTCTCGAGAGAGCTTGCGGATCGATAAAGTGCATCGGTGCCTCCGGTGAGAGGTGACCCAGCCGAAGCGTCGAACCGTATATATAACTTCTCCCCTCGATCCCTTGCGATTTCATTCCTTTCAGCCTTCACACAAATAATTGCAATGGCATAATTTCGTCGAATTCATTTCAATACTAATTTATTTTATTTTTTTTTTAAGGCAGTTTTTGCATTTTTACACGTAGCAGAGAATCGTATTAATTTTTTGTATGTTGATACTTGAGCACTTTAATTGAATCTGACATATTTCAATATACCTTAACAACCCTTACAGCGAGTAACCTTAAGTCAATAATTTGATCGCTGTGTGTAGTCGGAATACCGAATCCGTCTGGAGTTTATCTGATGATTAATGAACAAAAATAGTGCAAAAGTAAAGAATCAAATAGTCTTTTTCATTATTAGATTTCAAGCTAATCAGATAATCACTGAAGAAATAGGGTAAACAACGTTGTATAGACATTTTTTAAAATTTTTGTAGCCAAAATAGTATTAAAACGTAATTTTCTCTCTGACTGACCCAAGACCTGGCTATGAAAATACCGTTTCAACTATGTATACGAAAAACATTGATTAAAAGTAATTACAAAGTAAATATACGCGGGCATCAAAGAAAATATTAATTTACCGTGATAGTAGGTTATTCGTAGGGTATAACCTCTTGAGTCATCGATATGACTCGAATTTGTGATAATACAGTCAATATTCATCATAAAGAAATAATACACGTGCTACAATGAGAGACTCTGAGTTCATTATAGGAACGTGTAAAAATATTTCTTTGGATCTTAGCACGTAGTGGAGAATCATGAATCGTATGAATTTTTAACGTATTTATCCTTGAGCACTTTTATTGAATCTACAAAGCATGAAAATATCTTAATGACACTTAATGACACACTTAATAATTAATATACAAGTATAGTGAAAAACTCTTCTTGATCATTAGATTTTAAGTTAATTACATAATCATTGAAAAAGTAGGATAAACGATGTGGGAAAGAAATTTCGTTGAGTTTTTGTAGGCAAAATAGTATTAAGACGTCATTTTTTCTATACAATTCTCAAAACACGGTTGTAAGAATACCGCATCATCTATGTATACGAAAAATATTAATTAAACGTAATTAAAATTAATTAAAAAGCAAATATACGCAGGCATCAAAGAAAATATAATTTTACCGTGATAGTAGGTTATTCGTCGGGTATAACAACTTGAGTCATCGATATGACTCGAATTTGTGATAATACAGTCAATATTCATCATAAAGAAATAATACACGTGCTACAATGAGAGACTCTGAGTTCATTATAGGAACGTGTAAAAATATTTCTTTGGATTTTAGCACGTGGTGGAAAATCATGAATCGTATGAATTTTTAACGTATTTATCCTTGAGCACTTTTATTGAATCTGCAAAGCTTGAAAATATTTTAATGACACTTTCAGCGAATAATATTGAGTTGAAAGTTACGATTTTATTGCAGTATGAAGTCGGAATATCGTCTTTACCTGGAGATTATCTAATAATTAATATACAAAAAGAGTGAACAACTCTTCTTGATCGTTAGATTTTAAGTTAATTAGAAAATCATTGAAAAAGTAGGATAAACGATGTTGGAAAAAGATTTCGTCGAGTTTTTGTCGCCAAAATAGTATTAAGACGTCATCTTCTCTATACGATTCTCAAACATGGTTGTGAGAATACCGCATCATCTATGTATACGAAAAATATTAATTAAACGTAATTAAAATTAATTAAAAAGTAAATATACGCAAGCATCAAAGAAATGATCAATTTACCGTGATAGTAGGTTATTCATAGAGTATAACCTCTTGAGTCATCGATATGACTCAAATTTGTGGTAAAAAGTCAATATTCATCATAAAGAAATAATACATGTGCTACAATGAGAGACTTTGAGTTCATTATTGGAACGTGTATAAATATTTCCTTGGACTTTAGCACGTAGTGGAGAATCGTGAATCGTATGAATTTTTAACGTATTTATCCTGGAGCACCTTTATTGAATCTACAAAGAATGAAAATATCTTAATGACACTTAATGACACACTTAATAATTAATATACAAAAAGAGCGAAAAACTCTTCTTGATCATTAGATTTTAAATTAATTAAATAATCATTGAAAAAGTAGGATAAACGATGTTGGAAAGAGATTTCGTTGAGTTTTTGTAGCCAAAGTAGTATTAAAACGTAATTTTCTCTCTATATTGCTCAAAACATGGTTGTGAGAATACCGCATCATCTATGTATACGAAAAATATTAATTAAACGCAATTAAAAATAATTCAAAGTAATTAAAAAGTAAATATACGCAAGCATCAAAGAAAATATCAATTTACCGTGATAGAAGGTTATTCGTAGGGTATAACCTCTTGAGTCATCGATACGACTCAAATTTGTGGTAAAAAGTCAATGTTCATCATAAAGAAATAATACACGTGCTACAATGAGAGACTTTGAGTTCATTATTGGAACGTGTATAAATATTTCCTTGGACTTTAGCACGTAGTGGAGAATCGTGAATCGTATGAATTTTTAACGTATTTATCCTGGAGCACCTTTATTGAATCTACAAAGCATGAAAATATCTTAATGACACTTAATGACACACTTAATAATTAATATACGAAAAGAGTGAAAAACTCTTCTTGAACATTAGATTTTAAATTAATTAGATAATCATTGAAAAAGTAGGATAAACGATGTTGGAAAGAGATTTCGTTGAGTTTTTGTAGCCAAAGTAGTATTAAAACGTAATTTTCTCTCTATATTGCTCAAAACATGGTTGTGAGAATACCGCATCATCTATGTATACGAAAAATATTAATTAAACGTAATTAAAATTAATTAAAAAGCAAATATACGCAGGCATCAAAGAAAATATAATTTTACCGTGATAGTAGGTTATTCGTCGGGTATAACAACTTGAGTCATCGATATGACTCGAATTTGTGATAATACAGTCAATATTCATCATAAAGAAATAATACACGTGCTACAATGAGAGACTCTGAGTTCATTATAGGAACGTGTAAAAATATTTCTTTGGATTTTAGCACGTAGTGGAAAATCATGAATCGTATGAATTTTTAACGTATTTATCCTGGAGCACCTTTATTGAATCTACAAAGCATGAAAATATCTTAATGACACTTAATGACACACTTAATAATTAATATACAAGTATAGTGAAAAACTCTTCTTGATCATTAGATTTTAAGTTAATTACATAATCATTGAAAAAGTAGGATAAACGATGTGGGAAAGAAATTTCGTTGAGTTTTTGTAGGCAAAATAGTATTAAGACGTCATTTTTTCTATACAATTCTCAAAACACGGTTGTAAGAATACCGCATCATCTATGTATACGAAAAATATTAATTAAACGTAATTAAAATTAATTAAAAAGCAAATATGCGCAGGCATCAAAGAAAATATCATTTTACCGTGATAGTAGGTTATTCGTCGGGTATAACATCTTGAGTCATCGATATGATTTAAATTTGTGGTAAAAAAAATCAATATAATAGTGGAGAATCGTGATTTGTATGAATTTTTTATGTATTGATCCTTGAGCACCTTTATTGAAACTGCAAAGCTTGAAAATATCTTAATGACCGTTCAGCGAGTAATATTAAGTTAAAAATTACGATTTGATGACAGTATGTAGTCGGAATATCTTGTCTGCCTGTAAATTATCTGACAATTAATATACAAAAAGAGTGAACAACTCTTCTTGATCAATAGATTTTAAGTTAATTAGATAATCACTGAAGAAGTAGGATAAATGATGTTGAAAAGAGATTTCGTTGAGTTTTTGTAGCCAAAGTAGTATTAAAACGTAATTTTCTCTCTATATTGCTCAAAACACGGCTGTGAGAATACCGCATCATCTATGTATACGAAAAATATTAATTAAACGCAATTAAAAGTAATTAAAAAGTAAATATACGCAAGCATAAAAAAAAATTTACCGCGATGAGTAGTTTCCTCGTCGGTTATAACGCCTTGAGTCAATGATGCGACTCAAATTTCAGACAGAAAGATCAAATTTCATCATAAAGAAATACTACACGTGCTACGATGAGTCTCTAAGTTCATCATTTTTTTTCTCATTTGATATAAAAATAGTGTTTCGCTCGACTTATCTGCCCCAAGAACTTGAGCTAAAATTGTTTGTTAACGTAATAAATAAATATATTAATTGTTACCTTTATATTATATCTTTACTGTTGAATAACCATTTTAATAGTACATTTGTTGAATTCTACTTTCTTTGTAAATGGTGGAAAAAATAATAGTGAATCAATTTTAATTAATTAATTAGCTATAGTCAATCCGAAGGCACCACCCGGCACAAAAGACGCAATAAAAAGCTTCAATTACGACTACTCCTATCACTCCATGGACGTAAGTGAAATTTTGTATATTTTGTTGCTTTATAATCAACGAGAATTTCTTTGAATTTTTATCGTTAAAAATAAATTAATTTCCATATGCAGCCAAGCGATTCGAATTATTCGTCGCAAATAATGGTTTACAAGGACATTGGAGAGGAGATGCTGCAGCATGCATTCGAAGGTAGACCCAAGATAATCAGCAATATATAAGTAAAATTTTTTAAATATTTTATTGGAATAATACAAATTTTGGTGAATTTGAATATTTCAACAGGATACAACGTTTGTATATTCGCGTACGGTCAAACCGGTGCTGGAAAATCCTACACGATGATGGGAAAACAGGAAGAGGGTCAGGAGGGAATAATTCCTCAGATCTGCAAAGATCTCTTTCGCAAGATAAGCAGAAATTCGAGTGAGCAGCTAAAGCACTCGGTGGAGGTAAGCTATATGGAGATATACTGCGAGCGCGTTCGAGATCTACTCAATCCGAAGAACAAGGGAAATCTACGAGTTCGTGAACATCCACTCCTCGGTCCCTACGTCGAGGACCTCTCGAAACTCGCTGTAATGTCTTATGAAAACATTCACGACCTTATAGACGAAGGAAACAAGGCCAGGTAAGAATATTTTGTGTATTTTTACAAATATTAATATTTGAAATGAATCGTTACTATAAAAAAGAAATTATCGTAGAGTTTTATGTAAAAATAATAATGACAAACTAACACGATCGGTCGTTTAGTTATGGATGACATATTGTTAAATTTTGTTGTTGATCAATTATCTTAATATCAAGAAATATGATAAAATCGTGAATTACAGAACCGTAGCGGCAACGAACATGAACGAGACTTCGAGCAGATCGCACGCAGTCTTTACGATCTTCTTCACGCAGCAGAGAAAGGACACGACGACGGGTTTGGTGACCGAGAAAGTGAGCAAAATATCGTTGGTCGATCTAGCAGGCTCGGAGCGTGCCGATTCGACCGGTGCAAAAGGTACGAGGCTCAAGGAGGGCGCAAACATCAACAAGAGTTTGACAACGCTCGGAAAAGTAATCAGTGCCCTCGCCGAAATCGTGAGTACTCCATAATTTATATTTCGTTCGAGTAAATGGTTAGAATTGTTTTAAATATTACTGCTTTTCCCGCTATCGTATTGCTTGGGTGAACCTTGGATCCTTAGGCGGTAAGTTCAATTCCTCGCCAGATTAAAACGTATTAATCGACATCCGTTTCTAAACTACTTCCCACAGAAATAGAATGACATTTTTTCCCCATTAATACCTGAAATGTATGTCAAACGATTGCCCAATAGTAAAAAAAATGGCTCAAAATTACGTTAAAAATAAATCAATCGGCGCCGGCGTCACCTAGAGGGACGCTGTAGTACTACCATCACACCTCGTGATTTTAAATGGAAATAGCTCGTAAATTAATAATCCAAAACAGTCGATCTTGGTATGAAATGAAAGAGTAAAAGTGAATAAAGCTAAAAAAAATCACTGGAAAATAATATAAAACGCATTTTATATCTTTATCACATATGATTATGTGCGGAGCTTGTTCATTCATATTCTGCATTATGTGCGGAACTAGTTTAAAGTTCATAGCTCCATCGGATTAAATATTTCATCTAATTATCGATTTATACTTCAGGCAACCAAAAAAAAGAAGAAGGCGGACTTTATACCCTACCGAGACTCCGTTCTGACGTGGTTGCTGCGCGAAAATCTCGGTGGAAACTCAAAGACCGCGATGATAGCGGCTGTCAGTCCTGCTGACATAAATTATGACGAGACACTATCGACATTACGGTAATTTCTTTTTTGTAATAATATAACAATATGAAATTATATTGCAGCGGGCCATTTTTAAATTATTGCGTTTACGTGTGTTTAAAAATTGTCGACAAATATGCGATAACCGAACATTAATTTTTCAATCTTTTCGATATAAGTGCAGTGACTGTTACTTTTGACCAAAACTATAAGAGCAACAGGATTGCAACTCACATGCAACATATGCTGCATATATATCAATAAAATAATATAAAATAGTGTTCTGTTTCCGAAAATTTGTCGACAAAAGTTCAATGCATTATCTTCGAACTTCTTGGTACAAGCTTCTGCAAATTTTAGATAGTTCTTACGCTTTGTATCACTCTGTATTTCTTCTTTCTTACTTAAACTTCGTTGTTCAAATTGCAGATATGCGGATAGGGCGAAGCAGATTGTCTGTAAGGCTATCGTTAATGAGGACGCTAACGCGAAGCTCATTCGAGAGCTCAAAGAAGAAATACAGAAGCTGCGGGAGCTGCTTAAGCAGGAAGGAATCGATGTTCAAGAAGGTGAGTTACGATTATCAATCGATTATTACGATTATTCATTATTATTATAAGTAGCAGCTCCTCGATATACATAAATTGTTTTATCGAATTTTCGTCGTTAAGACGATGTGTTACGTGTCGTTTGTTTATCTCATATCGCCGTTTCTCGTACCTACGTACGAGAGAGATAGCGGAATTTTCCCAACGCAAATTTCACTGTCACGATTGATCTTTTCGATAAAAGTTGAGTACGGTGAACTGTGAAATTGTCACACACAGTTGATCGTTCTCCTCCTTTATTTAAAAGATCAACTGTTGCAGAGAAATTTGCATAACAGTTTACATTAACGAACGATGGGTAGCGCATCACCTTAACTCCATTTTCTTATACTTAAAACTTGTACTTTCTTATACTTTAAGGAAAAATTATGATTTGCGAATTTTTGATAAATTTTTTTTTCGTATATCGAGGTAAATTAGTCAATATTTTAATTTTTGCGTACGTTAAGAACGTCTAGTGCGCCAATTGGTGGGATCGTCACGAGATCTCAGCACTTACAATTGCTCTTCTTTCTTTCTCTGTCCCCGGTCCCGTTGTGCTCGACGTAGGGCCAGATGGCAAAGTGTCTTATGAAAAGAAAGAATCTAGTAAGTAGAAAGGCACTCAGTAATCGAAGAGAATGCGATAAGTTGATTTTGCTGGCAGATAATTAAGCGCCTTTTTAATAAATTTCAACAGACACGAGAATATTACATTTTTTCAGTATCTATGACACACGTATTTATCCAATTGCTGAAAATTCTTATTTATGCCAGCTTCGTCCCTCTCGCGTACAAAGAGCTTTCCTCGTTTTTTCAATTATTCGTTAATCAAGCTTACAAAAAAAAAAATACAGAAGGCCAGAATATCTGAGTATTGAGAAAAAAAAAGTTTCACACGTTAGGCTTGCATGGCAGAAAGACACGTGCGCCGTGTTGTAGCGTGCAAAATCAAGCAAGCTGCACCCAATTATTGGCTTTCGATGTAAAAACGCGATAACGCCTTCCGTTATCTTTCCCAACGGGGATCTCGTTTAATGATATTTCAAATATTTTTCCAGGAGACGATCCGGTGATAATTAAATCGTCAAAACGCGAAGAGGATGTGAAGGAATCGCGTCAGAGAATTCCGTCGCATCCCACATCGACGTTTGCCGAGGATGCGGTAGATCAATTACAAGCATCCGAAAAACTCATTGCCGGTAAGATTAAAATACAAACATTAGTCGTTTCCATTATCCGAAAATTCTACAACAATTCGTCGCAACGTTTCAATAAAGAAAGCTGAATCTGGTATCGAAATATCTGAACAGAATTCTGAACGTATAATCTGAATTAATACAGCTTATGATTGGTGCACTATGATTAATCAGTTGATGCATTGATACGCAAGTACAGTAACTAACGTCAATAAAATTCAGAATTGAACGAGACGTGGGAAGAAAAACTGAAGCGAACCGAGTCAATACGATTGCAACGCGAAGCTGTCTTTGCCGAGATGGGTGTGGCTGTGAAAGAAGACGGTGTCACTGTTGGTGTATTTTCACCCAAGAAAACTCCTCATCTAGTGAATCTCAACGAGGATCCACTCATGTCCGAGTGTCTGATTTATTATATTAAAGACGGCTTCACGAGAATCGGCTCAGCCGAAGCTAACATTCCCCAGGACATTCAACTGTGCGGTCCTCACATTCTTAGCGAGCACTGCGTTTTCGAGAATCACGAAGGTGTTATCACTCTGATGCCCAAGGTAGGAGCATTGATATACGTTAATGGACGCGAAATTTCCGAGCCTATCGTACTGAAAACTGGATCCAGAGTGATTCTCGGACGAAATCACGTATTCAGATTCAATCATCCTGATCAAGGTAAAGATTTAAAAATATCAATTCTAAAAAATATCTTTTCATGATTTCGAGATACGTTAATGCCGGATGTTATTGTTATCTTTTGGTTGTAGTTCGTGAACGCAGGGAAAAAAGCTCACCGGCTGAGACTCCGGCTAATGGTGAGACAGTCGATTGGAATTTCGCGCAGATTGAGTTGCTCGAGAAGCAGGGTATCGATCTTAAAGCGGAAATGGAAAAGAGGCTCATGGTACTCGAGGAACAATTTCGCAAAGAGAAAGAAGAAGCAGATCAAATGTTCGAAGAGCAACGAAAGGTCAGTTATCTCTTATTATCCTATACAACATTTCTCTATAGAAACTAATACAAAAAGTGCTCAAAATTATATTCCATAATGGTATGAGATATACGTCCTGAAAAATAAAATCGACGCAAAAAAGAAAAAAATAAACGTGAAAAAATAAAAGAGAAAATATCATTTTTATGATATTTTCATTAATAGAAGACGTGAAATATCGATCAAGTTTTCGACATAATATTTGAGGATTGGAAACGGTCGATTCAAAAGAGAGAAATAAAGATTTCTAAGATGACGCTTGTTATATCCGTAAGATATTGAGAAGACATCAAGATCGCACTAATAACGATTATGTGATTTATCTTCGATCATTTTATTCCTGTACTGTCCTATCTTTGAGTGAAATATGGAGTCAATGCAGAATGGACTTCAGAGATTCGGATCAGTCTGGATTGTCTGCTAGTGTCACAATAATTTATTAACAATTTATAAAGATAACTACCGAATTGTTGCTTCGATGCACGCTTCGAAAGAATTAATCAAGATTTGATCAAGATCAAAGTGATGCGAACTTCGAATCGATTTGCACAGTTCCCCGAACGTTTGTTCGACTAACGCTTTAGATCAGATGATGAAAAACTCAAGACAGATGAAACAGGAGGCTCCTTGTGCCTATGACGTGCCCAGCATTAATAATGTGCATTACACAAACATATCCTCGCTCAATTCCAACGAGGATCATCTTATATATGAAATGTCGTGTTCCCAAACAGATAGAATAATTTCGAAGGAAATACTTCCCGAGCGGGTTGTGCGAGCCAAAATTTGATTGGTAATTTTAAACTGGTAAAGTCGAAAAATTCGTCTCAAGTATTGACTGGTAACCAATTTTTCCAGCATTGGACTGAAGCGGTTTTGGTTGGACTTTACATGAAAAGTCGCTACCGAACAAAATTGGAGACGATTTTTTCGACTTTACCAGTTTGCAAAATCGCACAACCCGCTAGCGTTTGAAGAGGAATTGACGATGACAATGAATTTCATATTCCTGGATACTAAGTTTACAGAGAGGACAGAGATAAAAACGGAGAAACAAAAGGTGGGATGTTGACTTACGTAGCCGAGGTCATCGATGATCATACAGTTAACGATTAATGTCAAGGGATGTTGAACTACTGAAGGTGCATGGACCTTTGGCATAGCTCTGATTAACTTACTAAACTAATGTCTGGTAGTCTCCAACACTTTTAGCAATAATTGGAATTCTGTGGACGAATATACAAACAATTCGATTGACGACAAACTTAGAAGATTCTTCGCCGCAAACGATCTTTTTCAATGTATGACCGAACGAACTCGCACCGGTTTCACAATCAGATCAAATTGGTTTGATCTGGTCTTCCACAAAAACTTCACACCTCATCCCCGATTGACAACAAAAACGCTATTGGGTAACAGCGATCGCATATTTGTGTATATGTTCGATTTGAAAATCAATACGGAGAAGAAACTTGATTTTTCATCGGGAAAAATCGCGTCTTGTCGTTACGTCAGATTAAGAACCAGATTTATTCGAACTTGTAGTCGAAAGTTATTGAAGGGTGGCTATCGGAGGATGGAAGGGTCAATCTGGCGGCTAATGAATGGAGTCTTGGGGTAAATACCAAGCATGTTAAAACGATCTTTTTTAATGTATGACCGAATGAACTCGTACCGGTTTCACAACCAGATCAAATTGGCTTGATTGGCTGTTGATGAATTGGCTGTTCTACCATAAGAACTTCAGACCTCATCCTCGATTGATGAGAAAAACGCTATTGGGTAACAGCGATCGCATAATTGCGTATACGTTCGATTTGAAAATCAATACGGAGAAAAAACTTGATCTTTCATCGGAAAAAATCGCTTCCTCTTGTTACGTCAGATTGAAAACCAGATTTATCGAACTTGAAGTCGAAACTTATTGAAGGGTAGAAAAGTTAATACGGCGGCTAATGGATGTCGTCTTGGTGTAAATACCAAACACGTACTACCTATCGGAACATGGAAGGAAATGTCAGGAGTAACTGCAAAAGCTTTGTACTAAAAAGTTGAAGGACTAAAAAGTTGAAGTTCCTAAACAGGCGTAACGGTCGCTCAGTCCTAGGAAATACAAAACATACTCAAACATTACATTCAGACATCATTGCTCCTGATTCAACGCGAGATACACTCGGCGTTCGAACCATTGTGCTAAAGAAATGCGCGGATTCGCGTGCTCCATTCATAGTGCAGTTTTTCTTTCTTTTTTAATTTAATTTAATTTAATTTTGCAGAATTACGAAGCTCGGATAGACGCTCTTCAGAAACAAGTGGAGGAGCAGAGCATGACAATGTCGATGTACAGCAGTTATACACCCGAGGACTTTAATAACATCGAGGAGGATATATTCGGTGAGTGATCATTCTCCCCTTGATTTACAAAAAATGCTTGCTCAATTGATTCTCGATCGTAAGATCGTGAAAAAAAATTAACAAACGCTTGGCCTACTTCCGCCATCTGACTGTTTTGCCTGGTAATGGCTTGTATTTCAGTCAACCCATTGTTTGACGCAGAGAGCAACTGGAGCGAGCGCGAGTTCCAACTGGCCGCATGGGCATTTAGAAAATGGAAGTATCATCAGTTTACCAGTTTGAGAGACGACCTATGGGGCAATGCCATCTTTCTCAAGGAGGCTAACGCAATTTCCGTCGAACTCAAGAAAAAAGTAACTTTTCATCATTACTTAAACAATTAATTATAATCTTGTTTCCTCATAGATAAAACTTTGTTTTCTTGACAACAACATTTTTTTTTCTTGATATTTTCATGTCAGGACTTTCTAAATTATCTTTAACATCAACAAAAGTTATTTAAAACAAATATCTGAATGTGTGTGTGCGAGCGTGGTGTACGGAGTCCTCAACACATTTTAATCTCTGTATATCAAGAAGAAATTGAGCTATCGAACTGTAATTTGTTACGTAAGTAATCCAGATGCAACCCTTTCTGTCTTATGATGTTCATAAAAAAATGTATGCCCAGTAGGTTGGTCCTTATTTGACAAAATTTCAAATTATGAATGTCGGACTCCCCAAAAGGTTTTCACTTAATGTAAAAAGGTTAAGTGTCTGAAAGTTGAACCCGATCGGGTGTCGTTAATTCGTACCGTATAGCATTTGCAGATTCACATTATTTTAAATGGGAAACAACAATTGTTTGTCACGTAAGTCAAAGGACTGAAATCCTAAAAAATTAAATTTTGCAGTATCTTGAGCTTTAATTTTTGTGAACGAATCATCTTCAGCTAGTGCTCTACAAAATATTTCGAATTTTATTTATACTATAAAATAATACAAAGTAAAAAAAAAATATTTCGGGGTTTCTTCAGTTTAAATCTGTCGATAAAAGATATCTGTACTTTGGGTTTCGTATACCTGGGGCCCCAGGTACCTTTCCAATATATCATTAGGCTTCCTTTGTCCCTAATAATTGATCCCCCCCCCCCCCCCCCCCGATACTATAATTAAAACTTCTATCCCACGGGCGGGGGGAGGGGCTAGGGGGACTTATAATAATAATCCCGGCCTGAAAGAGACTCCTAAAGAGGTTTCGGAATAAACGCATTGAATAGATCATTTTGTTGGACTTACCAAATTCGCGTTTACGGACAGCGAAATATATTTCTAATTAGTCCATCGAAGCGCGTAATTAAGGTATTTGATTAACGGAAATGAAAAATAGGAAAAAATGCGGATCGACTTTATATTCTATTTCTCACACAACTATGAGAAATCCAAAATTGACTAACGTACTTTTTCTTTTCTTACCGTTTATCCATAATAATTAATTTCTCAATGAATATAATTAGTTTTATCGAATAATTATATACAACAACGTTGAAATGTGTCACATTAATTGGTTT
Source organism: Cylloceria caligata (assembly GCA_963942595.1). Lineage (NCBI taxonomy): Eukaryota > Metazoa > Arthropoda > Insecta > Hymenoptera > Ichneumonidae > Cylloceria > Cylloceria caligata. The sequence goes on from OZ012705.1 coordinate 17,288,692, forward strand.
ATTGAGAAGGAAAGCCACTGATTGCGTTACTTTGGATTTCTATTTGAATTCAGGTTCAATTCCAATTTACTCTACTCACCGACACGCTGTACTCGCCGTTGCCTGCCGATTTGTTGCCGACTATGGATGAGGACGATGACGAGGAACGACCCTTTCCGCGAACCATCGTTGCTGTCGAGGTTCAAGATACGAAGAACGGGGCCACCCATTACTGGACACTCGACAAGCTTCGGTAAGTTAAAAAGAAAATAAATAAATATTACTTTTTCATTCGTAGAACGTGTAAATAGCGTTTGTCGCGAATTTTCAATCGTGCCTAACTATCCATCTCAAAGGCAAAAGACGTGACAAGAAATATCGAGTTTTTAGTCACTAAAATATGTCAAGAGGGTTCGTTCGTCGTACAAAAGTTTGAAACAAAAATTATAACAACGCTGGCAAAGATTACTTGAGTCGACACTTGAGTGAAGCCATTGTTAAAAAAAAAAAACACGAAAAAGTGTTTCATTATTAATGAAAAATGTTAACAATCATCAATTTTCTTTTATTATGAAATTTAATTTATCACTTTTAATTACGTTAGCCATTTTTTTAACATCGTGATGAAGTTTTTTTTTTAAATTAATATGGATTATATCATTAATACTTGCCAGTGTTATTATTTTATTTTATTGTTTACGTTTATTTCACGATGGACGAATCTCCTTAAGGGATGCCCGAGTGATATTGAGCGACTAACAGACGGCAGTAATCTCGTTTTACTAGACAACGCTTGGAGCTAATGCGTCACATATACAATGAAGACTTGAGTGCCAGCAGTCCGGAGGCGAAAGAGGATATATTCCAATGCATAACGGTCTATCAACATAATCAGAGGTTCTCGCTAGCAAATCTTTTGCCTTCGAGGTTGGTGCTCGGTCGCGCACGGAAACAAAAATAGCTAATTACCTATCATCGGAGCATTACATAATTTTTCTTTATCGCCTTGAAATTTCCGTTTGAAAAATTAATATAAAAATATCTAAAAAAAAAAAATTGTTTATATTTACAACGAATATTACAAATTCTAACAAAAAAAAATTGCATGTTTTACGAGTGTTACTTGACAATGAAAACGCGCTTTTTATTATCCGTATCCGCTATACAGATCGCGTGAAAATAATTTAATGAAAATTAATGAAATTTCAAGGTTTACCACACGCGGCACAAGCAAAATTGCGGTTTTTAGTGTTTTTTTTTTCTGTTCTCTTTATATTAATCCTAAGACACTTCTGCCTAAGAGACATAATAATAATAAATGTCGCGATCGCACGAGCTTTAGCTTTTGCCTGTGGACAGCTTCGACTCGAAAAATAAATAATAATTAATTGCATACGCTATATACTCGAAAAAAATGGGTCAAGTATGTTGTGGCACAGCGTCTTCTTGCTACTATTCCTTAATCACTATTTTACAGCGCTATTTTACTATGACACTATGTATGGTATACGTTTTATCGGCAGAAACAACATTTAAAAAAAAAACAAATATTACATTTCGATACAGGCAAAGATTGGAACTCATGCGAGAGATGTATCACAACGAGGCTGAGCTATCGCCAACATCGCCCGATTACAATATCGAGAGCATAACAGGTGGTGATCCATTTTATGACAGATTTCCATGGTTTCGCATGGTTGGAAGGTGAGCAAAGAATTATTGTTTATTTAAAAAATCGATATAAATAGAAAAATAATTTTTAATTAATATTAATTCAAAAGGTCCTTCGTGTATCTGAGTAATCTAATGTATCCGGTGCCGTTGATTCACAAAGTGGCCATAGTGAACGAAAAAGGCGATGTCAAAGGTTACCTCAGGGTTGCCGTGCAGGCAGTAGTCGGTAGGTGTCGCGACAATCGATCTGAATAACTTTCTAATTTGACAAAAATGTTCAAAATATTATTTTTCTGTTCGTTTAAAGTTTTTTTGTCTTTTTTTTTTTGTTAGAAGCTTAAAAGATTTTCAATTGAAACTTAAAGATTTTTTATTTGAAAGTTCGAAGCTTGAGTTTGAAACTCTGAAGTTCGTATGTCGTACTTTGAAGTTTTATTTCAAAGCATTTACTTTGTGAAACTTTAGTTCTTTGTGATTCTTTTATCACTTATTTAAAAAATAAATGTTACACGTCATATAAATTGTAGAACTTTTGTGAATTTATTAATCGAGCAAGTACACAGAGTCGGGCGATCGTGCAGGACAGATACCTTCAACGAATCCTTGTTCTAGAAGAGGAAAACAGTGAATACTCGAGTGGCGTCAGGCAGTCCGCTCGTATATCCTTCGAGGATGATTTATTCGGGACCCAGGGACGTCAGAGCAAGCGTGCTACACTGTTGGCTCAGACACTCGACAAGAATCAGCAGATAATGATGCAGGAGGAGAGAGTCGTGGAGGGACAGACCGAGGGTAAAGATTGCGTGAAAGACGAGGAGGAAGTCGGCGACGCTGACTCCGGCAGAGGCGACAGTTCCGTTTCCAGCGACACCAAGGAAGAAGAACTTCCGGATCATCTTCAACCTGGCGCGGAATTCACCTTCAGAGTCACAGTTCTACAGGCAATGGGCATTTCTACCGAATATGCGGATATATTCTGCCAATTCAAGTAAGACATTTATTTTTATCAATTTTAATCAATTTCTTATAATATTCTTCACGAAATAAACTGGATTGAGGGTAACATTCGGTTTGATAGTATCGAATCGGATTGTTTGTATTTAAAAAATATGTTTTTCAGTTTTCTTCATAGACACGACGAAGCATTTTCTACAGAACCAGTGAAAAACACAGGAAAGGGCAATCCACCGGGTTTCTATCATCTACAAAACGTAAATTACCACAAGTAACATAAAATTACAAATAAAACCTTTATGAATAACCAATGAAATTTCTCTATAAATAAAAATCTATGAATTTACGAATATTACTTAATTTAAAGTATGGAAAATAAGTGATAATTAACTTTCATTGTTACTGTGTTTTTTGTTTTTTTTTTAGATAACTGTTACTGTGACAAAGTCCTTCGTAGATTATCTCAAGTCTCAGCCGATAGTCTTTGAGGTTTTTGGTCATTACCAACAGCATCCACTTCACAAAGACGCCAAGCTGGATTAGTGAGTGTTTTTCTTCGCAAATTCTTTCTGAAATCTGTCAAGATTGACGAATTGTTGATAATCGTTTATCTGTAGTAATAATACAAGCGGAAATGGAAATGTTGGCAACAGCATACGGCAACCACCGAAACGCATGCTGCCGCCATCGATTCCCATAAGTCAACCAGTTCGTTCGCCAAAGTTTGGATCGGTATTGCCTTCGCCCAGCACCTCTCACGTTCACGCTAAGTACGACGTGCTCGTGTGGTTCGAGATCTGCGAATTGGCGCCAAACGGCGAATACGTTCCGTCTGTTGTCGATCACAGCGACGATCTACCCTGTCGCGGCCTCTTCCTGCTTCACCAGGGCATACAGAGACGCATACGTATCACGATAGTTCACGAACATGCGTCGGAGCTGCGGTGGAAAGATGTGAGGGAATTGGTGGTCGGTAGAATCAGAAACACTCCGGAACCCGAAGAGGAGGACAACGACTCTTCGGTTCTGTCGCTCGGGCTTTTCCCCGGCGAGTATCTCGAGATTCCCGGCGACGATAGGTCGATGTTTAGATTCGAAGCCGCCTGGGACAGCTCCCTTCACAATTCGGCCTTGCTCAACAGAGTCACGTCGTACGGCGAACAGATCTTCATGACCATTTCCGCTTATCTCGAGGTACGTTTAGCTTCGTCTTTCTCCAAGTTTTTTTGTTGTTGCTAATTTCAATGTCAACGCGTTTTATCCAACAGTTGGAAAATTGCGGAAGGCCAGCTATCGTAACGAAGGACCTCAGCATGATTATTTATGGACGCGACGCAAGAGTCGGTCCCCGGTCGCTCAAGCAAATTTTCACCGGGAATTATAAGAATCAGGAGGCGAACAGACTGAGCGGTGTCTACGAATTGGTGTTGCGTCGATCTTCCGAAGCTGGTAAGACATTTGCATTCAGTTTTGGTATATTTGACCCCATTTAAACTAGTTTTGACTGGGTGTTGTCGGATGTAAGTAGGATTTCATGAATCGAATCGGATGTAGTATACATTTTACCAGATCAAAATGATAATACGTAGATTTAAGTGAGTGTTATTGGATTCATGATTGATTTTATTAGGTTTAGAAGGACTAAAGTGGATTTAGATGAATGCAGATGGATTTCAGCGGATGTAACTAGCTCATTCAATTGAATTTAAATGGATGTAAAAATTGTTTATTTTATTGAATTTGGATGGATCAAGTAGGCTTGGCTCGGTAGAGATGGATTTTCTTGAAATTTAATTTACTGAATAATTTGTTACTGATTTCCACACGGTTAAATGAATTAAAATCGATTTAAGTAGAACTCGCCGATATTTAACTGGTTCTAATTAATTTAATATCAGTTTTACTGCTCCTACGTTATATTTTAATAAATTTATAAATCTTCGACAGCGTTAGATATTTCGGAGTCAACTAAATGCTCGTAAATCTTGTCAATTGCCGCAGGTGTTCAAAGACGTCAACGCAGGGTACTGGACACAAGTTCGACGTATGTTCGAGGAGAGGAGAACCTTCACGGCTGGAGGCCACGCGGTGACAGTTTGATATTCGATCATCAATGGGAATTGGAGAAATTAACGAGGCTCGAAGAAGTCGAGCGAGTGAGGCACACCCTCATTATGCGCGAAAAGCTCGGAATCGACAAGGTCTCGCTCTGTAATAAGACGGTGCACGATTTCACGAAAAGCGAGAAGGTACGGACGTCCCCGGTAGGTTTGTTTGGCTTCATATCCTTCCGTGTCCTCGTCCTCGTTGAAGAAAAAACAAAATAAAAAATACGAAAATAACATAATCCTACGCTGTAATGAGCCCAATTTAGAAATTCCTCGTTCTCTTCATTTAATTTCATTAATTTTTCATCTGAATAAATAAAAAAAACGTTCACAATTTATTTCTATTAATTTAATAACGAGTTTTACTGTTTTTTTTTTAAATTATGTTTTTTTTTTTTAAATAATTCAGGAGGTCTGTAATATGGTGGCTAAGGCGACGAACGACGCTCACGCTAGTCCAGTGAAGCTCAAGAAATCGAACTCATCGAAGGACGTTTACGAGCCTTGGGAAATGACGGACCGGGAACGCGAGTTGGCGACAAAATATATAAAGCTTATTCAGGGTAGAATACCGAGCAAGGAACCGAGCATCGTCCTATCGGACGTTTCGCCCGGCGAAGATACGTTAACCGACATGTCCGCCTCCATGATATCGTCTCTCGTCTCGTCCTCATCACAAGAGTCAGTATACAACTACTCAAGTTCTTCTACATCGTCGTGTTGAGAAACCTCCTCGGAGCAACAGGTAACCCTCCGTGTATACCTAAATAAAACGCCCAGTAGCAAACGCTCAGCCAGTGACAAATACTGCAAAGCTAACGTTCGATAAGAAACGGCTTAATAACAATTTTATGTCAATAAACAATTTTTCTAATTTATTTACGAAAATGATTGAATATTAGGTTTTTTTTTTAAATTGAAATTTATGTTTAAAAAAAAAAAACATTTCTATTTTATTTCTTATTCTGTCGTTCCTTGTTGGTTTGTGTTTGTGATGTGGATGTATAACGCAGCCCCTTTTGCTTTGAGGCTTCTTTTCTTCATCACCTTCATCCGCTAAATCGACATCGACGGAGCGTCTATCGCCAAAAACTAAGTGATTTGCGGCGTTTTGTTGGGTAGCACAAGGAGTGTTACTTGCAGTCTGCGGGGATAACTGTGAGAAGGAGTTTTGAATCGTGTATCTTTAGGTTGAGTTCGCCGGAGCGTGCAAGACTGCAGGAGCTTCAGGACAGCATGATGGTTGGAGCGGTGGATTCATCGAGTCAGTCGGCATCGTTGGCGCCGGCGCCGCTAGGTTCGTCTTCTCCGTTAAAGGAAAGTCTCGTGCTATACGTACCGGAAGTCGAGGAGATTCGTATTAGTCCCGTAATCGCGAGGAAAGGATACCTCAACGTACTGGAACACAAGACCAACGGATGGAAAAAGCGATGGGTCGTGAGTATTTATTTAATTATTTATTTATTTCTTAAATTATTATGTCAAGCGAACAGACGATTAATCTTTCGGACAAATTTAATATAATTTCAGGAGGTTCGCAGACCCTACGTGTTTATCTTCCGGGAGGAAAAGGATCCCGTTGAACGGGCGTTGATTAATTTGGCAACAGCTCAGGTCGAATACTCGGAGGATCAGCTTGCCATGGTCAAAGTACCAAACACATTTAGGTAAAGCTTTTCATTTCAGTCACTTGACAAATTTTTTATTTGAGTCATCAAATTCAATTGTTAATTTGATTACATTATTTCATTTATTTCGATTATTCATCGTCGGCATAATCGATTGTCATTTCACAGTGTGGTAACGAAACACAGAGGGTACCTATTGCAAACATTGGGCAACAAGGAAGTGTACGACTGGCTATACGCTATAAATCCTCTTCTGGCTGGTCAAATCCGGTGAGTATACATTTTTTTCTTCATTCTATGGAATATTTATTCACTGAATAATAAACGTAAATAATAACAATTTTCCGTGTACCACAAGGTCGAAACTTGCGCGCAAAGGACCTATAGCCGGTGCGAATCCAGTGAATTTTGGTCTCACGGTGGCGACACCATCGCCCGAGGTGGCTCAATCGCAGACAAAGTGAGTGACGAGGGAATGGCTTCGTGGTGAGCTGACGAGTCTGCTCACCCTCGCCTCGAGAAAGATAATCGCGACTTCGAATGCGGCACTCGAGGCTCACGATTTTTGTAGCTTTCGATTCACGGTCGTGCTCGAATAACCAAAAGAAAGAAAAAAAAAAGACATAAAAAAAGGTAAATCGATTTCTTATTGCGCAATCAGAAGTCTTGCGCAACGGAATTACACGTCGAGGTATAGTATTAAGACGCTGAAAGAGTTTGATAAAAAAAAAAACACAAAACAAAACAAAAGGAAAAAAGAAAAAACGATGAAATTTTCACTTTTTATCGTTTTATTTGTCGAAATTTTTGAGCGCGTTATATGAGACTTAAAAGCGAGTCTCTCCGGGCGTTATCGCAAACGTGACTACGGTCGAGCCTCGAAAGCTTTAAGAGCCTCGTTAAACACAATCTATACTATACCGAGTACCTCTATAGCCGAAACAAAAGATGAAGAAAAAAGCCTAATTTTATTCGAATTAACTTATAGCGACGCTTCGCTTTATTGCAGCATTACATTGAATTGAATGAACGATAAAGAAAAGAAAAGAAAAGAAGAGAGAGAGAGAGAGAAAGAGAGAGAAAGAGAGAGAGAGACAGTCGATCGAAAGTCCTCAGCTCTACTGACATAATTAATTATATACTAATTACAAGTATGTATGTAACGCAGGCATTGTAGATACATACATATCGCATCGGTATGCCGTTTTTAAATTTTTAATGATGGTAAAAAAAAATCATGTTTTTTCTCAATGTATAGATTATCTTTATCGATTGTGTAGAGAATTTTTAAAGTTATTCGTTGAAGTTAGACTGTTGTCTGCGTTTTGTTTGTTGGCACAATGGGCAAAGCTTCGATTTTTTAAAATGATTTTACGTAGAAACGTGCTTTTCATCGACAATGAAAAACGCGAGAGGGAAAGAAATTGTTTAAGTGTTTTAACCGAGATGACAACGTGAAGTATATTTTCATCAATTAATTATTTGATGAGGTATCGAACAGCGCGTCGAGAGCAGCTGTTTCATTTTGCCGCGTTTAAAAACTTTGTGCGCGTATCCCTCCTCCCCCAGCCCCTTACCCTCTCATAACTCAACGAAACAGCGAAGATTGGGTGAATGACAATTTGTGAATCCCCGTCGCCGTCGCCGTCGCCGCCGCCGCATGCACCACATTATAAATGTCGAATCGTCGCACGTCCGAGCAGCTATAGTGGTCGTGCGAACGATCTAATAATGTAATTATACTATTACTACTCCTGTTCTTGATATAGGTGAGCTATTCTATCGCGTTTTGTGTAAGATATCCTGAAAAAAATTATCTCGATACCACTGCGCAGACTTCTGCGCATCCTTGCGCACGCATCTGTGCAGGAGATTGCGCATTAATAATTTATCTGTCAATCAGTATTGCCTGTCCATGCGCAGATGCATTGACATTGAATCACACATCGGATCTTGCACAAAACAAAGACTGTTATGGAATTGGCTAATTAAAGAAACCAAAAATATATTATGCGAATGCGATAGAACACGGATTGAGGTTTCACGACGCGCACTATTAGATAATCGATATAATCATGTATATAAAACAAGTGGGTAAGGAATAACGAAGGAAAATATAATAACGAGGGATCACCGAGAACACGGAGGGAACAAAGCAAAGGGGAATGGGTGAGGGGGCTTTTCGTTTTTTTTTGTTGTTGTAATTTCAATTATTTTTCTAGTCATGTCCGCCTTGCCGCGTTTGCGCCTCAGGCAGCGCCTAACCATTCCCGATACAAGCAGGAAAATACAGTGCCACCTCTCGCACCTTATTCAAACTAATATCGTAGAGAATGAAGAAAAAAAAATGAAATAGTAAAGTAAACCATGCGGGTCAGAGTGCGTTAACGACTTTTTGCTTGCTGACTGTTGTAGCGATTCAATAGTTTTATTTTGTTAAAAAAAAAAAATAATGAAGAGCCTGGTATAACGACGAAGTGACGAGATATCTGTTGGTAAAAAAGATAGAGAAAGAGAGAGATGAAGATCGGGCAAAGCGATAACGATATTATCTATTAAGAGATTAATTAATTAACGATTAAATCACACACGTTTATAATATAAGCTGTAATTGATATTCAACAAGATCTCTATGGATATTTTAAAAAACAAATGTGAGGCACGTCGACGAGTCGCGACGCTGATGTTCTCATCCCTTCGCTTAGCTGATGAAATTATGCTGCAGTATTAGAGTAAAGGAGACGCTATAGACGAAATATTATTTAATAAATCAATTGCAATTGATTAATCGTTTTATTGACGCGTGTTAAATCGCGAAGAGAGTCAACGTCAGCGACCACTCGTCGCAAAAATAAGAAATAAGAAGAAAAAGAAAATTGTACTGAACATGGAACTAAGGAAAGAGTTGACGTACGTAAATTTGTGTATTTCATTTTTCAAGTTGATAACTTAACAAATCATGCAAGTTGTTATTTCGTTTCTCAGCAATTCACGACAATGAAATAAAAAATCAATTAAAATTATACACAAACATCTACACATACGCTCACACCCAAACACACACCAAAACACACTCACACACACACATACACCATAACACTAATCCAAGGTATAAAGAGATGAAAAAAACCCTTTTAATGCTGTAAACGTGTATTTATTATACTGTATAACAATTACTTGACCCCACTATGTCACAGTAATTACTGTAAGTGGAAACATATGTAATAAATCGATGAATAAAAGCTTACATGCCTGAGAATTTTTTAAAAAATTAATCAATTAATTACTCCTTTCATAGTTAATTAATATTTGTTCAAGAGTTGAATACATTTATTGAAGAATTCTCATCGTCGTTGCAGATACCGAATTTGCAGAACAAAGATTTCCGAAGAATGGCCTCGCTCGAAGGATTCTCCAGACTTGACATTTTATTGTTGTATTTTTTCTTTCATTAAAAATTGACGATTTTTTTTTCTTTCCATTTAACGTCAATGTACTTAATTGTCTGACACGCTCAATCGTGCACCATTCGTATAATCGAGTGCCTTGAGACTTGACACTCGATAAGTAATCATTTTTCCATCTCTCTCTCTCCTCTCTCTCTCTCTCTCTCTCTCTCTCTCTCTCTCTCTCTCTCTCTCTCTCGAATTTCGCTTCAGCTATTTTTTCACTCTTTACTTCCTCCCGATTAAAACATTTTGCAACTGCATTCTTTTTACACGGAAAATCCCTTGCCGTTTCCGTGAACTTTACGAATTCTTTCACCTGGATATGCAATTACTTATAGACAACGGATAATTTTCCGGCGGCATATGAAGTTTGCACTCCAAGATCATAGAAAATAGTTTGATCTAAATGTTGAAATGTTCATTTATCATTCAGACATCGAGTTCCAATTGTTTCAAACTATTCTTTCAATAGACAAAATGTTCATTCAGAGTTCTTGATACTTTGTACAAAGAGTTCCGAGCGTTGGAATTTTTCTTATAGTATTTGATCAACATTGTATAGTTGGAATATGGCGATCCAAGTTTAATACTTTTGCACGAAGTAGCTTTGGAAACTTGATAATGAAGTAACTTTTGGAAAAAAAAGCACAGTTGGTGACTCATTCGATGTTCATAATCAAGTAATGATGCACCTCTTAGACTTAATCACTAACGATCTCATTCGCGTGATGTTTTTTGAGGTGAAAAAATGTTTCCAGTAAGTGGAAGCTTAATTTTTATTCGATACCGATAAACGTGGTTTCTTTTAAGAACAATTAAAAAATATTGATCCCATAAAAATAATCGTTTATACAAAAGTTTTAGGGTTTCACAGAGGACACACGATGGTCACATAGATAATTTTACCGATGGAGATGTAAATGTTAGCTAAAAGTTGGCTTATATTGTTTCAGGAGAAGCCATCCATGTTTTTTTTACATAAAATTTTAGTCTGTTTCGAAACAAATTTAATGGAAAAAATAATTCTTTCAGCTTCAAAGCCAGGAGTTGTAGCATTTTTTTTTACTATCAAAGTTCAAGCGATTACATAAAAATTTCGGAGAATTAACCGCCACAATTCCTTTAATTTTAAAAACACCGGAGTTTTTTTGTCAGTATTAAAGTTTATGCGGTGATGAAAATCTCGGGAAAAAAATGTCGATTAGCGAGCTTAAGGGGAGACGAAACCTCGATACTTACACAGATGTACTGCTTCTCTTTCACTCCGCAGTGAGCTCCATACTAGCCTATCTCTGTCGCACTTATGAGTGGAGTATAGAGGTTTCGTGTTGTCTTAAGAGGAGACGCAACATCCATGAGTGCGAAAGAGGTACAACTAGTATGGCGGACACGGCGGAGTGAAAGAGAAGCAGCACTTCTGTGTAAGCATTGAGGTTTCGCCTCGCCTTAACGCAAGCTTACGCAGATGTGCTAATTCTCTTTCATTCCGCCGTGTCCGCAATACTAGTTCTAAAGGGTGATTTTTTAAGAGCTTGAGAACTTTTTTTTAAAAAAAAACGCATAAAATTTGCAAAATCTCATCGGTTCTTTATTTGAAACGTTAGATTGGTCCATGACATTTACTTTTTGAAGATAATTTCATTTAAATGTTGACCGCGGCTGCGTCTTAGGTGGTCCATTCGGAAAGTCCAATTTTGGGCAACTTTTTCGAGCATTTCGGCCGGAATAGCCCGAATTTCTTCGGAAATGTTGTCTTCCAAAACTGGAATAGTTGCTGGCTTATTTCTGTAGACTTTAGACTTGACGTAGCCCCACAAAAAATAGTCTAAAGGCGTCAAATCGCATGATCTTGGTGGCCAACTTACCGGGCCATTTCTTGAGATGAATTGTTCTCCGAAGTTTTCGCTCAAAATGGCCATAGAATCGCGAGCTGTGTGGCATGTAGCGCCATCTTGTTGAAACCACATGTCAACTAAGTTCAGTTCTTCCATTTTTGGCAACAAAAAGTTTGTTAGCATCGAACGATAGCGATCGCCATTCACCGTAACGTTGCGTCCAACAGCATCTTTGAAAAAATACGGTCCAATGATTCCACCAGCGTACAAACCACACCAAACAGTGCATTTTTCGGGATGCATGGGCAGTTCTTGAACGGCTTCTGGTTGCTCTTCACTCCAAATGCGGCAATTTTGCCTATTTACGTAGCCATTCAACCAGAAATGAGCCTCATCGCTGAACAAAATTTGTCGATAAAAAAGCGGACTTTCCGAATGGACCACCTAAGACGCAGCCGCGGTCAACATTTAAATGAAATTATCTTCAAAAAGTAAATGTCATGGACCAATCTAACGTTTCAAATAAAGAACCGATGAGATTTTGCAAATTTTATGCGTTTTTTTTTAAAAAAAAGTTCTCAAGCTCTTAAAAAATCACCCTTTACCTCTTTCGCACTCATAGGTGAAGTACAGAGGTGCTGCTTCTCTTTCACTCCACCGTAAGCGCCATACTAACCTATCTCTTTCGAGCTCATGGCCGGAGTTAGAGGGTTCGCCTCAACTTAAGATAACGTGCTACACCAATTGAACCTCCATGAGTGTGAGTGAGATACCGCCATTGGCGATCGTTAGGGAGTGAGAGAGAACGACATAAACGTGTCACCACGTTAAGGCGAGGCGAAACCTCCATACTTACACAAATGTGCTGCTTCTCTTTCACTCCGCCGTGTCCGCTATGCTGGCCTATCTTTTTCGCACTCATAGCCGGAATTAAAGGTTTCGCCTCGCCTTAAGGGGAGGCGAAACCTACACACCACCTAATCTAATTCCGGAAACACACCTTCTCGTTCTACACTCAACAGAATTGAATGAAATTTCAACAATAGACCGCAAAAACGTGAACCGTTCGGGAGACAAACGTATAATTGTTAAAATAGAAAAAAAAATTACAGATTAATTATCCGTAGTTACGTGTGGTGGAAAAATTACTTTTTAAAATGATTTAGGACACAAAATGAAAATCACGTCATTTGTCACCTTCAAGCCAGCGCAAAACACACACGGTACACCTATTCCGATTTTGATTTAGAAACAAAAAAGTACTTGAACCGTGCGCGGGAACTATTGTTGATAATCTCGAAAAATAAATCCACTAGACATGGCCGTTTGCTCAGCTGTATAAAGGCGAGGAGTAATATCCATGAGTGGGAAAGAAAAAGAACTAGTATAGTTTCGTTTTATCACAATTCCGCGAGAGGCGCTGGTATTAATTCATTTATTTGGAGTATACCTCTCTCTCTCACACACCAGTAGAGTGAAATGCTATTGTTTACCGTTTTAGTTACTCATTGAGTAGAGCCTCCCCTTAAGGCGAGGCGAAACTTCTATAATCCACCCACGAGAGCGCAAGTGATAGGCTGGTATAGCGCTAATGGCAAAGTGAAAGAGAAGCAGCACGTCTGTGTAATCCGTTAAGGGGAGGCGAAACCTCCATACTTGGAGGCGAAACACTCACACCTACTTACACCCTCACGTCGAATTTTTTGACATACTTTTATTGTAGCACTCTGAAAATAATTGAATAAAAATTGGAAAGTCAACTGCATATACGTGAATCTCTGTGAAATTCTAGTAAAATTGTCTAAATACAAAAACAAATAGATTGACACTTACCAAATTTTATTTAATTCCGTTCAGTGTGCTACAAGAAAAGAATCTCAAGAAAATTGGGTGATAGTGTGAGTGTTTCGCCTCTCCTTAAGGGGTTATCCTACGGTTGAATTAAAATAAAAAAAGTATTGGAAAACGAAAATGAACACCGCGAAACACCGACATGTGGAGGAAGGACAGATTAAGGCGGGACGAAACCTCGATACTTACACAGATGTGTTGCTTCTCTTTCACTCCGCCGTGAGCGCCATACTAGCCTATCTTTGTCGCACTTATGGATGGAGTTTAAAGGTTTCTCCTCGCCTCAACGGTAGGACATGAAAATCTAACCATATTGATGAAAAAAACTAGTGCTTCTACGCGTTTTTCTCGAAATTATGTTTTTCAAAACTGCGAAAACGTTATCTCAAGCTGTAATTAATGAATCGACTAGAAATTAAGCACACATGTTCAGAGGAACAGTACTTTTGGTTTGATGTAAGATTTTGTGGATACGTTTTTTTTGTGCAATAAATATTAATAATTAATGCACTTTTGAGTCGCAAATGGCAAAAAAAAATCAAGGAATTTTTTTTTGTTTCCTCGGAGGAATAACAAATCCTACGTCATGCGATAGCTAATACAATGAAGTTAATGAGCATATTTTTTAATTTTTTTTCTCAGACCAACAATATTTTCGAAATGGGGCGCGCAGATCGACTGCGCACGACAAACGTCATCAGACGCGAAATCGTAAAACGCACAACAATGTTAATATTTTTATATACAAATTTTTACACACAATCCTTAAGGTATATAAATATATGTATAAAAATGAAAAATATTGCATTTGTAGTTTTTCCGAAATGAATTCCACCTAAAAAATGACCCTGTTTAGACGCCGGAACAGTAGCATAACCCCTTAAAGTAGAACACACTAATACATACGAAGATACAGGGTGCGCCATCTCAATCTGGTCGATGGAAGTATTGAATAACTTAGAGAATTTTCAACAGATTTCACAAAGTCGTATTTTTTTATTAAATTTGATTCATTACAATTTATTTTGATTAGTTTCCAAAAACCACATCGATCAAATGTCCGCCTTTATTACTGAGACAAAAATGAGCTCTTTTTTCGGCATTTTCCATTGTATTTGCCAGCGTCTCGGGCGATATCGCTGCGATTTCGGCTCGAATATTGTTTTTTAGCTCCTCTATGGTCTTCGGCTTGTTGGCATAGACTTTACTTTTCAAAAATCCCCACAAGAAGAAGTCCGGTGCAGTCAAATCCGGCGATCTTGGTGGCCAGTCAATATCACCTTTCTTTGATATCACACGTCCTGGGAACTTCCGACGCAAATAGTCCATTGTTGAGCGCGCAGTGTGACATGTCGCACCATCTTGTTGGAACCAAAATTCCTTAAGACCTTTTTCACGCATTTGTGGTAAAACAAAGTGTGCCAACATCCACCGATATCGATCCCCATTGACAGTTTCACCAGCTCTGAAGAAAAATGGTCCAATGGTGGTTTTTGAGCAAACACCGGCCCAAACTGTCACTTTCTCATCGTGCAATGGAGTTTCGTGAATAATATGAGGATTATCGGTGCCCTACATGCGACAGTTTTGTTTGTTGACAGCGCCAGAGAGGGTGAAATGAGCCTCGTCGGTCATCAGAATTCGCTCCCAAAAATCCGGCTCAGCTTCCTTCATTCGACTAACGTTATTAGCGTAAGCCAAGCGTCGCGGCTTGTCAGTTTCCAATAATCTTTGAGTCAACTGCACTTTGTACGGAAACATGTGAAGATCTTGCTTTAAAATCCTTCTCAAAGTGGTTCCACTGATGTTTAATTGCTGAGACCGGCGGCAGTATGAGACATTTGGATTTTCTGCAACACTCTGTCGAACAGCTTCGATATTTTCATTTGAACGACCTGGACGCGGTCGAGCTTGATGTTGGAGATTCGCTACAGACCCGTGCTCCATGAAATTTGAAGCTAAATGACGGATAGTGTCGCCTTTGGGCGCAGAACGTCCGCGATATTTTTTACGATTCGCACGCTGAGTTGACACAACTGAACGATTATTTTCAATGTAAAGCGAAACTATTTCGCCGCGTTCTTTCGGCGTATAGCGATACATGGTTGAAATTGTACTGAAATAACCTATACGAAACGTGTTGTACGACGCTGGTCGGTTAAAATCTGTCAGAGTTATTCAATACTTCCATCGACCAGATTGAGATGGCGCACCCTGTATATCTAGAGAATTTTTACTAAATACAATTTTTAGATGTTTTGGAACGTTTTTCACAAGTTGACGTTATAATTTCGAAAACTCATAAATACAAAAAGCGTTTTTTATAGCAAACGTCGCTAAAAATTGTATTTCATAATGACACACGAGCTAAGTGTATTAAAAAAGATAATCAACGCGAAGAATTGAAAGCTCAAAATTAATACGAAAATAGAAAAGGGTAAATATAATTTTTATTATATTTTTTATGGTCGAAGACACATTGCATTATCGGAAGACAGAAAATAGGAAATTCAAGGGAAAAAAGAAAAACAAAACTTACCAAACATGACGCTCGGTATGTTCGTATGATAGTGACAAAATATAAAAATCGCATGGATAGCTATTAAGTGATTTATCATTGAGTGATCACGAGAAGTAAAAAAAAATTGTGGAAGTGAAGGAAGTATGGAGTCAATGGAGACTGGGAATGAATTCAATACTTCGGATAAGTCTGTAAATATATTGTTCGGCTGGTGAAGCGGTAATAATTAACAAATAATTGATGAAAAGAATTTTTTAATGGATCCAGAGATTTTCGCAATAAGGAGTGAAGCAGTGTCAACAAAAAGAAAGGAAAATCATTGGATTAATGTTATTTTCATTGGTCGAAGACGGAAACTGTCGATGAGCGAATCCACGTTATCTTGAAACAGGAAATGAGCGTTTTAAAAAGTAAAAAAAAAACCTTTCTAAAATAACGTACGTTTCATCCGTACATTAGTAATAAGAAAATACCAGGATTACACTGATAACGATTAAGTATTTTATCTTCGAGCATTTAATTCCTGCATTGTCCTATCATTGAGTGATCATCATCATTAAAAAAAATCTTTATCGATAGTCGAAGCGAAGATATGGAGTCAATTCAGAAAGGAAACGACTTCCGTGCTTCGAATCAGTCTGTATCACTCGGGAAGTAGTTATAATTTACGAATAATTTATGAATAGCATTTTTAAATAGTTGAAGACGTTTTCGCAATGAGCGGTGAAAGAATTAATCAAGATTCAATCAAGATTCAAAGTGATGCAAGCTCCGCATCGACTTGTTCTCCGAACGGTTGGTCGACAATATCTTTGGACCTGATGGCGGATGTTTCAATGTTCATGGAATAAGAGGCTCATTGTTCGAGAGTAAACTCCTTCAACGATCTGTTCAATGAACCGACCAAGATAAATGTGCTTTACACAAATATACGTTCGCTCAATTCCAACAAGGATCATCTCTGCAGTTTACAGACGTCCGAATTCTATCATAGATGCTGACATGGATCTCATGAATTTTCTAAACGAATGTTTGGCAGCCGCCAACACTTTTGGCAACAATACAAAATGCATCATAGCTGGAGATTTTAATTTGGCACCGATAAATTGGGATTCTCTGGAAGAATACAAAAATAATTCGATTAACGACAGATTCAGAAGATTATTTCGTGAAAAAGATCTCTTTCAATGTATGATCGATCGAACTTGTATTAGGTTTTACGACCAGACCGAACTGGCTCGATCTGGTTGTCTACAAGAACTTCACACCTCATCCTCTAGTTACGACAAGAGCGCCGTTGGGCAACAGCGATCACATGATTGTGGACATATCCAATTCGGAAATCAAGACAGAGAAGAAGCTTGGATTTCCGTCGGGAAAAATAATCGTTTCTCGTTGTTACGTGATATTGAGAACCGGAATTATGCAGACTTGAGGTCGAAGGTTCAGAACATAATATTCATAAATTCGAGGTACGAGTCGAAAAGCGAGTAAACATTATTCTCTTTCTCCCTGGAAACTCTGAGGAAGCCAGTCGAATCAGTTCTCTCATCTTCAATTTTCTGGTCATCGGTATACCCCCGTGGTCCATATCTGTCAATGTGGTGACGATTGATAATTTCTGTACTCTCTGATTGTGACCAGAGAGATAAAAATTGAATATCAATCATGAGCACATTTAGGACGTGTGAGTTATGTCGAATGCAATACGATATTTATTTGTTCCAAGGAGAAATTGAGCCATCGTATTATACGATTCTTCGAAGAACCGGAAAAGTAATTTTATGCAATACATCAGAGTGAATAATCTGTTATAACGCTTCGAGGGCTTCGCCACTCGGGTTACTTCGCAGGTATATGGAGTTAAATTTCAAGACGAACAATAATAAACTGACTTGATATATGGAGGAGTTAGTATTGGAAAGTAAATAAGGATAACCTCATTTTATATATGATAGAGTTAGTAATGGAGTGAACTTTCAATATAAACTAAGATGAATTGATTGTGTATGAAATAATTGATAATAAAATAAAATTGGTATATAAACTGTATAGAAAAATAATTTTAGCTGTGAGAGCATTGTTTATTAAATAAAACACTCGTATTTTACAGCAATTAAATACGTTATTACAACCGACAGTGTAGCTATGAGGGTAAAGTATATATTTTTTAATTGATAATAAAATTAAATTGGTATATAAACTGTGTAGAAAAATAATTTTAGATGTGAGAGCATTGTTTATTAAATAAAACACTCGTATTTTACAGCAATTAAATACGTTGTTATACCCGACAGTGTAGCTATGAGAGTAAAGTATATATTTTTTAATTTGTAAAACGACTAAAACTATAGGCACACCTGTTTTCTGTGTATTTTCGGGTATAAGGATAAAGTAAATACAAGGAAGATGTTAATGGTATAGAATATTATTGACAAGAGAAAGACGATGAAATAGTTTTATACGTTTGTCAATATTGAAATTACTCGCGACACGGAACGAAAGGAGAGCGACGTACATAAGCGATTTATTAACACGAGATACATGTAATAAATAAAAGTAAACGCGTAGTAAACGCATGTATTGATCTAAATATAAATTGTTGTACTTGTCAATTCGTCGAAGTCGATTCCAGCAGTTTGATTCAATTTGGAGTTGATAATGAACAACGACTCGAACAGTATGTATGATGACTCCCTCGGAACTTACGGGTGATGATTGCAATTGTACACTATGTTCGGGCGCCGATAATATAAAGATCAAAATGTCTATAGTTGAATTCTTTCGCGTTGCAATGAGTTCTTGATATACCTCGTTCACTTGCGACAGAATTATAATTACGCACACCGCGGTGACTTCCCGGTTCCCTTGGGTGGGAATGCTTACAATTAGTCGCGAAAAACCAATGACACGTAATATACAGTTCACGAAGAAACGAAACTCTATAGAGTTGACGAGAGTTCTCAGAAGCTTAATAAATTTTTATTAGATGGCAAGGTGCGCGTGAGATTTATTTTTTAGGTTGGGATATAACAACGTTACTTAATATTACGTTTTTTTTTAAATTGCCGTTTAAACTTGAAAGCCAATATTAAATGATTGCGAGATTGTCAATTCATTTTGTTATATTTCTCAATGAATGTGTATTAAATTTATGAATGAACAAAGCTAATTTACTCCATTGATGTAACCTCAATTCTACGACAAGTTGAGAATAAAACAAAATATATGTACACATGTATTGAGCTATAAAATAAATTGTTCAATGTGAAAAGATCCTTTTTTATGCGCTTTTCGCGTGATATTTTTGTCAAGTTGTGAGATTTAGTGTGCGCAGTTGCAAATCTATTTCATTTTTATGATTACAAGGTAAATTGGCTCGCCATTCTTGAATTATAAGCACTTCACATTACAAGCCCTTGGCGCGCACGCAGGCACGCACGCACGCAGGCACGCACGCACGCAGGCACACACGCACGTAAGCTCGCACACGCGCGCGCACACACACACACACACACACACACACACAGAGCACAACATTGGTCCAAAGCATAAAAAGATGAAAAAAATATTATTTTAATACTGGAAACGTGTATTTATTATACTGTATAACGATTACTTGACCCTATTGTATCACAATCAATACTGTAAGTAGATACATATGTAATAAATTGATAAATAAAAGCTTACATGCCCGTTAAACATATATTTGTGATTAATCAATTACCGCTTCGGTAATTAATTATTTTTTGTTGAACAATAAAGAACATTTATTGGATAATTTTCATCGTCATCGTAGGTGTTGGATTTGAAAAACAACGATCTCAGAAGGATGGCATCGCTCGAAGGATCCTCCAGATCATCTTTGCATTTTATTGTCGGAACATTTTTTATTTCATTCAGAATTAATGCATTTTTTTCTAACGATTCATCGTCGTTACGAGCAAATGTCTGACACGCTCGATTGTTCACCGTTCGAATCACCGAATCCTTGACGTGCTCCTTGATAAACAATAATTTTTCCATCTCGAGTGTTTCCTTAGCCCTCTCAAGCTTTGCCTCAGCTATCTTCACTCTTGACTCCCTCTCAATCAAAGCGTTTTGCAGCTGTATCTTTTCACGCAATAAATCTTTCACCGTTTCCGTGAGCTTTACGAATTCCTTCTCCTGCGCATGCAATTGCTCGCTCAAAGCGTCCAATGACTTGGAACTCTGGCTTCTTAGAATTTTTGCTCGGGACGTTGCACTGTCCAGCTGGAATTTTTATTATAAAAATATTTGTTTTATATTAAACTTTTAATAATATTAACAATATTTATTAGATTATAAATAAATATAAATAAAAACGACTAATATTATAAATTAATAACGTGTTTGCGTGCATGTATGCACGCTTCTAGGTTGTTTCATATTGAATTTTAATAAAATCGAAAGAGTAATTCGGACTTTATCGATTATGTGCTTTTCGAATAATTTACGTTATCGTCTTAACTTTTGCAAAACTAGCGCTGACAAGCCAACATTTTCTACGCAAATTAAATACTTTTTAGTGTCGTTTGGTACAGAGTTTCGTAAAATTCAGTAAAGTGATTAAATTTTATAATGGAGCTTGAATTTTTCAATATGTCACCGCTTCAATTTCCAGTTGTTTCTCTAATTTTGAGACAACGAACTTAAAAATTGTACACGCATTTAATAACCTTTAACGTAATTTGTTATAACATTTAGCAAAAATCGAAGACGAGACGTTCGTCACATTATGGTAAATTGATTTTTTGATTTCGAAATTGCTTTATTTTGCAAAAACAAAAGATCTCCCGATTGATAATCAGTTGGTCAATTGAGCAAAGATTTGACACGCAATTAAATCTCCGTAAGAGCTCTTTATTGCAACACTTAATGAAATATATACGACCGTACAAATTAAATGGAATTTTTTATTTATTAATTCTTTTTTTTCCTCTACTTTTGGACTAGAATTTGTAGAAAATACGACTCCTACTTCAAGATTAAAATAAAACTTGCAAATTAGAAACATTCACTTTATGAGGAAATCAAAATTAATCAATGGACTTCTCCTCAGAGGAGACTGTCTGTACAATTAACTAAAAGAATGAGGATCCAACGTTCAAAGTTCTAGTTTGCAATTATTTTATTATTATTCATATTTTTTATTGTATAAGAAAATAATTAAAAAAATAGTGATACCAACGGAAATGGAAAGGAACATTAGTGAATTTTTTATAAAAATTAAACGTTGTTTTCATTATACCTGTTGTTTTAGATTACTCTTTTCTATTTCATGCTCGTTGCAACGAATTTCAAAGCGACTTATCAGTGCTTCATTCGCCGATCGTGTTTCCAAGAGTTCTGCTTCGGCTTTGTGTCTCGCTTGGTTGCACCTTGATCGTGAAATTAAGTAATTAAATAATTAGTTTTTCATATTATGCGACAGCTCTAAGTTTTGCTTAATTATTTTATTATCAATAACTCAGCGAGTTTTTCTACAAGCTTCGCAATTCTTTCTTTGTCAGCTGGGCAAAGATCTTTGATGTGAAGCTGTCCCTGATTCGAATTATCCTTGTTATCTCCACGACAACTCGGGCACCTCTCTTGTTCCATCTTAAAGGAATCAATTTCTAAATCCAAAATAAATCAATCGACAAATAATAATGAAATGATTTATTAATCAACAGCGTGTAAATTATTATTATTTAATCAAACCGTCGTCGTTCTTTCGTGATTCCTCTTGCAATTGTTTGGCAACACATCCAAGTCTCGTTAACCTGCATTGATAAATAATTATTAAATATCAAGTAATTTAGATTAATCGAAGATTAAGCTAAAATTAAATGGACGACAAACTTTTTGTTAAACTCTACGAAGCCGTCTGAAAAGAGCTCCGAATCGGTCTGCATCTTTGTATCCATTTTTTTCGACAAAATTGCTTACAAAAATAAATAAATAAATAAATAAATAAATATAATCCCTGATGCTATTTTGTTTAGCTTAACAGCTATATTCGTTTCGGTCGCGTTGTTTTGCATGGAATAATACGAGAGACAGTAATTACTAATTACACAATTGCATTAGCTTTTAATGCACAGTCATTACAGTAAAATACATACAAGTTTAGCAACATTGATCGTTAATTTCGTTACAATTGATGCTCGGATTAACAGTAATTAGTTGGTCCTCGACAAGTTGTGGCTGGGACAGTTAGGATAAAAATTTAATATTAACAAACTAATATATTATTAATACTGATATTATGAGTGGTATTTATATACTAAAGGGAAATTGACGCTATCTCGTAAACAACGTACAGTTTATACATTTTATCACTATAATTAAAACTTAAGAATTACGAAGAAATAACATTTTTATTTTTCCTAAATTCTGTAACAATTTTTGTGGCACTTACCTCACGGCTTTAAAAAATAAAATAAACGTTCATCGTCAAACTACTTGATTTTTTCTTACTCGTGGAATTTTGCGTATGCTTCCAGATTTTTTGTGGCATGATGAAAAAAAAAACAAATATATATATATTATTCGTAAGGTATACCGCGTGTTGACAATTGCTTTGGAACGAATTCTGTACTTTCCAGCCGAAGTACATTGTAAACTATGAGACTAAACATCGTTGCGGGAGATGCTGTATTCTCTACAGTAAAAACGAAGGCATGGAATGAACAATGGTAGAGATTTCAACGTGGAGACAAGAAGTTCCGGAGCTTGATGTAATGAAACAGGAAGACGCAGCAATTTAGTGGAATTCGGTAGATTGCGGGGGATTAATTGCGTCGGTATAACGCTCCTTTATTGCTCGTAAATGCAAGATGCGGGCTGCCAAGCATAGTTTCCAGGCATCATTTTCAGTCAAAAGACTTTTCTCGCAATGATCCGAAAGAATCTAAGTTTTCCTCAATGCTTATCGTATTCGACTATTGAAATATATTTTTTAAATTACCGATAAAAGCGTGACGTCGATATATATTCATATAATTGACAAACTTACTAATAAATAACAAGAAAAAAAATATATTATAAAATTTGTAAGCTTAATGATAACAATTATTGATATGAAAAATAGAATTAGCAAGCTTTAACTATTTTCATCGTGAATTATGGCGAAGAAGTTAGATGACTAACCGCAGGGTGCGATAGCCTCACTTTTTTTTTTTTAATTCTGAACGCGCAACCCACTTAAAACGATGTAAAGTCGGTCTACGATATACTTGATTGTATATCAATGAAACAAAATGGATTTATCACTTTCCGAAGCTGCCACTAATCGATATCTGGTATAATAATTTATAATAACGATAATTGTTGTAAAAAACAATTGAAAAAAAAAAACGAATTAATTTAAAAAAATGATTTGTTATGATTCATTTATGTAGTTGATTAAGCAATGCGGTCACGAAGACTTAATTATACAGGACCTGGTGCTTGATTGGGAAGGGACGTATCGTAGCAGCGTGTGAAGAGGGGAACGATTTTATAGGCGATGCTCAAGACCGTTGTTATACAGAGAAATGATGGTCTCTTGTTCCTGGTGGTGTTGCTGACGCTGATCCCTCGGGAGGAATTCGCTTTCACTTCCGCCTGCACCACCGCCGGTACCTACAACGTTCCACCTTGTCAGTTGAGTTATACCAGGTCGGCAGCTGACCCTCTTCGTACTCGTCTGTCGTCTGGAAGACAGCGAGAAACTTTGGCCGCGTCTGTGTGATTCTAAGCTTGATCGGGATCTGTGCTTCTTACGCAGGCAACGGCAGAGCAGATATCTGATTGGATAACAGCGAAGCAATCATTTTTCATTATTTCATCAGTTAAATTAATTGTTAAAAGATGATTTAATTATTTTGTTTTTTTTTTTTTTTTTCAAAATAAATATATTAATAATCATTTAGTGAGTACCTGTTGAAGTATTTTCGGAAAGTTCCACTGACGCAATAAAGAGCTATCGGATTGATACAACTGTTCATGAATGCAAGACAGAATCCAAGTATGCGAAATGTGTGCCAAAATTCATTGTAATCGTTTTCGGCGTTTGGATCAAAGTAGAACCAGAGCATGTACACGTGCTGGGGAAAGAAACAGACTGCGAATACAGCGACGAAAGCAAGAACCATACGAGCCACTTTTTTCCTGGCTTTCACCTGTTTTACCTGTGATACAATTAATAAAAACATTGAATTTATATTAAATTAAGTGTACTAAACAAATAAATGTTTAAATTTAAAAAATTGATAAAAAGTGACTGACTTGACCCTGCATCTCTCCGGGTATTTTTCTCGTGCTCTGAACCAGATGCCTCGCCATCAGTAAATAAAATATTCCGATGACAAGCAGTGGTATAGCGTAGTAAATGACGAATCGACAAGCGACGACATATTTTGGATAAGACGAGCCAAATTCATCGGGAAACGGGTAACACGCCTAAAAATCGTAACACTTAATATTTTTTTTAATGAATAATAATACAATGTTAAATAATAATAATAATAATAACAATATCAACAATAACAATAACACTGTTCTATCAACAAGAAATTTAATTGTTCTAGTCGTACCGTAATGCTGACATCCGTGTTTATTTTGATAACTTTGAGATACGAAAAAGTGGCGGGAATTGCGAATCCTATGGCAAGCAGCCAAATAAGACCAGCTGTTATCGTGGTGAAACGCGTGGCTCGTCTTCCACCCCCTTAAAAATGAAATAAAATCGCACTATTTATAGAAGACAGCGAGAAAAGATGATGGATTTTTTTTCTTCATTTTTTAGTTTTTTTCTTCGGGTAAGAGCTACACGATTGTCATGTTACTTTTCAACTCACGTTATTCGTGATGATTTTATTTACTGAAAAATATCTCATACTTTTATTGATAAGAAATAAAAAGAAGGATTTTTTAATCCGTGGCTTGTACAATTACTCGTTATCCATTTATTTTTATTCGTGTAAATTTCTCATAAGTTTTCGTGAATAAACATTTAGTTTTTGTATTACCAACATTTTTCAATTTCAGTTTTCACTGTCAATGAGAAAATATATTTGAAAGAATGAATATTAAATTATTTATGAAGAAAATAAATATACCGAGTAGAAAAGTAACCGAAGGGTTGCAACTTTGCTTTGGATAATCGCACCTGTGACATGAAGCTTTCTCAATGGATCGACGATTGCGAAAAATCTATCGGCCGATAGTGCAGTAAGCGTGAAGACGGAGACGCCGATTGATATGTCCTTGGCACATTCGGATACTTTGCAGAGCAAGACACCGAACGGCCATGACTCGAGGGTGTAGATGGTCGAAGTAAAGGGCACGCAAGTCACTATCACCTGAGACAAAGCGACGATGTATCATTTATATGTTTATATGTAGAAAGCCAAAGGAGGGAACTACGTTTGCGAACAAGGTGAGGGATTAGATAGCCCGTGGGAATACAGCGAAGATGAATTACAGGAGAGTTTTGATACACAGTCTAGCACAGGGGAAGACGATAAATAATTCAAGCAGCACAATTTATTCAGGCCGAAAGGTAAATCCACTTCTATTTCAAAATCATAATACATCTTGAAGTAAATTTGGATTGAAAAAAAAATTGTTTTAACCGTACGAGTATTATCATCGATTATTCCAATTATACCAAGACCTTAATTACCTAAAGAAGGAGATAATTCCACTCTTTCTTAATGAAATACATTTCTAATCAAGTTAAAATAAATATAAGTGGTTTCGAGTTTATCGATAATGAGATAATTAATGATTACGATTCATGAATATAATTTACTCACTTTCTTTTAGAAATGGTTAACAAAACCGCGTTTTTTTTTAAATAAACTGTATCCGTAACTAACTTGAAAGTTGAATTAACCATACGTATAAACATCGAACGAAGGAAAAATAATATGTTATCACCTTTTGACGCTAGAATAAATCAAATGTAATAAGGCAAAAATGATTAGTTGCATAATATTGCTCCAACAAGCAACGTAATGTTCTTCAACGCTAATTTAAAGTAAAATATTGTATAAATTAAGATTTGCCATTGTTACGTGTTCCCACTTTTTAATTACGCTCATGGTGCAAGCTATTGGTTAAATCTAGGAAAGAGCTAGACGAGGACGTCTATTATACCCAAAAAAAGAAGAAAAAAAAGCCCCAAACAAGCAAGCAAGCTATATACATCACTGTAGAATAAAAAATAAAGCTTTGTTCGTACCGTTAATAGGTTTTATTCAATATAGATTCAACGAGCAACAATAAACGAGAATAATGAAATACTTGCCAGTAAGTCGCCGAGGGCAAGGGACAATACATATGTGTTTGGCACGTTTCTCATATTGGCGTGACGTAGTATCGTTAGTACCAGTACTCCATTTCCGGCAACACCGATCACAAGAATCAGGAGAAAGACAATCGGTACGATATATGTTTCTGGTCGTTCATTGTACGGCGTGTACGGCGTTTCTTTAATCGTCGTGCAATTATTAATACTCTCATTGTACAAGAGACAGGTTGCATTGTGAATATTCAGAGGAAGTCCAGTTGTCCACGCCATATTCGTTTAAAGAAAAAAATGATTTACTTGCGTATTTTTAATTTAATCATTTATTAAGTTATTTTATTTTTTTTATTATAAGCCATTGGTCGATGTTAATTTCTTTTTTTTTATTTGGACCTCCTGACTCAATGACGTCAGTATTTTTTATTCGAGGCTGTAGATTCCAAAGGTTATCATTGCACCCCTATGAAAAAGCAAACTCTCGAGGTCAAGGGTCATCACATTAATTTCACTCGCTACAAACATCGATCGATCGTTCGTTGTTTTCGTATGTGAAAGGGCGTAGGAGCCGTTGAAGCACAATAATTTTTGCCCCATCATTCGAGCAGCCTAGAATAAAACCAGAGAGTACTGTGCCCTCGAAATACAATGCATAAGTCCGATGAAAAATATAAATAAAAGAATATAACCTTAATGAATATTAAGATTATTTTTAAGCATCTCTCATTTATTTCCGTGTTATCTGAAACAGAAGAAAAAAAAATGACTTGATTAATAAATGATAACTAATTAATAGTTATAATAAGTTTTTCTTATTATGGAAAAAAAAATGTTTTTATTTTATTCGTGAGTCGCGTAAAGATGAGATTGTGAAAAATGGCGAAAAAAAGTAAGCAGAAACCGACCTCGAGACTCCGACTCATTTAAAGTTTCCACAGATATAATAATACAAAACTGCATGTACGGCTAATGAAAAAGTATGCAAGATTTCTTTTCACCTCAATTCTTTTCATCTGAAATCTTTTGATGTTGAATCATTGACCGGAACGAACACCAACCGCTGTGAAATATAGCAGGGCCAAGTAAATGACAAGCATTCAAATAGTCACTAATGGCGTGAAAATTCGCTGTTAAATATAAAATTGACAGTTCATATAAATCTCATCTCAGGTGGACAACAGAATAAAACAAAATGTCGTTAAATAAATAATTTTCTAATGAGCGCTAACCGAGATTTAATAAAAACTTTTTGTTCGTTACGCTTTCCCGACGTTACGCTGTTGGTAAAAAAAATTCATATGCTACAAAGAAAACGAGGTGTCGCAGTATCCAGGTGAAAACTCAACTTACCACACGTATAAAATGACTATTTCATGCACGAGTGAGAAAGCGAGTGTACGAGATTCTATATATGTCGTACTAAGGTATATACTAGTTCGTAGTTAGCCGGCTGTTAGCTTTGGCCTCTTGGGACTATTTAAACTATCCACTTTGGTTCTTGTATGAATTGTAGAGCGACTGAACGAGATAGAGCTAACTCGATGAGGCAACTCGACGGCAACTGTTGTAGATAAACTACGTATACAATCACGAACGTCCAAGCGATGTAGTGTTTGCTGGGATGCAAACTTTGTTATTGGCTCAAATGAGTCACTTTAAATTTAATCGACGCAGATAATGCTATTTGAACCCGATCTTTTTTATTTAGCACCAGTGGTAGTTTATGTCGCGTGCTTAAGGTATTCCTTTTACGGAGGAGCGTAATTACGTAGGCGCCTAGGCAGGGCCTCAAAAAAATGCCAATATACCAAAATAGTATAGCTCTGGATCCACGTGAAACAACATTAGAACCTATTATTGTTGTCCGCAACAATCAACAAGAATAGAAAATTTATCGAGTTTTGTTCTAATTTTCGAATTGTTATATATTTTTTCTTGTAATTTGACTGCGAGAACTATATGGCAACGTCGCACTGGTGCCTCTCAAGGCGCCATGTTCACATATCTTTGTATCGTGCGTACGTGCATTAAATTTTTATCTATAGCCACTCGATACATTTATAGGTCATAATATGCCAGATATTCATGTTGCTTCTATATTATATTTAGCGATGGTTCAATGCCACAAAGGCGTATAAGCATAGCTTATAGTCATTTAAAATTTTTTAAATGCATTCATTGTATCCTATTTTCAGCGCTATCCAGGAACAACGACGTGGACGTAGTAGAGTTCTCTTCCTTTTGGGGTGCTTGATTAACGTCAGTCCCCTTGCTTGATTAACGTCAGTCCCCTTGCTTGATTAACGTCAATCCCCTTGCTTGATCAACGTGAGTCCCCTTGCCTCGCACGATTCGACAGATCCTTATATCGAATGAACTGTTCGAAATTATCTCCATTACCTTGAATACATAAAGCTAATCTATTTTGTAAATTTCTGACCGTTTTAAGTAAAGTAGTGCGCGATATATTCATGCCTATCCATTTAAAAAATTGAAGTTGATCTTGAAATGATCTTAACCTTGATCCCAAGGTCCAGTTTAAGGACACCAACAGCTGTCCTCCTCTAAACCCTAGAAATTTTATATTAGCCATATTTGTCCAAAATGCTCCTAAAAAACGCGTGGATAAATTAACGTCTTATGCAAAAAACACTCTTGGGTGGTATTTTGAAAATGTCTCGAAGAGATCTACAACTTTTATTAAAAAGAATAAATCGACTTCCGTTTGAAGAAATGGCCGCAACAAAGAAAGTAGCGCTATACACGACTAAATTGATAACGCCATTTTCTTTCCCCCTCGATATCGTGACATGTCTGTCTTAAACTTTTTTTTGTATCTCTTTTAGTTTTTTAAAAAATCGACTGTATGGATTAAAATGGGCCACCCTGTATATATATATATATACACGTGGTGCAGCCAGTGTCAATAGCAAACAGCCGATGTACACCGTGAGCGCGCAGCTTGCAGCGTTGCCAAACGTAACCCCCTCCTAATCGCGCTTGCGAAGTCTCCAAGTCACATTTTACCAAGTTCTATCGTAAATATCTTCTTTAATCATTCATTGACTCTACATTTTTATCGGCGCTATGGAATCTAAAACTAAAGTCACGTACTGATTATTCTATCTTTAAAGTCTTACTTCTTCACTAAAAGCTCGGTGAATTGCCTCAATATTTTTCAGGTGTGTACGTTCTAACTTCATTATTCTTTGAGTTCGTGCAAGAAATACCTTAAGGTATTGCCTAATGCGTCACAGTGGTGGGGATTGATGCGATGGTGTGCGATGTCCAGGGGAGGTTACGCGTGTTTAACTCTTGAATCTCCTTCAGACGATAACAAGAAAAATGTGTCGGTTTGTGCATGTTTCCAAAGGAGATAAATGCTAATCGTGACGACTTTGATTGTAATTATCTCGACTTGGAAACGATCGATCTTAATTAAAATTGCCTAGACGTTCAGATAATATATTGAATTATACGTTATGCTGAGAATTAAAAAATTCTTAAATAAAGGGTGGTTAAATTGTAAGGGCCGATGTTGAATGTGAACCACACCTACAAGTCAAGTTTTTTTCTGCATTTCATTTGACATTTCTCAATTTCAGACTAACTCAATTTGAACCATGGAAAGATACACAATCGAACAACGCGTTAAAGTTATTCAGGCTTATTATGAAAATGGGCGTTCAAATCAAAATGCATATCGTGCACTTCGTGATTTTTTCGGTCAATTTAATCGTCCAAATGTGCGTACAATCGGAAAAATCGTGCAAAAATTTGAGCAAACCGGGTTTGTAGGAGATATTAAAACACCAGTGCATGCTCGTACAGCTCGCACTGCAGAAAATATTGCTGCTGTTCGCGATAGTGTGGCTGAAGAGCCGTCCACCTCAACTCGTCGTCGTGCCCAACAATTGCACCTCTCACGCTCGTCGTTGATGAACATTATGCATAAAGACTTGCATTTACACGCTTATAAGGTGCAATTGACTCAAGAACTAAAGCCTCTTGACCATTCCAAACGTCGTCAATGGTCAGAATGGTGGCAAGAAATGGCAACAGTGGATGATCAATTTTCGAACAAAATCATCTTCAGTGATGAGGCACATTTTCACCTCAGTGGATTCGTCAATAAGCAGAATTGCCGCATTTGGGCGAATCATAATCCAAGAGTGATTGTCGAAAAACCAATGCACCCACAAAGAGTGACTGTTTGGTGCGGTTTATGGGCTGGCGGCATCATCGGGCCGTATTTTTTCTAAAATGAGGCCGGTCAGGCAGTTACTGTGAATGGTGTTCGCTATCGTGAGATGATAACGAACTTTTTATGGCCCGAATTGGAAGATATGGATGTGGGCGATATGTGGTTTCAACAGGACGGTGCCACTTGCCACACAGCTAACGAAACAATGGCTCTTTTGCGCGACAAATTCAATGGCCGTGTTATCTCACGTGGTGGCGCGATGTCAATTGGCCGCCAAGATCATGTGATTTGACACCGTTGGACTTCTTTCTTTGGGGTTATTTGAAAGAAAAGGTGTACGTCGATAAGCCAGCAACAATTCAACAGTTAAAGGATGAGATAATTCGGCACATTAACAGCATAGAACCTCAATTATGCCTAAGCGTCATCGAAAATTTGGACCATCGGATGGAGGTGTGCCGCCGAGGTCGCGGCGGCCATTTAGCCGATATTTTGTTCCATACATAATTGAACCATACCATATTATCATAATAAAAAGAATTGACAATAATTTCCTAAATAATTTGTGTTTTATTCAAAATCAACATCGGCCCTTAAAATTTAACCACCCTTTAGATTATTCTATAGAAGTAATAAAAATATTAAGACCAAATGTAAACAGAAGAGTCAGAGGCTTGATATTTCCAATTTTTTAAAACGTATTTTGCCTATGACACTGTTAAAATACACTTAAATGGGTTAATCGTAAGTCGATTGATTTAATAATATAATAACTGAGATTACCTTCTCTCGATTTGATTCTGCATCGAATATTGTATTCACACATCCAAAAAGGTAATTTAATTCCAATGTCAGAAGGGCGTGTCTTATTTTTTAAAATCACAACGTCGTTAAATATTATTATCAGTACGAAGACATGATTGACGAACCACACAAAAGAAAAAAAAAAAACAAAAGTTTTTCAATATATTTTGCTTGTTTAACTCACTAAAACGTACGTTAAGTGGATTTATTCATATCATATCCGTCTAACTCCGAAATAAACTCTGAAAATTAGTAAGGTTACTTACTTTTAACCATATTGTTAAACGAAAGTAGACACTCTGCATGAAAAATATTGTTCAAAAGTATTCGAAAAGCGGAAATAAACATTTTTAACTAAATAGTTGCAAATGCAGTTATAGATTTAACGCAGTACATTTTGGGGTTATGTAGGTTATGTTGGTGGTATTAATGTATCTTAAATTGGAATACATGAGGAACAATCTGAAAAAACATTACATGCGTTTCAGTCGCAATTCGTTGCTGGACCCTTCCGATTGCCAATCGACTGTTCTAGGCACGAACGGTTAGAAGCTAGATACTACAGGCAACACTGCATAAGGGAGTGGGGGGAGGGGTCGAGCTCAAGAAGGATATCATAGGAAGGATGATATGCGAGCACTTGATAGCCTCTTAGTTATTATCATGGTTATTTTACAGAGATGAGTGTTTCGAATTGTTAGTAGCCCTGCGTTTAGAACGACTTTAACAATTCGCAAAAAGTGGAATAAATGTGGAACAATACATAGAAATGCGGGCCGGCCATAGACTGGGATTCGAACCGAGTCCTTCCGATTGCACTGAACATTGAGCTACGCCGCCAGACCGCTACTATACTTGAGGTTATGTGACGTCCCGTAGTCGGTATCTAAAACAGTTTACCTATTTTTAGTAAGATACCGGAGGTTTCTGGAGAAAAGAAAATTTGTTATGTGTTCGTCTATCCGTTACACGCATTAAACTAATTTGCTTTTGTCCAGAAACATCTTACAACCGTGAAAAAAATAGTTAAAGAGTTCTTGATACCGACTGGGCCTGAGATAGGCGCGTCAAAGTAACACACCATAATAGCTCCCACGTATGGTATTTATTCCTCAGCAATCCCATCTAAAAATCACGACCCTAGTCGGCAAAACGCATAACTAGTTATACCGTGAGTTTACGTGAAAACTCTCAACTGAGTCTGTACACTTTCGGTCCTGACACACAAAAGCGTCGTGTGCAGGAATACGCATGTGTAAAACGGTGCGAAAAATATGGCAACGCCGTTATTCTAACCTATTTTCTCTGCGTTCATTTATTCTTTCAATCACGTAACACGTTTCATACAGTGATAAAATTGCAAAGTATTGGCGCGTTCCGCCACGTGACTGTTGTACACTATTGCCAGATCGGTAGTACCCGTCAACACCTCATAGTCGGTGGAATAAAAATTACATTTTTAAGAGGTTATATGTTTTAAACAAAACTCACGATAAGTATAATTTTTTCAGAACATTGTACACGCCGTATTGATGGAAATGTGAAAAATATGACTTTTTTATGTGTAAGATATAGGGAACGCGTGTAAAAGTAGTGTTTTTTAAATTGATATTATCTCACGAACGAAACGGACAATTAAAAACTATATAAATCGATCAATAATTATCTCGTCTGTCTCGACAAAGTTTCAGGAATTTTAAAAACAAATATGTTATAAAAAAAAAATATTCAGAATTTTCTCGATCAGATTCCAGAACTGTTCACTCATACGTTTCAGAGATATTAACGTTCATAGTGTGATACTCGTGATTAAGTTTCACAATCTGGTAGTGCGTAAGCGGCATACGCATATCATACATAACCCCCCTCTGCGCACCGCAAACCACCGCATCACTCCTCACCGCTGCGGCGACGAGGTACTACCTTAAAGCGAAACGAGAAACTCGCTCCGCTTTTCACAACGTGACAAAGGTGTGTGATTCTCGTGCACTCCCGCGATCTTTTCTCACACCAGTGTTACTTGTTACAAAGTGGAGTGAGTCTTTCACCTCACGTTAAGGTAGTTCTGTCGTGAAAACGCTCTGAACTGTGGTACCTCAACTTTTATATACTCAACTTTAAGTAATTACGGAGATCCTAGCGAAATTTCAAGTTCGGTCGCGGACTATTGGAAAGAGAAATAAAATGTCCAAAATTGACATTTCAGTATGGGGTCTTGTGACAGAAGGATCGAATCGCGACTTCAGGTCAACTATTTGTATATTTCGAAATGAGATTAATAAAATAGAAAATGCATCACGCGGTTATTAGACATTGCGGATATTTGTTGTTAAAAAAAGGGAGGTCGCGGCACATTTGGAGGAATGATTCCACATTAACTGATATGGATTCATGGTTCCACGTTAATGGATATGGGAAAAGATCAGATTGACGTTCACGTTACAGTAGAAAAATGGCGCAGATGTTTGGCAACAGCGCGTTTAAGCTAGAGCCTGGTTGAATCACAATATACGTATGTTTTTATATTAATGATTAATATGACATTTTTTCATTGTTGTCGTGGTAAACTTGTCTGAAAAGTTGCTATGTCTGTGTCAGCCATATTGGATATTTAGTCTATTGTCAGCTGTCAAAAAGGTCACATGTGTTTTGGTAGGATCGGCGATTTTGAAATTGGATCAGAGAATTTGTATTGAATTTTGCTATAACAATTGAATAAAGTGCAGCAAAGTTTTAGAAATGTCAAATATTGCTTTTGGTGAATCTGCTATGAGTAGTAGCTGATGATGTTGGCATATCAATTGGCTCATGCCATGAAATTTTTTCGAAGCTTTTGGGTATAATACGTGTCGCAGCAAAATTAGTTCAAAAGTTGTTGAATTTCGGGCAAAAACAGCAGCAAATGGAAGTTGCTCAGGAGTCGTTAAATCAAGTCAACAACGATGCAGAACTACTAAAACGTGTCATAACAGATGATGAAACATGAGTTTACGGATATGACGTCGAAACTAATGCTCAATCGTCCAAGTGGGGGCATTCTGGATCGCCTTGACCGAAAAAAGGTCGACAAGTGCAGTGGAATGTGAAGTTTATGCTCACTGTGTTCTTCAATTTTAACGGCATAGTGCACCATGAGTACTTACCACAAGGTCAAACGGTCAATAAGGAGTATTACTTACAAGTTCAACGTCGCTTGCGTGAAGCAATCCGAAAAAAACGTCCGGATTTGTGGCGAAACAATGCATGGCTTTTGCACCACGGTAATGCACGTGCTCATACTTCATTGCTTGTTCGTGATTTTTGGCCAAAAATAATAGTGTAACGATGTCCCAGCCTCCATATTCGTCAGACATGGCTCCGTGTGACTGTTTTCAATTCCCAAAATTAAAGAGAACCTAAGAGGGCCGTCGTTTTGCAAGCATGTATGAGATTAAAAACGCATCGCTGAGGGAGCTAAAAGCTATCCCAAAGAATGAGTTCCAGAAGTGTTTCGGGGATTGGAAAAAGCGCTGGAATAAATATATAATATCTAATCGGGACTATTTTGAAGGGAATAACATTGTTGTAGACGAATTAATAAAATTATTATCAAAAAAACGAAAATTCCCGTTATTTTTTTAACACACCTCGTATATTTGGTCCAGACAATTTCTAATCAAACGATATACTTGATGTATTTTCCAAATATATAAGCATTGGCTTTCCATCTTGAGACTTCACATTGTGATTCTCCTTAGCGACTGCCTCTATATTTATACTTTTTTCTCGGATAAAACAAAAACATAATATCACATATTATGTATTAGTACGTGTATCGCGGACAAACGAGTAGTTTCAAAACGCCGCGCCAGCAATCGAGCAATCAGGTTTTGCGGAGCGCGCAAACGTACATCGTACGCAGACGACGCGTGTTACGACGTTGTCACGTTGATGACTAGTTTGTCGATCTAACGATAATCATAACTTGAACAGAGTCAAATCAACATTAATAATTATACATTGTTCGATAATTCGGCCACAACACATAATTACGACACAGTGAAAGCTTGCAATAATTCGTGCTTATTATCACAACATGCAGCGCACACTTGTTATTGAATAATATAGTCTCTAGGGTCTTTGACTTCAGATTACCAGCAGAACTACCTTAAAGGGAAGGCGATCCCTGTACCACGTGACTGAGTGCGAGAGAAGCAGAGATCGTGCGAGTAGATCAGGTGCTACGTGGTACATCGTGGGATGTGACATACCGCAGTCAGTATCAAAAACTATTTATTAAGGTTACCGGGGAGCTTCTATGTTAAAGCAAATTTGGTATCTCTTCGGCCATGCGTTACGCATATTAACCTTATTTGCTTTTGTCTAGAAACAACCTGCGTCCTTGAAAAAGAGTTTAACAGTTTTTTCATATTACCTGCATTGACACAGCGAGTTTCAAGCCTGTTTAGCCAGTCGAAACGAACCAATTTCAGACCAATGCGATTCAACCGCTTCATTAGTTTCTAACTTTATTTCATCCCGATCAGAATCGCATTTGTTTATTGTAAACCCCTGAATATTTAAGTCATTCTGACCATCAATCGATCTGACAGTTGTTGTGCTCGCCTGGCTACAGTCATTCAAATTCTCAGTTACAATACAGGTAATATGAAAACTATAGTATGTGGCACGGGATGAAACACAATTTCAGACTTCGTGTGATGTCAGCCCTTGCCTTCGGCTCGGGCAGCCAACTTCATACTCATCTGACATCGTCTTGTTTCACCCCTAACCACATAATATACTATTGTTACCGACAGTACCCAAGCTGGGCAGGAGGGACAGTATGACGCATTGCTATAACCTGGAGTGTCCCGACATATTGAATATTTCACCACTTTACAAAATAAATGGAGAAGCAAATGCTTGAGGCGGTAAAGAATCTGCGTAACCTTTATCGAGTTTATTATTGATTTAAAAACAGCTGCAGAATATCAATTTTGACCGCACCGTTAGTTTTCATTCTCTGCCTAATATACGAATCGTAACTGTAATGCTGCTTCAACGGAATTCAATAGATGTTCGATAGTACCAATGCTAGTACGACATTGTAGAATGTCTACTATAAATTCCATTGGAAATTCAATCTCCGTGTAAACTCATACTCGATATTGGTGCTGTCGTACCTGCTTTCGAATTCTTACATAAATTCTACTTCACATAATGTTTGGAGAAGAAAGATCAAATAAAATTACCTTCGACGTCCGGAACGACTTTATTTTTCTTATTTTCGAGTATTTCTGCCAACTCGGTACTGTCGCTTCGCAGGAATATCGTATTAGTCTGCAGGGAAATTGGAATAATGATCGGAAAGGTGCGGAGGCGAGAAAACTTTGTCGATAGGTTGGGAATTAAGGAAGCAGACGACTGCCGTAATTCATGTTTAAAAAATAAATAAAACAATTTTAATAAGAATTGTTTCTCTACGGCAAACGATTCTTTCTGTACACGAATTGCTAACAATGATTTTTTACACTCTGCACAGTCGCCAATATAAATAAAACTGGTTTTATTAAGACGATATACAACGTCTATCTCTCTCAGACTGTCGTAAATGTGACACAGATAGCAGAATTTTCTCATCGTGAATTTCTCCGTTACGATTGATCTTTCGGATAAAAAAAAACGTAAACGGTGAACTGTAGAATTGATCGACAGAACTTTCTATTGATATTACTAACTTTACGAGAGTGTAAATAATTTTTTTAATGCAACCAATATCGTTATACACTTCGTGTAAAATAGTAGAAATAAAGGGTGTCCCAAAATTAACGCAAGATTTGAATTTGCCGCCATTTGTGCAGTAAAGTGTTGGCAACCCCAAAAAAAAAATTTGACAGCTGAGAGGTTAGGGTTAGTAAAAATGTAAACAAGATGGTGCCACATGCCATACAGCCCGTGAAACAATTCAATTACTGCATGAGACATTTCCTAGTCGTGTACTCTCTCGTTTTGGTGATCAGAATTGGCCCCCTAGATCTTGTGATTTAACACCATTAGATTTCTTTTTATGGGGTCATTGGCTTGTTGACATAGACCTTTGACTTCAAATGACCCCATAAAAAGAAATATAATGGTGTTAAATCACAAGATCTAGGGGGCCAATTCTGATCACCGAAACCAGAGAGTACACGACTAGGAAATGTCTCATGCAGTAATTGAATTGTTTCACGGGCTGTATGGCATGTGGCACCATCTTGTTTACATTTTTACTAACCCTAACCTCTCAGCTGTCAAATTTTTTTTTTTTTGGGGTTGCCAACACTTTACTGCACAAATGGCGGCAAATTCAAATCTTGCATTAATTTTGGGACACCCTTTATAAATAAAATCAAAATTTATTTCATTAATTATATTTTTCAAGAGTTGTTATAAACAAAATATTATAAAAAATTCTGAATTAAATATGTGATTTCTCAATAATTAATTAAGACGCGAGTTAACCACATAATTACATGAAATTGTAGATAGAAGCCTCGTTAATGTTGCAAAAGATTATCGGGAATGTGTCAAGATCAGCACGACGGAAAATGACCAAAACAATACTTTGCAAAGGTACCACTATTGTTATTTATATATTCCTTTGAAAGTAAATCTAAACCGGAGCTCGTAACTGTGATATTCTGGTCCCGGGTTATTGGCTACTTTAACTCGAGACGATATAGTAGGCAGCACTTACTTTCTACAAGAGACACGGTCCCTTTTCCCAGGAGAATTGTACTGCGGAAATAACGGCGTCACCGCTGGGGCATCAATAAAAAAAACACTCCTAGAGAAAAATCCAGCAGTTTGAAGGTGTTCTTACAATTCCATTAATCATTCGCACGCGTGTTAAAAATGTTTCCTGCCGTATTCAACTGTAGACAAAAAATAATTTGTAACGCATGATCAGGGTTGAGCAAGGGGGGAGGGGGGAATAAAAAATAAAAGCGTTTTCTGTTCGTGACATTGGCCGATGAGCTAGCCACTTCAAGCTCGTCTGCCGCCACCCGAGCTTTTAATGGAACGGATGCCGAGTTTCTAGTAGTTTGTCGAACGTGCAGCGGAACCTCCGGAGCGCAAAACCGAGCACTAGTGACATTGATGTGGGCTGCATGAAACCACACAAGCCTCGATAGAACCTGATCCTTGAAACATCCTTCAATCTGTATTGTGACGTTTGCTACATTGGTACATATTACACTCCGTATAGCACAGGTGCGTCTTATAACTTTGTTGAATTGTTATCATTAATATTCTTGTTATTATCTTTTTTTCCTTTTTAGCTTTCATCCAATCGGCCTTGTATTGCTCCGACTCAACTGCAGAACAGGTGACCGTAGTTATTAAATGACTATTATTGTTGTTTTTGCTGGCTTTCGTATATTTAAAATAAACAGTATAAATATTTGCGGCTGATAATAGAAAAAACGAGTGGTGCGTTGTGTCGACTACGACAATGCAATCACCAAGATTTTTGTACAGAGTGTGTGATCAAAAATGTACAATTTATTTGTTATTTTTAATGACTTTTCTAAAAATAATTTATACACAATCTGCGATTAACCTATAACATATCATAGTTATAGGTTATAGTATAGGCGAATAGGAGATTCAGTGACTGCAAATATTCGAGGAAACCCAGAGGATATTAATATATCAGAAAAGCGTGAACGCAAATAAGTGTTGACAAACACATATTGTCTCATTGAAACTCAATTAGTGAAAGATAACCGAAATCAAAGTATCATAGAATCACACGTTCATAAAAGCACACACTAGACGTGTGTGAATTGTGTATTTTTCTCTCAGTCAAGCATTACGATCAAATACCCACGTGGTTAAGATAAAGTTGAAGGCATGAAATAACTATAACTGGGGTTGTAAATTTATAAATTCGTTAATAAATATATTACTGATAAGATTAATGATCCGACAAATACGACTAAGAAATATATGGTAAAAAATTTATTTGGTGGATCATCGGGATACCTGTAAAATGAAATCCCCCCCCCGTACTCCGCTGAAGCTATAGTTCATTCATAAC
This sequence comes from Cylloceria caligata, assembly GCA_963942595.1. Taxonomy (NCBI): domain Eukaryota; kingdom Metazoa; phylum Arthropoda; class Insecta; order Hymenoptera; family Ichneumonidae; genus Cylloceria; species Cylloceria caligata. Next base: position 17,328,061 of record OZ012705.1, read on the forward strand.
CTTTCTAACTCTCACGCTTTTTACGAGATACTATGTCATGATGGCGCCTCTTCTGCTCTGTCCCACCTTCCCACCCACCACGGCATAAGCTGCTGGCTCATGGACTCTGCTTCTTTCGTACTGGTTCCACTCGTATTTTTCTTCTTTCCATCATGAGTGGCAAGTCTCTCACCTCTCAACCCTGAGCAATCCTCTGAAGCTTTGTAAGGGAAGAGGCGGGAATGCGATCGCGCATATACCCCTCCTGCTACGTGTCCCACAGAAAGAACGCAAAAGCGAGGTTTCTCATGTAAGTGTAACCACTTGACCTCGATTTATATCCTTGTCAATTGCAATGAGCTTTTAGGTAAGTCCACGTCTTAAAAAGATTCCTCATACATCGAGTAAGAAATGTATCTCATTCAAATAAATAAACATATTTCAAATCAGAACTTCAAATAGTATTAGTAGTAACGAGAAGTAAGTAAAAAAAAGTAAAAAATTGTAATCCAAAAGAAAGTTCGACTGTTAAACGATTGTCTAAATATATATTTTGAGTGTTCGACAATACGAAAATAGCATTAATTCGTTTCTGCTTGTCTGTCCGTCTGGCTGTGCCGACCAAAAATGCAATAATTTTTCGTAGACACTGCACTGAGAAAAGAGTTTATTCACTACAACTAATAAATGTAGTTGTCCCGTTATCTATAATACTTGTTAAGTATTACAAAATTTATTAACAGTTAATAAATATTCGTGTTCTCACAATAAAATTTTATACCGAAGGCACTTTCGCCCAGCGAATATTTTATTTAATCAATTTGTTTCTGGTAACTCATTCAATGTTTCTTACCAATAAAGAAAGATTTGCGGCAATGAGGTTAAATATAGTTGGAACGACTTTAGATTTGTTAATAATTATGAAATATAGATTTGACATAACTCTTGTCTTGGCGAAGGAAACATATATTTGTTAATAATTAACAAATTGTGAATTTGAAGCTATTAATGATTTGTTAAAAGTTATCAAATCACTGCTCGAGAACCGAATGCTTGTCTCAACTACCGATCGGTCGATAGTTAGCCGATTTGTTAATAGCAAATAAATCTATATTTGAGATAAGCACTGCCCATTTGATGATATGACTATTATGTTTATTGTCAATCAGCGGACAAATTCGATCTTGCGCGACCTCGACGCCATCATGCCACACTCGTAACTTTGCAATGCAAGTGAGTTGACAGTGTTGCATAAAAAGTGAGAATTTATCAGCATTATCGATGGACAACCTTAACGATCTCCTAGTTTTTTGGTGTCTGCATGTAAAGTCGAGGCAACCCTTTGAACGTATGTATGCATGTAAAATATTAATTAATATAAGTATTCGTACACCGAGAGAAAAGATTTTATTGATTCTATATTAATGTGCCGATAATAAATCGGCACGATTAAAACTTCTTTTATTGAATGAACTAAATATTTATTTGAGTCAATGAAGATGATTATTTGATTCCAATGATGTAATGCATTTGAACCATAATGAGGATATTTCATTGCCGTCATTAAATATTTATTAGATAGATTCATTTTATTCAAATGAATAATATTATGAAATCACCGTTTTAAATATATGTTTAGTTGACGGTATCATATGTGCCACCGCTCGATGGGAGACGTAATTTGTTTTTTCTAATAGCGTTTTATCAAGAGCGCGAAATCGGCGAAACGCCGATCGTTAAATCGTTACCCAAATGGAGAAGTTTTTAAAGGAGACTGGTATCCACGAATGCATTACTACATTCAAAGGTATGTGATAATAAATTAATATTCAACGGATCCTCGAACCTTTCCACGATTAGTACGGCAAGCATGCAAGCATAAAACATAACCTATAATGTAATCAGATGACCATCACGACCTTTTTATAGACAGATAGAAAAAAAAAGTGCCGCGATATGCGAAGCGCATGTATCTTCTGACACCAAAATACCATTATGGTATTTGTGTAGTAATAAGTTTTATTACTAATATATTTTATAAGTATATTGTTTAATGGACTTGTACAACGTTAACTGCATAAATATATTGTCTCTTAACCTGTTAACCGGGCGGGACGTAAAAATACGTCAAACTTAAACGATATCGGGGGAATTCCCCCGGTTAACAGGTTAAAGTATTCGACTGGAACAAGGTATAACGTAGATATTTGACATGAGGTTCGAGCGTGTTTTCTCGTCGCCAGTCCCGCATAGACTCCCGTATACCCCGAACCAGGGTTGCCAGATCTTCGCAAAGCCCTGTCACCGAAAGCTCCCCACTAAGTAGCCTAAAATCGCCGACAGAGCGCGCTAGCCAATCATAATCTATCCAACCAGAATACATGAATTCAAACATGTTATTGAACTTCCGTTTATTATCATATGAAAATAGGAACACGAATTTAGTATCTTATTGTTGTTAAATTGTAATATTCTCGTTCTCGTCGGAATCACTCGTCGTCCTCGACAAACAATGTCATCGTCTCAGTCAAGATATCGGTCGAATCCTTCCCCATGGAAGTTCCTTGTGCAGTATCGTCAACGACAGGCACCTTCGAGTCGTACATTGTTGCTGTAAACTTTTCGTACATCATCGGTAATCGATTAAACATTGTGCAGCATTTACCCGTTGTGTGGAAATGCATGCGGATTCTCAGAATCGCGTTGAGCATATCGAAACCCTGAACTTCTTGCGAGACTTCAGCTCGTTCTTTGTCCTATTGTTTACAGACTAGTTCTGAGTATTCTGACCCCCCTCTCCTATGATCGCCGTTTTTAATCAAGTCGGACGCGTATACTTCATTAGTGTGCGTGTTTGTGTGTATGTGTCCCATGCATCATTTGTGCGATTCCCAAGCCAAAAACGCAATAAAACACCATTTATTTCCAATAACAATTGGTTCTATTGGAATATGGGATACAGATAGTGAAATAAAACGCAGAGTCTAAGGAGAGCAATTATTCCTTTTATTATTCCGACGTTTGTACCGAGAGCTGTCGAAGAACTAACGGCGGAGTGGCCAAAAGTGACTCATACTCAAAGAACAAAAAGGCCCCGCGTCTCAATCTCTTGTTTCTTCCCATCGTTTATATATTTTAGTCTTCGTAAACGATTTTATAAACCTTTCTAGAAAGACCTCACGTATTCTCTTTTTTTCATTCCATACAAATTAATCATAGCGTTTTATAACAAATACATTCTTACGTTACTTGATTATTTTTGCTCACATTCCAACAGGTTCATTGTAATATTTCTGTTACTACACCTTGAACTTAACTCCTTTAAGGTGGTACCTCGAAGCCGCAGCGGTGAGGACGGATGCGACAGTGGGTGGTGTGCAAAGGGGGGGGGGGGGGGGGGGGAGCTACGTACGGCACTCACACACTACCTCATTATGGAACTTTACCATGAATATCACGCTTTGAACGTGTATATCTCGAAAACGTATGAGTGAACGATTCTGGAACCTGATAGAGAAAATTCTGAATATTTTCTTTTCTAATATATTCGTTGTTCATGCAAATCTGTCTCGAAATAAAAGTTTGGTCAGTGTAAATGTGACATTAACAGCAAGATAGCATATACGATGCACGTACAACCGAGTTTTAACATAATTTATCTCTAAAGAAGATAAATTATGATTTAGATCCTATTGTGAATGAAACTCTATTCAAATTTCAGAAAAAAATCTGTCTCAAGTGGTTTTACCTGGGTACTACCTTCAAATAAAATAAAGTAAGAACAAACATCCAAAATGAACGTGCGTAATTCGGCATGCTAGGTACTACAGAATCTGGTGAGATTCGAACGCGCCTAGTTAGAAGGCGATCGGAGGTGGGTCCCCTAAACTGCATATTTACCATAAACTCTTTTCTCAGTACATGCAACAAATAGCTTAGCATTCGTTAACGTATGTAGTCACTGGAACGAGATAAAAATAATCCATCGATTGTAAAAAAATATGCATCAAGTGAAATATCAATCTTGATGCAGGTGACCTAAAAAAATACTATTACAAAGTCAGTGATCTTAAGTGGTTTTCGATGTTACACTGGATGTTAAATTCGAAAAATTGCGGAGACACAACATCAGGTTCGACGTTAACGAATATTATGATTATAAACCCATATTTAATTATAGTCTTTACCCCTGGCATTGCATTTCATAAAGCCTCAAGATCCCTAGATATATAATCTAAAGCCTACTCCACCCAACGCCATCTCGTGAGCACATTTCGTAACTTTACGCTCTGTCCCGTATTTTGTGACAAGATGTTCAAAAATTCAAGCGGGGAACGTAGATTACAATTATTATAAGGGATCTCAAAATTTTCGTCTATATCGTTTGTAACTTTACGCCAGTAATTTTACGACAAGAACTTCACACCAATTAAAATGTGTTGAGAAAGTTACGAGTTGCCAATACTTGATTCGCACATTATTTAGTTTTGTATGACAATGCATCGTCGCTCTATTTTATATTAATACCACGTTGCCACCGCTGTCTCTGGCGACATGTACCAATGTTGAGGACAACGCAAATAACCTAAAAACCCTAAACATCCTAAGTGTGATGTCTCACACAGAGACTTTCCGCGCGAGGTTTCAAATAGAAACTCTCTGTGTAAGGTTTCACATAGAAATCCTCTACTCGATTGCATAATCGTTCTGCAATTTCGCACAATTTTTCATTAAATGAGAAAATTGACACATGTACGAGTATATAAGCGGTCTATCAACTGAGAGACCAATTTATTTATTCTCAGAGTTTAGTGATTCAACAAACTTGTTTCCTGCCGTGTTTCAACAGTAGCAGTGGGAAAAATATTCAGCGGAAGAAATTATAAAGCTTGCGTCGTGGGAAGGATGAGAAAGAGAGCAGTTTCCGGTGCACGCAAATCTCATGAATAACATTAGCCGAGCATTCTAGGCTGCGCTTCTGTGCCGGCTTCACTAGTGAAAATAAAGGCAGTAAAAAAAAATTCATTTGATTCCCCAAGAAGAAAAGCTAATATGCTAATTTCCATTCGCAGCTATAAACGATCCTCCTGATGCTACATCGGGGCTTAAATACATTCGTCACTTGAGTTAATTAATAGAAGAATTAAATTTAAAAAATTCAAGGAATCTCGAATTGCACCAGAGTCGTACGACTGGTTGGTGCCCGGAAAGGAATCGAGTTCCACGTTTTTTGTTGTTTGTCATATGACAATAAATAGTGTTGCAGTGTATGGTCACTTTACGGTTCTGCTCGACGTTCATTTAGGATCCGGTCGTGAAAGACGAATTTATAACGCTTATTGGATGTCCAGTTAACGTTCTAAAGGTGCAGCCATTCTATGTAGAATGTCTAGATGTCGAGTGCATGATCATTTTACGGTCTTGGGTAACGTCCATTTAGAATCCTGCAGGGATCATCGAATAGACAATCTCGTCACATCCATCAAGTACGTTTCCTTCAAGACGGATTCAGAACTCAGGAAGTTTATTTACATACTACAGTTGCAGCTAATCGAAGTTTTCGGATATGTATGTCTGATGGACATCCATGTTTTATAGCCATTTTAAATGTTCGAAGTGGAGCTCATTTTGTTTGTATAATGAAGGTCCTGCTTTTATCCGTCATGATAAATTCAATTTACAGCCTGCCATAAACGTTCAAAAGCCATACATATCGTCCTTCGTTATGTGAACGTTTCATAGCTTTATGGACCAATATTAGGCGCCCAGTGGACATTTCATTTTGTCTAGGACAATGTGAATAATATTTCCTGAAATTAATAATGAATTTCCGTATTCATTATACTGAATATTATAGGCAGACTGTAGGCATGCCAATAACAATTGATTGGTCACCATTTATTAATGAATCGTCACCATTGATCAATTTACCATTTTTCCATGGTGATCAATAGTCATTTTTATGAGAGGGTGTCTGTTTTTTTTATCTTGAACTAAAGGCCAAAGAGGGGGCATCTCCTACTACTATGTTCAAAAAGTAAGGTGAATTTTGTTTTAAAATAAATTTTTTTAATTTATTCTTCCAAATCGATTTCGTCCCCCTCAAAATAATCCCCCCTAGCTACAATACCAACGTTTTTTCCAATCTTTGAAGCATGCTAAAAAGTCGTCCTCAGGTATAGCCTTCAATGCACGTAATGATTCACGTTTGATCTCTTCAATCGACTCAAAACGATTTCCCTGGAGTGGTCTCTTGAGCTTTGGGAACAGCCACAAGTCACACGGTGCTAAATCAGGCGAATACGGTGGTTGTGGAGCGACATGAGTGGAGTTTTTGGCGAAAAACTCACGAAGAACCAGTGCTGTCTGCGACGGTGCATTATCGTGGTGCAAAATCCAAGTGTTATCTTTCTATAATTCTGGCCTTTTCTTGCGAATAGCTTCACGCAAACGACGCATAACACTTAAATGATATTCCTTGTTGACAGTTTGGCCAGTGGAAAGGAATTCGTAATGCACCAAATCACGATAATCGAAGAAAACTGTCAATATGACCTTGATTTTTGAGCGACTTTGGCATGGATTTTTCGGTCTCGGTTCACCTTTGGCACGATATTCGCTCGATTGATCGGTTGTCTCCGGATCATAGGCATAAATCTAAGTCTCATCACCCGTAATAATTTGTTTGTAGACGTCCTGATAGTCAGAAATCATTGATTCACATGCTTGAACGCGACGCTCCTTTTCGTAAAAATTGAGAAATTTTGGCACCAAACGCGATTTGACTCTTCTGAGGCACAAATGATCCTTCAAAATTGCTTGCACTGATCCAATTGATATTGCAAGCATGTCGGCAAGGTCTCGAATTGTTAATCGACGATTTTCGAGCACCAATTCCTTGATTTTCTTGATGTGTTGCTCATCTATTGACGTCGATAGTCGTCCAGAGCGTTCCAAATCATCAACACGTTCTCTGCCTCCTTTGAAGTCTTTGTACCACTTGTTAACATTTTTCTGTGACATAGTCTCGTCACCGAATGCCTTTTGTAACATTCGATACGTTTCAGCGGCGGAAATTTCATTCCGCAAGCAAAATTTAATAGCACTTCTTTGCTCAACAAAATTCGACATCGTAAAAGTCGCCAAATTCACTTTTCTTTGTTCACAAAACCAAGCGTAAATTAAAAACTAATGATGATATTGACATGTAATTTGTCACAGATGTCACTAACAGTCCTACCAACTTCAAAAAAAAATTCATTTGTCCGATTCGGTTAACGCGGGAAGTTTAAATTTAAAATTCACCTTACTTTTTGAACACAGTAGTATGTTAATACACTCCAAAGGGCTGGATGCCCGAAATATCGAGCTTTTAGCTTCGTCTAATAAAAATAACATGGGGTTAAATATATGATATATATATGCCTTTTTGTATTTCTAATACCACAAAGACGTAACTTTGCATATGAGCCTTTAGACACGCGATATAGTTGACTTTGCTATTGTGGTAGTCAGAACAAACTATGTTCTACAGTAAAGAATGAAAATAAAAACGTAATACTTGATGTTACGTTTCTCAATATTTAATTGAAATATAATCATAATTAAATGCTTGGAAAATAATTGAAATTTTATTCAAATAAATATTCTCGGGGAGTTTCGTCAATCCTTATACGATATATGTGAATACAAAATGCAGTATCAATGTCCTTTTTATGTCGTAGCTATCACTTGAAAACAGTTTCGTGATAAAAATTGAAAAAATAGGAACAATATAATTGCAATATTGGTATTAAATGTAATCGTTAACGTTAATGTACCATTACATATATTAATGGTAATATATAAATTGACATAACTGTAATATTGCAGTTATATCACAGTATTAATGAAATCATTCCCCTGCAATCGTTAACTTAATTAAAATATGTTTATATTTGATTAATTGTACATTTTATACTCGGAGTTAAGAATAGAAAAGATTTTTTCTCTTTCCGGGGTTTCAAGGGTTGCAAAGTCGTTACCAGTTAAGGATGGTTATAAAAATAAGTTGCTGCCACTAAAAGTACAACGAGCCGGTGGTAACCCGATGGGTCATGGTACCTTGAAAGAGCTGCCCCCAGTGGGCAGTGTCAGACCCGCGACAACGTCGCAATTTTCTAGAAACTGAATTAACAGACCGCGTGCGAGAAATGCTTCGGCCGTCCGCCATCTAGCGAGCATGACTTTACCATACAAAACACTGATACGTGAGGCCGCTATATCTGTCACCCGTAGAAAAGACCAAGGAAATGGAAGTGGTCTTCTCTGTTATATCTTAAGGAGAAGAAAAATAAGAACACACGAGGATACGCTAAGCTCTGCTAGATGGCGAATGACCGGAGCGTTTCTCGCACGCGATTCGTCACCTCGATGTGTATAAAAATTGCAAAGCTGTGGTAAATCTTACTACACATTGGGGGACTAACCCTCGCAGATGTCCTGACCCATCGGGATTGCCACTGGTTCATTCTACTTTTAGTGTTAGCGGCTTATTTTTATGACCATCCTTCGGCGGTAGCCATTTCGCAACCCCATGGATGTCCGAAAAGAGAAAAGACGGTTATTGTCTTCTCCTGTTAACTCGGAGTACTGTGATTCCAGAAAGATAAACTTTCACAGTAACTGCCTATCATCAATGTTATAAGGACCATCGTTAAAAACATGTTACGTATGTTTGATGGGACTAAAAATTATCAGTATCATCCATGAGAATAATGAGGCGTTTTATTATTCAAACCTTTTTAGTGGTTATAATAATTTTTTCATACTTGTAATACGATTCAAATGTACAAATAAATTACCCAACTAAATTGATAAGAATATGAATTATTAGTAGCTGTAACGATAAAATGTGGATTGATTTTGATTCTCCTGTGAGTACTCTACTTAAGTAATCTACTTAAGTGCAGATACCAAAGTCTCAGAAAAACTGACCTCCCTCTCACTAATCGATGCACCAGTCGGTGCACGGCTAAGCGATCACTAATCCAAAATATCCATGAGTGCGAAAGAGATAGAACCAGTATAGTTTCGTCTTACCGCAATTCCGCGAGAGGCACTGGTAGTAATTCATATAGCTCTCTCTCACACACCAGTATAGTGAAGTGTTATCGTGTATAGTTTTAGTTATTAGCTGAGTAGGTTTCACAGCCCCTTAACTCAGGGGATCACCGGAGTCGCACACCGATCTCTTATCCACCAGTGTCACTTTTATAAACATTTGTATTTAATACATGTACTACCTTGGTCAAAAGTTTTAGGACCGGCCACCGTGTGGAGCTGTCAGTCACCCGATTGAAATTATTTTTTTTTGTTAGGTTACTACATCTGACATTCATATTTACCTCCAAATTCAGCGTCATAGCTTGACATTTGTAAAAGTTACGCTGTACTGAGTGCAACTACCTTTGTGCGTGTTATCGATTTTTTACAAGTTTGAAAATGGCATCAACTGTGCATCAACGAGTTTGCATTAAATTTTGTGTGAAAAACGGATTTAACGGTCCGCAGACCTTGGAAATGTTGGAGAAGTGTTTCGGCAACGATACTCTTTCGAGATCAAACGTTTTTCGGTGGCACGAATGCTTCAGAAGTGGCCGTCAGTCGGTCGAGGATGACGAACGCAGTGGCAGGCCGCCGACGTCGAAAACCGATGAAAACATCGATAAAATCAAAGGAATGTTGGCCGAAAACCGCAAATTGACCATCAGATTGCTGGCAGAGGACTTGAACATCGCTTATGGATCCGTTCAAGACATTTTGGTTAGTCATTTGGTTCTCAGACGCGTCGCTGCAAAACTGGTTCCGAAAGACCTCAATTTTATGCAAAAAAAGGATCGCGTTGAAATCGCGAAAGACATGATTCCAAGGCCGAATCCGACCCAACATTTATCAAACGGATCATCACTGGAAACGAGACGTGGATTTATGAGTATGCTACGCAATTCAGATATCGAGCGAGTGAATGGCATGCACCGAATGAGCCGAGACCGAAAAAACCACGTCGTTTTCAGTCAAAAAAGAAGGCGACGCTCACGGTTTTCATGGATTACAACGGTGTTGTGTATCATGAATTCTTGTCAGAAAAACAGATAGTCAACAAAGAATATTATTTGAGCGTTATGATACGTTTGCGTGAAGCCATTTGCAAAAAAAGACCGGATTTGTGGGAAAACAACTAGTTGACTTTGCACCACGATAACGCACCGTCGCACAATGTGATTCTTATCCGTTTGTTTTTGTCCAAAAACAACACGAATACTATCCAGCAGCCTTCGAGTTCACCTGACCTGGCTCCCTACGACTTTTTTCTGTTTAACCGACTTAAGAAACCGCTTCGCGGAACGCGTTACAGCACCCGAGAGGATGTCATGAAAAAATCGAAGACGGCTCTGATGGATATACCGAAAATTGAGTACCAGCCGTGTTTCGAGGATTGGATTAAGCGCTGGCGTAAGTGCGTAGCAGTCGATGGGGAGTACTTTTAAGGGGACCATATCGATTTTGATGAATAAATTTGTATTTTCGATTTTATGAATAAAGTCCAAAAACTTTTTGATGAAGGTGGTACATATTCAATATATAATTGATTAGTATAGATGATTAAAATAAAATAGCTGAGGTTTTTTGAATTTTCACATCTACAGTTGCCAATACAATTTTTTCTCTCGGTGCAACTAAACTACGATTCACAACTATGACACTTAACCAGGTTATACTGAACTATAATAGTTCACAAGATTAAACTTAATTGCCATATTTAGCAACATATGTTTAACTAACGTTAGGAAAAGTTTATATACCACAATTCACTAAATAGAAAAATAAAACTAAACAGTTTACTTCAGTTTTTCTAGTTTAACTAAGCTTGCCTAAGTAAAAAATTATGTTAATTACTTACTTGAGTTCATTAAAATACAAATTAATTGAAAATTAAAAAAATGAACATCAGTCTATCATTTATTTCTCAAATTTTGACAATGTAAACACACAGACCGAATACGTAAGAGAAATCGTGTCAGTAATTGATTGAATGTACATCAATTTCGCCGATGGATTTACGATATTTTTATAGGCTCTTTCAAGTGTAGCCGATTGCACTGAGTGTACATTTTGTGAATTAATTTTTCCGTATTTTATCAATACTTCTGCGTCGCACGACGTGGCAGACAGCGCCGCGTAAAATATTTAAAGTGTAGCAGTTGGGTAATGCGCGCGTGGCGGAATATTACACGGCACTCACTGGTTACGAGACTCGTCATATACGCAAGACACGGTAGACAACGTTTGAATCACGCGCTATTTTTCTGTCCGTATATCGGCGAGTGCAGCGTTGCCGCAGCTATAGATTATGGCCGCCGCTTGTATTGAAAAATCGTGTGTTCAATCAACATTATCTTTTGTTGCTAATTTACGGCGAAGCTCAAGTTAACGAAATTTTACGTCATGTATCCTGAGTAAATTGTTTACAATTTGCAAAAATTGCTCTCAAACGACACATATTAGCCAAGGATTATTAACTTACAAATATCGTTCTCATTCACGTCCTGTCATAAGAAACCGTACTGAATTGCCTTCATTTCGACATTTTTTCTATCGATAACGACGACGCAAATCTCATTAAAACTTCATAGTTGAACATATATTGGATATATCAATGTCTGAAAAAAATGAATATATATCAAAAATATCGGTATCTCTTCACAAATATCGATGTAGCGCTCGACCCTCTTTAAGAAAAGGTGAAACATACTCAGTGGATAACTAAAACTGTAAACAATAGCATTTTACTCTACTGGTGTGTGAGACAGCTGTATGAATTACTACCAGCGCCTCTCGCGGAATTGCGGTAAGACGAAACTATACTGGTTCTATCTTTTTCGCCCTCATGGATATTACTCCTCGCCTTCATACAGCTGAGCCATCGGCCGTGTCTAGTGGATTTATTTTTCAAGATTATCAACAATCGTTTCTAAATCACAATTGGAATGGGTGTACCGTGTGTTTTTTGTTCTAGTTTGGAGGTGACAAACGGCGTTTTTTCATTTTGTACCTTGAATCATTTAAAAAAGTGATTTTTTTAATTACAGGTAACTGTGGATAATTAATCTGTAATATTTTTATCAATTTGAACAATTTTACGCTTGTCACTTGGAAGATTCACGTTCTTGCAGTCTACTGACCGAGTTTCATTCAATTCAATTCAGTGTAGAACGAGAAAGTGGCTTACGAAAATTAAATGCGGTGGAGTATTTCGCCTTCTCTCTTTAATTAAAAATGCAAATTTCATGAAGTTAAACCCCTTAATCGATTCTCACCAAATTCAATATTTTTTTTTTTCTCTTTAATTTTTAACTATAATCTGTTATTATCAATAACAATAAATAGTTTTGAGTAATTGCAGTTAAAACAGAAATAGGTAGAGATCCATCGATTCTCCCCTGATTGGTGGCTGCATTATATGCGGATTTTGCGTTTTTTTTTTTTTTTTTTTTTTTTCTCTAGTTATTAGTTGAATCTTCGGTGTAGATGTCCCGGTTTGAATCGCCGGAGTCTCGTACTTTCGGAGTTGTCTTCCACTATTCTTGCGGCTAGCTGGTTCGGGTGATTTTCGAGTCGATCCTGGTAGTTTTTACTCCACTTTTTTATTTCCTCATGGACGGTGTTGATTTTAAGGTCCTTATGTAATGATGTATTCTTGACATACCAAGGTGCATTCACTATCAGTCGTAGCGTTTTTGACTGGAATCTCTGAATTACTTCGAGGTTTGAGCTGCTGGCTGTTCCCCATAGTTGTATCCCGTATGTCCAGATTGGTTTTAGAATGGCCTTGTAGACGGTCAGTTTGTTGTGTAGTGATAGCTGGGAGCTTCGCCCAATGAGCCAGTACATTTTTTTCAGCTTTAGGTCCAGCTCCTTCCGTTTGGTTTTTATGTGTTTGGCCCAGGTGAGCCTTCTATCGAGGTGCATACCGAGGTATTTGACTTCGTTTACAACTGGAAGGGTTTTGTTTTTGAGTCGAACGCTGGGACAATTTCCTTTTCTTAGTGCGAACGTAATGTGGACGGATTTTGAGTCGCTTGCTTTAATTTTCCATTTTTCCATCCATTTTTGAATTTTATTAAGTCCTCGTTGGAGTTTCTTGGACGCTGTTTTAGGATTTTCGTGTGTGGCCAGGAGAGCAGTGTCGTCGGCGTATGTCGCTGCTGTGATGTTTCTATTAATAGGCAGGTCAGCCGTGTATATGGTGTAGAGTACTGGACCTAAAACACTTCCTTGTGGTACACCAGATTTGATTGGGTGGAAACTTGAGAGATCTTGTGCATAGCGTACTTGAAATTTTCTGTTAGATAAGAAAGATTTTATTAATAGGAAGTACTGGGGCAGGTGTTGCTTGATTTTTAACAGTAGTCCGGTATGCCATACTTTATCGAATGCTTGCTGTATGTCGAGAAACACTGCTGAGCAGTATTTTTTGTTCTCTAGGGTGTTACTTATGGTGTTGTATACTCTGTTAATTTGCTCAATCGTTGTATGGTTGTTCCTGAATCCAAATTGGTGATCGGGAATGAGCTTTTTTAAGCGTATTTCTGCATTCATTCTTTTAAGCAGTATTTTCTCGAAGATCTTGGAGAGAATAGGTAGCAGGCTTATTGGCCTGTATGATGTTATTTCGTTCGGTGGTTTACCTGGCTTCGGAATCATGGTGATTTGGGCGAACTTCCATTGGTTCGGTATTTGTGTCGTACGGATAATTCCGTTGAATAAGTTCGTAATAAAAACGAGTCCTTTGCGTGGTAATTCTTTTAATACTTGTCCCGTGATTAGATCGTAGCGGGGGGCTTTTCTTGTGCTCGTTTCCTTCAGAATAGCTCGCAATGTTTCTTGGTGGGCAACTGACTTAATGGGAAAGGATAGTGGGAGGGCTGCATTCAGGAAGTTGTTTACTTCGACGTCGTCACCGCTTGTTTGGTTAGTTAGTGGAGTGAAAACCTCTGCTAGGTGCTTTGCGAAGACCTCAACTTTCTCAGCGTCGCTGTTGGCCCAGTTTCCATCATCTTTTTTGATGGGAGGATTTTGGTGTTGTGGTCGTTTCATGTTTTTGGTGACTTTCCATAGGGAGTAGTCTGTGTCTTTTGTGTTGGATAGGTTTAATAGTTTGGCTTGGAATGTGTCATTGTTATAGTCTTTGATGAGTTGAGTCAGCTCTCGTGTGACCCGGTTTAGGGTAGTTTTGTCTGTCGGGTTTCTACTCAGTTGCCATTTTCTTCTCAGCCTTCTTTTATCTGTGATTTTGTTTCTGATGTGCGTTGGATATTTGATGCTATTGTCTTTTGGGTTTGCTGCTGGTGTTGCTGTCCAAGCAGCTTCTTGGATTAGCCGTGTGAAGTGTTCCGTTGCGTCGTCGATTTCGGCACCATTTTTCATTGGATATCTTAAGTTTATTTTTTCGCTGATTATTTCTCTGAATAGATCCCAGTCTGTTCTTTTGTTACAAAGGGAGGGATGGTTTTGTTTGTGAATTAATCCAGTACTCAGTGTCAGCTTCACTGGAGAATGGTCAGAAGATAGGTCATGTATCTCTTCTGTGTGGGTAAAATTGTCTGCTATTCCCTTTGTTACAAAAAAAATCTAGTAGATCTGGGATTTTGTTGATGTCCGTGGGCCAGTATGTGGGTCTTGAAGTGGAGAGTCGGTTGCATTTTTTCCTTTCCATGGCTTTAAGTAGTTCCCTGCCTCTGGTGGTGATGATTCTCGAGCCCCACCACTGATGTTTAGCATTATAGTCGCCTCCTGCTATGAAGCAAGGTCCAAGGCTCTTGAAAAATCCAATAAACATCTCCGCCTTGATTGCGTGTTTTGGAGGACAGTAAACAGCTGATAGGGTGATTGGTCTATTATTTAAATCGGTAACGACTATATTCGTGGCTTGTATGTATTCTTTCTCGAATTTTTTGATCTCATAGTGTTTTATTGTGTTTTTTATTATTATTGCTGTGCCACCGTGTGCGGTGTCACCAGGGTGTTTCGTATCGTATAGTGTGTATCCGTGGATTTTTAAGTAGCTTTTACTCGTGAAGTGGGTTTCTGAGACTAGCATAACATCTATTTTGTTTGTATGTAGAAAAGTGGTTAATTCTTGGCGTCTTTGCACCAGACCGTTGGCATTCCAAAGTATTATTTTATAGAACTTATTCATTTTTAAGGGCTTTTTGTTAGTACTGCGGTTAGTAAATTAACCATCGTATTTAATAGTTGGGTTTGTTGTTGTATCATTGTTCTAATTTCTTGAAATGTTTTCTCAAGTATCGCTACTACTTGATTTATGTTCTCTCTGTCGTTGTTGTTGTTGTTGTTGTTGTTGTTATTATTGTTGTTGTTGTTGATGTCATTGTTTTGTCTGCTAGCGCTCGAGTGGGTCGCTTCGGCGTAGCTTAGCGTTTTTCTCGGGAGGTGGTTCCTTGAGTATCTGTCGGTTTGTTCGTTGTTGATTGTAGGAGTGCTTGTGTGTCTCGTTGTGGGATTTCTTTTTTCAGTTATTTCTCGATAGACTCTGCAACCTTTATAGTTAGCAGGCACATTTGGGGGCTGTGTCTCTTGATTTAGTGCAGGTGGAGGTCTCGTGTTCATCTCCGCATTTTACGCATCTATATTGTCTACGACAATATGATTTAGTGTGCCCGTATCTCTGGCATCTAGTGCATTGCACTACCGTTGTTTTTTTCCTAGGAGGCTCGATTTTAATTTTAGCATTCAGCAAGGTATCAATTTTATATATTTCTTTATTGTTATGACTGGGTTCGAGGTCTACGAAAAAGGTTGGTAGAGGGTTTTTAGTTTTTGCGTGACGGACATTTATGATGTTCCGTACTTGGTGCCCAAGGTGTTCGATGGCTTCCTTAATTTCTTGTGTGGGGGTGGTTGGGTGGAGTGATTTGATGACTATCCTGTATGCTCGCATTTGTTTGAGTTGGTAGGTGTGGTAGGATGCCTTTTCATCGTCGAGGATGCGGATTATTTTTCGGAATGACTCAGTATTTTTTGCCATTATTTTCAGTTGTCCTGTATTTCCAGTTGTCTTGTGGGTATAATCGTTATTTCGTATATCTTGCTTCAGTTTAGCTTTTAGAGCTACGATGGACTTTACTCCGGGTATGAATATAGGTGGGGGCTTAGGCTTACCACTGTTCTCGTCAGGTGATTTATTGTCTTGTGTGTTTTGATTCGTATTTTGATCGTTGTTGCTAGTAAGAGAGGCATATCGATTTTGCGTCGGGATGGCTTGTGTATTATCGTCACTGTCTAGACTGGCATTTCTTCTAGCGCGCTTTCTGGGATGCGAGATTTGCCAGAGTGGAGAGTTTTGCGAGGAGTTATCCGTTGAAGGATTTCGTGTAAGGATAAGAGGTGACATAATACCTCTTGCTGCCTCTTGGATGACCTCGTTGTCTTGGTTACTCGTGTTGTTACTTGAATCATACATCTGTATGTCGTTGTCCTTCGAGGTTTGGTTTCTTCCAATCATGATGATAGGAGGTTGAGAAGGTGATATGTGAGTATCTTTTCTCTTTTCAAAGAGAAAAGATCTCTTCGTTGATTATTCACGGATGCTTGTGTGCTGTTAATCGTTCTTATTATATTTCTTATTTCTATAATCTGTACAACGTACACGGTGTAAACACAGTATTTCTCGGAATTATCGGAGCGTACGATAGCACGTCCGTCACTCGCGACGGCTCGAGAAGTACTAAAAATTCAATATGAAGTATCCTTATCTCCTAGCCAATTTATATTTCAAGTTTTAGTTTGAAAGATGAAAATTTACGAATGAAGAAAAATAAATTATTTTCGAATAATTACAAAAATTCAGTAAGATCTGAATGTCTCGATCGATTCACACCAAACTCAATATCAAACAACCTTGTCCCCTGGCCTATTCTTGTAGAAAGTTTTAACTCGATAGCTCAAATTTTACAAAAGTTGAAGAGATCACATATTTTTTTCCAAAAATTCAAGCAACCATTAAATGAGATATCCGTTAACGATTTGAGTGAAAATTGCAGCAAACCGAGGGAAGTTTTGACCCAACTCGTTTTCAAAGTTTTAGAAAGATCTAGTAACCCGTTTTTGAGATATAGCTATTTCAATTTTGCGCTCGCGCAAATTTTGCGTGCGCGGACATTTTTTCTAAATATGATTTCACGATGTTTTGGAATATTTTAAGTACTCTGACATTAAAATCTCGAAAAATAAAGCATTTTCTAAAAAAAAAAAAAACGAATAAATAATGTTGTTTTATTTGACAAAAAGTACCATTACGGAATAGTAAAATTTGGCCAATTATGAAAATAATCTAAGAGGATTGAAACAAAGGTATCTGAATATACAGAGAATGTATCTTATAGACGGTGAATGTCTCCGAAAATGATTATGCGGTACAAACATCCGAGATTCCTATATAGGTACATTAATTTTGATATAAAAACTTTTTACAGTATGGTTCAGCAAATATGGCAGATGTAGAGTCAATGAAAGATCGGAATATCGAGATCCGATATGGTCGATCTGCAATATTTCGGTTTTTATTAATAACGAGATATATCCAACAGGCTGCTTGCCGACGTGGCTTGTAAAAATGGGCAAAAGCAATAAGACTCGCCGTAAAAAGTTGAGCTGGTTGGAGCGAGCGTGAAGGACGAGATTCAGGAAGGAAAATATTCCAAGTCGACGAAGATAAAACCCGCACCGGCTGCCGCTGCTCTCAGTCAATTCGATCTTTTTCTGGCCTCGATCAGTATATCTTTTATTAGCCAAACTAACACAGTCTACATTCTTTTCAATTTTTGCAAACGGTTATCCGGCGCCTCGTTCAACAGTCCAAGAAATTTCATTACATTCTTCCTAAGTTCTCTTACAAATGGATAATTCATTATTGACGTCGCTACAGGATGTACCACTCTGAATAATAGAAAACGTATTTGAATAATTAAAAATCATTTTTGAATATGTGACATATTTACCGGTAAAAAATTCTATAGATTAAGCGTATCTTCGAACAATAGTAAGTTATCGTAGCTTGCAACCTCGCTGTAGCTTAATTTACAAATGATTTTACGAATAATCGACAACGATAAACGACAATAAAGAGTTGAAACAATTATGATCAAAGATGATGCGATCGGTGTATCGCATCATCTTTATATAAGGCCAGAAAGTTCGAAATGCCTTATAGAAAACTTAAAAACTTATAGAAATGCATCTACAAGTTTTAAATCTTTAATTGATATTCAAAAAAACATACAAATAAATTAATAATTACATTGCTTCTACCATGTTTAACAGAGAATCCTCTATACTGTTGGAAATAATCGTTTAATAACATTAAGGAGAGATTATATTTCAATTTTAACTCTCTGAGATGAAATTGTACAAAAATTGACATGTGAATAAAATTTTTTGTGATCTTTAAAACCATTTGTAGATTATGTATTGAGATATGCGTGTACGAAGGACACACGCTGCCACTTGACGGGAGACATGATTAGTTTTTTTTTTTTTTTTTAATAGCATTGTATCAAGAGCGCAAAACCGGTGAAACGATGATTGTTAGATTGTTACCCAAATGGAGAAGTTTGTGAAGGAGGTTTATATCCGCGAAATCGTTACTACATTCGAAGATATAGAATAATAAAGGAACATTAAACCGATCCTCGAACCTTTCCTCGGTCAGTACGGCAAGCATGCAAAAATAAAACCTATAATGTAATCATAGATGAGCATTACGACCTATTTATAGACACAGATAACTAAATGCTGCGATATGCGAAACGCCTGCATCCTCTGATGCCAAAGAACCATTATAGTATCTGGTTGTTTGTTTGTTTGTTTCTTTGTTGATTTGATCTTTCGAGCGCGTGCGTGTGTGTTTGTGTGTGTATATCGCACGCATCATGCGCGCGATTTCCAAGCTAAAAAACGCAATAAAACACCGTTTTTTGCAATAACGATTGGTTCATTGTAATGTTTCTGTTACTATACCTTAACCTTAACTTCTTTAAAGTGAACTAAAGTAAGAACAAGCATCCAAAGTGAACGTGACCAATATGGCGCGCCAGGCACTACAGAATTTGATGAGATTCCCTCGAAAGATTTAAAATGTAGGATTCGAACGAAATATATCTTACTATCATTGTGAGACTGAGCAACAAATAAAAGTTTCATTAAAGTAAATAAAAGCGATCAGTAGATTTCGATACAATGTTTACTGATTCAATGCCACTGCATTTCATACAATTCGCGATCAATTGAATGAAAGATAGTGTTAACTTAAATACATTTTTTCATTGACGGCGAATAATAATTGAACAGGTCAAGATTTCAATGAAATCTCTTTGATTCAATGACACTTTTTCTCTCGGTGAGATTTAAACTATCTACTGTTGGGAGATTTTTTTTTAAACGTATGCAAACATTTTTTTTAGCTGATTTAATAATTTCTTAAAAACGTTTGTGTGAGAATATTTTTAAAACATAACGGACAATGGTAGGTGCACCATTGGTTTGTGACTCCGTCAATTCCCCGAGTTAAGCAGCTCTTCGTGCTGCTATTACGCGGATGCGCGATCGCTTAGTCGTATATCGGTTGGGCAATCGAAACATAAAATCGACGGTAAATTTTTTTTGAGATTGGCTATTACCTGTAGGAAAACCAATTTCTGTTGAAAGGATCAATTGTATGTAGCATAGCTTTCTGCAGTTTTCTTATGCTCACACGTACGAATGTAACACAGGGGGTGGGAGGAGGAGAAGGGGTGAGTCGACTGCGGACGGAGCCGAGGGGGGTAGTCCGGTTCGTAAAAAGACCAAATCACGTATAATATAGTGATACGACTTGAGACGAGATTCATACTCATCTCGATAATTCGGTGTAAATTTTGCCTTGACGTGAAATATTTTGACAAATAGGCAAGACCGAGTGATATTCCCGAAAATTTAAACTTCATAAAGGTTAAAAATATTAAGTACGGCAGGATATTTGAAAAAAATTGGGGGGAAACCACTGTGTGATACGCATGCGTAACAGTAGACTTTTGATGAATTTTAGGATTTTTTTTATCAGTTCCTTTAGGTTCTACAGGTACAGGTAGAAACAAACCATGAAACAACTTTCTAAAAAATATATTTTTATACATAAGGCTTGAAAATATATCTGACATATATTATAATATATATATATATATTATTATTAATATATTGCTGCTGCTGTTGCATCTAAAAGTTATATATTTTTGCCTGTGATTATTTTTCTACGGAGACAAAGAAAATTATTAAAATTATATAAGGTACAAAAATAATTTTTCTTTCTCTACGCTGATATTTTTTTCTCACGAACTAATCGAGAATAATTATTAACGATGCAAGTCGGCTTGCATTACTTTTTAACGACGGAAGCAGCTTGCGTACCATCATTAACCTTCCGCCCACCTGGGATATTCATTTAAATTTCTTCTTCTTTACCTCTAGCCATTATCTATTGGCCCTGGGGTGGAGTAAACCAGTCTGCATTGTAACAAGTAGATACATATATACATAAACATATACATATAGTCCACACACACACATACACAAGCGCGAGCGCGCTTGAGTGTGTGTGTTATATATTGCATATACATGTATACACCTTGTTCAATGTAAAATCGGGACAGTCTTTCCTATAAACTGTGAATAAAAATAGTAGCTTTGCCTGTTTTTTTTTTTATTTATTACCTTTCAACTTGTTCAAGTTGTAGGAAAAACACGGGCGCCAAGTTGGATAGCGACGTCAGCAATAACGACGACGACGACGACGACGACCATACAGAGATAGAAGAAACACCATAAAGTTGAATTTATCACCAATGAAACGTTGCAAAGATGAATAAACAGGGGCGCGACTTGGACTAATTAGAATTGTGTGTATCAAAGAAAAATATATAATCGGTCGATTCTGCTTGGGGGTGGGGAGGAGACACAGCCAACATTATCGCAAAAAATTCACGATCATTGTTCAAATCGACAGCACGAGGGGGTGAAAGACAAAGTTCTTTCAATCTTAAGCTTACGGAATTTCGTGTGAGCACGTAACTTTTGGAGCTGTTGACGAAAGATCTATCTCAAGGAGATTTATATTTATAAGTAAATACCCGATGTCCAATCAAAACAATTTTACTGAAATGTCTCTGGATGTTAATGTTTATTTAACGCAGTCGAAGTTCAGGGACTTGTGGTGAATTACCTTTAACAAACAATAGAGACGGTTAAGTGATTATATGGACAATGAAATTGTTGATAAGGGATGAACAAATATATTTATTTATCTGTAAGTGGGCGAAGATTGACTATCGATCAACACTATAGCAGTAACCAGGGAGTCAAGTAGATTTTGCTTCAAGATTGCTCGTGACTAATCCTACGCCCTTTACGTTCCTCTGGAAAAGACCAACACATATCGACGTAACATCAAGGATATTCTCACGCCTCAGGGTTAATTCTTTGCACTCGGGAGGTGGCTCGTTCACCCAATAAGTGGTGAGCGAGTGTCACCTCTCGAGGACAAAGGGTTAAAACGCTGAAAGCTTTAAGATAGCACTATAACTATGTTGACTTCTATTACAACTAGACTGTGTCTTCGTCCAGTTCTAGTTTCTACCATATATACCCATTTCTCGACAACTTTTTCCTCTCTGGGGCGGATTAAGATCTTCCCCGCTCTACTTTATATGCATAAGTGACTCCTATTTTACTTTGATAAAATCTCTCGTTTTAAACAGCTGCAATAGAATATATTTATCGTATCCCGATGGTTGTCAGTCGTTCGAGTGGTTCCGCTCATGTTGTTGCAAGGTAGCTAACTCCTTAAGGGCAGAACGTTGTGATCCTCACATTATTTTTCAACTCACTCTATTTATTTCCTTGTTCCATAAATTGTGTGATAATAACTTTGCTTTCTCATTGAGGAAACTTTGTTTTCGTGAAAAGTAATCCAGTCTTCGGTATCAAGGTAATCAAAAACAAAAAACTCTATAGCATAACAACGATTTTATCGATCCAACTAAAATTTAACGCGCAAGTTGAGCAGTTACGCTGTTTAACGATGCCTGTCTTGAATATAAGTAAACGATTCGAATAAGAAGAATCACCGGTGATCACCGGTTATTTTCTCTATTCGATACTTTGGCAGGTCATTGTCACTATCATTCCGCACACTTTCCCAAATTCTCCGCCCGGTAATCACAGCTGTTAAGATTCCATACGATTATAAATTTTTCAAAAAATGTGAGTTCGCACTCTAGTTCACGCAACAATTTAAATTTATCGAATTTTAATGAAAACCCGAGTAAAAACAATTTTCGATGTCGAATACCTCAGTTGATTCTGCTTTTTTTTTCGATACTCTCTATAATTTCTTAGAACTTCGAATTCAAGGTTGTAAAAAATATGTAAGAAATATCTCTTGAAATGTTTTTTAAAAAGTTACAAAGTAGAATCTTGCATGTAACCTCATTTTCTTTTTGTCTACGGTACACAAAAGCTTTGTGAGGAAGCTGTGCAACGTATTTTACTCGTATCATAGAGGAGGCTGTGTACACATCGGAACAGAAAAACGAGGAAGCAACGTGTAAGGTTCTACCTAGCAACGTTTTTTTTCTAGATGTCGAGAGGACCAAACTGAAGAAGATGGTTTTTTGTTGCCTTTTATGAAATCGAAAATATGCGGAACAAAAGCTCGTTAACAAAAGAATATTAAGAACTTGAAAACTTCACTTTTAAAATGTTTTTTAAATATTCACATTAACTAAAGACACTCAGTTTATTAGTTGCAGCGTCAGTCTCACCAACCGACAATATTTGGAAAAATAAACACACAGTGTGTTAAAAAGTAATGAAAAGCTTGCAACTTTGGTCAATTGCAAAAAGCTTTTAAGTCGATCAGTTTTCTGATGCAACCAAATAAATTTTATTCATCGGACTATCAATTACTTTTCATAATTTAGTAATAATACATTTACTTTAGTGTCTCACTAAATATTTGCGGAGTTGAATTATCATGGCTGGCTATGGCTTACCATTACAGAATTAAAAAGCTGCTGGTTTAATGCAGGGGCTTACTAAATTCTTTCATCATTGCGAGTATTGCAGCAAAGTCAACGAAACTTTAATGAGCTTCTCGCTCTAGTTAAGTATATTACGATACTACTACTGGGTACAGCTCTAGTTGTTTCACGCTGTATGTAGTTAGTTATATATATATAATTTTCCGTTAAAGCAACCCACACACGTAATGGAAAGTTTAGCAAGTAGCATACTACTACGTCAGTCGACTCTTGTGCCTGACATTAACCATTTAATTAAAACAAATATCAAACTTGACTTTGGTGATAGGAGTATTAATGAAATACTTGAGGGAAAATCTTCATTGAATTTGTTTGAGTTGTTGAATTAATTAAATTGTAAAATTTATCAATTAAATGTAAATGTAAATTTTTTAAAAATCAATTATTTTAAGTGAATTTATGAAATCTACGGAAGTAGACGGGTTCGTCAAATTAATTTTATATATTTTCTATAGCGCATATTATAGTATTAGTCGCATTACTCTCATCTCTTCAAGTACACAGTTAGTGCGCAGCAAGTACATCGTAGTGCACACTACGATGCTGGCCGGCTTACTGAATTGCTTTGAGATACTAGCTTGTAATGGAGATTGCTGAACTATGTAGTTCAACAGTATATACTTGCACCAGATATTGGATAGGCACAGTCTCTCTGTTTCTGTTTCTAGCATTGATAATGCCAATGTAATCCATGCAAACGCAAATAATCATTATTCATGAGATTATTGGGTTGATTACCGAATCGAAGATACGTATCGTACCTATATCCACTAAAAAATAAAAAATTTAAGTGTATTTCATTATTATTTTAAAAAATCAGTAATTGTTTATCCAATAATAAAGACGTTGCGATTAAAATAATCCTTGCAGGTAATTCTAATAATTTATTTTATTATTGTAATATATAGTTTGATAATTGTAACATTTTATTTCTTCATACTTAATGTAAAAATAACGAAAATATTTTTTTATTTGTAATTTCTTTCTTGTAATATATTGTTTCCCTGTAGCATTTTTTTTCTAATTCTAGGGCGCACGCGCGCGCGCGTGTTTGTGTGTGTTTGTGTGTGTGACGCAGGCTTTAAAAATTCGAGCGCCTATAACTCGAGAACAATTTGAGCTATAGCGCTGCAATTCCGTGGACAGAAAAAGCGATATGATTCCCTTTATATACTGTAATTTTTGTTCATTAATTTACGTTCATACGGAGGCTCAGATTTCATGGTATTGTGAGTTATTCAAAAAATATCTGCAGTCGCTTTAGTTTTTGCAAATTTTGAGAGAACGTAACAATTTTGCAGATCAATAAAATATAATTAAAGTGTGGTTGGTATTGACTTTCACGAAATACGATAAAATGGCTTAAATTGTATGAAATATTGTATTTAAAAAAAAGGGTAATGCCTGATTGTTCGTACTCTCGCGAATGTGGATTCATTGAGCGTGGCTGGTGTAGAAACTGTATAAATAATCCTGCAGAGTAAAAACTTGCTCATTTGTTAGTTATTATTTAAGGAGGGTGGCTATTGTGTCTTTAGCGGGGAAGTGCGAGGAAAGGTTGGTTCATGCACGGGTTGCCGGTCGGGAAACGTGCGAGAGAGATTTCCTTGTCGCGAGATCACGAAAGTACATTGTTGTGTACAGCCCGAGATATTTTATTTTTACAATTTCTTGATAACCAAGTAGACAAAGCATTTCGGTCTTGGTAAAAGATCTTTCAATAGATGTAAATAACTATTTGGATCCATTATCATTGAATTCTTAATATTTTTATTATGATCCTGAAGAATTGCATTGAATATCGGAATATTGTTGCTATGTCGCACGCGTGTCCAAGTACAACGTTAATAATTGATTATTGAACAACCATGCGGAAGATCGATTCGAAATTTTGCACAAGAGCGCGATTCCGACAGATGAATATCCTCCATGAATTTCAACGAATTTTTAACATTTTGACGTACATATGTAGCCAGCCCCCTCAACATTGTTCGCAAAACTTGTTCCACGACGAAGCTAAAATCGATAGACATTTTTCCTCATAGAGGTTACTTTGTGAACAATTTAAATAACGAAGAAGCAATTTGCAAGGTTCTACTTGACAAGCATCTTCATTTTAGTAACTTTTAAAAATAACTTTATTCATGCAACTGGTATCTTATCTGCTGAGAATATATTATTCGTTGCACGTGTACATCACGGAAAAAAGTCGATTCCGACATATCTTGTAAACATTACAGAAGCACGAAGTATGTAAAATATAGTTTAACAGCGTATCCCCATAGAATAAAAGTATATTTTAAAAAATTAATTAAAAAAAGAATGTATATTTCATAAAAATTTATATTTATCATATATTTTATATATTTAACATACTTTATGAATTATACGGAAATATATATTTTTTTAAATATATTGTCCAAGATATATCCGTTCGATATATCATAAAATATGTGCAATATACAGGGATGACAATTATAAAGTGGACTTCCATTATTTAACGTGTTTTTGTAGTCGGGTTGCACTTTTAAAAACAGTGTGTGCATTCAAATTTTTTATAATGCGTAGTGTAAATATCAAGATATTGTATTAAATAACTAAACATTATCAATTCTACGTTCCAAAATTTTACAATGGTACGGTGCTGTTGCTACCACTTCGGACCATACTGTAGAAAATGATAATCATGATATTTTTGATCATACAGACAGGCAAAAAGACTCAATCGTAAAGTAATTCATGTAATAATTAATGTAAATAAATATTACATTGTGACACAGTAATAAAAGCTCTTTCATATTAGTTTTCTTTTACGAATTCGTGTCGAAAACATTTGTTTAAATATATATCAACAACAGACTGAACAAGTTGCTTGTAACATATTTATTACTTTACATCGTAACAATGCTTCTATAGAAAAAATCTGGGATGGCGTCATCCCTATTGCCACATTGTTATATTTACGTTCACTCTATGCAGTTTCTACAAGCTGTGGCAAAAATGGTAATATCCACGGTGCACCATCCCGAAGTGATGCGATAATACCGTGTGTCGCAGTACCGTATAAAAAAAATACGGACAACGGAATAAATTTCACGGTTTTTTTTTTTTATTATACGTGTACCTTGATGATATTAAAAATTAAGTTTGTCTTAGCTGGTTCGTTGATGTACAAAATGAGAACTAGGCTTCAATTGCATGTGATGTTGCAGTGTAAATGCCTCGAGGCGCGCACTTGCAACAGTAAACTCGAGTTACCGAGTTCTGGTTTGAAAGCTCCGCACGTTTCGAGTGTTCCCGGGCAAACGCACGAGTTACGACTCAATGCCTGGAGCCTTCCTGCTGCACCAAATCGCCAATTAACCCCGTGTAAATAAATGCCTCTGTAACCCAACAGACACGACCCAAAAAGCTGGTTATAGGCCGCCTATACAGCCATATAAAATACGCCTAACGCATGAATTTCCAAGTATCCTCGTTGCCACGACATCGAAGTTATTTAATAATTTACGAGACTCCGGTGACTAATGCAATATTTTACGATCAATTTGAGCAAAAGTTATTATTCTAAATGTGGAAAATCTATTCAGCGTTACATGTCAGAGAATACGTTTTATTTATCACTTTGTATTGTCAGTCTTGTAGAGGAAAATTATAATATATTTAATTGATTAATCGTTTTGAAAAATATATATTTAAAAAATACAATTTTAGTAAAATAAAATGTAAATTGTATTTTATTATTTTGAGTAATCGGTACTCGAGAATTTATTTCTCAGATATTTTACCTTGCAATCAGAATAAATATTTTGAAGAATGTATACGAACTGTTTTACTTGGAATGAAAATATTTCTTAACGATTAATATACTTTTAAGATTGATTTTATTAATTGCATAAGCAGATCTATAAAACTAACGCACGTTTGATGCAGTGACGTCTATCAATAATATTCACAAGTACAAGATTTGAGAATAATTTGTAAATAAAAATTAAACAATTTATACTAAACTTACAATTGATTGATGAGAATGTTTTGATAACTTTGAGAAAAGTGTTTAGATTTCGGGGAGCAGGGGCCAACGGAAACCAAACACTTTACACAAACGGTTCACGGCATACAGTTACGGCGGAGGAACGAAAAGCTACTGATGACTATGGTTTCACGCTGCGAGGCTGCTACCACCCCCAACGAGCGATAAGAGCAGGGGTGGGGTGTGAGGAGAACGTGGGGAGCTCGAGAATTCTCCTGACGACCGCTTTCTTCCCTTCTTATAGTCCAACTTTATAGCTGTGTACAAAGATAAATCGGCAATCCAATAAAATTTCATAACAAAACATGATAAAAATGTAATAAGAAATTTTATTTAAAAAAAATCGAAGAAATTCGAAAATCCATCAAATAAGTTATTCGAGCGCTTAGCATCAATTATTAACAATTCATTAATGTGAAACAAAATTAACCCTTTGCACTCCGTTGTCGCCGTATTTGCGACATTAAGGCCTCCATGCCCTACTAGGCTGGAGTGCAAAGGGTTAAAAAATGAAATATAAAAGATTATCGCCTTTGTCTTTCACTATATCTAGTTATAATATAATTAGCAAAAGGATCAATTGAGGAATAGTTTGTACACGATTGATCGTTTCCAATGTAATGTAGTTTCACGGATTGTTCTCATCGGAAATGGTGACTGGTTCTGGTTCAGTACAAATGTCAGGGGTTGCTCGGACCCTTGTGCGTACTAATAGCGTCGGTAACCAAACTAATTATCTTCTCCATTCACGAACCGCTTTTATCGTTGAAACTTTTATCTTTCTTTTTTTTTTCTTCAAGTCATGACTATTACAATAGCACGAACGACATGCATTTGCATTCTTAAGTGTGATAAATCCTTATTTTTTTAACCATTTCTTCTATATTTTTAAATCGAAAGACCGGAACGATTTTTACAACGAACAAAATAATTGCGAATAATTAGGTGTAATGAATTCTCAATTTTTGGAACAGGCATTTTGTAATTAGAAAAAAAAATGTAACCGAGATCCTTGAATGTAGTTTATTCGAATAACTGGAACCTGAAGTAACACAAGTTATGTTCGATGATTTATTTTGACAAAGTACGACGCGTTCGTTATTTACAGAAAAAATTTCATCAATATTTTAGAAATTCTTCACTCAATCGAAAGACAAAATTTTATTTACGAAACTGTACATTTTGCTATTTTTTTAAGTTTGAATTTAATGAATTATTTAAAAGATTGTTAAATAAAAATGGTGGTTTTATCATTATCAGTACAATTCATCGCTAAATCAGAAGACGGAAATAATTATATTGGCTCGAATAACAACAACGACTTTGATAAATAACGAAACAAAAAAAAACGTTGCAAATTAGAATCTTCCACGCTGCTTCATCATATTTTTAGTACGCGATTCACGCAGTCTTCTCCGTCAGGAAATTCGTTGTTCCATTTTGGCTTTCCCACGGAGAAAGCTTTGTGGACGATGTACCAAAATAATAAGGAAACAACGTACAAGGTTTAACTTTGTAACTTTTGTTTTACGTTTAAAGGAGCAGTCGTATTTTCTATAAACTTATATTCAGTTTCAGAAAATGAGAAAAAATCAAGTTTAACAATTCAAGGTTCTATAAAATGTTATCGTTCCAATATATTTTAAGGAAAAATTATTCAGATCAAGATTTCCCACTGCATTACTTACGCGGCAAGTTTTAGTTCAATCACTCAAATGATTCTCAAATTGCAGCTCATTAATATTTGCAAAAAATAAAAAATAAAAGTAATATCGAAATAAAAAATTAGGTCGGTGTAAAATTCGAATTGCTTTATTGATTTTGGTCAAATTTTAAATCAAACATAATTGAACGCTATTAGGTGTGTGCAAGAGACTTTAGTTCGTTGTCTTAAAGTTTTTGGAAATTGGAGCGATAACGAAATGAAGAATTCGAAATTCTCTAAAATATAAATCACTTGATGGATTTTTATGAAACTATGCACGAAAGAACGTTGAATAGAACTTCATTTTTGCAGAAAGTTTCGACTTGCCAGTTCGAGTTTTGACAAAATTAGTGCAATTATGTGATTTTTTCTTCTTCTTCCGTTTTTTTACTTCAATCAAATTTAATACCAAAATGACAACAGAGCTTCCTCTATTATTTGTATGAATAACATTAAATTTAAAGAACATTGACGGCTGCCAGTGGCGTTTCAACTCAAACATCTGTATCAGACAGATTGAATAATAGAATATGCACATTTGAATATACAATCACCCACGCAAACCGAATTACGCAATTAATTATGTATCCCAGAGCAAGCGGAATGTGTTATATATGCAGACATAATCAAACCGTAGTGCGAGCATGCCTCCTGTTGAGCTGTATATGCAAATTCATCAATTTAACCCATAAAAGAGAGATTGGTATTATCAGCTGCTGCTATCAGTTTCGCGATTCTGAGTAAACGCGCTATTAGTCTCACTACTTTCTCGACATCTGTAGTTCCAAGTGTATGCAGATTTAAAAATATGCAAAAGAACGTTATAACCACAGTTGAAAAAAAAAAATTCCTATCTTATCGACAGCAGATAAAAACGAAATCAAACAAAAATTATACGTTGGTCGGCGATAATAAAAATTGGAAATAAGAAAAGTACAATTGGGCATACGAGAATCGATCACAAGTTCTAATGGAAAATTTTCACCGAGTACTTGTCGTCGAGTGACCATTCAAACTCGACCTCCATCTATCGGTTGTAGATGAACGGTTATATAATAATAATGACAGAAATAAAGTGCCTACAAGGCACTTGAATCAATCATGTGACATTTGTGGCATTAGGCAAATACCCTCCGATCACTGATAACTGAAATACCAAACCAAATATTATTTAATGTTGTATTATATATTTTTAAAACAAGGCATGCAATTTTGAAATTTGAACATTGCTTCTTCGTTATTCTCGCCAAGCCACAGAATCTCATCTACGTATAATGATTATTTCAATTCTGGCTTCTTCAAAGAGAAAGTAGTGTTAAAATTTCCAATAAAATTGTAATTTTTGTAATATTGCAAATTTCATAAAGTTTAAACCGCCTTAATCGATTCTCAACAAATTCACGACCAAATATTCTCGTCCCTAAGCCAATTTGTGTGCGAAGATTAAGTTTGATTGATGAAAATTTACGAAAGTTAGAGGCAAAAATATATATTTTTTTTTTTAATTACAAAAATTCATGATTCTATCAAATCTGAACGCCTTAATCGATTCTTGCCAAAATCAATATCAAATAACCTTGTCTCCTGGCCTATTCTTGTAGAAAGTTTTAACTTGATAACTAACAATTTACGAAAGTTAGAAAGCGTAAATCTTTTTTTCGATAAATTAAAAAAACCATAAACTGAGACACCCGTTAGCTATTTGGGCGACAATTTCAGCAAACTGACGGAGATTTCGACCCGATACGTGTGCAAAGTTTCAGAATGATCGAGTAACCCCTTCTCGAGATATATCGATTGAAATTTCACACACACGTACACGCAAACGCACCCCCCCCCCCATCGCCGGACACACAAATATGAATTTCTTGACGTTTTTGGACACTTTTACTTACTTTGGTAGAATATAATCACTTGCAACAAAAAAAAATTAACGATATAATAAAAAATATGAAATTACTGTTAGCTTGGCTGTTATTTTGTCGAAAATTGTGATTTACACGTGTATTGTGGATTTAATTAGAATCACAGCATAGATTTACTAATAAAACTGTGTATTAAAATATGAACGTGATTTTATTAGTGGTAACGATCAATAAACAAGAGAATTTATTTGCCAAAATTATTTTCTTTATCTTTTAATACGAATTTTTTAAAAGTTGTCTACCAATGTTTATCAACTGGAATGTATAATAATTCACAATAGAAATAGATTAAAATTCATTTACAGAGTTATCCTGAATAAATCGTCGTTTGATTTTTTTTTACAAATTAAATTTAACGATTTTTGATTTACTATAGAAGAAGCTATGCTTTCTGTTTTTTTTTTTTTTAATTTGAGATTTTTATTCAAGGATACCTAAAATTTAATGTAGCGTTCCCTTCCCTGTAGAAATATTAATCTTTCATACCTCCCTAATGGCTTGTTTCTCGGGTTGACATGAAGTGAGCATGAGTATCAATTACTACATGTTCATCGTAGATCAATTAATTAAAATCAATGAAATTATCTTTTAACTCAAAAACGACGTAAATAAACTAAATGGTAAAAATTTCAAGCTTTCGAAATAAAAATTAATACACACGTGTAGCTACAACCACGGTTTGGTAATATTGAGTTTGTCTAGGATTGACAATGAGTATCAAAAGTTATGAAATATGTCATATTTGATAAATTGTTGATTCGCTAAATTTTCACTAATTTTATACAGATAAGCGTAACTGTAGGTGTACAGTCTTTAAATAGACATGCAAAGTAGAGTCTTGTACATTGTTTCCTCATTATTTTTCACCTTTCGCAAGGTTATCTTTGCGAAGAAGTAAAAAAAAGTGATCAGCGTATTTCCTTATACGAATTTGTGAACGGTGTAAAATAATAAGAAAGCAATGTGCAATGATCTGCTTTGCACGTTTATGAATGTTCATTAACAGTATGAAACGAAGTTTAAAATGTATTTAAGATTAAATATAAATAGCTTATATATCAGGGACGGTGGAGTTAATATTATTTAAAGGAAAAAAAGAACTTACACGTGCATCGTTCATTAAGTACAGTGTACTTAACGCTGTAACTTTCACTGCACTCCCTAAATAAATTATTCGACAAACTCGATAAAGGGAGGATCTTCGCTGGGACTGCGCGTACTGTTTTTCCGCGATGAAAAAGCGAACTGCTCGGCACAAGAGTCACGAGTGAGTGGTTTGCGAGACGCTAATGCGTTGCCAGGGCCGACACAATCCTTCTTCTTGATTTTCTCACTTTTTGTTTCACTTTGGCCAGGAATCGCGATAAAACTATTTTCAGCAGTTTCGAGATAACATAAAATAGTTAAAATATATTAATATTTATATGATACATGTATATTTTATAAATATTTCATTAATACATTCTCGAATAATCTATATTCCTAATAAATACATATTATTTTTACAAATTAATTTCTTCTTCAAGCTTAATTTCTTCACTGTGATTGTGAATGGCTGTTAAATTCGATATTATTTTAGATTAAACATAATAAATTTATACGAATAAATAATTAATATGGAAGAGAAAAATTATTTTTGTCCTTTTCCATCGTAAATTCAAGACGAGAAGATAGGTAAAAAAAGAAAACAACGTTTATCTTCACAATAAATACAGAGAAAATCTCGAGAACAGCTTAAAGTATTTGAAAAAGCGTATATTTAAAAAATTCAATCGTCAATCTTTCAGTCGATGCATAATGCCTTGTTGCTCCGGTCAACGATTAGTAAAATATATTGTGTACTTGTATAAACGACAACGTTAATTCCTTTGTCGATAACATGCATATGGAAAAAAAAAAAATTCTATCGTTGCCAGCGATAAACTTGCAGTGAACCGGATGCGTTGCGCTGTACATGCGTCTCCGTAGAATAGAATTTGCGAACGACTTAGTCGCGGCTAAGGTGGTGGTAAGGTGCTGCGTATAGTCGAGGAGCAATTCTCTTCCCACCCTTCTTCGCACGTTGAAACGCCAAGGGTTGTTTGCGAGGAGGTTGGGTAGTAGTTGCATTATATAGCGGGTTGAGAGGGTTGTAGCAGGTTCGAGGTAGCAAGTGCGACTGCGTATACTACAGGGAACGACAACCGCCAGGACCATACACGATCCTTCCCTACCGTCGAGTTATATCTTGACTGGAACTTTCAGTCCGTGGCGCGCTTTCGTTCGTCTCGCTAAGACACGCTGTTGTACCTTTTAAAAACTGGTGGCTTAAATAATGTTTCGATTTCGTTATAAAAATTATGTGTTTTATGGATTTCTTTTTTTTTCGCTAGATTTTTTTATCTTCAAATATTTACTTTTTTTTTAAATAAATCATTCAATTATAATGCAACATTTTATTGGTATTTAAAGTAAGATAATATAAAGGTTTTTATGATAAAGATTGCTCAATTCATTTGTTTTTATCGTTAGCTTCTACGATGAAGATAAAAACTTTGAAAAATATATTTTTTTTTAAGGATTTCAATGTTGATAAATAATTTAAGTTTTTGGTTTATATATATATTTTTTGATACCTTTTTTATTTGTCACAAAGAAAAACAAAGTTGAATGTAATCTTCGTACGTAAAATGGTGAAAAATGGAAAAAATAAAAATTCATACCTCCTGAATAAAAGTTTATTTAGATATAAAATAATTAAAATGACAATTGTTTTGAATTGTACCTTCAAAAAAAGTCGATTGTTAATAATTTATAAAATTCAATTAATCTTTTTTATTATTAAATAATATTAAAAAAAATTTTTTTCTAATAAATAAATGAATAAATAAATAAATAAATAAATGTTATCTTAACAGGTGCAATTTTTTTAATTTATAGAGAGCAAGTCAACGGGAAAGTACGCGATGTTAAATGAATAATTAGTTTTTTAAAAAGATTCGAGGACACCAAGTTTCGGTAAGAAGAGTTAGATACTCTTCTTACTAATAATGTTGTCAACGTTGTAATAATTTCTTTTCATACACCGAGAAACGACAATGTCACCGTCGTTAAACAAGGTAAATTAATAAATATTGTTTTTAAATATTTTTTGCTATATTTAAATGTTACATAAGTAAATGTATGCCTTGTGGTTAACAATACAATTGTTAACATTAACGACTATTATCATATTATAGATTTAATGTATTTCTAAAGTTGATATCTGCAATCGCAAGAAAGTAGGCAAATCTTGTCGGAGCTTCTTAGCTAATTTTAAACGTCAAATTATAAACGTAAGCATACAGTAAACTGAACGACCGTTAGCGAGTGACGATAACCAGCCACAAACAGAGCAAAGTGGGGATGACACATGTTCGTAACATATATTTATCTCAAATACTAAAATCACATACAGTTAAAAAATATTTGGATATATGTCCGTATGTATGAGTTCTGTAAAATCCTCAATAACTCTCGAGAATACTTTGATTTATTTACATGATTTTCATTCAATTGCATGCAGAGATAAAGTTTTTACGTTGCTTGAAATTTAGTCAAAATTGTCTGTTGACACTCTAGTTTGTACAGTTATCAAGGTATCAGGTTAAACCGTTCTATACAAATAGACTTATATCGAATAACAATCGATATCAAATTTGGCGAGGATCGATGAAAGCGATTACATTTTATAACATTTTTCATTTTTCAACTATTACGAAAAATTATTATAAATATCCAGAGTCTAACAAATCGTGAGCCACGAAGCTGAAAGTTTGTACAAATTTTTAACAAAGTTCAAAGCTTACAAGGATTATTCAATTTAGTTCTAGGATTAATAATTTAGCTTAAACTTAAAATTTTTCATACATTTGTCATACAGCTTTATCTATGAGGAAACCGAATACTGATTAATATATTTTCTCGTGATTTTGTGAAAAATTGACAATAATAAGAAAGCAATTTTCAAGGTTGGGGGTTGTTTTTTTTTAAATTGATTTTTCGACACATTGTACGAAATTTTTTTTTTTTCAAGCTTGATAAAAGTTTGTAGGTTTGTGATAAAATGATCAACAAATACGGTAAAGTCATCAGTGAATGAATATTTCAGGGTTAACCACTTCTTTATCATACGTTTTCATGAAAAGAAATGGTTTCGCATAAGCTGTGATGATTTTTTTCCAATAACCAGCATAACGAAATATCTGGGATAACTTTTAAAAAATCGTATTTTCATTACACAGTTGATAAAAAAATATATTCGAATAAAAAAATCCGATAACGCCAATGAATGAACCGGCCAATCTAACCTACACTTTTGATCAAAGTTCATTTTCGATGGCAAACCGAATATGCCAAATAGCAATAAAATTGAACCATAAAAAATTCTCATGAGCCCATAAAAAGCCTTCGTTCATTCACTGGTGACTTCACCCTACTTGATTTATGGATAACGATTACATTTTTTAAATGATTTATTTATTTATTAATCACAGATGTATCATACAGAATCATAAAGAATTTATAAAGATCATAAAGAATTTAACAGAAATATAAAATAAGTCTTTAAAAATAAAATATGACCGCAAACTGAAATAACATTTTTTGGAACTAAAACATAAAAAAAATGTTCACATTGCTTCCTTGTGATTCTTGCCAAACCATAGATTTTCATCTACGGGGAACGGTTATCTCGATTCTGGCTTCCTCATAGAGGAAGTGGTATTATGGTTAAATTTTCAATAAGATTTTAATACCTTTAATAAAATTTTAATAATAATAATAATGGTACATTTTATAAAGTTCAAACCCCTTTATTGATTCTTACCAAATTCAAGACCAAGTATTCATATATCCTAGCCAAGTTGTATGCTAAGTTTCAGTTTGATAAATAAAAATTTACGAAAGATAGAGGACAAATATTTTTTTTATCAAAAAATTACTAAATTTCATGATTCTATAACATCTGAACGCCTTGATCGATTCTTGCTAAGCTCAGTACCGAACAACCTTATCTCATGGCCTATTCTTATAAAAAGTTTTAACTCGATAGCTAACAATTTACGAAAGCTAGAGAGCTCACTTCCTTTTTCGAAAAATTCAAAGAACCATAAAATGAGATACCCGTCAGCGATTTGGGCGAAAATTGCAGCGAACTGAGGGAGGTTGCGACCCGACTCGTGTGCAAATTTTCTAAAACAACGATCAACCCCTTCTTGAGATATATCCATTTCAATTTTTCCAGTTCATCAACCACACACACGCACACACGCACGATAGCACGCACGCATACGGATATTTTTGTCTTAAATTTTCAAAATGTTCACAGAAACAAGGTTTCCTCTATGAGGAAGCAAAAAGAATACAAAATAGAACCTTTGAAAATAGTTCTTTTGTTGTTTGAAAATAATGAAGGAGCAGTGCTCTATATTCTACCGTGCAACATTTTTTTTTAAATTTGCTGAATACTTCTTTCTTCATTTTGACCACCTTGAGTTCAAAGTTTTACAAAGTTAAAGAAAACAACGTAGAATGCGGCAGAATCAAATGACGCAATCGGCGTCGTAATATGTTTTGATAATGATTTTTCGTGAATTAAAAAAAATGTATACCATTACGAAATCTAGACGCTTAGATCGATTCTCATCAAACGTAGTCCGAAATATTATTTGATGCTGGTTCATTTTTCTACAAAATTATAGTCCGATAGCTGGAAATTTGAGCGTACTTGAGCGCAAACAGGAATTTTTGGAAATATTCAAATCTTCGCGAAATTTACATTCCTCGTTCGATTCTCACTAATTTAATAATGAAAATTGTTCGATTGTAGACCATTTCTGTAGAAAATTTTACTCCGATAACTTCAAATTTGAGCGAATCGGAGCGTAATAACATATTTTTTAAACAATTCAAAATGTAACAAAATACGAACAGGTGTTTCAAATATTGCGTAAATTATAACAAACAAAGGAGCATAGCTACTCTACTGAAATGCTAAGTTTTAGCTCGATTGATAAAGCTATTTATAAGTTATAAAGTTTTGAAGGTTCCACGCGCACGCACACACGCACGACTGTCCATCGCGATTATTTTGGAACATTTTTAACACGTACCTCGAAATGTTCAATGAAAACAAAGCTTCCGATAAACCACAAATTGAGTTTAATATATTTTTTCCAAAGTTGACCAAAATATAGAACAAACCGCAAATAATGTACCAAAATTTAAAAAAATGTAAAAGGATTAAAACAAAAGAAAATGCTATGTAGAACCATGCAAGGTTCTTCCTCATTCGTTTAGTCAGTCGTCCACACAGCCATCTCGCTATGAGAAAGTCCGTTGACTAATTTTGGCTTCCTTATAAACGATAACTTGTGGAAGATTGACCGAAAAGAATAAAAGAATAACCATCGTGCAAAGTTCTACTTTAAAACTTTTTGAAAACATTTAAAGCAACAGTTCTTTTGTATTTTAAAGAATATATTTTAAAGAAAGATGGAATGAATGAAGGGTTCTACAGCTTTATTTGCGTATCAAATTTTATTTCAATTGCTCAAGTGATTCCCAATCTGAGAGTCTTTCGTTTTATAAATTAAAGCAATATAAAAAATTTTTAATTCAACCTGATGTAATAATGAAATCCCTTTATTGATTTCGCTTTAATTTTAGATGAAACATTTTGGAACAATATTAGGTATGCATGCAAGTAGTTTTAATTCGTTAACTCGAAAATGTTCAATGAATTTTATGGCGGTTGGAAGTAAAAAATATTGTAATCCCACAAAATAAAAACCACTGATGAAACTGTGCAATTAAAACCGCTAAATAGTATTTTATTTGTGTAGAGAATTTGGGTTCGCCAGCTCAACTTTTGCGAAACTTAGTGCAACAATGTTGCAACGTCCTTTGTCAACTTTGATCTAAATTTATATGAAACATCCTTGAACTATATTAGGTATGTGCAACAGGTTTTAATTCGTCAGCTCTTTATAAGTTATACCGCCCGAAATCGTCTCGAACTGGGACTATTAAGAGCAGAGTGGGGGTGACGTGTTCTTGTGAAAGAGCCGAGGAGTGGGAGTATTCTTGTGACTTATGAAAGGGTTAACTCTACATTTTCGTTAAATTTTCGGACGATCGGTAGAAAAAATTTTAATCCCACATAATACAAACCACTTTAGCAAATTTCATGAAACTCTGTACTTAAAACCGCTCGATAATACTTTGTGTAGAAAATGTTTGCACGTCAGCTCAATTTTTGTTAAAGTTAATGCAATATTAAGGAAAAAAATGTTTGTTTCTATCTCATAAAATCCATACCGCTTGACCGATTTTTGCCGAATTCGATACAAGAAAATCCTGAACGTGTCTGCAATTATGAGGAATTATTTGGCGCGATAACCAAAGTTTTATAGAAGTTATAGTGACCACGCTCGTTTAAAAATTTTTTTTATTGAAAACAACATAAAATCTAAATGTTTGCATAAATTTGATCGAAAATCAAAACAATCGAGCAGTGGCTAGTGCTTCACTTGCTGCCAAATTTAAATACGATTGCTCAAGTGGTTTTTTAAATTCTGGGTGGTTGGATTTTCGAAGTCCTTTCCCAAACTTTTAAAACCATTTTTCTATACATTTTGGACCATTTTGAATATCCTGACATTGAAATCTCGAATTATATTTTTCTTTGCTAAATAGAAGCTTCCTCTATGTGAATGCAAAAAACCAGATCTCACACAAATAATCGTGTCCTGCGAAGTGGATTAGCCGCGTCAATGTTACTATAGCTCGGTGTTTGTTTCCTTCGAGAGGAGTAGAGGGACGTAAGTCATCGCGTGTATCTTAAAGCTCATCACTGCTACTTTCTGCTATGTAATATCTCGTAAGCCAGTGTGTTTCACGTCGTTTTACCATCCTCTCTCCCTCTCGAG
Source organism: Cylloceria caligata (assembly GCA_963942595.1). Taxonomy (NCBI): domain Eukaryota; kingdom Metazoa; phylum Arthropoda; class Insecta; order Hymenoptera; family Ichneumonidae; genus Cylloceria; species Cylloceria caligata. Next base: position 17,366,847 of record OZ012705.1, read on the forward strand.
GTAGAAGCAGAAGAGGGCGGATAGCGAGAACGAGAGAGAGAGACAGAGAGATAGTCAAGTCAGTGTCAGATAACGCGACTGATTTATAGCTAGGGGATGGCGCGTGCAACGATTATCTCGATCGAATCCGACACCGGCCAGACCGAGCGAAAGGGAGCATAGCTTCTGCTACTCTCGCTAATAACAGAGCATTAGAAAAAGAAGATGAAGCCACTTATCACATGGCTCGCCTGAATTACTGGTAATATCGCCGGAAGTTTGCAAAAGTGTTTCAAAGAAAGTTATTTAAAAAAAAAAAAATGATGCAGAAGATTTATCTATAAAATTTCATTAAAATTCCTTGTAATTAATTTTAGTTACCGAACCTTTGAACACAGAGGAAATTACTTTAAATGAAAAAATTGTAATATTATGAAATTATAAATTATTTATAATAAAAATAATTAAAGGCTTATTAAATGATGCAGATTCTAGGGCTCCTATTTTCATTGCCAATTCATATTTGATTAATTTTCTAAATACTTAGATAACGACACAAACACGAGGAGACGAATCACTGAGTATTGATCAGTGAGTAAAGTGTTTAAATTATTTCACTGAATATCTAAGTAACTGGTTTTTTTGCGATTCCTTATTGTGAATAATTATTGTTTCTTTTGGAAGTTTCATTTCGGAAAATTGCATTTGTCGGAAAGAAAATATATTTTTACGAAATAATTCATAATTATTATAATTTTTCTATATTTTTATATATTTATGTAATAGAAGTTTAATATTATTTTAAGAAAAATAGTATTATTGATCGATCTATAAAGAATAATTATACATTTGAATACATGAAAATGCAACTTTTGTTTCATCTGTAAGATATAGGAATTGTCCATGCTATATCTAAATATTGGTTGTCAAATAAAAATATTTTGCAGCTAAATGCAAAATTATATAAAACTTGGAGTTGAAAATCATAAATCTAATGATCATCAATGATAGATTTTGAAACTCTGATCATAATGATCTAAAAACCCAATTATCAGTGATTATATTTACACCGAATACACATAGTCAATTAATAAAAGCACTATTATACTAATAAAAATTTTGGAAAAGCGTCTACATTTTGGCAAACTTCGAGTTCTTAAGGAGTTATTAAATAAGGTCCGTTAACGTAGTAAACTGAAAATTATTAAATGGCATTTAGGACACACCACACTTAGAAGCTTTTTAAGTGTTAATTAGGTGTTTAGTTCACGAATTAGGTGCTCTTCTAGTTTCGGGATAAAATAAACATTTTACACGAACCGCTAGGTTGACGTCGAACTAGCGGTTCCAAACCTAAATAAACTTTTAAAAAATATTTACTACATACCATAATTCGGTGCTCCTTAAGTACTAATTAGGCGCTAAGCTCGGGATTTAGGTGTTCTTACGGTTCCGCCGAAAAATGAATATTTTACTTTGGGACCATTAGCTTGACGTCAAGCTAGTGTTAAATTTTCATTTCTTCGCGAAACTAGAAGAGCACTTAATTCGCGAAGTTATCACCTAATTAGCACCCAAAGAATACTTAATCATGGTGCGTCCTAAATGATATTTAGTAATTTTCGCTTTGCTAGCTTAACTGACCTGATTAGATTAATAATTGAAATCATCAGGCTTAACGTTTCGGTCAAGCGTGCAGACCCATTTCAAATGTTTTATTTCAAACCCGTGAATAACCTATAATCTGCACGATTTATTCTATCCGATTTAGTCTTCACGTCACCCAAAGCACCCGCACGTTATCAGCATTAGACAAGTGCAAGTAACTTTCATTACTTGCACTTGTCCAAGGAATTCAAGGTGTTTTAAACGCTGCAAATGAAAGACGGCAATTTGGTAATGCGCACGTGTCGAGATTGATAATGCATTTCAACTCATATCTAATCTTTCACTCTATAAACATGTAATATTTTAAGAATGTGACTTCTTCGAAAATTCGAAGGCATTTGCGTAAAATGATAATAATATTATCAAATGCAATATGAATTTCGACATGTGCATATAACCTTTTGCCGCCTTTCACTTGCAACGTTTAAAATGCCTTCAATTCGTTGGACAAGTGCAAGTAACTTTCATTACTCGCACTTGTCTAATGGTGATAACGTGCGGGTGCTTTGGGTGACGTGGAGGCTTCTCTTGGATAAATCGTACAGGTTATTCGCGGAAAAATCTGTACGATTTATGTGGAATGTATATGGAATAAAACATCTGACAAAGGTTTGCACGCTCCACCTAAACGTTAATCCTGAAGATTTTAATTATTGATCCAATCTCTCTTTAACAATTCGCAGTTCACCAAATTGTAGCCGCTTTTCCAAAATTTTCATTATTCATTTACGGCCGCTTACAATGCACACTTATATTATTATACTAATTGGAGGCTTATCGCAAAGTATAACGTTAAAATATCGTTCATTGACGCAGCCCTGTCATATCCATTCTGACAAACAGCCACAGCGTCATTTGTCATCATTGAATACATCAAATTAATAGTGAAAAAGAGTTTGACGATTGCAATTATCTAAATATGATATTAACAATTGCTTATTGTTGAGAATCATTACTTTTCAAATGTACTTTTGCGAAAAATGTGTTTTTGACAATTAAAAATAATTTCATATATTTCTCGCGGCGTTACAGAGAGTAAGCTTCAAACTATTCGAAGAAAAAAAATGTCTGTAACTCTTTCTTTCATTTGTAAAATATAGGATTTTTCTTTTCAATACATAACAAACTTGTTGATATACTATTATTGCTTCCCTGAATATATCTCGTCGATTGTCCGTCCGAAGTGATATCTCAAGAACTATCGAACCGATTTGGTTCGTCTTGACAGGGTTCCTTCGTATTGGTATAAACTTATAATCCATGGAGTTAATGTCTGTAACCCTTTCTTTCATCTATAAAATATAGGATTTTTCCTTTCAATACATAACAAACTGGTTGCCAAATTAAATTACGTAGCAACTAAATGCGAAATTATCTACAACTTGAAGTTAAAATGAATAAATCTAAGGGACATCAATGATCGATTTTGGAGTTTCTATTATAATGATCTTAATATCCAATCATCAGTGATTATATTGAATACTAAGCTAATTAATAAAAATACTATTATACTAATGTCTAGATGATTATCACTAAGTACAACATTAAAAAACCGTTCAATGACGCAGCATTATCATATTAATTCTAACATACAGCCGCAACATCATTCTTCATCATTAAAACACGACTTTCAATATCTAAACGCTGACCAACTAAATCAAAGTACACTAATTAGGAGCTAAATGGGTTAATACATTTAACTAATAGTAAAAACGAACTACGAATGACGAATGAATCCTTTTCCGGATTCCCTAATGAGCTGCCATTTTTTTTTTGTTACTGACACAGCACTATTATAGCTGTCACTATTGCATTCGTTAAACCTGTTCTTCTACATGGATCGTATATTAATTTTCGCAAACACCAATCCAACATCGTTTCGAAGTGTCGCTACCGGGAAGACGATAACTTCTTCTTCACTTTCCTTGCGAACTGTAAGTTTAATATAAACGAGACGATAGTTCAGCCATAGAACGAGTGTTAAACTTGCACGTAAGTTGACAATCGACTATCACAGCTGCGAATATCGATTCTTTGGTGAGAATTGAATGGTTCCACGTCTTAAAGCACGAGGGCCAGCGACGCCCTAAGTCGATCGGGTATCCAGCGTTAGGTGGTCCAAATAAATCGAGTATAGCTCGAGTGGGTGGCGGGTTTGGCCACGAGAACGTTTTCGGGCGAAAGAATAATCGTAGCGAAAAATTCGAAGGAACGAAAAGCCGGAGGCTACACAGCTCGCACTGTCACTGATAATACTACATACACACACAGCACGACCTTGCTCACTGTCGCGACATTCTCGACTCTTGAGACGGCCAGGATCAAATAATAGTAAAATAATGCTCCAACTGAGACTGTAACTTTCCGCAAGCATCAAACCGTATCTTTAATTTGATTGAAAATTCTTCTGATTTTACGTGAAAGCTCGTTTATTGAAAATAACAGGAATTCCAAATGAACGAGAGTCGGATAATATAGAAAAATATCGTCCCGTTTAAAATGGCAAAGAGCGTGAAAGGCTTTCGTGGTAAAAAGCGTTTAAAAAAAATACTTTCGAGGGTATCGGCAATTATTTTACGAACGTGAGTCGAAGCTAAATGAAATTGCAGATTTATTGACGTCCAATTGCAACAACCAATCAGCAAAGAGAGCGGCAGAGGGTCGGTAAACGATTTTAATAGAGATTCACGGCGTATCAACATTGGTTGAGTGGATTGCCAGAAGCGATCCGTTAATCCGGATCAATGAGGAAGAAACGTAATGAAATAATGTGTAAGGTCTGACTGGCTTGGCTCTTGGCCAGTTGAAAAAAAAAATCTGTGTAATAGTTGCAGTTGGATAGCCGTCGCAGCCCCGGCGGGCTAGCAAGAAACTTGTTCTCTGCAGATGGAAGTGGGACATGACGAGGGATGATTGTGAGTTAACGGTGCGAGGGATGGAAGGAAGCCAAACGGAATCTAGCTGCGGGGTTGAAAAAAAAATATCTACATTTCCTGGGAAGGTATGAGATCAAAGGGCTGCGTATACGACGCTTGCTAATTTTTCTTTCAATCAGCTGAAAATATCGTTGGAAATTCCATTGCGATAGCGAGAGTGATCTGCTAATTGAGAAAAGATTCGTACCATTGTGATTCCTCACAGAACAGGATGTTTTGGTTACATAAAACATTTTATTTCAAGATTTTCGTGTTGGGATACTCAAAATAGTCCAAAACGTCGAGAAACATGGTTTCGAAACAAAGTGTGTGTGTGTATGCGTGTGTGTGCGCGCAGAGTTTGGAATATTCAATCATCGATAACTCACGAACCGTTAAAGTAATCAGACTTAAATTTGGCACACGAGTGAAATAGTAGCTCCCCTTTGATTGTTGCGATTTTTGACAAATGTTATACATTTAGATTTTATGTCGTTTTTAATATTTCGAAAAGAAGAGCGTGGTCGATCTGACTCCCGTAAAACTTTGGCAACCGAGCTAGACGGTTGTTCGTAGTTGCAAAAACGTTTGAGGTTATTTTTGTAATGAATTTGTCCAATATAGGTAAAGAGATTTTGTATTTAAAAAAATAATAATAAACAAAAAAAACCTTTGTTAGTGCACTAACTCTCGCAAAACGTTAGCTGGCGAGCCCAAACTTTCTACACTAACGAAATACTATTCAGCATTTTTTGATACAGAGTTTTATTAAAACCTGTAAAGTCATTGAGATTTTAAAGGATTTTGAATTTTTAGGCATTGCCTCCCTTAAATGAGGACTTACTATTATTGACACCCTAAATGTGTCTCGTCGGTTGTCCGTTCAAAGTGATATCTCAGGAACTATCGAACCGATTTGGTTCTCCTTGACAGGGTTCCTTCGTCATGGTATAAACTCATAATCCATGGAGTTAAAGTCCAGAAAAAACAATGATTTTTAACTAAAGTTAGCACTCTTATGTCCGTACACTGAGAAAAGAGTACAATTGTAGGCACCAGGATTTGTTAACTGTTAACAAATGGTAAAATTGGATATGGCGAAATAAATATGCTGTTAGAGTAAACAAATCGTTTACTTGAACCTCTGAATTGGCACAAATAATTATTTATCAACAGTTAACAAATTTATATTTTAATGAAATGTTCCGTTATCAGAGTCTGATAAATATAATGTTGACTCAATCAATAGACATTATTCTAATAGTTTGAAGAGAATAAAACATAGATTGAGGGAACTGTACATACAATTGTATGTGTCGTCAGATTAATTTCATTGAACAGAGTTTAAACAGAGCTATTGCAAACACTTATAATAATTAATGTCTTCCATATACTTACGTTTACAGGGTTTCGACTCTACATGCAGGTCCCACGACACGAGGAGATCGTTGAGGTTGCCCATCGATAATCCTGATAAATGTTCACTTTTTGTGCAACACGAACCTTCTGTCAACTCGTTCGCATTGCAAAGTTACTAATGTGAGACAATGGCGACGAGGAAATTATCCGCTGTAGTACGACGATTAACAATAAACATAATAGTCCATGTTAAATGGACGGTACTTATCTCAAATATAGATTTTACTAACTGTTAACAAATCTGTTAACTATCGATCCATCGATCGGTAGTTGAGACACGCGTTCGGTCTCGAGCGTTGATTTGATAACTAAAGGGTGGTTAAATTGTAAGGGCCGATGTTGAATGTGAACCACACCTAAACGTCAAGTTTTTTTCTGCATTTCATTTGACATTTCTCAATTTCAGACTAACTCAATTTGAACCATGGAAAGATACACAATCGAGCAACGCGTTAAAGTTATTCAGGCTTATTATGAAAATAGGCGTTCAAATCAAAATGCATATCGTGCACTTCGTGATTTTTTCGGTCAATTTAATCGTCCAAATGTGCGTACAATCGGAAAAATCGTGCAAAAATTTGAGCAAACCGGGTCTGTAGGAGATATTAAAACACCAGTGCATGCTCGTACAGCTCGTACTGCAGACAATATTGCTGCTGTTCGCGATAGTGTGGCTAAAGAGCCGTCCACCTCAACTCGTCGTCGTGCCCAACAAGTGCACCTCTCACGCTCGTCGTTGATGAACATTATGCATAAAGACTTGCATTTACACGCTTATAAGGTGCAATTGACTCAAGAACTAAAGCCTCTTGACCATTCCAAACGTCGTCAATGGTCAGAATGGTGGCAAGAAATGGCAACAGTGGATGATCAATTTTCGAAGAAAATCATCTTCAGTGATGAGGCACATTTTCACCTCAGTGGATTCGTCAATAAGCAGAATTGCCGCATTTGGGCGAATCATAATCCAAGAGTGATTGTCGAAAAACCAATGCACCTACAAAAAGTGACTGTTTGGTGCGGTTTATGGGCTGGCGGCATCATCGGGCCGTATTTTTTCCAAAATGAGGCCGGTCAAGCAGTTACTGTGAATGGTGTTCGCTATCGTGAGATGATAACGAACTTTTTATGGCCCGAATTGAAAGATATGGATGTGGGCGATATGTGGTTTCAACAGAACGGTGCCACTTGCCACACAGCTAACGAAACAATGGCTCTTTTGCGCGACAAATTCAATGGCCGTGTTATCTCACGTGGTGGCGATGTCAATTGGCCGCCAAGATCATGTGATCATTGACACCGTTGGACTTCTTTCTTTGGGGTTATTTGAAAGAAAAGGTGTACGTCGATAAGCCAGCAACAATTCAAGAGCTAAAGTATGAGATAATTCGGCACATTAACAGCATAGAACCTCAATTATGCCTAAGCGTCATCGAAAATTTGGACCATCGGATGGAGGTGTGCCGCCGAGGTCGCGGCGGCCATTTGGCCGATATTTTGTTCCATACATAATTGAACCATACCATATTATCATAATAAAAAGAATTGACAATAATTTCCTAAATAATTTGTGTTTTATTCAGAATCAACATCGGCCCTTAAAATTTAACCACCCTTTACTAACAAATCTGTATCAGCTTCAATTCAAAATTTGTTAATTACTAAAAAATATCTATTTTCTTCGCCGAGACAACAGTTATGTCAAATATATATTTCATAATTATTAACAAGTCTAGAGTCGTTTCAACTATGTAATCTCGTTGCCGCAAATCGTTCTTTTTAAACATCGAATGAGTTACGAGAAACAAATTGCTCAAATGCTCAAATAAATCGTTCGTTTGACGAAAGTGCCTTTGGTACAAGTTTTTATTACGAGAACACTAATATTTATTAACTATTAATATATTTTGTAACACTTGACAAATATTTTAGATAACGGGACAACTAAATATACTTAATTATTATAATGAATAAACTCTTTTCTCAACGGATTAAATTGTGCTTTACACTTTTACATCTCAAATGATAAAAATGAAAAGACTGGCACAGTTTAAATCATTTCTGATAGCTAGAAATTTACAAATTAATTTAAATAAAAACATTTTTTGTTATTGCAATTTTTTGAAAATGTGTGATCAACATTTTTCTACAACCCCACATTTTCTTTCTTTCGATGTGACAAAACTATTCCTCAAATGAATCGCTAGCCATACGATTTTAAATATGGTTTTTAAAAAAGTTATTTCATAAAAGAAATGCAAATAGGAAAAAACAATTATGATAATAAGACAAATATACTGAAGTTAAAAATGAACTAATACTCACAACACGTATGCTTCGTTAAACGGTTCCGTTAAAACAAAACGAACAATCACCGCTTGACAACACAATATTCACAAAATAAAATATTATATTTAACTGTCAAAAAGCAACCATCGAATAAAACATAAACATTACCACGTCGGTAGTAAATACATGAGAATCATACTAATTATATTCATCTAAATTCTTTGAATAATATAAATAACGCCTTCATGCGAGAAAAGGAAGAACCAAATAAAACAAAATTTGATTTTTGTTTATTACTTTCCAAATCGTTCCTATTCCTACGTAATTAATCCCGTTATACAATCCATATATACAATTCATGTATATATATTTTTTTTTTTAATTGTATCCATTTTCACCAAGTTAATAAAAAAAAAATACTCTTCGATAAAACTTTACATTATTTGAATTTTATCTACAAGCTATAAAACACAACAAACATAATATTGGAAACATAAACTCGAAATGTGAACTGTGATATACAATCCTGTGAGTACATTTTAAAATATCCCAATGGGACATTTTATCATTTTATTTTAGTTTAATTTGTCTACTACCAAAAATTTAGAGTTAACGAACTAAACTACTTGTCGTATCTGCCCAATATTGATTACGAATATTTTCTATAACATTTGGACAAACCAACAGATTGAATTTTTGACTTTGATGTAACTTTAGTTTGTAAAAATGAAAAATCCATAGATTGAAAATTACTTGATCGATCGAACTAAAATTTGACACTCGAGTAAAGTAATAGAAATTTTTTGCAATTATCGTTTAAACATATATTCGAACGATTCGACTTTATGAACTCTTGAATATTATCTTCTAATCTTTTTAATTACAGAACCTAGGTTATTTGATATTGTGACCTTGTGACTCTCATCGTCAAAGAAATTTCCACAAAACGTTTGAGCTGGTGAGACAAAACTTTTTACATAAACGAAATAATATTTAGCTGTTTTTGGTACAGAGTTTCGTAAAAATATGTGAACCAATCGATTTTATACATCATATACATTGAACACCGATGTACCGTTGTATATAATAGCAGTTCATTCTTTTATATCAATTAGTCGTCAATAATGCGTTATCTTGAAAAATGGTTGTTTCATGAACTTTTTTTTTTACTTTTCTTTCATCTTGAACAATTGAAATTAAAGAATCAATGGTACAACGTCGAACGTTGATTCCTTATTATTGTTCAACTTTAACGAAGTTTGCTCTAAGAGAAAGTTAAAAATTGATCAAAATACTTCCTCGCGGAGGTGGCTTTGTCAAAGTGGAAAAATAATGAGAAAGCAATGTACAAGGTTCTACTTTGTCAAATGAAATTAAACGAACTGTTCCTTTATTGGGGTTTGATAAACATCATATTGACTCAACATAGCACTGGTATTAAGCACTGGACAACATAGCACTGGACTCAGGTTGGAGATGAAGCGGGCAGAGCAACATTTGGGTTATCAAACTCAGACTAGAATTTATGGAAACCCCTAATCTGGGTTACGGAAATCCAGAATTTTCAGAATTTTCGGAACGAGAGATAAAGAGAGCCACTAAGACGAAGCATACTCGTTTGGAATATATGCAAGAATAACGAGGCTAACAGAAGCAATGTATTTGACTGAAGACTCTTTCGTGATATTACAAAAAACGTGGCTAGAGGAGAAATGGGGCAAGCGGTGGATAAGTAAGTCGAGTGATAAATATAAATGGTCAGCCAAAGTGAAGAGCAGAGAAAGTAGTAAAGGCCGAGTAAAAGAGCAACAAATAGTTGGAATAAGAAAAGTTGGACTGAGTATGAATGTGAGTGAGTGGGGATTTGGATTAGCACAAGTGGGGGAAGTGAATGGGGAGAAATTGACTATTATTTCAGTTTATAACAACATAGGTTTAACGAGAGTTAAAAAATAGTTGAAGCCCCTGCTACAGAGAAATATTGCGGAAGGAGAAAGGCTGTTAATCGCAGAAGATTGGAACGCAAAAATTAGTCGAGAGGAAGGAAGAACGTGCAATGAGCAGGACGAGGAATGGATAAGACGAAGAATCTGGACTGACAGTGCTGAACAGTAGGGCCCTGTGTTATTATATACTGGATTTGATTAAAATCAAGGAGGACGAGCCAAATAGAACACCAGTGAAAGCTGTGGAAGTGACTCCACGTACGGAGTCCGATCACCTCCCAATAACCGTAACCTTGGAGAGTGCCGAAGAGAAGGAGAATGAAGGAGGGAGAATGGAAACGCAAAGGGAAAGGATTGGGAAATCCTTAATTTGGAATTAAGTAAAGGCAGAAGAATACGAGAAAATAATTACCGATCTATGGGAATCGAAGTTAAATTGGGGCTCGCCAAACGAAAAGCTGGAAAAACTAATCGAGGTGATAAGAGAAGCAGCGGAGAGAGCATGGATGACGAGGAGAACGAGAAAGAGCAAAAGAAGACCGTGGGTCGACGAAGAGTGCAAAATAATAAGAAATACAGTGGGCGAGGGGGGATTAATTTACAAGATATTTGAAATCGAAGAGGGTCGTCGATAAGCTAAATCTGGCTAGGAAAAAGAAAGAACTGAAGGAATTGTACGAAGAAAAGTGGAAACAGGGGAAAAGCAAGAGTATGACTGATTTTTGGGATGCGATCAGAACGTTCAGATCCAGAAATTAGCATCGTTAGCCCGCTATAAAAATCAATTAGGAGGAGCGGAGAACGAGGAAAACGAAAGAATAAATAGCATGGACGGTGAAGAAGAGACGAGAGGAGACGACGACGAAGAGCTCTATAAGCCGAATCGGGACATAGAGCTGGTAGAAATGGTAAAGGTAATGAAAAATATGAAGAAGAAAAAAGCACCGAGAGAAGTTGGGGTGAGTCTCGAATTCCTGAGAGAAAGGTCGGTAAACAGGATAAAAGTTCGGCACGAAATTGTAAACGAAATTTAGAAAAAAGGCCGATGGCGGAAATATAGCAAGTAGCGAAGATTTATCCAAACTTCAAAGCTGGGTATGCGAACGAGGTAGCAAATTGTCGAGAAGTATCATTACTTCGTGTATGATACAAAATTCTAACAACTATAATGGCTGAAAGATCGAGGGGGTACGTGGCTCGAAAGGCACAACAAGCTGATTAGAAATTAGAATGGATTCAGAGCGGAGAAGTTAACGAAGGACCATATTTTCGTATTAAATTGCCCCATAGGAAACCGACTGAAAAATAAAGTTTTGTTGATATTCAGGCCGCTTTTTATATGGTGGATAGTGAGCTGTTACTAGAAAAGCTGGGACGAATCGTAATCACCTTCTATAAGTCATAAGAATATCCGCACTCCTCGGTTGTACCATAACAATGCGTTATAACTACTCTGCTCTTGATAGTCCCATTAAGGGACGATTTTGGACAGTGTGTCTTACAAAGGGATAACAGGCAGAATGCTGAAAATGATAGGAAGTATACACAGAAGAATGGTACACGAAGTCATTACACACGAAGTTTGTTCGGCAATTTTTATGACGAGACGTGGCGTGCATCAAACGTTCCCCCTCAGCCCTACGTTGTTCAATATATTTTTAGCACGAGCATCGAACAAACGAAAATGTTTGCTCCAAAGTTCACAGACGACGTAACGCTATTGGCTGAGGACGAACGAAAGCTTAACGTAATACTGAGAACGTTAGTTAGGTACGTGGATAGAAACCGGATGTTGGTTAATACAGCAAAGACGAAGGTAATGACATTTCGAAATGGACGAAAGAAGAAAAAGGAGGAAAAGCGGAGGTACGGACGAAATGAGTTGGAAGAAGTGAACAGCTACAAGTATCTGGGATTCTGGTTCACACCCAAAAATTCGTATACGAAACAATTGAAGGTTTAGGCGGGAAAAGCTCAGCGTGCAACAAATGCAGCGTGGAGAGTAATGAAAAGAGCGAGGATAAACCGACTGAAAAGAAGATACCCTGATCAAGGCAGAACTAACTTACGGAGCAGAAACATAGGGATCGGATGGAGGGAAAGCCTGAATATCTAAAAGACGGCAGGAAGATATAACAAAATGATGATGTGAGTAAACGCTAATACGCGAGCATATATATGGAGGATGGAGGCAGAAAGTAAAAGTAGAAGCGAGAAAAAGGACGAGTAAATACATAATCTGCATTATGAAGATGGAACAAAGAAGGTGGTCAAAAATATGTTTAAAGGAGAAGATAAGAGACTGTCGAAACAGATACGCATCGAGGTGGGCGACGAAGGTGGAAGCAGCATTTAGAAGAGTCGGGTACGATGAAGCATTGGAAATGATGAAGAAAGAACGATAGATAGATAGAAAGATTGAAAGTGAAACTGAGAGAAGGTCGTAGAGTAAGAAAATGAGCAAAATATCCAAAGTGATTGGAGCCGAATAGAGACATCAAAATTCTGCCCAGAATGTGGGCGGAGGAAGGACACGGTAGGTCCAAAAACATTACTGGGAGCAGAGAGGAAGAAGCGACAAGGATAAAGAGCAATCGGCCAGGATGAGATGGGAAAATGTGGTTAGAACTGGGAATAAGGGATTTCAAGAGAAGAGTCGAAGACCGTGTGATATGGGAAAAGAAAACTTGAAACACGTAACGAAATGTCGTGAATTTTGAAAGGAAGTAAACAGAGAGTTAAGAGAGGAAGTGGACAAACTATTCCGAGGCGGAAATGTGCAAGAGGAGTGGAATACGCTGCTCGAAGGAGGTGTCAAACCAGCTGTCTATAAATATTGCCGAGCATATAAAAGCGCGGTGAGAGAGATAAAAGGGAACGAAAGATAGATAAAAAAACGGAAGGAAGTGAGGAGCGAGTAAATAGAGGGAAGAAGAACGTTGGGATTAGTGTTACCAAAGACTTAAAAGTATTAGTCTTATAAGAGCAATTTATGTAAACGAGTGTGAAACAAAAATTACATTCTAAAGCCCCAAAGGGCAAGAATGGAGAATAAATACATACATACATCATATTTATGCCTTAATAAAATTATTTATAATTTAAAAAATGATAAAATATTTTTAATAGCAGAACAAATGTATGAATCACTTGTACTTAAATGAAATTACACATTAACACAACAATAACGCATATGGAACATCAAACGCGATGGTCAGACTCGAAGAAAATATCGGCAACAGCGCACATACCTTAATAACTAAAAAAAAAAAAAATATTTCGCTATCAACAAGTAACGGTAAACTGGTGACGCGGATCTAACGCACGCTTAAGAGATGTCCCTAAATATTTTGTCCGTGGTCGGAGAAACCTATTGAAGTCTACCAGTTGAGTTGTACTCGTGAAACAAGGATTTGGATAAAATTTACTCAACTTAACGTTTACCCCCATTTTGTGTGTTGTTCTAGGGTTAAAATAAACGCAAAATGCATGTTGTATACAATTTGCAACTTCAATTAATTTTAGTTAACGAGTACAATAATATTATTATCACTTCGAACCTATGTTCGTATCGAGCCAGACGAGAGAGTGACGCGTGTAATGTCGCAAGCGTCGAACACCCTGCGTTCGAGAAAGGGCTTTGATTTACGTTCAATGAAGCATCAATTTTTTATCTCGCCGGCTGATCTCGATCTTCACTCATTCGTTCATTAATTTTCATTCCAACCCTCGTGAAGCAAATAAACCAGAGGGTTACCAGTCGGAACATGAAGGGCTTGTATACGCGAGTGATCCCAGACAAATACCTACCTACCTGTTGCTCGGACCTCAGAAAACGTTTGATGTGCGATTTGTTCTGTACCAGAGTCGCCGCGAATCCATTCACAACATTTTCATGTCTCGAAATATTTATAAAGGGAATAGCTCGTCGCTCAACCGCAATCAGGAATAGAGTAAAGTCACCAATGAATTAACAGCTCAACTACTTCTTTATCATGAGTTTTGCAAATAAATTATTTCAAACATGCTGCGACAACTTTTTTACAACGGAGTATGTAACGAAAAGCAACTTAAAAATATCGTATTTTCATTGTCAAATAAAAGTTAACGTTGTAATCGAAAAAATCGATAGCACCATTGAATTAACGAGCCAATTTAACCTACTTTTTTCTTTTAATCGAAATTAGATTTCGATGGCAGAATGAGCATCAAAAGTAGCAAGAAAATTAATGAATTTAGCAAACAACGTTGATCTAAATCATCGTAAATTCTCATGAGCGTTAAAAGAAGGCTTCGTTCATTTAACGGTGGCTGCTCATTCATTGGTGACGTTGCAAATATTTTTGAAAACGTTAATTCTCAACTTTCTTTAATGGCAATTTATTTCAAAGTGCTGGTACATTAAATAAGTTGCAGAGGTAATTCTGTTTAAGAACTTAGATCGAACATTCGTCATGGAAAGCCTAAACAATGATGATACAAATAAAACGATTGATCGATCTCTCACACTGAGTTTCAGAAATCTAAATTACTTTCTACGATCAAACGTTACAAGTTCTCGTAGGTTCGTGATTAAGAATGTCGCTCAATCCCTCAAATCTTCACGGGAAACGATATTTCATTACGTCCTTGTATCACACCACACAATATTTCTCTGTCATGTACACAACAAAACATTTTCAAAGTATCCAATCCCAAATACGTCAAGTTGACAAAAACTTAACCCCTAAGTGGTGGGCAAAAGTGAATGAATTATAAAGCAGTCGAGAACTCTGTGTTTTCGAATACACAGAATATAGGCATTGAGGCTTGTTGACGCAAGAGATTCAACGAAAAAATTGAAATGCAACACAAATCTATAAAAAAAAAAGAAGAAAAAAGTCGTCGTCGCTCGGAATTGATTTCATGATAAATGATTCACGCTGTGTCGGGGGTGATAGGTCGAGGAGGAGAAACCGTTGTATAAATACAGAGAATACATGGTGTGGGGAAAGAGAGAGAAAGAGCAAGAGACAGAGCACTTGCACACAACACGATGTTGTTACTATGTTGACTGAAATAAATTAAGAAAGGCGAAGCGAGCCACAAGGAACTTACGTCGTACCGAGAGAACGCCCTGAGGGTTTAGAAGAGCTGTCGCCTTGGTCGTCGTCGTTGTCGTCACGCCAGCAAACCAACACTATTACAGGAGCGGCGACTCGATCCCGCTATAGGTACTGCTTGCTTAGCAAACTGAGTACCGGGTTGTAAAGTCAGGTTTAAAAAAAACTAGTAAATACGACAAGACGTAGTTCGTGGCAACGAAGAAGAAGAGAGGGGAGCGATCTTTCTCGTGACCCGGAGGGAGTAATTTAATTTCGGGTATCCAAGTTATTCCCGCAGATTTTAATGATACTTAAACTGGAAAACCCCAAGTTCTTCGTAAGAGTTTTAAGGTACAGCTTTAAATTTAAAAGGAGAGTATATTTGGCCGCGTTGAATAGGGACGAAAAAAGCAAGGATGCAATATAAAACCTTGCACATTGCTTACTCGTTATATTCCACTTTTTACAAAATTACCTCTATGAGGAAGTACGGCGATTAATATTGGATTCCTTACCGAAAAAGCCTTATCAGAATGTTAAAAAGTAATTATAAGGAGCCGGAGAGCTATTAAATTCTGCTAGTAATTGAAGTTTTACAAAAAAAATGCTATAAAATCTCATTGCTTTAATATATTTTAACGAAGAATGTAATCAGCAACGACAAACTTATCGCGTAACTATTGTGACAAATTTTAGATCGATTGCTAACGTAATACTCAAATTTCTTAAGAAGGTTCACAAGGTAGAGAGAAATGCATAAGAAAAAAGTTAAATTTTTATCACACACATCTACTGTAGAAATATGACTATGAAATATGATATGAATTATTGGAAATTTGTCAGATGCACCGTTTACATAAAAATCTTGTATCTTATGACAGACGCTTGAAACATACGTTCTTATGGCTTACATTAAAATTCCGTGTTTTTCCCACCATAACTCTGGTGTCTATTTCAACAGAGTTCAATAAAGTAGCATGACAAAAATTAGATCGATCGTGTACTTGGTTTATGATTACTATTCAATATAATCACAGCACTTGCAGTTTTTTGCAGTAAAAGGGTGTCGCACTCTCGCTCGCCCTTTACCGCGCGATGTACGATTGTGCCTATCCCTCCTGATTCAGCACGTATCTTTCTGATAAATCTCTGTAATAAAAACACCCAGTATCAAATAGAAATAGAACTTCTACTATCTGAAAATGATTTTAACGTTGAAAAACATGACACGAAAGAGAATCGCTGGCAATTAGGACTACGAGGTACCTCATTGATTGAATATAAACGACGAGTAAAGCACAGCACAGTTTTTTTAAATTCAATCCTCCCCTCTTGTGAGATTTCTTTTTTAAGTCCACATCTATATACTTGAATAGAATGAGAGTCAAGAAAAAAGTAAATAAATCATAAAAGTTAAAAATTAAATAGTTTATTAAACACATATTCGCTTATAGTGTTTATCGCTGACATAATATTTTATAAAAATAGTTCATGGCCGTATTTCAAATAATCTGATCGAGTTTAGGAATCTATGTACTTACCATAACTTTCAATAACTTTGGTATTTAAAGTGCCGAGAAGTAAACTCGACTTGTCAAACTATTAAGGTGGCTGTTCGGCAGAGTGCCTGAGGCGGCAATAATACAACCCTGATGAGAGACAGCTCTCTCTGGTTGAAACATCCAATAGAATTTTTAAAGTAACGATAAAATTGAGAGTAGTGCTTAATCGTATTCTATAGATAGAATGTATCTATCTAGTCCAAGTTGAAGTGAAGATAGGTTTTCTATTTAATATAATCAGAACGTTCTGTTGTGACGTAATGGTACGATAGAAATTTATTCTATATCTATTGTAATAAATTCCATCCAAGTGGGGGGGAATCCAGCGATTTTTTACGCAGTTCCTCATCGTCTACGTCATTTCCGGCTAACACTTCGACTGTGGGCGGAAGTTTAATACACTTATTATTGTCTAAATCAGGTCCAATCAGAACCTTAATTCGTCCAACAAAGGATAGAGTTGCTCCTTTGTCAAGCACTCCGATGCACAAATTGTTAATAACAGAGTAGGATTATTGTCGGCAATGAACCAGAAGTTTGCTGGCCAAACAATTGAAATTTTACGAATATTTTTAGCAACGATAAATATTCCAGAATTATAGCAAATGCAGCCGTTATCGCCATAAAGTTTGCTTATCACTTGGCTTTTAATTGAAAGTTAAAGCCGTTTAAAATTATTCGGTTATCCCCACTACTACACTATATGTATTGTATTTTTACATAATGAGTACGATAAATTTGATTTATTAGATTTCAAGCTAACCACTTGGCCAATTTACTTCTTTCATACTGTGGGCGAAAAATAATTATCCAGATGTATACAGCAACGTTCGTTTATTGATAAAATTTTTAGAAATAACCCGAAACGATGAGAAGCTTCATCGAGGAGTGACGCTACTCTTCCTCGCTACCCGTATTTTTAGATTCTTTTTCTAACAGCGGTTGAATTCAAGAAAATCGTAAAAGTAAGGGACTCCCGGAACATTTAAACACAATCTTCTTAATATCGAACGTATACTTACAAAGATGTTCAAATGTGAAACCTACGGTATATGGAACATATACCGTGTGTTCCCTGTATTAATTTTAAATCGAAATATGAAAAATGAACAATTTTTTAAACTCCCGACTGCTAGAAACTATAATAAACAGGACTTAAACTTTAAAAAGTTTTCATATTAAAATAAATCTAAAAAGGATGAAATAACTTTCTACGTCATTTTAGTTAAATGCATATTTAAATGGTAATATTTAAATGGTATTATGGTATATTTAATGGTAATATGATAATATGGACGTTTTCTAATGCAGAAGAAAATGTCCATATCGTATATCATTTTTCTTTCAAATTAGGATCCAGAAGCCAGCATGTGTTTTGATATATAACGGACGGCTTGCAATGTTCAGGAAACGTCTCCCAACTGTAGTGACAGCGGTAAATGAATTATTCTAATTTAAATGCGAAATTAACTAAAATGAAATCGAAAGTTATTTCATCTTATTTAGATTTATTTTCATATGAAAACGTTTTTAAAGATAAAGTTCTATTTATTATAGTTTCTTGCATTCGGGAGTTTTAAACGCTTAACGATTTTTTTTATTTCATACTTTTTTAAAGCTAATTCAATGTAACTTTTTATATCATTTTGATAATTGCTATATATTTTTATATTTACTATATTTATTAAAACTAAATGAGCTAAATAATTTTTATTGAATATATTTTATTTAATCGCTCAATAATTTTTCAACTCTTCCATTTAGAATTAAAGCAACAAAGGTAATTAGAAAATTGTCTTGCGTTTTTATTAATTTCTAGTTGTTAACAACATCTATGATGTACAACGAAATTATTAACATTTACATGCTGTCGAATAAAATATATATAGAAATATTAACTGAATTCCATGTGCTCTTTCTCTCACCAAAAAAAAAAAACAAAATTCATGAGTTCTTGATGTTAATAACTATTTAAACTTATTTAATTAGATTCTCAATAAAAAATATCTTTAAGTTAAACAATGTTGTGCATGAGGGCTAGCTTTGAGATGTAAATAAACAATTTCAAGGCACTAACAAATTTTTTTTCTCCTCAGAAACATCAATCGATTTTGAGTCTTGAAAAAAGAAAACAAAGGTCAAATCTCTTTCATTTTACTCCCTCAGGCTATATCCTGTATGGGTAGACCTACATACCCAATGCGACAAAAACGAAATAACTTTCTTATCGCGATACTCCACGACATATTGTTACCCAACCTTTTCTTTGGAAGAGTTTTTTATTTTTTTTTCTATTTCTTTTATTTCTTGAAACATCCCCGACCTTATAGCTCGGAGCCACAGATTGTGATTACAATCAGTCGCAAGCTCTCTATCTACTTTAATACGTGTGATCGAGCTAAAAAAAAATCGAATAAGGTGCCCATTTTCCCAAGTCCCTTGTTGTACACCGTTCGCTCACAAAAATACACTTACACACATCCCATGAAATATTTGAGGCATTATCCCGCGGGATTGTCCGTATTCCGACGATACAGGATCATTTATTTATACGTTTTACTCAGCGGCTACTTTACCCTCTCTCTCTCTCTCTCTCTCTCTCCCACTCTCGTTACCCACACAATCTTTTTCCTGTTTTTTCTCTTTTGATGGAATACCTCCACTTCCACTATTATTATTATTTTTATTATAAAGAAAGTAGCAGAAGCCGAGCCTTCGGTTATCTTCAACTCTGCAAATTTCTTTTACAACTGACTTAATTTTGTAATTTTTTATCAATGCCCTACCACATTGCCAGTAAAATATCAAAGAGTTGTATTGAAAATAAAACAAAAAACGATTTCTATGCAAATTTAGACATCAATGATATGTAGCAAATCAATTAAATGCTTCCTTATGTATAGAACATTTGAAAAGATAATTAATGAATGACATTTTGCGATGCTAATCAGAGCTGGACAATGTAAATGTTGTATAAAGTACGCACTATCCGTGAAAAAGGCGTTAGTAATGAATGACGAAATGTAAATAGACATCAATGATATGAAACGTACCATAAAGTACTTAAAGCTCGTATATTTGAAGTACTTTTGACTTAAAAACTCCAAACTTTAAGGTACTGGGTCTCATCTGAATGAAAATCGTCCATTGATAACTATTCGTCAATAATCGTTGATAGGATTTTCGAGAATAAATCTTGAGATATAAAATAAATAGGAAATTCGTAAGTAGAGGAAAACAATACATTGTTATCGATTCAGGGAAAAGTATTTTATTTTTATTTTTGTCCTAATTTTTTATTGTTAACTAAAAGTAGATATAACGTTTTTTCGTTCAAGTTTGTCACTTGTGCAAAATAAGCAAAAAAAGACATGAGAAATTGGCTAAAATGGTGAAATAAAAATATTTTTTTATGGTTCGCCACAATAACCATAACTTTTTTTTACCACTTCGAGTCGGTCCCAGTTTTTTTCGTAAAAGTTTTCCAAGCAAAACAAACTGCCGTTGGATTTATAAGTCTAGGATGGTTCTTTAGTTTTTGACACATTTTGATATTTGCTTTGATACTTATTTTCTGAAGAAAAGTGAGCAACCGAATACAACTAGTGTTCCATCCCCACTAACGATTCAACATATTATCGTTGATTGCTCAGTAAAACAATAGATTCGCCAAAACCTCCAAATTACCCGAGATGTCAAGAGATAATTCGGTAATAAAAAAACAGCGCGAAAAAAGTGTTGAAACTATTGAAACAAAAATAATGTATACGACAAAATATAAACGCGCTACAAGTGTATTAATAGTTTTTACAACTGCCAATCGCTAAAAACTTCGATGTTGATGTAACGTTAAAAAAACGTTAATTAAAAGAAAATTGGTAAACTGCGGTTGACTCAAATTTCAGGAATACGCAATATTTAGAAAAATAAGATGGGATAACAGAATATTAACAAATAAAAATGTAAAGTGAGATAAAAAGTAACGGGAGGGTCGTATCTCTGAGTACCAGGGGCAAAGTAACATCTCAGAGCTTTCATTCCGTTCTCGCCTGGGCCTAGACAACATAATTATTTTTCTTCGTCGGAGCTATAACAAGATTTTAAATAAAACTTGAACGCTCTGACAGGAATTGAAATAACAACGTCAGGAGGGCATCAGCGAACGAAGAAAGATTATTAAACGACAAAAACAAATTAATCGAAAGCTACGAAGTGAAAATAAATGTAAATAGTAATAAAAAAAATTGTGGGGTCAAGTGATAGAGCGGGGGTAGAAATCTCACAATACGACAGCACGTCGGTTCCATTAAATTCGTTCTATTGAAAAAAGCTTGAGAGGAGGGGTAGGCTTCACTCGGGTTGGTTGAGCCTCGACGACGTTCAGCTGACCGACCGATCGAGTTAACGAGCCGAGAGTGCCATCAGCTACGGGGATATGGGGAATGCGTGGGAGTGCTCGAATACTCCATGCACTCCTCCAGCCTGTCTCATCCCTGCCTCCAGGGCACTTCTACCCTTTTCGAACCTGTAGAGTCAAAATAATGGAAAAGCTTCAAGGTTTAATGAATTGAATATTTAATCTTGCTGCGTTAGTGATATTAAAGAACTTTTGTTATTCGGAAGCCATTTGAATTTATTTTAAAGAGGCACCATACCCTGAAGAATCTTAAGTGAGGTTAGAATGATATAATGTGAGTGAGGGAAAAATTTAATTATTTTCTTTTCAATTATTAAGTAGAAAATATGTTTTTTGGCACGTGTTGCTGTGACCAATCAATAATATAAGAAAGGTGATCGCTGTGGCGATGAAAGGCCAAATGGCCTAGCCTGAGACATTTGGTTATAGGTGTTGGATTATTCAGTCACTAGTAATAAGAATTATTTCCATCTCTAGACTCTGTAGGTTGAGTACAAAAACGAATCGGCGTGGAGAGTGCCGGAGAGAGAATATAAACATAAACAACATCTCTTGAGAAGAAACAACAGAGCGTTCTTTAATTAAGTGACGATATTCATTAGGATCTTTGTGACCAGCCTTTAGTCTTCTAGAGATACTCGAATAAGAAAGACGGTCCTCCTCGTACATGAAAATAAAAGTTTAATTTAATTCAATGGGTTTCTACAATATTTACTTTCCCATTTCCAATAATAGGCTCCCAATGAAACAATACGTTCTTTTGCTTCCTCATAGAAAAATGACGGTGAAAATTGACGGTGAACATTTTTTTTTCCAGTTTTCAATTCAACGTGTTCAAAATGTCCCAAAACGTCGAAAAATCATATTTAGAATAAATGTCCGGATGAGTGCGCGCGTGCGTGTGTGCGTGTGTGTGCATTGTTCTGGCATTGTAAAATTGAAATGTCTATAACTCGAGAACGGTTTGAGCTACAGTGCACTCGTTTCGCATAGATGTTAATCTCTACAACCTCTTTATTCACTGTATTTTTTGTTGAAATTGCTCGAAAAATGATAATTTTACGGCATTTTGAAATTTTCAATAAATCCCCGAACGCTCTAGTTTCCGTAAATTTGAAGATATTCGGCAAATTAAAAAAATATAAATAGAATATCATAAAATGACGGTTTGTATTGAATTCGGGAAACATTGGTCGAACGGTTCAGATATTATAAATTTTGGAATTTTTCGAAATATCGTAAAATCGCTGTAATTTTTGGAAATTTCAAAATATCGTGCTGATTTTTTTTTTTTTTTTTTTTTAATAGAGTGTTATAAAAGTAAAGTTGGTATACATTTTGGAGAGCATCGATCAAACGGTTCGGATATTAACATGCTCCAAATTGAAACTTGCAAATTGCTTCCTCGTGATTCCGCACGATGCACGAAGCTTCCTCTACGAGGAAGCCAAAAGTAAGCAACATCGTTCCCCATACAGTGGAATTCGAGCATCGTTCGGAATCTCGAGAAAGCAATTTGCAGCTTTGTTACGTATTCGATCCTTCTAGTGGATTCTCTTCAGAAACTTTAATTCTTTAGTATCAATACAATATGTGTGAAAGAATAATAAAAATAACAAAATTGATAAACCGAAACAGGTGACCTTCGAAATCGGAAAATAAATATACGTTACGATCAAAAAGTACCGTGAATTTGTCAATAAAACGAAAACGGTTCAATTGTTTATCGATATTTATTTTATTCCCCTCAATGTAATCTCCATCGTAAGCAATACACATATTCCAACGCTTCTTCCAATCCTTGAAACACTTTTCATAGACCGATTTTGGAATCGCCTTCAGCTCTTCCTGCGAATTCTCCTTTATCGCCTCAATCGTCTAAAAACGCTTTCCGCGAAGTGGTAACTTGAGTCGTGAGAACAGGAAAAAGTCACACGGGGCCATGTCAGTTGAATACGGAGCTTGCGGAACGGTATTAACGTTGTTTTTCGTCAAATAGTCGCGTACAAAATGCGAGTGTGAGCCGGTGTATTGTCGTGGTGAAGAAACCACGAGTTGTTTCTCCACATGAAACTTGTCTCATGCCCAAAACATCGTGCATAACGCTCTGCATCGATCCGAACGAGATACCAAGATCGGCTGTTATTTCCCTGATGCTCACACGACGATCTTCGAGCACAATTTTCTTAACTTTTTCGATGTTTTCGTCAGTCACGAAGGTGGATGGACGACCGGAACGAGGCAAATCATCAATCACAGTACGGTCCGCTTTAAACTCTTTGTACCACTCGTATGCTTGTGTTTCCGACAATTGTCGAGTCCCCGTAGGCTACCGTAAACATTTTCAACGCTTCCGCACATGATATTTTGTTAGAAACGTAAAATTTCAGGCACACTCTTTGCTCAACTAAATTCGACATAGCGAAATTCGTAGAGTACACCAAACAATGACTTGTTTACAAAGCTATTACGCACAAACTATCTAACAGATCACCCTTAAAAGTGACATGTAAGCAACTGACAGATGTACCAACCTAGAAAACAAATAATTTTGACAATATCTCAAAGGTGACTCGTTTAAATGAGAAATTCCGGGTACGTTTCGATCAGAGAGTAAGTGCTTAAATGCGAAGCATCGGTATGAAGATAATAAATGTAATTTAACTTTAAAATGTCATCAGTATTTTATGGATGTGCAAACCTGGGAACTAAATATATCGGTATACAGATAATTGGACCGATAAGCGTACCTACTTGTTATGTTTATATATAATACTGGAAATCATCTCTCAGCTACGAGAGCCACGTAGACGGAAGGATGTGCGGAAGTGCGTGTTTGTATCCAACGTATAGCGATGGCGGTTGAGAGCGTCACATTGTGTAGTCGTTAACTGTATGTCAAATAAAAATAGTTATTCAAATCGTTATGTATAATGCAACTAGTCATTTATAAAAAGTCTAATATCAATAATTATTAAAATAGTTACATATAATGCAAATAAAGTGTAAGTCAAAGAAGTGAAGAAAGTAATGATCAGTTGTAAGCGTAGTCGATATGAAACTTTAAATAAAACAATGCTGTTATCAAATTTTTTAATAATGTTATTTATTCTAAATGATTTTGTAATATTACGAAACTGTTGAAAACATAATTAATTCCTATATTGAATGTCATCCTGTAAGAAATATATAGTCTAGCATTATTTATGGACAGAGACACCCATAATTCTTGTCAATTATTACCGATAAATTAATAGAAAAAATAACTAAATAAATAAGATAATTAATTAATTTTTTTTTAAATAATATGTCGTTGCCAACATATCCAAACCCGTTGAAAATGTCAAGGGAAATCAACGACCAAACTCTCAACTGACACTAAAGATTTTTTAAAAATAAAGCACATCGCGTCAATAAGTAGACACCTTCCGTCTACAACGTCATTACGAGTAATGAGAAACAAGAAAGTTTGAAATGGCAGGAGGATGGGTGGTTGATAGTGGAAACACATATGTCAGTAGGAGAAGTTGCATCCATGGTAAAATAAGCGGAAGGAAAAATGGCTATAGAGAAGCAAGGGGTGCGAGGTAGCATAGTGAAAGAGCGTGTAGGCAGAATGAAAGAATGTGGAGATAGGGATGCGGTTGACCAATGTGTTGTCTAAAGTGAACCTGCCTAAGAGAGAGAAAGAGAACCAGTATATTTAATAAATACCACCCAACACAAAGATGGTGGGCCAATATATGAGGAGATAACGAAACCTTCGGTGGAAACAATGATACGAGAGACTGGCAATAGAAATATACCGATAAATATGAAATTACAAGTATAACTGTAGCCATATTTAATATAGTAATCATTAAGTTCACAGAATGGGAAGGCCTCTATAAAAAAATATTCCTAACCCACCAAGGATTGACATTGATACCTCCAGATTAATTGTCTGCTCCTATATCGACAAGATTTACCATTATCTTCTCCGGATGCTACGCACATGTGACATTAACTTGGTAATAAATAATAAACATAATTCAATGTTAATAACAGGCTCTACGAAAGACAAAATTGGAAGATTACAAAGATCCTATTTGGTTTACCAGATTAATCGTAGCGATTATGATTCTGTTTACATTGGACAGACTAAAGGTCACTTAAGAACTTGGATTAATGAGCACAAAAATAGCATTAAGCATTTTAATAATAGTTCACAAACGGCATTAACTAATCGTGTGAGATATACCCAACACAACTTTGATTTTAACAATACACATGTTTTAGCTTTTGAATCTAATTATCGTAAACGATTAATGAAATGTTACATATTTTTAAAAAATCCAAATTCCATTGATTCCAGGACTGATGTCGACAAATTTAGCTTTATTACACTGCAATGATCTAAATAAATTAGGTTAACAACATCTACAACATTGCTACATGTTTGTTATACTTGTAACTTCATATTTAGGTATATTTCTAGTGTCAGTCTGTCATATCGTTGTTTCCACCGGAGGGTTCGTTATCTCCTCGTGCATAGGCCCACCATCTTTGTGTTGAGTGGTATTTATTAAATATACTGGATCTCTCTTTTACACAGTTTCACTTTAGACAACACATTACACCCGCATCCCTCTCTCCACATTCTTTTGTTCTGCCTACACGCTCTTTCACTACTCTATCTCGCATCCCTTGCTTCTCTAGCTATTTCTCCTGCCGCTTATTTTATCATCCTTGCAACTTCTCCTTAAGGCCTCGTATACGAGATTTTGTCGATAACAAAAATAAAATTATTGAAATATTATAAAATGCCGGAGTCGTTCGGTAAGTAAACGATTTTTCTTGACGCACGCGTTGATGATAATCTTCGGCGTCGAACTGTGTAAACTGTACGTCGAGTGTATAAAAAATAAAATTGTCATTTTTATAATTACATAATAGATGACCCTTCCGTGAAAACCAACAAAAATATTTTTTAAATAAATGTAAAAATGGGAGTACTCGAATATTTTGACTCAATTTTTTACTAATAAATTATTATTTTTGTTTTAAATGGTAATCAATTGTTTATTTATCAAGGTTCACTCAATAATTATTGATAAATAGAATATGCTGTGAAAATTTGAAGGCGTTCGGAACCTCGTTTCGTAAGTTTGAACTATCACGAGGTCAAAAGAGCGATTCGTGGGAAAATGGCTTTAAGGTTACCGATAGGAATCGCCACGCGGTATCAATCTTATATTAATTAAGCATGCTTCCTGTCGTTTCTGGCGGAGATCCGGGCCTTCTTTGTCGATTTTTACTTTCTCACAGAGGATGCTTTGTGACGGTGGCAAATTTTTTTTCCAGTTCTCAACGTCAACGTGTTCAAAATGTCCCAAAACTTCGAAAAATCATATTTACGAAAAATGTTTGGATGTGTGTGTGCGTGCGCGCGTGCGCGCGTGTGCGTGTGTTGCTCTGGCACTGTGAAATTGAAACGACTACAACTCGAGAAAGGTTTGAGCTACAGTACTTTGTTTGGCACAGATATTAATCAACATAATCTCTTTATTTACTGCAAATTTTATCAAAATTCCTCATAAATGACAAATGTTACGGCTTTAATTTTCAAAAAAATGGCAGTAGTTGCTCCAATTTCCGCAGCTTCAGAGATTTGCTATTTTTTTTTTCGAATTATTGTGAAAACGAATTTTCGAATTTTAACGAAAAATCGTGAAATCCTTCTAATTTTTGCAAATCCTAAGATATCGTGATAATTTTTTTTTTTTTTAATAGAGTATTATAATAGTAAAGTTGGTATTAATTTTGGAGAGGATCGGTCAAACGGTTTGAATATTAACAAGCTGCAAATTGCTTTCTCGAGATTCCGCACGATGCTCAAAGCTTCCTCTACGAGGAAGCCAAAATTAAGAAAGATAGTATAGATAGTTCCTCATAGACTTTGAACATCGTGCGGAATCTCGAGGAAGCAATTTGCAAGTTTCAATTTGCAGCTTGTTTAGTTTATATAGGCGTGGCAGATAAGCGTACATCGTCTAAATGCTCGCTAACTGCCACCGCATTCGCTCCAATGGTAATATCGAGGTTTTGCATATGTTTCGAAATATATGCAGCGATTTCAACAATCGTTATATAACTGAATAATATTTTCGGAGCGATTTTCCACATTTTAGGGATCGGACAATCGTTATTATTTGGTGTGAAGCCTCCTAAACATCTCGCCGGTAACTCATCGCTACTAAGGGTGTCATAAATCGGTTTAACTACTTCGGCTACAGTTTCATCGAGTGCAGGCTTATGCGTATATACGAGTAAATAGAGATTATTTACGACTTCGGCTTGTCGCCAACGTACACCAACTTGCAATTATTTCTTATAGCTTATTCGTAAAACACCGTCGATTCATCGATCAATATTACGATCAATTTGCCGCTTCCTTCGAGAGCTTTATTTTGTTTTTTAACGTTACAGAGTCTGCTCTCCGTCTCATTCGTTTTCGAACATGTCCAATGCATTCACGTTGCTTTTCATCGTAATGTCCTCTTCGTACGGTTGAGCTTCCGTTATGGACGCGAATGTTTTCGCATCGCCATCTCTAACATAATATAAATATTTTGTTTTATGTAAATCTTGAGATCGTTTGAACATTTCAACCATTGCATCTACTTCCATTTCTCTAGAACTTTCTTCGTGATTTCTTGTGCATTCAGTCTCATGCTCTTCGTACCATTCTTCATAGTCGTCTGTTACCCGTTTGTCACTCCACAATTTGTACGCCTTACAAAATGACACCTTGACGGTAATATCGATAGTTTTTACAGATAAAATGCAGACAAGTGTCGTGACACCCTGCAACGAAGAAAAACCTCTTCACGGACTATCCCCGGCGATTCAAACAAAATCGTTGATGTTTTCGTTCGTTGCCGGCATTTTTATTTCTTCTTGAATTCTGCAATTGGCATAGATGAATCTGCAACTATTTTGTCTGCATCTCGTATTTGTTTGGTAATTTTGTCGTATAGCGTTTGACTAAAGCATTTTGGAAGATTGATAATGCCGCACAAAATATTTATGCCTGTCAACCCAACTCCTGATATTCGCATAGCTAGAGTAAAGCTGCGATTTATTTCGTAACAATGAATTTTATGAGAGGGACTCGATCATATCTAATGTCAAACCCAATCCTCTGAGTCGTGTTTCAGAAAAGTTGAAATCACTGGTACAAGTTTTGTACTTAACGAAAGAACTAATTATGTTGAAGACGGATAGAAAATGTAAGATCACATAGCCATGCCCAGGATCAACATTTACCACACGGCAAATCCTCAATACTTACACAGATGCGCTGCACCTCGTTAACTTTGCCGTGAGCGCCATACTAGTTCTATCTCTTTGCTGATTACATATGTGTTTCCACTATCAACCAACCACCCACCCAACTTCCTGCCATTTCAAACTTTCTTGTTCCTCATTACTCGTAATGACGTTGTAGACGGAGGTGTCTACTTATTGACGCGATGTGCTTTATATTCTAAAAACCTTTAGTGTCAGTTGTGAGTTTGGTCGTTGATTCCATTTGACATTTTCAACGGTTTTAGATATGTTGGCAATGACATATTATTTTTGAAAAAATTAATTAACTATTTTATTTATTTAGGTATTTTTTCTATTAATTTATTGACAATAATTGACAATAATTATGAATGTCTCTGTCCATAAATAATGCTAGACTATATATTTTTGACAGGATAACATTCAATATATGAATTAATGATGTTTTCAACAGTTTCGTTATAATACAATATCATTTAGAATAAATAACATTATTTAAAAATGTTTTGACAGCATGGTCTTATTTAAACATTCATATCTGACTACGCTTACAACTGACTCATTACTGTCTTCACTTCTTTGACTTACACTTTATTTGCATTATATGTAACTATTTTAATAACTAGTTGCATTATACACAACGATTTGAATTACTGTTTTTATTTGACATACAGTCACCGACTACACAATGACGCTCTTTTCGAATAAAGGCTGCCAACGGCTCACCCGATTTGAAACATGTATCCGAGGTCAACCATCATTGCTATATACATTTGATACAAAAACGCACTTCCGCACATCCTTCCTTCTACAACGGTTCTCGTAAATAACATTATTTAAACATTTGATGACAGCATGGTCTTATTTAAACTTTCATATCTGACTACGCTTACAACTGACTCATTACTTTCTTCACTTCTTTCACTTACACTTTGTTTGCATTATATGTAACTATTTTAATATCTAGTTGCATTATACACAACGATTTGAATTACTATTTTTATTTGACATACAGTCACCGACTACACAATGACGCTCTTTTCAAATAAAGGCTGCCAACGGTTCACCCGATTTGAAACATGTATCCGAGGTCAACCATCATTGCTATATACATTTGATACAAAAACGCACTTCCGCACATCCTTCCTTCTACAACGGTTCTCGTAAATAACATTATTTAAACATTTGATGACAGCATGGTCTTATTTAAACTTTTATATCTGAGTACGCTTACAACTGACTCATTACTTTCTTCACTTCTTTCACTTACACTTTGTTTGCATTATATGTAACTATTCTAATAACTAGTTGCATTATAAACAACGATTTGAATGACTATTTTTATTTGACATACACTGACCGACTACACAATGACGCTCTTTTCGAATAAAGGCTGCCAACGGCTCACCCGATTTGAAACATGTATCCGAGGTCAACCATCATTGCTATATACATTTGATACAAAAACGCACTTCCGCACATCCTTCCTTCTACAACGGTTCTCGTAAATAACATTATTTAAACATTTGATGACAGCATGGTCTTATTTAAACTTTCATATCTGACTACGCTTACAACTGACTCATTAGTTTCTTCACTTCTTTCACTTACACTTTGTTTGCATTATATGTAACTATTCTAATAACTAGTTGCATTATACCCAACGATTTGAATTACTATTTTTATTTGACATACAGTCACCGACTACACAATGACGCTCTTTTCAAATAAAGGCTGCCAACGGTTCACCCGATTTGAAACATGTATCCGAGGTCAACCATCATTGCTATATACATTTGATACAAAAACGCACTTCCGCACATCCTTCCTTCTACAACGGTTCTCGTAAATAACATTATTTAAACATTTGATGACAGCATGGTCTTATTTAAACTTTCATATCTGACTACGCTTACAACTGACTCATTACTTTCTTCACTTCTTTCACTTACACTTTGTTTGCATTATATGTAACTATTTTAATATCTAGTTGCATTATACACAACGATTTGAATTACTATTTTTATTTGACATACAGTCACCGACTACACAATGACGCTCTTTTCAAATAAAGGCTGCCAACGGTTCACCCGATTTGAAACATGTATCCGAGGTCAACCATCATTGCTATATACATTTGATACAAAAACGCACTTCCGCACATCCTTCCTTCTACAACGGTTCTCGTAAATAACATTATTTAAACATTTGATGACAGCATGGTCTTATTTAAACTTTTATATCTGAGTACGCTTACAACTGACTCATTACTTTCTTCACTTCTTTCACTTACACTTTGTTTGCATTATATGTAACTATTCTAATAACTAGTTGCATTATAAACAACGATTTGAATGACTATTTTTATTTGACATACACTGACCGACTACACAATGACGCTCTTTTCGAATAAAGGCTGCCAACGGCTCACCCGATTTGAAACATGTATCCGAGGTCAACCATCATTGCTATATACATTTGATACAAAAACGCACTTCCGCACATCCTTCCTTCTACAACGGTTCTCGTAAATAACATTATTTAAACATTTGATGACAGCATGGTCTTATTTAAACTTTCATATCTGACTACGCTTACAACTGACTCATTAGTTTCTTCACTTCTTTCACTTACACTTTGTTTGCATTATATGTAACTATTCTAATAACTAGTTGCATTATACACAACGATTTGAATTACTATTTTTATTTGACATACAGTCACCGACTACACAATGACGCTCTTTTCAAATAAAGGCTGCCAACGGCTCACCCGATTTGAAATATGTATCCGAGGTCAACCATCATTGCTATATACATTGAATACAGAAACACACTTCCGCACAACCTTCCTTCTACACCGGCTCTCGTAGCTGAGAGATGAGTTCTGGTATATAAACCTAACAAATAGATATCCTCACTGGTCCAAGTCCATCCATAACAAACTGATGACATTTAAAAGTTTAAGTATCCTGATAGAATCATTTGAAACAGATTTTTCTGAAATTTCAAAAGAGATTTATTCACAATAGGATCTCAATCTCTTAAAAATTTTAGAATGTCTTCATCTCACACAATCCGGAGATAAATGATGTTGAAACTCGGTTGTTTTACACGCATCGCAGATTTTTATGAAAAACGAATATCTTTTAAAAATAAATATTCAGAATTTTCTCGATCAGCTTCCAGAACCGTTCACTCATACGTTTCCAAGATATTAATGTTCGAAGCGCGATATTCGTGATAAAGTTCCACAATGTGATAGTGCAATCATCACCGCAGCGGCGTCGAAGTACTACTTTAAGTTACATTTATTATCTTCATACCGCTGCGTTGCATTTATGCACTTATATTTATTTTCCGATCTTGTAGTTGATCTGTTTCTGTTTACCAATTTTGTTATTATTGTTGTTCCGTCACACATATTGTATTTTTATTACAGAATTAAAGTTGCTGAAGAGGATTCACAGAAAGGTTCGAATATGTAAAAAAGAGCGTATTGTTTTATTACAGGTCTGTAACCAAACGTCTCAGGCTATCCTTTGGTCATACATTGCCACAGCGACCATCTTTCTTATAAAATATCTTTGTTTTATATACATTAAGTGCTAAAAAAATGTAAAACGAGTATAAAACTCTTACCACATTTGTCATTGTTGTGAGTGTCGTAAAAGACTTTCCTATATTTAGCGCGTTACTATGCTGTTCTTTAGTTTAAAAAGGGAACCACAACTTAAAGAACCTTAAATAAGGTTAGAGTGATATAATAAGAGTGAGGTCGAAATTAAATAATTTTCTTTTGCAGTTATTAAATACAAAATGTACGTTCAATTTACAGTAGCGGACGAAAGTTTAAGACGATGAATTACAATTTGGTTCATAGATCTGTCATACAAGTACTAACGTTTCTTTCGGCTTGTTGTTTTTTTACAATACATGTGTACGTTTGACCTTCATAATGTAGAAGGTTCGGTCGTCAAATGTAAACAATATAGATTATACAATTTTTTTTTTCTTCCAACCATCTGTAAACAGCGGACATTAGTTTAAGACGATCTGTCGAACAAGATACCCGTAGTCGATCCACGCAATAATTTGATATATTAATACTGTAAATAGTTTGTGGTGTATCATCCAGTGTCTTAAGTTTAATTACGTACGAAAATAGTATGGGTAAAGCCCGTAATTTGTCATCAACTGAACGAAAACTAATCGTGTCTCTACGGAAGCAAAATGAGACATTTTCTTTCTTCTTTCTTTCATTTCTTGAGAAACTTCTTGTAAGCAAGCGTGGTACAAGTTTGTGAAGACTGGGGACTATTTTGATCGACCAAAAAACGGTAGACCGCGGAAAACCACGCCAACGCTGGATCGTCGGATTCATCGATTAAGCGAGAGAGATCGTTTTCGTTCAGCAGTCGATATCAGAGCTGAAATATCCAGTAATAATAATGCACAAATTAGTGTAAGAACTGTCCGAAGACGATTAGACGAATTCAATTTGAAAGCACGAAAGCCACGGAAGAACCCGATGCTCAGTAAAAAGAATAAAAAATTACGACTGCAATTTGCTAAGGCTCATCGGCATTGGACAAGTGAGGATTGGCAAAATGTGCTATTTTCGGACGAATCCAAATTCAACCGAATTTGTTCTGACGGGATACTGTATGTAAGACATCGAATTGGCGAAGATTTAAATCCTCGATGTGTTTTACCGACAGTTAAGCATGGAGGTGGAAACGTAATGGTGTGGGCATGTTTTTCTCGCAATGGTCCTGGACCAATACGCCGAATTAATGGAATCATGGACCGTTTTCAATACTTGGATATATTGAAAAATACTATGTTACCGTATGCCTATGAAAATATGGGTGATAATTTTATTTATCAACAAGATAATGACCCAAAGCATACGGCTCGGGTAGTGAAAAGTTTTTTTCAAGATGAAAAGATCACTTTATTACCGTGGCCGTCGCAGTCGCCGGATTTAAATCTAATTGAAAACTTATGGTGTACCATAAAAAGAAGGGTTCAAAGAAATAAACCAAAAAATTTTGACGATTTGTACTCTTTGGTTGAAAAAACGTGGAATGAAACAACTGTGGACGACTGCAAAAAATTAATTGATTGCAGCACAAAGATGTGCTGATGTGATAAAAAATAATGGACTGTGGACAAAGTATTGAAGGGAGGAAAATATCTGTATATTTTCTACCAAAAAATATTTTTTTACGTATAGTCTTAAACTTTTGTCCCCGAAGATATCAAACAAATTTATGTTTTCTTTGTTTATTGTATCTAATGTTGTTACGCGCAAAATTGAATTTATGTAATAAATATATGAATTAATGATTAATTAGCTAATACAAAAAAAAATCCACTGAGTCAATTCTTTTCATAAAAAAATCAACGATTACTTTTTTTTTCCTCTCCGTCTTAAACTTTTGTCCGCTACTGTATATACATTGAGTGCTCATAGTAAATACATAGAATTCTATAGATTTAATTCAAGGATAAGAATGTGATGACCGGACGGAGAATTTGGGGAAATGTGTAGAATAGTAACGACGATGGCCTGCCGAAATATCGAAGAGAGAAAATAAATGGTGATCACAGGGGATCGAACCCGGATTGTTCTGGTACTGAGACAGAGTGCTAATCACTGCGCTACCTATATATTCCTCTCATTTGAATCGTCTGCTTAATGCAAGGCAGGCAATGTTACAAAAAAATACAATTATTATATGAATACAAATGTGGTAGACATAAAAAAGATCGTCTTTCGCATCGTTTACGAGTGTGAAAAAGACGACGGTCACGTGAGTGCTTCTGTGAAAAAGCTTTAGTATCGTTTACTATAATATCGACTGTGTCTTCCTCATTTTTTTCACGGTGTTCTCACTGAATATGTGAAATTCATAGAGTGCGGTTAAACTATTAGAAACACGAAGACGTCTACTCGTGTTCTCGGGTTTAAGGTGAATATCTAGTATTCTTCTTGCGATCCCCGGAGCGTACCCTCTTGCCGATACATACCGAACACTTACGAGATAGATTCGAGGTTCACTTTTGCTATGCGAATACCAGGGCTCGGATTGAGAGGTATGCGACGATTATGTGGGCTGGCTGTTGGATTTGGTACCACCAGTTGTACAGTTAACGAACGATGGCATTGTTAAAAATATTCTCGGTGCTTCGGAATCGGTATGTGATATGATTTGTATGTATTTCAAGTGTCCAGGAAGTAAGCGAATTGATGAGAACAACAACGAACAAGACAAATGAGGGATTAACCGCATTCGGGAAAGGCGCATGGCGCAAACAAGACTTCAATATTCGCTGGTAGGTGTATCGAGTGTTATTGGACATTACAATGGCAAGGTATTTGATATAATTGTCAAATGCAAAATTGGTCAGGCTGTGTATTTCGTACGAACTGTGGGTGAACACGAAAGTTACTAGTGAGTATGAGGAATTGACAACGAATCGTGCTGGTAATTGTATTGCGAATGACGAGAGGGTTCTTCTGCCAAAATGGAGATGCAATGTCATGCAATGTCATGTTCATCCAAGTTATTTGGTATACTTTTTGCAATTGCTAAGCCTGGTACCCATTCGATTGTGCACATGTCCAACACACTCTTTCTTTTTTATTTCTGTATCTCCGTAAGGTGCACTATCGACTCAGAGTTTTTGAGTCACCATCGCCTACGTAATTAGCATACTTTACTTTGTATTTTTCTTCTGATGTTGCAAATATCAAGATGACATTTACACAAAAAGTACTTTTAACACTTTTAACTTTAAGAATATAAATTTTTTTTTATTTTTAAAAAGATTTTACTCAATTACCTGGCCTTGAATTTTCTTTGAATCAAAGGAATTCAGTTGGCTCAAACTAACTTTAGTTGGATTCAAATAAATAGTTTTTCTAGGTATACATTGTATATTCAGTCACTTTTTACTTTGACTTTCGTTTTTATTACTCTTGTCCGAGGAAAATTGGAAATTATGATAAATACTTGAACCGGATCAGGGCGGAAGGTCTCGGTCACATAAACTTGAGTTAAGTTGGTGAGATGGAGTGAATGCGCTGTCAACACCTTCGTTTTACACAGTACAGCATGATATATCGAGAGAAGCAGCGGGAAACCGTACCGTCCTTTATTCCAAATCCTTAGCCTGAGATATATTAGCAAGGGTAGGCCAATGCCAATGAGAAATGAGGAGAAGTTCGCGGGGTGCATAAGCTGGAGTATCGCGTCCCTTCAGCCATTACGCATAATATTCCATTTATTATGCTCCATACTCCATTTATTTTCTTCATGAGGTGATAATAATTGAGTCACTTTTTTATCATCCCCTAAATTGTACATTTACTTTACATGGTACACTTATTTCGGTTAATAAATGTTCAGAAAAAAGTTATTTTCAAAATCTCGGTAGTGAATTTATCACTGAAGAAAAGGTTTCAGAGTATAGAGTTTAATGATTTACTTATCAATAGTGGAAATTAATAAATAAAACTTTATTTTAAATAAATATGTTGAGAAGAAATATGTCATTTTGAAAGAAATATGAAATTATGAAAAAAAACTTTAGGATACGTTGGAAATAATACTCAAGAGGAATTAATTCATTTTTTTTTAAATTAATTTTAATACTTTTATTTAATACGAAAAAATCTGAGACAGTTACCGACGTAATTTGTTGCACAAGTGTTTTGTGTGTTCAGTCGATAATTTGAGAGAAGGGGAGAGAACAAAGTAGCCTCAACTGGAAACGGATCAACTGTCAAACTATTTTGAAGAGCAACAACGACCAAGTTATTGTAGTGCATCCAGACGATACGGTACACATAATATAATGATGGGTTGAGTGAGAAGTGAGGACGAGAACGAGCCGATAAAGCTTATATTCTCCGACAGTTTTGACAGCTTCAATCGAACTGTTACCTCCACTGCTATATCAGTGCACTGCTACCTAGATATGACAAACGATAGCTTTTGCCACAGATACTTGTCGTCCTTTAGTACGCTTTCAATCAACACTTCACGCTGTTATTTATATTTTCCCATTATATGCGTACCGCGAAATTATAAACAGTAGAGAAAAAAAAAATGGAACAACCTATAAATCTCGTAATCGTTTGTTAGAATTAAATTCATCAAATTGACTCTACAATTGATTCCCACATCGTGGGACTTCAATTTAAAAATAATTTATTTATGTATAAGCTGTAAAGTAAAAGCATGCACATTGCTTCTACATTATTTTTCATTTTATCACAAAATAACCGCTGAGAGAAAGTATGTTGCTCAATAATAGAAAATAATGTGGAAGCAATGAAGAAAGTTCTATTGTGCATCCTTGTTAAAAAAAATTGTAGAAAATGTACATTAATGAAA
The DNA here is from genome assembly GCA_963942595.1 of Cylloceria caligata. NCBI lineage: Eukaryota > Metazoa > Arthropoda > Insecta > Hymenoptera > Ichneumonidae > Cylloceria > Cylloceria caligata. Next base: position 17,403,862 of record OZ012705.1, read on the forward strand.
ATTGTGTGATAAAGAAATAAATATAAATTCACGTGCTCTAGAATCGCATTGCTTCGATATCTTTGAACGAATATTACAATTAATAACGACAACTTATAGCCGAACTTACGTAACAAATTTTAGATATATTGCTCAACTCATTTACGAGTTACAGTTCTTTTATTTTGGCAAATCTTGGGAATCGTAAATATGAAATAAAATGTTTTATAAAATTCCAACGTCCTTGTACCAAATATTCCTTAACGTTGTTACTTACGTGTCTCAACATTTAGCTTATTTCGTCAAGTGTTTCGAAAGTAAAAGCGATTAAAACTCCGAAAAATTCAAACAGGAAAAGCCGTAACATCTCCTCGTTGTTTTACAACATTTTGAACTTTGTTAAGAACGTTTGTGAAGACTCATAATCGAACATTTTTAACTATCGAGTTAAATAGTTGTTCATACAAACCCGAGGAAAAAAGGTTCGAATCGAAGGATAAAACAACTTTTTTTTCAATTTTTCAGAGTTGTAGTTGTTCCTATCGATAGAGAAGTTTCGATTATCAATAATAATAGTATTAGTCAAAGATTTAAGCGCAAATATATATTTTTAATCATTAAATTAGCGATCACGGTTATGGATAGAAAACAATAATTTTCTATTATTAAAACTATTTCTGTTATATCAAATAATAGAATCAACGTGTAAGATTTTACTTTGCATCCTTGTTACCTAAGATACGCACACGCGCACACATCAGACATTTATCTAGACCACTTTTCTGGACGTTTCAAATTTTGAGTATACAAATGTATATAAGCTTCAACCATAAGAATGTGTTGACAAAATACTAAAAAAAAAAAAATGGAGCATTCATAAGCGACTTTGTTAATGACCATGTGTCTCACTAAAATCCCGATTAAGCTCAGTTTTCTATACACAAATACCTCGATAATGGTAGGTAGTACAGACGAGAAGAGACACGAGGTCCGAACTCGGGACAAAGCCTGCGAAATTACAGTCTGTAGTATCACGATTGACCTGGCCAACGAAGTGATACGATAAGCTGCAGCCGGAGCTTTCAATTACGCCTAGAATGGACCGTCCATTTTATCCATCCCATGGTAGAAACCCGTTTGTACAGAGCCCATCTCTACATGAGCAATTGTATATACACGGATAATCCAGTATGACGGAACTTTACGCCCCACGAACTCAACGCGACGAAACTGTACACCGTCAATCTCAACACTTCGAGAACTTAAAGCTAAAGGGTAGTTAAATTTTAAGGGCCGATGTTGATTTTGAATAAAACACAAATTATTTAGGAAATTATTATCAATTCTTTTTATTATGATAATATGGTATGGATCAATTATGTATGGAACAAAATATCGGCGAAATGGCCGCCGCGACCTCGGCGGCACACCTCCATCCGATGGTCCAAATTTTCGATGACGCTTAGGCATAATTGAGGTTCTATGCCGTTAATGTGCCGAATTATCTCATCCTTTAGCTCTTGAATTGTTGCTGGCTTATCGACGTATACCTTTTCTTTCAAATAACCCCAAAGAAAGAAGTCCAACGGTGTCAAATCACATGATCTTGGCGGCCAATTGACATCGCCACCACGTGAGATAACACGGCCATTGAATTTGTCGCGCAAAAAAGCCATTGTTTCGTTAGCTGTGTGGCAAGTGGCACCGTTCTGTTGAAACCACATATCGCCCACATCCATATCTTCCAATTCGGACCATAAAAAGTTCGTTATCATCTCACGATAGCGAACACCATTCACAGTAACTGCCTGACCGGCCTCATTTTGAGGTGGACGGCTCTTCAGCCACACTATCGCGAACAGCAGCAATATTTTCTGCGGTACGAGCTGTACGAGCATGCACTGGTGTTTTAATATCTCCTACAGACCCGGTTTGCTCAAATTTTTGCACGATTTTTCCGATTGTACGCACATTTGGACGATTAAATTGACCGAAAAAATCACGAAGTGCACGATATGCATTTTGATTTGAACGCCCATTTTCATAATAAGCCTGAATAACTTTAACGCGTTGCTCGATTGTGTATCTTTCCATGGTTCAAATTGAGTTAGTCTGAAATTGAGAAATGTCAAATGAAATGCAGAAAAAAACTTGACGTTTAGGTGTGGTTCACATTCAACATCGGCCCTTACAATTTAACCACCCTTTATATACAACAGTACTGGAAAAATGAAATTTTTCGAAATAAAAGAATGAATTATAACATGATATAACTGTACACAGCACAACACGGCGTGACTCTTCATAACTTTGGTAGCAAACCTTTATTGCGTAATTTCTACACGACATCAATTGTACACTTTGCAAATGTACACGTTGCATAAGTATACTTTCTCAAACGAACATGGCCGCACCTTTACACAGCTCCAACTGTACACGAACCTCATTCGTGCAGTAGGGCACGACCCCGTTAATAACAGAATCCATCTGTACACAAACCCATCTCTACACGAGATATTATACACAGATAATTACGTAAGGGATGATACACGTATTGACAATTGCCAACGCATAGCTACGACTCCTTAACAGTTGAAGCTGTGTAGAAATGCGGCCATGTTCATTTGGAACGGTGTTCATAATTACAGACGCGATGTGTTGAGTTGCAACGTGTACAAGTTACGTCGTGTAGAGATTGGGCAAGGAATGTTTACCGCTGAATCATTTCGCCACGAGCCGTAAAGAATTATACCATGCTGACTTGGTAATGTGTAGAGTTTTATCGTGTTCAAGTTTTACTATGCACAATTTCGTCGTTACAGTCACACCCAGTGAACAGTGTTCGTGTGTCAGATTAAACATTGGTAGACCCTCATCGTGTTGAGGCTGACTGTATGGTTCTACCTGGTTGAGCTCGTACCGTGTATAGTCTCGTCGTGCGAAACTCGTTGCATATAGTAAAAAATTGTGTAAAACTCCTCGTGTAAATGAGTTTGTGTAGAGATTAATTCTGTAAAAATAAATCCTGGCTCTGATATTCTATTACCACGCACTACTAGCTAACATATAATTACCAGTAGTATTTACTTGTGCTTAGGTTATTCCATAACCATTTACAAGTATCATGTACATTAATGTGTCAGCGGCTTTCTTGTGTTTCTTTATTATATCGTTGTAAACAACTATAGACGTTGCTTTTATTCCGTGAGAACGTACGCTGTTAACTTACAACTCGCCGTTATGTAGCACACTATTAAAAATACGGTGTTAAAATTAGCCTTCGCGCGGTGTTCATATAAGTCCACATTCACGACTGGTGTTCAATAGCTGGTGTCAATTTGCACTATAACCTCAAAATTTTCAACTCGTTTTACTTTAAAATAGGTGAATGAAATTCATTGACATTTTAAAATTATATTCGTGGCCTATTTCTGTATTGATTGCTGATAATTCATTGATTTTCATTAACTCATTCCGAACATAGATATGTTGTAAATTTTGAGGTAGGGCCTGATGACTATTAAACAAACGCTTGTGTGAATTTAACACTGTGAAAATTGATCGAAAAGCCACACCAATCCCGTTTAACAACCTGGATTTTTAACAGTGCAATACAGTTTTTTAACTTGCTCCGTGGACTGGGGCTCTAAAAATATTAGGAGCGAGATTTCTCGGATAAATTTATTTGTGATATTTGCATATATATGATATTTTTGAAGGATTCCATGATATTATCATCACACATCTGACATGTTTCTCTACCTTCAAACTTGTAACAAAAATATTCAATCTTCAACGACCATGGGACCGATAAGCCCCCAAGCCGATATTGTGCCAGTGTTTTAACGTGGGCAAGTTGCATTCTTATCTTTACATCATCTTCATATTGTAGAGTATTCAATTCTTTTACAATTTTATATGATGGAAAGTGAGTCGAAAGAAGTGCTCTTGTCGCGTCTGAATAAAAAGTGATTTGTTTCTACTACTCTAGGAACGTGGGTACAATGTTCTGAAGGCTCTCTGCGTTGATCTTTTTGATAACACGTCAATATCTATTCTTTTCTACCTAGGTAGGGTTTGCCGACTCTGGAAATATAACACAAGCACTGTCACGATGAATGGAGCCGACGTTGGTTTGTAACCTCGGGCCGTAAGTGGCCAGTGTATCGTGCCAGCGTTGGGGGAACGGTTTAAAATCGTTAGGCCAATTGAAGCATGAAGCAGCTACGTTGCTTGTAGTATTTTTATCAAATTTAGCGGGAGATTCAAATGATGGTAGGAAAAATGTTGTACAAAACAATTAAATTGATTTAGAAACACGCAGTAATTGACAGTCTAATTTATTTAAAGATTAAAAAATGGAATTACATTGTTATTCATTTTAGACAACAACAACAACAACAACAATAATAATAATGAATAGTTAATTTTCACAGTAGAGGCATCTGAATAAATATCCAATGGATATTCATGTACCATTTGTCATTATCAATAAATCGTAAACAAAATTTTAGTAAACTTAACCTCACAAATGGATACATACACGCACGTATGATACTTAATTATGAAGTGTTCGGCCTTCCACCCCACCTTATTTTCCGCTATATTTGCAGATTAATACCATTGCCGCTGTATTTTTAGTTATCACAATTTACAAAAATTAGACACAATAATCACTTTAGTTATTTTTTCAACTATCCACGATTTCATGAACGTCGCCATATTAAATTTGACAAAAATACTACAAGCAACATGGCTTCTAATGGAGTCAAACCACATATTGAACTTGACAAAAATATTACAAGCAAATTGGCTTTTAATGAGGTCAAACCACGGCAAACTGCCGATATGAATACGCCATCCAGTGTTATATACAGGCCAATACTGTCTTGAATACGATGGCTTAGAGCTGGGCCGTTCTTCGTTGAAATGTAGCATCCGTTATCGTATACGATGGATATTATATGCCTATGTATGGTAATTATGTTTACGTTGCAACGTTAAAAAAATGTCTCGTGTGCGTTCAAGCTAATTTTAAGTTAAAAAGCACTGTTTTTTGAAGAAACTGGATGCGAAAGTGTTCTGAGTATTCGGCAGCAGAACCGTCTAAGAAAAAAGCAACATATCGTCGAAATATTAGGCTTTATCAATCGATTTTATGTCCTAATCTTGTTGATTCTAACCTCGTCGCTTCTTATCTTGTTATTGAAGATGCGAATATAAAAGAAATCGAAAATTCGGACGACTTTTCTTTATTGCAGAAGTTCTGCCAAACGCATGCATACAAACAGATGACAAGACAATTTTATCAAATACCATTAGACTGGTAAGGCGATCGTGATCACTGTAGACTAAGCAGACGCCCAGACGCCGAATATAATAATTTCAGTAATAAAGTATAACTTGTTCGATATTACCTTCTCCTATCGTCATTGAAGCCTCTTTAATTCAGTGTTATCAGTTTCGAATATGACAACCATAATACTGGTACACAATACTGATTCGCGATCTACACCCAACGCTGGGACATCGTTGGCATCGGGAGCTGGGCAAGTATTACCCAGTGCCGGTGCTGTTAGAACACTGGGTAGACTCTGACAAAGAGTATCAGGCTAAGACCCCAAGTATGGCACCCAGAGCCGGACTAGCATGTCCCACCAATCGTCAAGACCTACCTGGGTACTAATATTTTTATTTTTGCGTACCAATTATAATTTTCTATGTTCCTTGGTGACGCATCCAGGACGACATCAAGCGCTTCTCAACAAATATACGCGGATATCCGCTTGCCGGCATGTTCTACAAACATACTAATTGCTTGCTGGATTACCAAAATTTCTGTGGTAGATGTTCCTATTTCAAGACGAATCGCGTACTAAGGTGTACGGTTCGGTAGCCCTAGCAGTAACTTATAAAACCTTTGCTGTACTTTGTCCAGTTCACTGACATGACTCAATCCTCAAATGCCTGCTCCATACAACATGGTCGCAGACACTTGGTATTGCTGAATAAAGTTTACTTCTTGAGTTCCAATTATTCATCCTTGTCGTAATCATAGGTGCCCAGATCGCTCCCATTGCTAGCGTTGCTTTGGTAACAAAGCATTTGTGCCCAACTCCAAAAAGTCCAGATCTCGAGAACGGGATTGCTAAATATTCTTTCACGTATTATAATACATAACCGTTGTATCTTATTTTCCGTAATTTTGCGACTCGTCCCGCTTTTTGGCGTATCAGAACTTTGGTTTTATTAGTGTTTGCTTCTAATTGGTTTATTTTACAATATTCGCTAAGTGTTATTTGTTAATCAAACTGTGACGACTTAGAACGTTATCTATCATCGGATTGAGATCGTCCAGGAACAACAGTATCGCTTAATATCTTCCTTAACTCTTCTCTAATTCTATGTACCCTATCTATAAAAACTAATATATGATTACAATATTCTGCAACGAAACCTCTCGCTAGCTCTATTCACGAATATGACGATTTCTCGAGTTGTATTAATATTATCATACAATTTTATCCTATAACTAACTTTTCATTTTGATAACTACCTTTCAGTTTGATAACTACCTTTCGCAATGAACTTTGTTCCATTATAGTTGAAAGACAGTAATTTGAGCGATGCTGAACGTCATTTATTGAAATAAAATGACAAATTCTTAAAGATTCATATTTCTAAATAAAAGATAATATATTTTTGTTCTATTAAATAAATTAATGGTTTAGAATGAATGAAATGAATATTTATTATGCTGTAGATTTTGCTGCAAGCAGTTACGGAAACGTTCAATCTGACAAGAACAACAACTACGTCTGCCGGTGCGAGTACGACGAATTGGCAGCTCGACAAAGTGGATTATGCGAACCGCACGATCGACGAGGTGGACGACGAGGATCAGTACGTTCCGTACGCCGACCGTCCGGAAACGTATATCGTACCAATAGTCTTTCTTCTGATCCTTCTGGTTGGTGTCACAGGCAATGGCATTCTCGTATTGACACTGCTCCGTCACTCCAACATGAGAAACGTGCCTAACACTTACGTGCTCTCTCTGGCAATCGGTGATTTACTGGTACGCATATTTCCTTTCACATTTACCATTATATAAACATATTTAATTAATGCAATTATTGTTTATATAAATTCGTTTTTTAATTGTTTTTTTTTTTTATTACGAATCTGATGTGACCTATAGCAACGTAAAACGTGTAATGAAAGATGGTTTCATACAATATCCAGAATTATAATGACTTTGAATGGATATACTTTGTCTCAATGACGTTAATTCCCAAAATTATTATTATTATTATTATTATTATTATTATTATTATTATTATTATTATTATTATTATTATTATTATTATTATTATTATTATTATTATTATTATTATTATTATTATTATTATTATTATTATTATTATTATTATTATTATTATTATTATTATTATTATTATTATTATTATTATTATTATTATTATTATTATTATTATTATTATTGTTGTTGTTGTTGTTGTTGTTGTTGTTGTTGTTGTTGTTGTTGTTGTTGTTGTTGTTGTTGTTGTTGTTGATTCAAAATATCATCAATTAAAAAAGTTAATTTTATTTATCGAATTTTCAAATGAATTTATTCCGTTTAAATATTCTATTAAATTTAATGTCAATAGCATTAAAAATAATAATATTTTTATGAAGATAATTAATGTTTTCATTTATTAATCGGTAGGTAATAGTGACTTGTGTCCCATTCACTTCGATTCTCTATACAATCGAGTCGTGGCCATGGGGTTTGGCAGTTTGCAAATTGTCGGAATGCGTGAAGGACATTTCAATTGGAGTTTCGGTATTCACGTTGACTGCCCTCTCCGCCGAGAGGTAGATATTCGTGTACTCACTTATGACTTTTAGTGTTATTAAAAAAATAATGATAATTAACTTAATAATAATTTTTATTATTTCTTGAGTAGATATTGCGCTATTGTAAATCCAATAAGACGACATGTGGCTGGTCTCAGCGCAAAACCACTCACGATTTTGACAGCCTCGCTTATCTGGCTACTCGCGATCGTCTTATCCATGCCGGACGCCCTCTTCTCTCACGTGCCGACGATATCACTCGGGGGAAATCACACCATTCTTATCTGTAGCCCCTATCCTGCTGAATTCGGTAATAATCGATGAGCGATTAATCGCTTCTAGCTATAATAACACCTATTTACTATCGACTGTTATAATGGTCGTCTTATGGTTGTAATGCCTCATGTTTTCGATACTGATTTTATCGTGGTCTTGTACCTAATAGGTTTCCGATAAATTGTAGTCGAAAGGAATTTTGATTGGTTACATTCGAAATCGGTAATTCATTTAAGTACAAATTTGATTTATTTTAGGTTTTCGGACGGCCATTTTAACTCCGTCATTTTGTTTCTCAAAACTTGAATCGAAGTCAGAGATCTCTGAGACATCCAGACAGTAATTTTCATACGAATCGCATCACTTTTGCTTCCGCGTAACAAAAGCTACGTTTTCATGAAAACAATTTTGATTTAGATTTTGATGTCAAGAAAATATATATATCCAGTGAGCGCGTGTGTGCGTGTATATGTGTCTGTGTACACGCACGCTCTACAGTAAAAAATAAATCTAGCTAAACAACTTGATGCTGTTCTTAATATTTTATGAATTTATTTTGTTTAAAAAATGTAAGATGACTTAAGCACGTTAACTCGTACAAATTCCAAGCTATCGAACTTAAACTTTCAGTACAAGTATAGTTACGACCAAGGTTAATTTGTATTGCATTTGGCTCATCTACACTGGACTGTTAAACAATTAATTTTCACTTGATATACGAGGTGTGTTAAAAAAATAACGAGAATTTTGTAATTTCACGTTTTGTATTAGTCCGATTCGCGCTTGTTTCGTTGTTGTGTTGGTAAACTTGTATGAAAAGTTGCTGTACTGTGTTAGCCATATTGGATATTTAGTCTATTGTCAGCTGTCAAAAAGGTCACATGTGTTTTGGTCGGATCTGCGATTTTGAAAATGGTTCAGAGAATTTGTATTCAATTTTGCTATAAGAATGGAATAAAGTGCAGCAAAGTTTTAGAAATATTAAATATTGCTTCTGTTGAGTCTGCTATGAGTAAAACATAAGCACATCATAAGCCGATGAAAACGTGGAAAAAATGAAAGAAATGATTATGAATTATCGCCGAATCACAATCAGAGAAGTAGCTGATGATGTTGTCATATCAATTGGCACATGCCGTGACATTTTTTCGAAAATTTTGGGTATGAAACGTGTGGCAGCAAAATTTGTTCCAAAATTGTTGAATTTCGAACAAAAACAGCGTCGAATGGAAGTTGCTCAGGAGTCGCTAAATGAAGTCAACAACGATGCAGAACTACTGAAACGTGTCATAACAGGTGATGAAAAATAGATTTACGGATATGACGTCAAACCTAAGACTCAATCGTCCTAGTGAATGCATTCTGGATCGCCACGACCAAAAAAAGCTCGACAAGTGCGGTCGAATGTGAAGGTTGTTCACTGTGTTCTTCGACTTTAACGGCATAGTGCACCATGAATTCTTACCACAAGGTCAAACGGTCAATAAGGAGTAAAACTTACAAGTTGAACGCCATTTGCGTGAAGCAATCCGAAAAAAACGCCCGGATTTGTGAAATTGGCGAATCAATGGCTTTTGCACCACGATAATGCTCACAATTCATTGCTTGTTCGTGATTTTTTTGGCCAAACACAACACTGTAATGATTCCCCAGCCTCCATATTCGCCAGACATGGCTCCGTGTGACTTTTTTCTGTTCCCCAAAAATAAAGAGAACCTTAAAGTGCCGTCGTTTTCTAAGCATAGATGAGATTAAAAAGGCATCGTTGAGGGAGCGAAAAGCTATCTCATAGAACGAGTTCCAGAAGTGTTTCGGGAATTGGAAAAAGCACTGGCATAAGTCATATAATATCTAATAGGGAACTATTTTCAAGGGGATAACATTGTTGTAGACGAATAAATAAATTTCATTCCAAAAAACAAAAATTCCCGTTATTTTTTAATACACCTCGTACATAAATGTCTTTTTAATAAATAAACATTCCGTTATTGTAGGTGAGCGTTACGAGAAGGGAATGGTACTCTTCAAGTTCCTCGCGTACTACGCAATACCTCTGTGTATAATAGCGGGCTTTTATCTCGGTATGGCGCGTCATCTTGAACTCTCAACGAGAAACATGCCAGGCGAGGTTCCTGGCGCCGCGGCGCACCATGGCGAACAGATACGTGCTCGAAAGAAGGTGTTTCTCATGAGAATATATTTCATCTATCATGTTTGCATCAAAGTCTGCACGATCCTGACTAATCGACACCGTTAACGAGAGTGTACCGCTTCGTACTAGACAATTTGGCGTTAATTTTTTTTAAAGAGTTGCTACCATTTTTATTGGTTTTATTGACTATTCTTAACGGTTGTTCGCGTACCAATATGTGCTTAATATATTAATATATTCAGAGCCATGTTTGGTAAAAAATAAATAACTGATATATGATATTTGAATAATGTTCGATTAGACGATTTTCCCCCAGTTTATAAGAAGAATAAAGCATAATCTTATGGGGTTATCCTACTGTTACCAGTGTCTACACACACTAATTTTTGGCAATTAATTTTGGAAAAACTACAGATGCAAAATTTCAATTTTTTAAAATATATAATTATGTACACCTTAAGAAATGTGTGTAGGAATTTTTATTTAAAAATATTAACATTTTTGTGAGTTTTAAAACTTCGCGTCTGATTAGGTTTTTCGTGCGCGGTTGTTCGGTCGACACGATTTCGAAAATATGATTGGTATGAAAAAAAATGATACTCATTAACTACAGTGTATTATCTATCGTGTGACGTAGGATTTGTTTTTCATCGTTGGTTACGAAACAAAAATTCCTGAATTTTTTTGGACCATTTTCGACTGAAAAATTCGTAATATTATTATTGATATTTATTGCCCAAAAAGAATGTATCTACAAAATCCTACTAGACACTAAAAGTACTGTTCCTCTGAACATGTGTGCCAAATTTCAAGTCGATTCATTAATTATAGCTTGAGATATCGTGCCCAACGTTTTGAAAAACATGGTTTCGAGAAAAACGCGTGAAGCGTAAGTTTTTTCAATAAAATCATCAGTTTTTCATGTCTTACCGTTAATCTGCTATTCTCGCCTCGTACAATGGACCTTCCTCCATGTGTAGAGCCTCTTCATGGGCTGAAGATTTTAAAGAAGTCCATTACACCGCAACATTTGTTTATTAAACCATCAGGAAGGAGTCTCATAGCAAAAACGACACGTTTGTTGATTTCGTGCGCGTAATGATCTTACTTCGCTTGAAATGCTATACCTTAAAAAATACTTGGAATATCTGCATGAAACCATCCGCATATTAATCTTAACAGTTTAAACTATTTTTTAAAGACAAAAAGCCTTTTTCTTAAATTTAACAGTAGGTTAATCCCTTAATGCGATTATGACGAGTATTAATTTACTTTATTTATTGTAATACGGTTTATCAATTCACCGATGGAATTTATCATAGAAATAGTCCTTAAAAAATATTAACCGGTTGTTCAATCCCTGCTAGCCCAATAAACTTATAAACAATTAATGCTACAAAAATCTAAGAGGTCAATCAATAAAGCGTTATCAAATAAATTAAATGAGCTGTTAGTCGCCATAAACGAACCAACCGCTATATCGCTTTATTATTTTTAAAAATTCGACGAAAAATCCTATTTTCGAAAATTAGCATAAATCGGCCATTTTTTTTATTCATTAACGTATGAACTCTATGTATTACATATAATAATTCTTAGGCAAGCGACCGTGTAAATGTTAACATTTATATAGAAATAGCGTCTATGTTAGGTCAGGATTGACATTTTGCGAAATATAATTTACGGTGCGAGATACGTGATCGCGGTTCTAAGTGCGGGAACGAGAAGCTTGATTCAAATTCCGCATTTGCGAATCATTATAGATATCGAGTTTACTTGCTTGAACTAATTAAATAAAAATTGATTAAGCAACCAGACTCGATATTTCTTTAACAAAATAACTGTGAAAAAAATTCTACCACGATCCGGATTTGAACCGGGAATACCCAGAATTCCAGCGTGATGCGTTACCAATTACTTCACCGTGGCCTTGGCAGAATTAATCTCACAGTTCTCTATTATTAAATAGACAATTTTATTAACCATAGTAATTCTCAGGCAAGCGACCGTGTAACTTTTAATTTTTATACATATATAAGGTCACGGTGAAGTAATTGGTAAATTCTGGGCTGGAATTCTGGGTGTTTCCGGTTCCAATCCGGATCGTGGTAGAATTTTTTTCACAGTTTCTTTGTTTAAGAATTATTGAGTCTGGTTGCTTAATCAATTTTGATTCAATTAGTTCAAGCAAGTAAACTCGATATCTATAATGATTCGCAAGTTCGGAATTCGAATTAGGCTTCTCATTCCCGCGTTTAGAATCGCCATCGCGCATCTAGCACCCTGAGTTGTGTTTTGGAAAATATCCATCCTACTGATCGAACATAGACGCTATATCTATATAAATGTTATATGTCTTAAGAGTATATATATAAGTTATCCTCCAAAGCAGACAAGGAACCACCAAAAATGATAGAAATAATTTTAAAGAATTAATACTGATTTGATTAATTACAAACGCGAAGCGTATCATCTCAGCCAAAGTTTGCAACATTTAAAAAGAAATATCAATCACATTTTCAGGTTGGAAAAATGGTGATCGCTTTCGTCGTGATATTTATCGTCTGCTTTTTACCATATCACACGTTCATGCTGTGGTTTCACTTCTATCCATTCTCGAGAGACGACTACGATGACTTTTGGCATGCGTTCAGAATCGTCGGCTTTTGTCTCAGCTTCATCAATAGCTGCGTCAACCCTATTGCGCTTTACTGCGTCAGCGGAGCTTTTCGAAAAAGGTTAGCACTTGTTTAACAAATCATTATATTTTTATTAATATAAATCATTATAATCGCTACCGTTGTTGGTTATTAATCAATTATTAATCGTATATTATTGTTACTTTATTTATATTCATCGTAAATTCTTTCCTTCATAATTAATTTGTTTTTATTATTAATTATACAGATTCAACGAATATTTGTGCTGCTGTGTGCCCAGAGTATCCAGAGCGGATACGTTCCAAGGAAGTTTTCCGCGAAATCGTGCAGGTAACGCGAGCACTCTTTATGAGACGAGCTTTAATTCGACGTACAGAAGGCACACACAAGAATTTAATTCAACCGTTCTACAAACGACCTGCACGCCCGCGCACGGCAAATGATATGACGATTAACAATTAGTCGAACAACTCAAGTTTTTACCAACTCAAACACTTTTGCAAGATACAAATGTCATTCTACGTTACATCGTGTATGAGATACGTCTGTTTAAAGGACTCCTGTTTAAAGGTTTTAAAGGACTGTGTGTAAAGAAAAGAAAAAAAATCCTGTTTCATGGATATTAAATGTTACGGCTTGAAGTATAATGGATTCTTGTAAAGCGTTGGGCACCCTAGTTCAACATTTAAAGGTCGCTCTACCTACTTTTGTATCTTCCATTTCATTTACCTGTGAAAAAAGTTGCAAAGTAGAACATTGCACATTTCATCCTCATTTTTTTGATCCGCAGTACACACAACCTCTCTCTTTAATAAAGTACGTTGCTTAATTTTGTTTTCCTCATAGAGGAAACTTTATGTACATCAGATTAAGATAATAGGGAAACTATGTGAAAGGTTCTACTTTGCAACTTTTTTTTTACATTTAAAGGAAAAGTTGTGCGATATTTTCTGCAACCTTGAACTTCAAGTGATAAGAAATTAAAAAGTATATAGAAGAGGGGAACGGAATCAACTACGATACATGGCGTTGAAAGTTTTCTCGATACTCGTTTTTGTTAAAATTTGGAAAATTCAATTCGTCGCGAAATCTAGATTCCTTAATCGATTCTCAACATATATTTTATATCAATCATTGTTCGATTTATTTCCATTTAGTAAAAATTGAGATGGTCACAAAATTCAGACTCCTTGGCCAGTTTTCACCTAATTCAATATCGAAAATTGTTTCATTTGAGTTCATTTCTGCAGAAGGATTTAGCCCAATTGCGCAAAAATTGCACGAACGTGGATTTAAAAAAAATGTTAATATAATAAAATCTGAAGAGGAATTGCAATGATTGCGTAAATTATGACAAGCAAATGACTATAACCACTCTACTTGGGTGCCAAATTTCAGCGCGTTTGACAAAGTCATTGTTAAGATACAGAGATCTTTATTTGGCAATTTTGACATTTGCATAAATAAATACTTAAGGTGGTTCAAAAAATCGTTGTTTCTTCTAATTTTGTTCGTTGAGTTGTTCTGAAAGCACACACATCCACCCAGATATTTTTTTAAAAGCTTGAGCTTTTTAAGAAAGTTCGTTGGAGAATCATAATAATTGTTTACCCAAAGAGTAATTATTTAGTAATTCAAAGTGACCATTTCTACTGTATCGGCGAATGACTGGTGATCAGTTTCAGCGTCATCTTAAAAAGTATCTCTAGCAAGTTGTAAAAAACATCATCGAAGAGAGTAATTAAAGAGACATTTGCGGCTAACGTTAGTCAATTGATGAGTGCGGACAATTTCCAATAGATGAGAAAAAAATGAAATTTATGTTTATAATTTATATTAACAATTTTATATTTATAATAATTAATCTATATTGCAATTTCCAATAGATGAGAAAAAAATGAAATTTATATTGTACGTCGCTCTTGATACTGTGCAAAGTGTCGACAACGGTTGCTTTTTATTTATAATTGTTTTTTACGAATTACGAAGTAGTAAGTCACTCATTTGGCTATAGTGCCAACATAATTTTCGAGGACCAATGTAGCTCGGTTTATACGATGAATGCCGAATGGAACGCGTGGCAACATTGCACGTATATCGATGAACACAGTAACAATACTAAAAAGCATATCGGTTTATTTTTTCCAATAAACACAAAGTACTATGAGCCTGAAATAACTGAAACATTCTTTGAATCATGTTTGAAATTTCTGCCCTGGACAAATTCATTTATAGAAAGTTTATGTTTGCTTTGCCGTCCCGCGATTTCTTCTCAGAGTATGCGGAGTTGCCACGTTGCTTGCGTCTGTTGTTAAAACGGTTGAAAAACACTCGTTCTGGTTCATTCAACTCAATTTTTTGTGTCTTTTTTGCGGATATGTATGCTTTGTTTTTTGTTTTTAGCAATTTACTAGAGTATAAGTTATCACTTCAAATCATTCATTTTATATTGATCTTCTATTTTAAAGCATACAATGAGCAGAAGCAGCGTTTGTTACCCGCGTCCACCATAAGAAACCGTGTTAAGCGGGCTTATTTTAATTTGAAATATTTACGTTTCTAGACGATTAAACTTAGTCTGTTTCTTCGAGCTGCTTTTCATAATTTCATGATTTTATCTAGGAAACTGATAATCGCGGATGCCTCTTTAAGTAGAAGCAAATAAGGTTTGGTGTTGTAAATTGTACGTATCATTGTAAACAAACCATAATTTATAGCCGAAACAAAATTACGTTACAAATCTGACTCGAAATAATTTCCATACTGTTAAAAAAAGCAGGGTGTTGACTCATTTTATGTTAATTTTAACAATTTTCAAAATGTTGAATGCACACAAGCGATTGTGTTATAGTCATTTGTTGAGGTCCCACCTCAACAATTTATAGAACATATGTTCGGAATGAGTGAATGAAAATCAATAAATTATCAGTAATCAATACAGAATTATGCGGCAAATATAATCCAAAAATGTAATTGAATTTCATTCACTTATTTTCAAGTAAATTGCGTTGAAAGTTGTGAGGTTATAATGCAAATGGACACCAGATATTGAACACAGGCCGTTGACACCAGTTGTCAGTGTGGACTCGTAAGGAACACCGCGCGATGGTTCATTTTAACACCGTACTCTTAACACTACAACTATATTTTTTATTATTGTTTAGATTATTTGAACTTGATGCAAATCAATTAATTTTTCACACGTCAATTGAACGAAGAATACAACATTTGTTTGAACCATAATTTTTCAACTACAGTGCTTGTAGCTTAAGAATCCTATTGGTTTTTACGTGAGTCTATAACATGTTTAATACAACACCAAATTTATTTGGATACACACAAATATATTATATATACATTTTATCCTTCTATATTATAAAAGTATTTCGTCTCTGCCGCTCCTCTATAATACGAGAATCATGGGTGGTTAATAATTAGAGGGGAGGGGGGGGGGCAATGATGGAAACAGGAGAGAATGATAGACTGCGAATTTGCGCACTGCCCAAGCCGTACGAAACCCTAATCAATTATTTTTATTCAAAAGTATTGAATTATTCATATAAAAATATTGAAAAAGGCCCTTTTTTGAACGGCCCTAACATATATCTTTTTAGATTATAAAAATAGCAATGTCCCTTGGATCCTCCATACTGTCAAGTCCTGATTTTCCAAGTTCTTTAGGTTCTTTAGGTTCTCTTACACGATGGCGGCGAGATATTTATATCGTACTGCTCGGACGCAAAGCGCCCTCGTAATCTATCATTGAACCTCTCCTGTCCCTATCATTGAACCCTCTGTCACTCCATATGCAGCAGGGGGGAGGAGAAACTCCAAGAAAGACTTAGAATGATCAGGGTCTGTGCGGGATGGTTTTAAGTGCGATTTTAACGGCTTCCGGGGTTGGGGAGGGGCCTTAGTTTTATTCTTCAACGCGGTGGCAGCACTGGTGACATATTTTTGCATAATGCAAAGAGATATCTGGGCGTAAAAAAGAGCCTTTTTGTTTAGATTTCATGCATCATCGAGCTTCATGCACCTTTTCACTGAAAAACAGCTCACGCAGAAGCTGGGGCCTGAAACAATTTTTTTATTTTACTGCCTCATCGATATTGAAAATTCGAAAAAAGGCGGTTTTCGGAAATTTCAAACTTCAAATACCTCTATGAGTATGTTTTTATTTTTTAATTTCTCTATGAGTATGTTTTGCATGACCAAAAAGTCTTCATCGATTAGATACAGTTCGGAATAAAGAGTGAAATTATTCCCTGAATTTCAAGGATTCGTCAAAATGTATCATCACTAAAGATTTTGAAGAAAACTTTTCGTTTATCCGATCGGAGTTATTCAGTTGTGTCAGGGCTTCCTCTGATTGGCTGTGCCTATCTTACACCTCGCGCCCTCTTACGGTCGCTTACCTATTCTCTCCTGACGACTCGAAAGAACCAACTCAAGTACAAAAATTCCACTATTTCTGAAAAATAAAACCAAAAAAAATGGACTATGATCTACGCATTACTGATTCACATTCCTCCATTTTCCCGTAAGCTCGTGTTTAGTGCAAAGGATCGAGAAAACGGATGAAAAGTAAATTATGTCAATATTTAAAAGTTATAAATCGAGATTGCGAAAGGGCAAAGATAAATTTTTCGATATTAAAACTTTTTTTTAAATGGACACCCGAGTCTGCGATTTGACCAGAAACTTTTTTTGGATACAAAACATACACAAAGCAGAGTTTAACCATATTTCAAGTATTTAATTTCTAAAAACTGCCTTATGTCGTACACTTTGGTATTTGCATCACCAGGATATCTCTTGATTTGAATAGTAGTCCGAGAGAATTTCACAAAAAAGTAACGTTTATTTAACCCCTTGCACTATTTTCACGAGTCTGACTCGTGATGAAAATTTAAGGCCAAACTTGAATATCACGAGTCAGGCTCGTTGTTTAATTTCATGTCAAACGTGAATATCACGAGTATGGCTCGTAATTGATATTTCGGTCCAAACTTGAATATCACGAGCTGTACTCGTGTTCTTAATCTCAGGCTAAACAAGAACGTCTGAAGTTAAGCACGGCTTGTTCCGAATTTCAGCGTAGTGTAAGGGGTTAAAAAAATTACAACTGTCTCGCTCCAAGTGTTCACAAGCTATCTCATTTTTTTTCCTTTTTCTTTTTTCAAACAAACACGTGACAACAGTCCCTAGCAACGCTCGCTGAATAATGTATAGGACATTCTCTATCAAAATGACACACTTTTATCGAACTTTCAATATCAATGAAACAATGGCAAGCAAAAATATTTTTGATAAAAGCTCTTTTGGAAATGCTCTGATACCCATATAGAAAATAACGACCGTGGAACGTCCAATCTCTCTATATTATAATAATATCTCGCCGCCGCCGTGTAGGAGAATCGAGACCCAACCGTACGCGATCGTAGATCCGCCCCCTCTCTCGATCCGGAGTATATATGTAGGTATTTCATGTAAAGTGTTACATTTAGCATTTTTTATCTTGATGTTTTATTCACTTATTTAAAATTTAGAATGTACAATTTGTAGTTTTGTATTTTAGATTTTTAAGTAGAAATTTTGAATTTTGCGGCGAGTGGTAAATCGGTTTTGGAATCGAGGCGTGGTGCCTCTGTTATTAACCCTCGCTCCTACCTCATCAGTATTAGAATCAGATGGAGGGGTCAATGTGTTTTTGGAGAAAGTATGTTTGGATTTTCTTCTACTTCTTCTTCGTGTCTTTGTGGGCTGGCCCCAATGAAGAAGACCGGGGTCGTACAAACCCTGAGATGCAGGTATCGGCCGTATAGATACGAAAGCGCATATAGCGCCCGAGCAGTAAAAAACCCAAAATAAACGGAAAATAATGGACAATCTGAAAGGGAACTAAGAGATGTTTAGAAAGAGAATAAAAGATGATCGGGGGAATAACAAGACCGTCAGAGGGATAATAACAAACGATTAGAAGAGGAAACAAAAGATGATTGGGGAAAAACCAATGACGATCGTAGGTGGAATGAAATGCAGTCGGGAGGAAAAATAAAGGCGATCACGATGGAAGGGAGGGGAACAAAAACCGATCAGGTTGGAAATCCAAAGGCGCTTGGAGGGGAACGAAAGACGATTTGGCAAAAATGACGAAAGTCGCTGTAAACAGATCACAATCGCGAGAGGAAGACAAAAGACAAACGCGAGGGAAATAAATGGCGTTCGTGGGGGGAAAGAAATGACGATCGGTGTAGAAAAAAACAACGACCTGTAAGGGGGGATAGCGTACGATGCGCGCTGGTGATCAAAGCCTCCTAGTAGCCCCCGATATGTAGTATCGTATTGTTGTAAATAGTAGTAAGTACACGATTTAGCGAAACACTTATGTATACGATGTATAAAACATTCCGATGTAATAAAAGCTCAACATCAACAAAAATTCTCATCGAATTATGACCTTATCAACCTCTAATGTTGAACAAATTCGTTTTGTATACACAAGTAATTCGATACAAAAGTAGATAACATATTTATAAAAATATACAGAAATAAATTTATCATTCCACTCTATAACCTCTTCAACCATTTACAAAGCTATCCCGACCGCGTTGATATATTTCTAAATATACATAGTATGCAATAATATACAATTATTTCAGTTTGTTACAATCGTTTTCCTTTATCTCCTCACTCTTGTACCATATTTACATAACTTGTACACATGGTTACCACGCTCGTTCAGTTTTACACGAAATTTAGTCTGCATAAATACATACGACGCACATAACCCTCCTCTATGAATATTTTACCTTTATTCGAATAATTATAACGCACTTAAGGTAGCTCTATCGGTCCAGTTGAGTCAAATGAAAATCTCGACAAAAAACGTCATTGATGCATTTGAAAAATATATATTTGGTATTATCGTGTTTGGTGCAACGCGTAGTTTGTTTAAATGTATGACAACAATCTATTATGATATTTATCCGAGATACGGACAATTAATTTTGAAAAAAGTATCTTACTCGGGGTTACCAACTACATAGTTGACTAATCGACTCTGATACTAAATTTGAAAACCTTAGTGCAATACAGTTTTGAGTTTCTCAACTACCATACCTAATTATTATAAAAAGTATTATTATATAGTTAATTATAATTTTATGAGCACCGAAATTGCAACGGAAATGTGGCAACATTGCAGTATTTCGATGTTGGTCACACTGCTAAGCACATGTTGAATTGTCCTGTATACAGGTGCTATAATTAATTTACCGCTGTCACTAAAGTCGGGAGACGCTTCCTGAACATTGCAGTCGTCTTTTACATATCAAGAAATCGTAGCAGTAGTAGACGTAATTGGGGTTGGCTCTGGACATCGCTTTCCAAAACTGGAAACAGAAGAAAAAGAAAGGCAGTCTACCAACCGGAAGGCGGGACTGATGTCTCCCCCGGACTTTTAAATATACTGGCTTCTGGACTCTAATTGAAGATTAAAATGTTATAGGAGAGACCGGGGCTAAGTCAGCCGGATTTTTTCGATGCCGATTTTTAACAACAATATAAATAATTTTAGTACAATGTGGTATACCGTTGTAAAGAGTGAACCCTTGGCTACAAAATTTATATAGGTATTTATGGTCTACGTCATTTTGTTCAACCGGTATAGCGTAAAAACGACAAAGGCACAAAAATCGAAATGTCAAAAGTGTCGGGGCAAAGTCGTGCACCCCACGGGGTAGAGTCGGACCTTCGTTCTCGAACGGGATTTTAAATGAAAATACATAAGCCCGTATTCTGAACCCTCTTTTTAATCAATGAAAGTGCCTCTAAAATAAGCTTAGGACCCACCTGATTGGATGAGAAGCCACATTTAATGCATTTTTATCGATACTAGTTATTACACACAAACTGATCTGTCAAAATTCACTGTCTTTACAAACTGATCTGTCAGGATTTATCATATGACGATGACATGAACCTGGCCGCATCTGACAACCAATCAGCATCGTAGAAAAGAGGCTTCACAATTTCGATACAAACAGCATTCACACATTTAACACGCATATTTTAGAAGCGGAAAAAAGCAGGTTAAGAATATGACATTATTGTGATAATTACATAATTACGATTATGAAAAATGATAGGGTACATTTTATTAATAATTTTTTAATACAAAAATGTAAACATTTATTAATTAACAACGCGGAAAATAATTTCAAGGGACAATTTTCTTTTTCGTCATGAATTTTTTTTTGACCGGCCTCTCTTTCTCGGCGCAGTAGCAATCTGCGATTCTGATTCCGTGGCATCGTTTTGGGGCCGGCCTCTCTTTCTCGGTGCAGTAGCAATCTGCGATTCTGATTCCGTGGCATCGTTTTGGGGCCGGCCTTTTTTTCTCGGCGCACTGGCAATGGTGGAATTTGGCGTCCTCTTCTTTATAGCAGGTATCTTTTTTTTTTCCGCATCGACTTCAGCTGTTCAGCTGCCAATTTCTTCATTTGAGGCGAGTCAGTAAGGACGGCACTCGTTCTTCGTTTTTGTCCTTTTCGAGTCGGCTGCCTTGGAGCGGCTTTAGGAAACGCTCGAATATTTTCAAGCGTCGCATTCAAGTTTCATGTATCATCACGACCAGAAATGGAAGAAGCTGTGAAATCCAATTCGTTTTCATTCTGATCAACTGCGTCGAATTCGGTTGCGTCGGGTTCGGCTACGTTGAGGTTGACTTCTTCGTGATCAACGGAAGTAAAAGGGTTCTCCCTATCCGTAACGCTGCTCGGTGAAAATCGTATTCCTCGAAAATGTCCGCGTTGAAGGGAGAAATTCCAGTGCAGTTACATCCAGACACAATATTTTGATGCTGTACGGCAAGTGGCAGTGCCTTAGCCACGATTCCGGGGATATCGTATATCGACATTGTCCTACCAGGATTAGACGTCATCCAGTTATCGCACTGTGCGTGTACACATTTCTTTAACGGGCCATAGACGGTGCGATCCAGCGGCTGCAGCTTGTGCGAGCAATGCGGCGGTAATAATAGGACAATGATTCCATTCGCTTTACAATAGTCTAGACCAGCGATGGACAAGTGTGATTCATGATTGTCGAATATCAGTAAAGCTGGCGCGTCGACGGAAGCACGTACATGGGACTGGAAGAACCATAGAAATTGGACAAAATGCTCCGCGTTCATCCGGCCACTTTGATTCGCCGCACCTGAGCAGCCTGGTGGTCCACCGTTAAGGAAATGTTCCTTGAAATTTTTCCGAGGAAAAATGAAAAAAGGAGGTAGAGAACGCCTGGTCGCTGACACCGCCATCGCCAAAGTTACGAGGGTTCCTAGTTCCGCAGAAGTCACTCGCCCGATTTGTTTCACCCCGAGACGCCCGATGACTCTTTTCGGTGTCTGAACGGTTGTCATTCCCGTCTCATCCATATTCCATATGCAGTAACCCGGGAAACGATATTTATCCATCACAGATTTTAACAGCGCAAAGAACATTTCAACGTTTGTCCGATTGAAACGGATCCGGTTTGTGTATGGATAATGTTTGATGTCGTTTCAGAAAGATGGTTAGCCAATCTGCACCGGCCATGCGAGTGGCTTCCCACGATGCTGGTACCTTCAGATTCAATTTTTTGGCAAAATCAAAGGCTAAAGCACGGGTTTCCTTCGTAGATAGCCCAAAGTATATGTCGTTGCAATGTAGGACTAAGTATTTTACCAAAGTGGTTTCACTTTCAGAGTCCATAACCTGCATTTGAAATTAAAACGTTGGATGAATATAAACTTCGCACAGCAGAATGCATGCGATTAAAAATTAATTTATGTTACTCACTGATAAGGCTCCATGATGTTGCGGGACCACGTCATCCAAGTGTGTTACTTCAAAATTC
Source organism: Cylloceria caligata (assembly GCA_963942595.1). Lineage (NCBI taxonomy): Eukaryota > Metazoa > Arthropoda > Insecta > Hymenoptera > Ichneumonidae > Cylloceria > Cylloceria caligata. The sequence continues at coordinate 17,426,689 of OZ012705.1, forward strand.
TTCTTCAGCCAGTCGCTCAACGTACTTCTCGGGACTCCGAATACTTTTGCGGCAAATCGAATTTTAATTTTATCTTTTTTCACTGCAAGAACTGCCTTCTTAAGTTGCTCCTCGTCGACGGAAGTCGTTTTGCGACGTTATGTGCGTACCATTTTCCTGCAATTGAAGAAAACAATGACGTATTTGCAATGGAAATTAGAGCGAAGCTACCGAGGTGAACTGTAGTGAAAATAATTATCGAAGAGTAGGGAATAATGTCTAAGATGATCCCTCTAAGGTATAATTCATATAAAAAGTACAAATGCATGTTATTTTTATAAAACTAAAGTAGTTTTCTCTCGTGAGTTAATCTTCACCTTGACATTTACCTCTGTCGTACACCGTCTCCGTCTTCAAACACTTATCGCAACTCGCCACTACACGTCGAGATCCGTTGAAAGACGTAATAATTAGCTTCGTCTCGTTGCTCTTGTTCACTCGGTTTTTCTATCTCGTTCGTATAACAAGACGTTAATTCCTATCGAACTCGCATAACTTATCTATAGCTATCTCCTTGGATACCAGTATGCGCGCGCTGCTCCCGCACGTCCGCGTCTGCTCCTGTCACTTGGGCACGACCTAGTCCTGGACACAGATTTCAACTTTGATCGCTCATGAAATATTATAAATGAATAAAAATGAAAAAAACTATAGTGGATTCGTGTTCAGCATGCATTGCTCTTTAGAATCACATACCTTACAATTTGGAGAGAAAATAATATAAAAAATTATTAAGAATTTTCAACGCGCAAAAAATTTCACTTTTCACCTCCGAAAACACATTTGTCGTATAAAAATTACAACTTGGCACATAATCTCACTAAATTCCGTTGGTCACGTGGGCACTATATGTAGCGTTTACAATATTAATTGCGAGTTCATACAACAAACACATTTCGAGATATCGCGCCGAGGCTGACTTTACGATATAGACGTTTTCCAACGAATACGAAGACGTCTCCCGACTGTAGTGACAGCGGTAAATTAATTATTGTAGTTAAAATATGAAATTAACTAAAATGAAATCGGAAGTTATTTCATCTTTTTTAGATTTTTTTTTATATGAGAACTTTTTAAAGTTTAAGTCCTGTTTATTATAGTTTTTTGCAGTTGGAGTTTTTTAATTTTGTAATTTTTTTTTAACAAATACTTCCCTTCACTGCCCGGTTATTCCATCCAGTTATATCCATTTACAACCTTTAACTTTTTCATTTTAACCTTTCCCTTTTTTTTTTTTAGAAAATCCTTTTCAATTTGTAGAATTTTCTCTCGATACCCATAGTTATTTACATTTTTATTCAATTCCCACTCAATGCAATCATACTTGCCGTATCAACTTCCCTCATGACTCTTTCCGAATTCATTTTATTATCCGCTGCGGCTTTATTGTATTCTATGATATCCCATCAAATTGCTTCCGATTCGATTGTCACAATCCAATATTTCGAGAGCACTGTTTTTTATCTTCAAATTGCAGTTTCAATTATTTTTTTTTAACTGCAAGTAAGATACAAAGTAGAACCTTGCACAATATAAATTCAATCTTTTTTACTTTTAAAAATTAGCGTATAATATATAAAATTGTCATATCATATTATTTAATAATAAATAAATAAATATAACGAAAGAATTCATAACTTTTGGTAAATTACATTTTTTTATCATCATATGTAATGTAATAATAAATAGAAGTATGTATATTGTAGATAAATAGTAGACAGATGCCCCTAGAAAGCACTGTACAACGCTGGAACTTGGTTGTGTTGTATATAGATTGAAAGAATGAGAGGGAGTGCGAGCAGTACGTATGACTCCCGCCCTGTAGCTGACACCGTTACTACTACTATTACTAGTACTACTACTACTACTACTACTACTACTACTACTACTACTACTACTAGGCGATTTGGACTGAGCAGATGTGCATCAACGGGCACGAGCGAACGTTGGGGCCCGGTGCAAAGGGACACGGAATGGGTTTCGATGGCACGCGCCAGCCTCGTACGTGTCCCCCTCTCTCGCCTTCGTCGTTGCAGCCGCTTGGATAAATGATTGTGGTAACGGTTACTTCGGTCACTACGAGGTAGCTAGTCAAAATCTGAACGCCAGTTCATTCGCTTCGCTATCTTTGTTTTTAGTTAGATTTAAAAATTATATATATATATCAAGTCATTAGATTTGTGATAATGAAGCGATCGACGTCGGTGAGTAGCTCGGTAAATTGTAATTTTGTTTTTGTAATCAATAAAAAAATGTATTAGCAGTATCATAATAGTTTTGCTTCGTCATACAAGAAGCTTTGATTTCGTAAATAATTTTGTTCTTCAAGTTTTCGTGTAATTTTCATACTAAAAATGGTCGAAAAAGTCGAGGAAAGTGGTTTAGAAAGAAATGCGTGTGTGTCATTTTCGTTGTTCCATGGCTCCCACAGTTTTTAAGATATCATACTCAAATTTGGTTCACAAACGGAATATCATTAAACAAGGTGTGGGATTGTATTTGGCGTGAGCGGTCAAGATATTTAATTTTTATCAAATTTTTAACACAAATTTTAAGACAAAATAATTTTCTAACATTGAACAACGATCGCGGTACATAATTTTACAAAAATCGATTCAATTGTATATACGTTATGATAAATGTTTATTTTCCAATATTAATAACATTTAGTATCGAGATAGTTAATAGAAAAATTTATTGGTTCGATAAATTTCGAGCAGATGAGTTAGTGTACGCAGTAATCAAACAAGCCTGATAAGTAGAACCTTACTCATTGCTTTATCATTATTTTTCACCTTATACTTAAATTATTTCTCTATGCGTTAACCAAACTGGATTAACATACTTTCTCGTGGAGGTGGGTTTGCGTAAGGTTGAAAATAATGAGAAAACAATGTGCAAAATTCTACTTTGCAAGCTTTTTCATTTGTGGTAATTTTTGTGTTAAGGCACCCTGTTTGGCCAAGGATGAACTGGAGAATCAAAGAAAAAGAGTCAAATCCGGTAACGATGAAATGGTAATATACAACAATTGAATTAATTCTAATGAATTAAACGATAAATGAATACTTAATTTTTCTTGTGAACACATTGAACATTTAAAAACGATTGTTGTTTAATATTCAGGAAGGACCGAATACTCGAGAATATCTACAGCTGGCTCTCGCGAAAGTACTCGAACTACAGCGTTCGCTCAACGATGACACGTACTGCAACGACGACACAAGTGATTTGGGTAATTTTACAATTTTCTCGTTATCGCTTCGGCATTTTATTAATCAGGATGTAAACAACCGATTGGGATCATCCAAAGTGCATTTCAATCCTCGCGAAGTACTCTAACCAAAGTTATTTTACCATTTTTTTCGCTATATTTATGCTAAAGTGTTCAAAATGTGCTAAAACATGCCGAAACACATAGAGAAAAAAAATGTTCATACGTGTGTGTATGTGTACTCGAGAACGGCTTAAGGAGAGGCGAAATCTCCATACTTACATAGATGCTTCTCTTTCATTCCGCCGTGAGCGTTATAATAGCTCTATCTCTTTCGCACTCATGAATGTTTCGCCTCCCCTTAAGCTACAGTGTTTAAATCACAAACGATTGAAGCTGCACGAATTTTTTATTTACTACAATTTTTGTAACAATTCAAACAGCGTTTAAGATTTTATGACATTCTGAATAAATAATAAATGTTTGTAAATGCGCTATCTGCCGTAAATGTTGAGATATCTGTCTAAATAGTTCTTAACGAATACATTTTTATTCAAAGATAATTGGTATTGAATTTGAGCCGAATCTATAAAGAGGTTTAGATTTTATGCAATTTTGAATTTTCGTAAAACAAATGTGATCTTTCTATTTTTCGTAAACTTCTATCGATTAATCTACATTGTTTGTTACAAAGGTAAAGCAACATTCGGTTGTGCTGATATTGAGTTTGCGTAAGATCGGTATAAGGGTTCGGATTACGTAGGATTTTCAAGTTTGAATTTTGTCCCACAGCTATAGATTTGAAAAAGTTTATGAAATCGAGCTAAAACTTTGTACACATTTGTAAAAATATTAATCGTTGCTTGATGTAAAATTTTATCAAAACCGATGGGGGCGTTTAAATTTGATAGAAAATTTACTTTTTAAATTCGAAATTGCTATAGCTTGCATACTGAAAGGTCTAAAATTTGAGAATCGTTTGAGCAATTGATCTCAAATTTGTCCCACTAGTTACGCGATCATTTGTCGTTATTGGCTACAATTTTCGTCGAGATATATTAAAGCAATGACATCATAGAGATGTTAATATTTTTTATTTCTTCATCACTCAAATGTGGTCAAATAAAAAAATGGTAAATATACAGTTTAGGGGACCCACCTCCTATCGCCTTCTAACTAGGCGCGTTCGACGCGTTTTTTTATGCCTAAAAACTTTTCCCTCTGACAAAATCGTCGCTCATTGTTCATTAAAAAGTTATTAACAAATAAAGTTGGTACAATAATCATAAAATAAAAAGAACCTAAAGAACCTAAAGAACCTAATTCCGCAGTCTTACCAACTTTATTTGTTAATAACTAATAAATAATAATAATAATAATAATATAAAAATATGTAAATATGCTGTTTAGGGGACCCACCTCCGATCGCCTTCTGACTAGGCGCGTTCGACGCGTTTTTGTATGCCTAACAACTTTTCCCTCTGACAAAATCGTCGCTCACTGTCCATTAAAAATTATTAACAAATAAAATTGGTAAAACTGCAGAATTAGGTTCTCTAGGTTCTTTAATTATTATTATTATTATTTTATTTATCAAACAGTCATTACAGAGCAAAAAATTGTATTCGTAAAGATGCATTTTACATCCGTTTGTCAGAAAACTTTGCAGATAACTGAATACTTCCACACCTCAAGAGCATTTGAGCGTCGAATCGAAGGAGAAATAAAACACCAACAACAACCTCTAAATGTCTTGAAACAAGTGATTCGTCCTGTAGTCGGCTACTGCCGCGTATAAAGCGTGTGTGATTTTTCAGTCTTTAACGGTTAATATCTTTTTCCAGCGGCAAGAGCGACGCTTTTGCCAAAGGAAAAAGTTGTTGGGCATACAAAAACGCGTCGAACGCGCCTAGTTAGAAGGCGATCGGAGGTGGGTCCCCTAAACTGTATATTTACCCTAATCCAATTTGGTGAGAAGAAGAAATTTGCAATTTTACCAAATTTTTGAATCTTTTCAATTTTTTAAAAAAGTTAACTTTGATTATGGTGTAAATACATTTTTTTTATGTCCTGGAATACAGAAAAAAGCTTTCACTAATTTCTATCTGTCATTCCATCTGTACCATCCAGAAGGACAAGAACTTTTTAAAGAAATTACAGTTCATGACCAAATTTGGAATGCATACTCTAATAACGAAACTTAGTTTTGGTGTTGCATTGCAGTACAATTGCACAACTCGTTTTGATACTTTGCTTGAAATAGTTTCTAAAAACATTTAGTTACAATTAGTTTGAAAAAAATGTTATGGCCAGCAGACCTCTTACGTTGATACAGATAAAAGCTGAGTGATTGATCAACAGTGTATTCATTCGACAGGGACGTGAATTATTCAGAGACGGAGGTATCAAGTAAAACGTTGTATGCAGCTCTCATGAGCGCAGTATAATTATAATATAACATTATACACAGTATAACGCACTCCATATAGTTTTCACACACGCGATATTATTTTCTCCCTAAAAAGAAGAAACTGTAAAACATTTACTTTAATTAATGCAAACAATAGGCAACGTAACAATTATACTGACAAGGATAGTTTGGTGCCCCCCTCCGGTTTTAATGAAACTCACGTATTTTGTAGAGCATCGAAAACGAAAACACACGTATTTCTTTTTATCGGCGGAAAAACATTTCCAAGGGGTGAAATCGCCCGTCAAAGTTAGGCATGTCGAGAGGTGATTATGCAGTTTCACCCAGAAGGCGTCAACCGATTTTAATGAAACGAAAACCAAAATACTCATTGAAGACAATAAAAATTCCACGTGAAGTTGAAGAAAAAAATTCATTTGCTGGGGTGAAACTGCATAATCACCCCTAACTTTGAAGGGCGATTTCACCCCTTAGAAATGTTTTTCCGTCGATAAAAAAATACGTGTCGTTTAGTTTTCGATGCTCTACAACATACGTGAGTTTCGTCAGAATCGGAGGGGGACACCAAACTATCCTGCCTTGTGAGTGTTATCACCCAAGAGTCGCTAACACGTCATTAACACTTGGTTTTAAATTCTCATGTGCATTTGAACCGAATTTTATGATTTCTAATTTTTTTAAACCAGGTGATTCGGACAACGAGGAACATTTGATGAGACACGTGCTTACCAAAGTATTCCGAGATCTCCCAGGCTCCTCGAGCCCAAAAGTGACACGAATAATCGAGCGAGCAACGCGATCGAGATACAATGTAGAAATGGAAAGAATTCGTGGCAAAAGCATCCAGCTCTCCGGTTACGATACTTGTCGCAGGGTTGCAATTGATTTCATGAAGAGAACCGCCAAGGCTGAAAGATCTTACCCCCTGCAGGATCCACCGGGATCTATCGCAAGACGTCGATCTATCGACGATCTAGCTGCAATAGGTGGTACCGCACATCGTGCCAGAGTCAGCAATTCCGACTACGAATTAAGAACGCGAATGCTTACAAGTCTGGACCTCCATTTGGCGACGAAGCAACGAGACTACATATCTCGATTGATGAGACACTGATTGCTATAACGAAAATTCTTCATTTAAAACGATGCTGTACGTCGTCTGTCTCTTTAAGATCATACACCGAAAGAGATATCCATACATGCGAAAGAGATAGCAGAATTTTTTCAACGCTTATTTCTCCACCACGATTTATCTTTTGGATAACAAAACAGTACGGTACACTGTTAAATTGTAAGTCGCAATTCACCGGTCTCCTCCATTATCTAAAATATTAATCGTGTGTAAAAATGTAATCGATATATCCTTTAAAGTTTTTGTTACCGACCGAGATGTAACACATCACCTTAATTCGGTCTAGTCCCCGTCTAGTCTACTATATAATATTTCTAGTCAACAATATTTATTTATTTTATCATCTCCAATTATATTTATTTAGCATTTCTTAAATATTTTTAAAAAAATTAACCAGAGAAAAGAATGCTCGAAAAAAAAATTTTGTATTTGTAATTATTAAGATAACTATTGTGGTTTTATTAATAAACTACCGACGGCTTAATGATTGTGTAAAAAAATCCTTTATGATTCATTACATACAGTAGTTGTACAGTTGTATAGAATAAAAAAAAAACAGCATCCTGTTTCCTGCGCTCTAGACGATTGATCGAGTGTCTACGTACTAACCCATACATAGATATGCACTACAGATTATGCTCGATAAATAATAATAGTTCATCTATCGCGCTTTTTTTGTGTTTGACGATCATTAATATTGCGAGATAAGGTATATTTTATAAAATATAAATCCCAACTAATCTACGCCACTAATCTGCGAGGGAAAAAGAAAATGCAGTGTTTTTTAGGATACGCGAAATTTGTGCTATACCGACCGGATATTTTAATGAATGTTTTCTCGGGGATCTGTCGATAGAATTCGGCGATTTTTTTTGTCGTTTTCAATGCTGCGTTAATAAACGAAACGAAGCTATTATGAAATTTAGGATTAACGATTCTCGTTTGTTTTACCGACAACAGTTTAAATATTCATTTTCTCGAAAACCATTCGAACACGTACATTGACCTCTTCTGCAATCGATAGATGGTCCGAACGCCCATTATCTTTTGCCATAATTAGCGCGAGATAGTTAAAATAAAGAATGAAATTTTTGTTTCTTTTTCGGAATTTTTTCGACGAAATTAAATGATAATTTTTGCAATCACGATTATGATATTATTTCACGTTTATGAAAAATGTACAATTTTCGTCTTTTTAAGACGATGTATTACACCGCCTGAGATACCAAGAGAGATAAACAGAAACGTGTAGCATATCGTCATAGCCGACAAAAACTTGAATCTCAATTTTCTTGGAGGTTTCGCGATGATATTGATTGATTCTTGTTGCAATTATTGCAGTGTCAATAGAAAAAGCCAACTGACTTTCAATTTTGTCATAAATATCGCAAAGTAATATTGAAAAATGGAAAAATTCAGTGTTTCACGTAACTGGATATGGGACAACAGAGGATAGAGGATGAATGCGCGCTAATCGCCGACCATAGAAGTGCGATAGATTGAAATTAGTGCTGCTGGACGAGGGTAGGAACGCTGGGAGGTTTTCGCCAGGGATCGGGAATATCATAGTGCGGTGGAACGGTCGTGAGTGCGTCGTCATCCGTTCTGTTGGGATTGCAATTCTTAGGCTTTGTTCTCGTGGTGTTAACGCACTCGACCGGCAATTTTATGAGATCGAGACGGTAGTTGAATCCATGGCTGGTGACGCGTAAGATTGTATGGAGCGGTACTTCCATGTAGGTGAGCTCTTCGGGAGTCTTGTCCATGAAGAAACCAATGAGGCAGCGAAGCACAGCCTGATGGGCAACGACGAGGACGTTGTTTGACTCCTGGAGCTCGGCAATAACCGGCTCTACGCGACGCATAACGTCCATATAGCTCTCACCCCAGGGATACCGATAGCGCAGCTTGTCTTGGTCGCGCCAAGCGAATTCCTTCGAATAAATGCGCCATTAGTCTTGCATCAGACGAATGCCAAGCGAATTACAAACCATACAAACATTGGTTTGTACGGAAATTCATGCATCCAAGTTATTAATCGGGAAATTAATGACCAAATGGAGGAAAACCGTGCTCGAAGAAGTGTAGAAACGAAATCGACTAGACTTCTACTTTTAGAATTCCCCGAATCAGCATGATGTCACGAAATGGAAACTTTAGAAGTCTACTAGTCGAAAAAAAACGGACAAACTATTATAATACAAGAAACGACGTTTTAATCGTTATAACAATATTCAAGAATTTTTACGATTTTCAATTTTTTTTTGTTCAATTTCGAAAAACAACAAATGGTCAAATGTTTATATTTGTTTATTTATAAAAAATTTATCGACATTTTGATTTTTTAATTTCCGGAAAAATGCTAGAATCTATTTTGAGATTTTTTGAATAGTCAAGTGAGTAACTCACCCGTGGATAATGTGCCTGAATGTCCTCGTAAGAAAGTCCCTCACAAACTCCAGCATCGAGTTCGTTAAGCTCAGTCAGATGTTCTCTGTCGGTGGCATCGATGCCACGAGCTGTGGCGATTGTGCGTCTCAGACGACTAGTGAGAACCCGAAGATCGGGAATGTGCATCGCGTTGATTCGCGAAGCAAGAGCCTGGGCGTATCTTTCGCCGCGAGGGCTGAGAGTAGCATCGCCGCCAATTTTACCCAGGACGTTGTACTCGCTCTCGCCGTGTCGCGAGAAGTAAAGAGTGTGAGGTTTGGCGCTTATGGAACCCAGGTAACCGAGCACCCTGGACTCCACATGTCCACTGATATTTTGCGTCTCGATTGTCATGCTGACAGTATCGATTCGTATTCTAGAATATTCCTTCTCGTCGAGAGGCTCATGAACGCGCAAATAGTGAGAAACGCGGAGACGAAGATCCTCCGCCGCTGCAGCACCGTCCATACCCGCGTAGTCGGCACTATTGCGAATTATTTCCTCGTAATTGCGCTCCAAGGTCCTTGGATCGTCGCAAACGCACTCGATGAAGAGAACACGATAGCCCAGCTGGACTGACAAATAATCGAATACCTCGGCGCGCTGATCACGAGTCACCAGACAGCCATCCAGTATCTGTAACCAAAAATAATTAAGAACAAGAGAATAATTGAGATAATCAAGATAAGGAAGATATTGAAGATAACCAAGATAATCGAGATAGGCGAAATAATTACGCGAATCAAGATATTCGTGACAATAAAAATAATCAAGATATTCGAGATAATCGAGATTGTTGATATTGTTAAGTTTTATAAAACAAAAATAGCTAGACAATAGAAATAACGAAGATAATCAAGATAATTAAAAATATTCGGATAACTGAAACAATTTAAATAATTGTGAACACTTTGTTTTTTGTACTTACAGCTACAGTATTGCCAGATCCAAGCCACACAACGCTTTCCTCCATGGCTTCGCGCATAGCCATCGATCTCAAGCTCAAATTAGCGGCAATATCAGAGCGAAAGAACTCATGGCTTCCATACATTTCGAGTTTCTTTCTTCTGTAATCGCTCACGCGCAAAACTGTAAACAAACGTCGTTTGTCTATCAATATTTTTTTCCATAAATATGAACATTAATTGCATTTTATTTACAGAGATAATGGATTCATAAATTTGAGATAAATAAAACAAGAAGTTAAATGAAATTTAAGCATTGGCAAATTAATATTCAAACACATTCAATGCAATTAAATTTTTTAAAACAGATTTTTATTCTTATGATGATTAAATTTAAGTATGTTACAATTATTGAAAGTACCTTTAGCTGTCTCTCCATTCCAGTTGAGTCGTCGGCAAATACTTTGGGCAACCTGGGACTTTCCACGCCCAGGAAGACCGCAAGTCGCTATCACGACACCAACGAATTTTCTCGAAGATTTTTGGTTAGCCGGATTTCTGGGTCCACCGACCTCTGGGCCTCCTTCTAAAATCAGAATTTATTCTTCTTTAAAACTGAGTGTAGAATAAATACATTTTTTTTTGTAAACATTAAACGAACCAATTGCTCGATCATAGATAAATAATTAATCATTTGTAATAAAATTTTTTATTTATTTCACATTTAATTAATTTGTCAAAGTACAAAAATGTATCTTGGCACGTTTTCTTTCATTCCCAAAGTCTCGAGACATTCGAATGCCACAAGTTCATTAATACTCGTGACGACAAAATGTGTGTAGCGTATACGTAACGACGATGCACCCATGGTAAGTATCGAAGATACGTTTTCGACGCTGACGAGGTTGCGAGCGTTTTTATCGCAAAGTTCGTGCCAATAAAAAGTGAAAGTGACGTAAGTTGAATTTATTTTCGAATATTGTTCACGAGGAACCTAGCGAGAACGACGATTGGACATCAGCGGAGGCCTGGCCGAAGCCCCCCCCCCCCCCCGGGTCTTCTCTGATATATATAGATATACGAGTGTAAACGCTTTTATACATATAGTGCTCTTAAGAACTAAGCTATTTTTATCCCGACCAGTCTGTTAATGCACCTGCTGTACTTGCGTCGCTATACACAAAACGACCCACTTACACGACGAGTTACAAAAGCCACGGGTCCCCAGCGTTTCGCTGTACGAGCCTGACCGATGTCAAAGTCCAACCGAGCAGCCTCAGTGAGCCAACTGGCCGGCACTTTTCCCTGTTCATCTGCTAATAGCACACGAATGAAAGGTTCATTTTACTGCTTGTATACAAACAGTAAATCGACTCGAAATCACGCTAATCACGACGCTAAAATGTTATATTTCAGGCATTTTTTCTAATATCATTTATTGGGTTCTTAAATAAAAAATGTTTTAGTTATTAAAAAGATATTGAAAGTTTACCTCAATTCGAGGCGAAACATATATGGGAACGAGAGAAATAGCTAATGTATGTAAGTATCGTATGTTTTGCCACGTCGTATTAATATTCCGAGGATTTTTTATTGTAATTTTAATAGAAGCGTAAGTCAAGGATAAATTTGAGTCTAGGTACGATAGATGATACGCCAGAGGTCGCACGCGCGATACTCTCTGACCCGATATAAAACGTGCAAGAGACCATTGAGATAATTACGGCAACTAATAAACTATAGGCATTGGTAAAGTATATTAAACCTCATTATTGTATTATCAAACCTTTAAGCAAAGTACGAAAAATGTGACAAACGTTTATAAATGGAAAAAAAAAAAACAACATATTGGAACCCGGATTTGGATGGAAATGTTTTTTACGATTTGGAAATTCTCATGAATCACCGTAAATTTATCTTTTATTACAACCCAAAAAACGTTATCTAATGTAAAACAGTTGCCACGTGATTAGAAAAAAAAATCACAAGCTGAAAAAATCTGTTTGAATACGATTTCCGTAAATTTGCGATTTCGTCTTAATAACAAATCGAGAATATTCTCTCCCACTCTCTCTTTCTCTAAAAAATAATTGATTATCTGAAAATAAAGCTTTTGTTTATTTCAAATATGTAGAAACGAAACGCACCTTGAATCTTTTCTTCGGCGCAGGGTGGCATGATTCTGTTTACGTCGCTGGACTTGCTGGCACCGTTTTTCGTTGATCCAACGATTTTTTCGGCAGAACCTGAATTGGCTGCAGCTGCTACGGACGGACCAACCGTGCGCGCAATACCAGTTTGTAGAACGAACTTTCGTAGTGCAATGCAATAACCGAGAAACGGTCCAGACAACAAATCGAGACAAGCGGCGAGCCAACAGGGCATAACCGCCACCCTTTGCAACTTCTATGATATATTTTTTCTCTATTTATCTCAAGGCAACTTGAAAATAAATACTGACAAAAAAAAAATAAAAATTTCTTTATGAAACCAGCGTCTAACGATCGAAATGGAAGTCCCACGTTCTCCAGCAGCCCTGACGACAACAGCTACACCAGCAGCTGAACATCGATGATCATGCGGACGATCTTCAATCAATCCACGATCCCTTGTTGTTTATTGTTATTATTATTCCCAAAACTGGTGGGAAATACACGAAAAAAACAAGGAAAAAAAAAACAGCTAAAGTTGCTCCTCTTCGGAAAAATGATCGCTGCTAGTGTGTCGTATTATGGAGAGCAGATCCTCCCTCATTCCAATTTGCTTTATCCTCACCTCCGGAGCCAGTTTGCGAGCTTCTTCAATCACCGAGTACAACGAAACTTATCGGGAGGCTGCCAATGGGCAGCGAGTCTCTTATCGGTGCGTATGAAAAGTTCTTTTTTTTTTAAATTCCAAAACCCGTCAAGATTCTTTTATTTACATGATTTAGTTCTATCACGAATTTAAATCAAAGCTCGGTATCAGTTGATTATTTGATTTTTATATTTTATCGATGAGATAATTTTAGGCAATCGATTCACATATTTTAGGGTGCAAATTCATTTGTCAATTTATTTTCGAAACTATGTTGAAAATAATCTTGCTTCTTCTTTTTAATTCACATGTTAAAATTGGCTGACTCTCTTCAACGAAATATTCCGGTTCATCCCACCTTGCGCGGCTCGTCGTACAAATTCACACGCGGTAACTATTGGTATTATATCGTTATATAAGACCTATCAATTAATCCCATCGAGCTTTATCTCTACGTAATGCAGTTTAATTATCGTACAGTTGCTGAAACTATATAGCGACGAGTCTACTTCAACGTATTCTCCACGTATTTTTCAGTGCTACACAGTCGCAGCCGTTGCCACTCTCCTTGAACGAGTTTGCGCACGAACTGAGTATTTTTTCCCCCTCTACGCGTACATACGATACGTAGATGCTCGGAACTATGGCTCCATCTAGGACATGGCCTTGTTTCCCCTCTCTGTTTTCTTGACGCAGACAAAACGAAAATGTTTCTCGAAGAAAAACAAATTTTCGATCGAAACAGCACGTTGGATCCTCGATTGGATTTGTCCCCCGCCCTCTTTGCAATCACTCTTATCTAGTCTCTTAAGATTTTAATTGTCATGCATGTTTAAAAATTTTTTTTTTTTTTTCGTAAACACGTATCAGTGTTTATAATAGCGAGTGGGTGACGCGAGGAATTCACAATATCAACTGAATGCGAGTTTGGTGGCGGTAAACGTTTTTAGTATCGACCAGGAGCGTACTACCCCTACCATCGATGCGCGCGCCTCAAATAACCTTCGTCGCGGGGGCGCGCCCGTTCGGCGAATAGGGAGACAGATGATCAGATGGACGACCGTTGGACATTATGAAATTTAATTTTTAAGCTATATGTAACCAAGGACAACAATAAACGTATGAATGTTTTAATCGTATTTATAAGATTGTTTTGACGATAATATCCAGTACAAACGATCTTTGTCTTGACAGTTTTGTCTATTTACAACGGTACTATCTTAGTTTTATTATTATTCTATTTTCGCGTGGTATTTTCCGCTTAGTATTTTGGCGTGTATCGTGAACGCTATCTTTTACGAATGAATTAAGCTTTTCAATATATTCATTGGATTTTCCGATTAATAATTTTACACAAATTCCTCCGTCTTGCTGCTGAATACTTCAGTTTGGCATAGGCAGCAATTATTTTAATAAAAAATAGTATTTATTACAAACGAATTTCGCAACGTTGTAAGCAAGAAATTTTGATATTCAATATTCAATTTAAAGTTCACCTTACACTTATTTTAATAATATAACTTTGAGCTTCTTAACTTAACGATAAAGAAATTTGTATGTAAAACGTAAGTGCGGGTCTGTTGGCGAAGCCTCTGGAAATTTCCCAACTAAACTCCGTCAGAAGATGAACCGAATGTGACCGATGATGATAAACATATACCGCTGTAGAACATTTCATAAAACACTTAGCTCGCTCGGTCTTGGCTTAAAATTGTCCAATGTTATCCCCAAATCTATCGACGTTTATCTCATATTTTTAGAAACTCCGGAACGCTTGGACTCGTAAATATTCTACTCGATGTTAGATTTTTTAATGATAAACCAGAAAGTGTTTCGGAAGTTTTTAAGAACATTGGAAGATCATAAATAGATTTTTACATATCTATACATTCTGTACACGTATCATATTGAATTATTTTGAAAGTGGACAATTCGATGCAGCAATTTTTCCTTACTTTACGCTGATCACGTAATGTTAATGGCAAGGAGACCTTACAGAATAGATCTACATTTTTGGAAACCTGAAATTTCGAAGAACCCGAGAAATGCGTCGTGGGCACACGGAGCTGTTTATCCTCGTTCGATTTCGCTGCGTAGATTCTCCTTGGAGAGCTCCTCTGGGCTGCTCGCCACCCTTTTTGCCCGGCGTTGACCGATCGGTTGGTGTCGACCCGAGCTTGGTGGTTATCTCGTGCCGAAGTGCCGGGTTCGTATTAGGTAGGACTGTTTGTCTTGTGTTACCAAGTGGCGAGGCTTTCCGAACCGAAGAAACAGGCGAAAGCAATTTAGAGCCTCGACCGATGACAACAAACAGACGCACTTGGGCGGGTGGCTATCGTCTCGAGATGATTTACCGTGATTCACGATTCGCATCGAACGTCTCGAGGGCTGTAATAGGGAAAAACTTTACTTCGTGTGTTCCCTACTTTCTCGTGTGGCCGTGCTTACCTCCAAAGCGGTCGGAGCGTTAGAAAGTGCGCCGTAACACGGTCTTGTAAGCTGAAAGTGGGTAACGGCGAAGCTGTCGCTGAGCGTCAGAGTGGGGAAATCGCTCAACAGGCATTTAGATAATTGAATTAGGCGCGCTTCGCGAGATATGATCATTGACTGTCTGCTGTTTGATACAACCGCAACGTTGCATAAGAGCTCATTGCATAATCAAAAATAGAGGCTTTGTTATCTCGTACGCATACATACGTATGCGTTTAATAGTAGGTCTCAAATAGATAGCGTACATGCTTTTGACATCAACACTAAAGATGACAACGAGAATGAATTATTACAGAGTCTTGAAATGTAGAAAGAGACAAGATGCCGACTGATACTTTATCAATGCTAATTCAGTGCTACGTTTTAGTTCGTCGAGCGAGATACAATGGACTCCCAATAACGTTTTCACTTCCCTAGCCCATTTACATGATACGCGAATCGCATTGTCACGTTAGTCGTTGATGAATCGTGGTAGCTATTACGTGTTCACTCACTGGTGACCGTGATTGTTACTAGGTAAGCGTGCGGATAAGCCGTGATATCTTCAACACAGATATTTCCCCTGAGGTCATGCGATAAATCTGTAGCCACTTAAGACCTTAAGCTGACGTGGAACATAATAGTAAACCCGTGGATCGTGGTGTGAATATGGTTACGAGATAAGTAATATGGTGGAACCAATGTCGGGGCATCTGTCCAATCTCGATCCAGCCCAGTGGCGACCAATTAAAAGGCGCATTACTGACCCGGTGCTTACGTCCGGCAAACTTAAGGAAATGTTGACCTTTTGGTCGAGCGTCCTGATAATTAAGATAATCTTCTAGAGGAAAGGTTGAAAAGCACATACGACGATAAAATAATCACAGAGGCTCGCCAGTTTACCGCCAAGTTCACGACGGACGTTATCGTCATCCGCGCTATTGACATTATGGTCAAGGAGAACAGTCCGTTCCGTATTTATCCGAACGACCAATCTTTGGGTTGAGCTGGGACGATGAATCCAATATTGTGTTAGAACCATTGTCCCTGAACTCTTAAACTTACTCGAAAACTTTATCGTCAACAATGAAATAAACGATTTTTTCGATAACACGACCCGACAGACTATGGATTATAAAGAATCGGTGTTCAGCACGTTTGATTTAGTGTTTCTTCTGGTGAGGGCGTTACTAGCTCTCTATAACAATTTATAACTTCAACTTAAGATTTCTCTTGTTTTCAGCACGATAAAGGAAGTCGGATACTTCATACCGCTATAACGAATATGAGTATTGAGTATAAACGTCGAGTGAGGATTCACTTAGTATTTTTTATCCAATCCCTCTGTCGTGAGCTTTTTTTAAGCAAAAATCTGTACTCCGACATCATTGGAATCTAAAAAAAGAACGGGTTAGAAATAGCAGATCCTAATCTCTCCATGTAATTAAAATATCCAGCCGCCAACGTCATGTACAAAATTCTAGGAGAATCAATGAGAACCTAAAGAATCTAAAGACTCCCTGTGTGAGCTGACGCGTAAACCTTCTATGCGAGGTTATGTTAGAGACCCTCTTTGTGACATCTCATATGGAAGGGTGACATCATGATGGTCATGCAGGAGGTCCCTCCTCCCTGGGCCCACATTTTTCTAAAACGCTTACCTCCCCCTTAGTAGAGTGAATTATTGCAAGTATTCCTCAGGGCCTAAGGTTTGGTCGCAAGGGTTACATTGTGAAATATACAGGGTGGTGCATTTAAAGTGTTACAAAGCAATAGCACTCAAACTATTGGTGATATCTGAAACAGTTTCAGATGAAAATTGTATTGTTCGAGAAGGACGTCATACGGAACTATAGTAATTTTTTGTCGGTGAAGGCACCAAAGCTACGTCAAGGTCAACTCCACTTTTTTAAATAAAACCATGTTATTTTTTTCATGACATCGTTACTGACGTTGAGACAAGTTCAGTGACTTACGATAGAAGGTCATTCTTGTCACGCAGAGTACGAACATCATCGAAAAATCGAATCAAATCGAAATAATCACTTTAAAACGATTTACAAAACTTGGTTTGGGTCAACCTACGGAAGATGCTCGAAATTATGACCCTCAACTTGTGAGCACGTGTTTATTGCCTGATGAAAAGATCGTCCAACTTTAGCCACATTTGTGGTGTAACTTGGACACATGCTCTTTTCTTATTGTAACGAAGCGACGGAAACGGTCAGCCAATCGCTTAAAAGCCATCATAAATAATTTTGCTTATCAATTAGTGTGCAAACGCCAGCTCGTCCCTTATTGTGTAAAAGACAATTAAAATGTTTAGAAGGTGTCTCTCCACTGTACTTAGGAACGGTACATGAATCATTATGATTCGAATAATGAAAAATATTGAAAATTAAAATCTTTTTGCTTACTCATAACCTATGGTTTCCTGGAAATAAAACGTTCTTGAAATTTTGTTTTCAGAGTACGTAAAAAGTCCCAAAACGTCGAGAAATCATATTCAGAGAAAATGCCCGCATCGAGCGCGCGCGTGTGTATGTGTGTGTGTTTGCGCATGTGTGTGCATCAGGCTTGGAAAAACTCACAAGTCCATATCTCAAGAATGGTTTGATCAATCGAAATAAAATTTGACACGCCAGTCAAGCAGTTACCCTCCTTTCTTTGTTACAATTGACGCAATACTTGAAACACTTAGATTTTATAAAACATACAATTTTTCGAAAAGTCTGTGTAGGATTGACGCAAAATTTTAGTTATCGAGTTTTTAACTTATCAAAAAATTGACGTCGCTCTAACTAAACGAACCAAAATTGAATTAAAATGTTCTACATGAGCGATCTAATATTCAGCGATGCTACTCATTCAATTCTATCAAGTTCAGTAACAAGGATTCGGATTTTACAGCAATTAAAATTTTTTAACTTTCCACTGTTTCTACTTTCGAAACATTTAACAAAACGTGCTAACACTTCAGTACGTAATAACAAAGATGCTGATAACGCGCATCACGAACGGCCAGTCAGTCTACAGAAAGTGGAAATGAATTAGGTATTGGTGAGCTGGACAAATGTGACTATTAAGGGCGGATATGAATATGCAGACAGATTATATTTACGTTTGGCATAATTGAGTGATCAACGTCTGGACGACTTCCATTGACATTCAAATTAAATTAACGCGTGGAAAAAAGAAGTCACGACATTGCATTCGAAGAATAATGAATTATACGTCAGAAGTTTTGAAGAGTATTTAACATGTAACGATCTGCCTGCCTTGTATATAAGTAGACGATTCAAATGAGATATATTCAAAATATATAGGTGACATCAACGCAGTGGTTAGCGCTCTTACTCAGTGCAAGAACAATCCAGGTTCGATCCCCTACGATCACCATATATTTTCTCTCTTCGATACTTCGGAAGACTATCGTCACTACCATTCTACAGGCTTTCCCAAATTCTGCGTCCGGTCATCAAAAACAAAAGTAGGGAAAAAAGGGAAAAAAATGCAGAACGTAACATAATAATTATTATAATCAATAATTATAATAACTAGATGCTGCAGTATTATAATAATTAATAATTATAATAACTATCAGTGTACACAACGTCTAAAAGAAATTCTTTCTACACGGTATAAATGTATCGTTGCTTAAAACCTAAGACATTATCTAATACAAAATACAGTTCCGACGTAATTTTTTTAACATAAAAATAATTGGCACATTTGAATATATTTTTCTTGATATTCTTCAATTAATAATTTCGTTCTAATAACTAAGTGAGAATATTCTCATCCTTGAAAATAGCGTATTGTCATCTTAAAAAATTAATTGATTTTACGTTCATATTAAATAGAAACGAAACGTACCTTGAGTCTTTTCTTCGGCGCAGGGTGGCATGATTGTGTTTACTTCGTTGGAATTGCTGGCAATGTTTTTCGTTGATTCAACGACTTTTTCGGCAGAATCTAAATTGGTTGCAGCTGCGGCGGATGAACCAGCCTTTCTCGCAATTCTAGCTTGTAGAGCGAGCTTTCGCAGTGCTAGGCAGTAACCGAGAAGCGGTCCAGACAATAAATCGAGACAAGCGGCTAACCAACAGGGCATAACCGCCTTCTTTTGCAGTTTTTATTATATATATTTTTCTCTTTCTTCCTCAAATCCTCTTGAAAATAAATCTTGATAAAAAATAATTTTAACTTTCTTGATGAGCGAAGTGAAAGTCTCACGTCGTCCAGCAGCCCTGATGGCAACCCTTACACTAGCAGCTGAACATCGATGATAGTATGAACGATCTTTAACCAATCCACAATCCCTCGTTGTGCATTGTCATTATTATCTTTAACAAAAGCGTAATAACCAGAGAAACTGAAAAAAACAACGAAAAAAAAACGGCTAAAGTTGAACCTTTTCGGAAAAATGATCGCTGCTGGTGTGTCGTATTATGGAAAGCAGGTCCTCCCTCATTCCAATTTGCTTTATCCTCACTTCTGGAGCCAGTTTGCGAACTTTTTAAATCACAGAGTACAAGGAAACTCAACGGGTGACTGCCGATAGAACAGAGAGTCTCTTATCAATCCAAATATCGATTTTCTTATCGACTCTAAAACCGTTTGAACAATTGTTTGTTTACATGTTGCTTAGTGACCACAAAAAAATAATCAAACCTTTTATCGTTAATTATTTGATTATTTCTTTTATTGATAAGATTTTTTTTAAATATTCGATTCACATATTTTAGAATGACAATCGTTTCGTAAATTTATTTAATAATTATATTAATGCAAGTATTTTGGTTCTTACTTTTATTCACATATTAGAATAAGCTGGTTCTTTTGGACGAAATATTACGATCTACCCACACCTCACAGCCCGTCGTCTCTATTCACACGCGGCAGCAATTAGTGTTATCTTATTAAGTGTCTATCAATTAATCCCATCAAGTTTTATCTGCACGTAATGTAGTTCGAATATCGTACAGGTACTACACTATATAACGGAAATTATTTATAGCGGCGATGTTACATCGACATATTTTCTACGCATTTCGGAGCTACACGCTCGCCACCGTTGTCGTACACTTTTCAAACGAATTTGTTTACGCACCGGGTGTTTTCCGCGTCTGCGCGCAAATACGTTTTCACGTATTTATTTTTCTCATGCTGTCCAACAAAAACGATTCACGAATAAAAACAAATTTTTTAATGTAATAACGAAAATTGTGATTTTGTAAAATATTTCGGTACGTTGAGCGTCGTCCCTGGCTCTCCCAACCACGACTCTCTCATTCTTTTTTAATATCTTTAGATTTCAATTGATTTTGTTATTATTATGTTTTTGTAGTAAACACATTTAATTCAGTATATTTGGTATCCGTGGGTGACGCAAAGAGTTTGCAGTATCAACTGAATGTGTTAGGTGGTAGCGAACGTTTTAAGTATCGACCAGGGCCAGGCGTGTACTACCCCTACCACAGGTGCGCGCATCGTGACGGTGCGCATGATTCCTATTCGCCAGGGGCGCGTTAGTTTAACCAATGGTGCTAAACGTTTCTGGCGAAAGCAAATTAGATTCAACTGCGTAACGAATGGATGAAGTCACATATAAAATATTTTTATCCAGAACAACATCCGGCATCCTTAAAATAATGGATTTACAGTTTTTTATACTAACTGTACAGGGACAGAAAAAAGTAGTTGTGAAAACTGACATATTGGTTCTGATAACCAACCGGAATAGTTAATATAGCGCCAACTATTCAGTTGGTTCAAGAAACTGCAATTTCGTTGTTAAAATATCTGTAGTAACGGTAACCAACCGAAATGTTAACCTCAGTGTACGGGTTGGTTGGTGCAATCCATCAGTTCAGCGTAATACAGTAAAAAATCAGGTTGATACGAATATTTCTATTTATTTAAAGTGGCGATGATCGGCTCGTACTTTGCGCGATGCTTCGATAGACGAAGGTCATCCATTCACAATATTTCGCTGTACATTTACCATACCTTACGATCGAAAAGTATCCGGAATTTCTCATTTAAACGAGCCACCCTTGAGATATTGTCAAAATCATTTGTTTTCTAGGTTGGTACATCTGTCAGTTGTTTACATGTCACTTTTGAGCGCAATATGTCAGATAGTTTGTGCGTAATAGCTTTGTAAACAAGTCATTGTTCGGTGTACTCTGCGAATTTCGCTATGTCGAATGTAGTTGAGCAAAGAGTGTGCCTGAAATTTTGCGTTTCTAACAAAATATCATGTGCGGAAGCGTTGAAAATGTTAACGGTAGCCTACGGGGACTCGACAATTGTCGGAAACACAAGCATACGAGTGGTACAAAGAGTTTAAAGCGAGCCGTACTGTGGTTGATGATTTGCCTCGTTCCGGTCATCCATCCACCTCTGTGCCTGACGAAAACATCGAAAAAGTTAAGAAAATTGTGCTCGAAGATCGTCGTGTGAGCATCAGGGAAATAGCAGCCGATCTTGGTATCTCGTTCGGATCGATGCAGAGCGTTATGCACGATGTTTTGGGCATGAGACGAGTTTCATGTGGAGAAACAACTCGTGGTTTCTTCACCACGACAATACACCGGCTCACACATCGCATTTTGTACGCGACTATTTGACCAAAAACAACGTTAATACCGTTCCGCAAGCTCCGTATTCAACTGACATGGCCCCGTGTGACTTTTTCCTGTTCTCACGACTCAAGTGACCACTTCGCGGAAAGCGTTTTGAAACGATTGAGGCGATAAAGAATAAATCGCAGAAGGAGCTGAAAGCGATTCCAAAATCGGCCTATGAAAAGTGTTTTAAAGCTTGGTAAAAGCGTTGGAATATGTGTATTGCTTACGATGGAGATTACTTTGAAGGGAATAAAATAAATATCGATGAATAATTGAATTCCGGGTAGTTTTTGATCGTAAGGTATATTGAATGCGTTTCACTGTTATTTTTTGCAAGCCCTCGTCCATCCACAACCACCGGTCATTTCAAACAATGGCGTCGTTTGTCTTTATGAAAAGTTTTACTCGTAGCGCGTACCAACCGGTTGGTATAGACGGAAAGCGAATGGTAATAGGAATCAACTCGTAGATTGCCAATACCATCCAAATTCTTGTCGCAACTACCGCCTACGTTAGTTGCACCACCTAACGACTCGTGGTGGCAACAGCACTGTGATTGGTTACAGGAATCAAGTCGTTGGTCTTCGGTACTATTTTTCGCTAACCAATCGAAAATAGTTGGGAATACTATTTCTCTTTAGTTTCTGTAACTAACTCGCGACACAGCATATGCTGAAAATGGTTATCGCAACTACTCTTTTTTCTCGTGTAGTATGACACAGATGCTAGAACATTAGATTCACTTAAGATATGTCGAGTATGTGGAAAAGGAGACTAAGAATTTACGTAAAATTATTTCATTATCGTACGTTAATTGCGTAAACAAACGTAGAAGCGCTGTGCCGTATCCCTATTCGTATATTTGTTTGGTGTATTTGTTTAATAGCACGTTACAGTTCGGTGGTGTACCGAAAATTGTTTATGTGAAAACAAATTGTTTTCACATACAATTTGTTATGTGAAAAATTGTATTTTAGAGGTAACATACAATCTGCGCTCCCGGCTCGGAAAATTGAAATATCGGGATGAACCTAGTCGCATTTTCTTCCTTTTTCAATGCCCTTTCGAATGCGAAAAGTATTTTGAGAATCGGTTGAACCATTCAAAAGTTATGACCTTTTTATCGATAAACAAAATCGAGGAAAATCAAGGATCCTGTATTAAGCCCCTTTTCGCTCTGTCTCCCATAGGAGCCGAGAAAAATGCAAAAAACGAATTTTTCGATATTTCGCACTTCGGATGGACCCTACCTGATGTGTTTCGGCGCGCTGAAAACGAATCTGGCGGTGGATTTGCGATATCTCCAACAGGAGCTGAGAAAATCGCAGATAACCGAATTATCCGAAAACCACCTTGTTTACGTTTATTGAAATGACGATATCTATCGTTTCCTCGCTAATAACGATTGTTTCCGCTGCTCTTTGGCTTTCTAACGAACAAGGCTTGATAATACATCAATTTCCATGCATTTAGGACAATAGCAGAATTTTTTTCATTTTTTTTGCCACAGATAATCGATTTTTTAGTTATGTGAAAAATTGTATTTTAGAGGTAACGTACAATCTGCACTTCCGGCTCGAAAAATTGAAATATCGGGATGAACCTAGTCGCATTTCCTTTCTTTTTCTGTCCTCTTTCGAATGCAGAAAGAATTTTGAGGATCGGTTGAACCATTCAAAAGTTATGACCTTTTTATCGATTAACAAAATCAAGGAAAATCAAGGATCCTGTATTAAGCCCCTTTTCGCTCTATCCCCCATAGGAGCCGAGAAAAACGCAAAAAACGAATTTTTCGATATTTCGCACTTCGGATGGACCCTACCTGATGTGTTTCGTCGCGCTGAAAACGAATTTGGCCATGGATTTGCGATATCTCCAACAGGAGCTGAGAAAATCGCAGAAAACCGAATTATCCGAAAACCACCTTCTTTACGTTTACTAAAATTACGATATCTATCGTTTTCTCTCCAATAGCGACTGTTTCCGCTGCTCTTTGATTTTCTAACGAACAAGGCTTGATAATACATGGATTTCCATGCATTTAGGACGATAGCAGAATTTTTTTCATTTTTTTTGCCACAGATAATCGATTTCTTAGTTATGTGAAAAATTGTATTTTAGAGGTAACGTACAATCTGCACTTCCGGCTCGAAAAATTGAAATATCGGGATGAACCTAGTCGCATTTCCTTTCTTTTTCTGTCTTCTTCCGAATGCAAAAAGAATTTTGAGGATCGGTTGAACTATTCAAAAGTTATGATCCTTTTATCGATTAACAAAATCAGGGAAAATCAAGGATCCTGTATTAAGCCCCTTTTCGCTCTGCCTCCAATAGGAGCCGAGAAAAACGCAAAAATGAATTTTTCGATATTTTGCACTTCGGATGGACCCTACCTGATGTGTTTCGGCGCGCTGAAAACGAATCTGTCCGTGGATTTGCGATATCTCCAACAGGAGCTGAGAAAATCGCAAAAAACCGAATTAACCGAAAACCACCTTCTTTACGTTTACTAAAATTACGATATCTATCGTTTTCTCTCCAATAGCGACTGTTTCCGCTGCTCTTCAGCTTTTTAACGAACAAGGCTTGATAATACATGGATTTCCATGCATTTAGGACGATAGCAAAATTTTTAAAATTTTTTTTGCGACCGATAATCGATTTCTTAGTTATGTGAAAAATTGTATTTTAGAGGTAACATACAATCTGCGCTCCCGGCTCGAAAAATTAAAATATCAGGATGAACCTAGTCGCATTTTCTTCCTTTTTCCATGCCCTTTCGAATGCGAAAAGAATTTTGAGGATCGGTTGAACCATTCAAAAGTTATGACCTTTTTATCGATTAACAAAATCAGGGAAAATCAAGGATCCTGTATTAAGCCTTTTTTCGCTCTATCTCCCATAGGAGCCGAGAAAAATGCAAAAAACGAATTTTTCGATATTTCGCACTTCGGATGGACCCTACCTGATGTGTTTCGGCGCGCTGAAAACGAATCTGGCGGTGGATTTGCGATATCTCCAACAGGAGCTGAGAAAATCGCAGATAACCGAATTATCCGAAAACCACCTTGTTTACGTTTATTGAAATGACGATATCTATCGTTTCTTCGCTAATAACGATTGTTTCCGCTGCTCTTTGGCTTTCTAACGAACAAGGCTTAATAATACATCGATTTCCATGCATTTAGGACAATAGCAGAATTTTTTTCATTTTTTTTGCCACAGATAATCGATTTCTTAGTTATGTGAAAAATTGTATTTTAGAGGTAACGTACAATCTGCACTTCCGGCTCGAAAAATTGAAATATCGGGATGAACCTAGTCGCATTTCCTTTCTTTTTCTGTCCTCTTTCGAATGCGAAAAAAATTTTGAGGATCGGTTGAACTATTCAAAAGTTATGATCCTTTTATCGATTAACAAAATCAGGGAAAATCAAGGATCCTGTATTAAGCCCCTTTTCGCTCTGCCTCCAATAGGAGCCGAGAAAAACGCAAAAAACGAATTTTTCGATATTTCGCACTTCGAATGGACCCTACCTGATGTGTTTCGGCGCGCTGAAAACGAATCTGGCCGTGGATTTGCGATATCTCCAACAGGAGCTGAGAAAATCGCAAAAAACCGAATTAACCGAAAACCACCTTCTTTACGTTTACTAAAATTACGATATCTACCGTTTTCTCTCCAATAGCGACTGTTTCCGCTGCTCTTCAGCTTTTTAACGAACAAGGCTTGATAATACATCAATTTCCATGCATCTAGGACAATAGCAAAATTTTTAAAATTTTTTTTGCGACCGATAATCGATTTCTTAGTTATGTGAAAAATTGTATTCTAGAGGTAACATACAATCTGCGCTCCCGACTCGAAAAATTGAAATATCGGGATGAACCTAGTCGCATTTTCTTCCTTTTTCCATGCCCTTTCGAATGCAAAAAGAATTTTGAGGATCGGTTGAACCATTCAAAAGTTATGACCTTTTTATCGATCGACAAAATCGAGGAAAATCAAGGATACTGTATTAAGCCCCTTTTCGCTCTATCTCCAATAGGAGCCGAGAAAAACGCAAAAATGAATTTTTCGATATTTTGCACTTCGGATGGACCCTACCTGATGTGTTTCGGCGCGCTGAAAACGAATCTGTCCGTGGATTTGCGATATCTCCAACAGGAGCTGAGAAAATCGCAAAAAACCGAATTAACCGAAAACCACCTTCTTTACGTTTACTAAAATTACGATATCTATCGTTTTCTCTCCAATAGCGACTGTTTCCGCTGCTCTTCAGCTTTTTAACGAACAAGGCTTGATAATACATGGATTTCCATGCATTTAGGACGATAGCAAAATTTTTAAAATTTTTTTTGCGACCGATAATCGATTTCTTAGTTATGTGAAAAATTGTATTTTAGAGGTAACATACAATCTGCGCTCCCGGCTCGAAAAATTAAAATATCAGGATGAACCTAGTCGCATTTTCTTCCTTTTTCCATGCCCTTTCGAATGCGAAAAGAATTTTGAGGATCGGTTGAACCATTCAAAAGTTATGACCTTTTTATCGATTAACAAAATCAGGGAAAATCAAGGATCCTGTATTAAGCCTTTTTTCGCTCTATCTCCCATAGGAGCCGAGAAAAATGCAAAAAACGAATTTTTCGATATTTCGCACTTCGGATGGACCCTACCTGATGTGTTTCGGCGCGCTGAAAACGAATCTGGCGGTGGATTTGCGATATCTCCAACAGGAGCTGAGAAAATCGCAGATAACCGAATTATCCGAAAACCACCTTGTTTACGTTTATTGAAATGACGATATCTATCGTTTCTTCGCTAATAACGATTGTTTCCGCTGCTCTTTGGCTTTCTAACGAACAAGGCTTAATAATACATCGATTTCCATGCATTTAGGACAATAGCAGAATTTTTTTCATTTTTTTTGCCACAGATAATCGATTTCTTAGTTATGTGAAAAATTGTATTTTAGAGGTAACGTACAATCTGCACTTCCGGCTCGAAAAATTGAAATATCGGGATGAACCTAGTCGCATTTCCTTTCTTTTTCTGTCCTCTTTCGAATGCGAAAAGAATTTTGAGGATCGGTTGAACTATTCAAAAGTTATGATCCTTTTATCGATTAACAAAATCAGGGAAAATCAAGGATCCTGTATTAAGCCCCTTTTCGCTCTGCCTCCAATAGGAGCCGAGAAAAACGCAAAAAACGAATTTTTCGATATTTCGCACTTCGAATGGACCCTACCTGATGTGTTTCGGCGCGCTGAAAACGAATCTGGCCGTGGATTTGCGATATCTCCAACAGGAGCTGAGAAAATCGCAGATAACCGAATTATCCGAAAACCACCTTTTTTACGTTTACTAAAATTACGATATCTATCGTTTTCTCTCCAATAGCGACTGTTTCCGCTGCTCTTTGATTTTCTAACGAACAAGGCTTGATAATACATGGATTTCCATGCATTTAGGACGATAGCAGAATTTTTTTCATTTTTTTTGCCACAGATAATCGATTTCTTAGTTATGTGAAAAATTGTATTTTAGAGGTAACGTACAATCTGCACTTCCGGCTCGAAAAATTGAAATATCGGGATGAACCTAGTCGCATTTCCTTCCTTTTTCCATGCCCTTTCGAATGCGAAAAGAATTTTGAGGATCGGTTGAACTATTCAAAAGTTATGATCCTTTTATCGATTAACAAAATCAGGGAAAATCAAGGATCCTGTATTAAGCCCCTTTTCGCTCTGCCTCCAATAGGAGCCGAGAAAAACGCAAAAAACGAATTTTTCGATATTTCGCACTTCGAATGGACCCTACCTGATGTGTTTCGGCGCGCTGAAAACGAATCTGGCCGTGGATCTGCGATATCTCCAACAGGAGCTGAGAAAATCGCAGAAAACCGAATTATCCGAAAACCACCTTGTTTACGTTTATTGAAATGACGATATCTATCGTTTCCTCGCTAATAACGATTGTTTTCGCTGCTATTTGGCTTTCTAACAAACAAGGCTTGATAATACATCAATTTCCATGCATTTAGGACAATAGCAGAATTAAAAAAATTTTTTTTGCGACCGATCATCGATTTCTTAGTTATGTGAAAAATTGTATTTTAGAGGTAACATACAATCTGCGCTCCCGGCTCGAAAAATTGAAATATCGGGATGAACCTAGTCGCATTTTCTTCCTTTTTCCATGCCCTTTCGAATGCAAAAACAATTTTGAGGATCGGTTGAACCATTCAAAAGTTATGACCTTTTTATCGATCAACAAAATCAAGGAAAATCAAGGATCCTGTATTAAGCCCCTTTTCGCTCTATCCCCCATAGGAGCCGAGAAAAACGCAAAAAACGAATTTTTCGATATTTCGCACTTCGGATGGACCCTACCTGATGTGTTTCGGCGCGCTGAAAACGAATCTGGCCGTGGATTTGCGATATCTCCAACAGGAGCTGAGAAAATCGCAAAAAACCGAATTATCCGAAAACCACCTTCTTTACGTTTATTGAAATGACGATATCTATCGTTTCCTCGCTAATAACGATTGTTTCCGCTGCTCTTTGGCTTTCTAACGAACAAGGCTTGATAATACATGGATTTCCATGCATTTAGGACGATAGTAAAATTTTTTAAAATTTTTTTTCGACCGATAATCGATTTCTTAGTTATGTGAAAAATTGTATTTCAGAGGTAACATACAATCTGCGCTCCCGACTCGAAAAATTAAAATATCGGGATGAACCTAGTCGCATTTTCTTCCTTTTTCCATGCCCTTTTGAATGCAAAAAGAATTTTAAGGATCGGTTGAACCATTCAAAAGTTATGACCTTTTTATCGTCCAACAAAATCAGGGAAAATCAAGGATCCTGTATTAAGCCTTTTTTCGCTCTATCTCCCATAGGAGCCGAGAAAAACGCAAAAAACGAATTTTTCGACATTTCGCACTTCAAATGGACCCTCCCTGATGTATTTCGGCGCGCTGAAAACGAATCTGGCCGTGGATCTGCGATATCTCCAACAGGAGCTGAGAAAATCGCAGAAAACCGAATTATCCGAAAACCACCTTGTTTACGTTTATTGAAATGACGATATCTATCGTTTTCTCTCCAATAGCGACTGTTTCCGCTGCTTTTTGGCTTTCTAACGAACAAGGCTTGATAATACATCAATTTCCATGCATTTAGGACAATAGCAGAATTTTTAAAATTTTTTTTGCGACCGATAATCGTTTTCTTAGTTATGTGAAAAATTGTATTTTAGAGGTAACATACACTCTGCGCTCCCGGCTCGAAAAATTAAAATATCGGTATGAACCTAGTCACATTTTCTTCCTTTTTCCATGCCCTTTTGAATGCAAAAAGAATTTTAAGGATCGGTTGAACCATTCAAAAGTTATGACCTTTTTATCGATCAACAAAATCGAGGAAAATCAAGGATACTGTATTAAGCCCCTTTTCGCTCTATCTCCAATAGGAGCCGAGAAAAACGCAAAAATGAATTTTTCGATATTTTGCACTTCGGATGGACCCTCCCTGATGTATTTCGGCGCGCTGAAAACGAATCTGGCCGTGGATCTGCGATATCTCCAACAGGAGCTGAGAAAATCGCAAAAAACCGAATTAACCGAAAACCACCTTCTTTACGTTTACTAAAATTACGATATCTATCGTTTTCTCTCCAATAGCGACTGTTTCCGCTGCTCTTCAGCTTTTTAACGATCAAGGCTCGATAATACATCAATTTCCATGCATTTAGGACGATAGCAGAATTTTTTTCATTTTTTTTCGCCACAGATAATCGATTTCTTAGTTCTGTGAAAAATTGTATTTTAGAGGTAACATACAATCTGCGCTCCCGACTCGAAAAATTGAAATATCGGGATGAACCTAGTCGCATTTCCTTCCTTTTTCCATGCCCTTTCGAATGCGAAAAGAATTTTGAGGATCGGTTGAACTATTCAAAAGTTATGATCCTTTTATCGATTAACAAAATCAGGGAAAATCAAGGATCCTGTATTAAGCCTTTTTTCGCTCTATCTCCCATAGGAGCCGAGAAAAATGCAAAAAACGAATTTTTCGATATTTCGCACTTCGGATGGACCCTACCTGATGTGTTTCGGCGCGCTGAAAACGAATCTGGCGGTGGATTTGCGATATCTCCAACAGGAGCTGAGAAAATCGCAGATAACCGAATTATCCGAAAACCACCTTGTTTACGTTTATTGAAATGACGATATCTATCGTTTCTTCGCTAATAACGATTGTTTCCGCTGCTCTTTGGCTTTCTAACGAACAAGGCTTAATAATACATCGATTTCCATGCATTTAGGACAATAGCAGAATTTTTTTCATTTTTTTTGCCACAGATAATCGATTTCTTAGTTATGTGAAAAATTGTATTTTAGAGGTAACGTACAATCTGCACTTCCGGCTCGAAAAATTGAAATATCGGGATGAACCTAGTCGCATTTCCTTTCTTTTTCTGTCCTCTTTCGAATGCGAAAAGAATTTTGAGGATCGGTTGAACTATTCAAAAGTTATGATCCTTTTATCGATTAACAAAATCAGGGAAAATCAAGGATCCTGTATTAAGCCCCTTTTCGCTCTATCTCCAATAGGAGCCGAGAAAAACGCAAAAATGAATTTTTCGATATTTTGCACTTCGGATGGACCCTACCTGATGTGTTTCGGCGCGCTGAAAACGAATCTGTCCGTGGATTTGCGATATCTCCAACAGGAGCTGAGAAAATCGCAAAAAACCGAATTAACCGAAAACCACCTTCTTTACGTTTACTAAAATTACGATATCTATCGTTTTCTCTCCAATAGCGACTGTTTCCGCTGCTCTTCAGCTTTTTAACGATCAAGGCTCGATAATACATCAATTTCCATGCATTTAGGACGATAGCAGAATTTTTTTCATTTTTTTTCGCCACAGATAATCGATTTCTTAGTTCTGTGAAAAATTGTATTTTAGAGGTAACATACAATCTGCGCTCCCGACTCGAAAAATTGAAATATCGGGATGAACCTAGTCGCATTTTCTTCCTTTTTCCATGCCCTTTCGAATGCAAAAAGAATTTTAAGGATCGGTTGAACCATTCAAAAGTTATGACCTTTTTATCGTCCAACAAAATCAGGGAAAATCAAGGATCCTGTATTAAGCCTTTTTTCGCTCTATCTCCCATAGGAGCCGAGAAAAACGCAAAAAACGAATTTTTCGACATTTCGCACTTCAAATGGACCCTCCCTGATGTATTTCGGCGCGCTGAAAACGAATCTGGCCGTGGATCTGCGATATCTCCAACAGGAGCTGAGAAAATCGCAGAAAACCGAATTATCCGAAAACCACCTTGTTTACGTTTATTGAAATGACGATATCTATCGTTTTCTCTCCAATAGCGACTGTTTCCGCTGCTTTTTGGCTTTCTAACGAACAAGGCTTGATAATACATCAATTTCCATGCATTTAGGACAATAGCAGAATTTTTAAAATTTTTTTTGCGACCGATAATCGTTTTCTTAGTTATGTGAAAAATTGTATTTTAGAGGTAACATACACTCTGCGCTCCCGGCTCGAAAAATTAAAATATCGGTATGAACCTAGTCACATTTTCTTCCTTTTTCCATGCCCTTTTGAATGCAAAAAGAATTTTAAGGATCGGTTGAACCATTCAAAAGTTATGACCTTTTTATCGATCAACAAAATCGAGGAAAATCAAGGATACTGTATTAAGCCCCTTTTCGCTCTATCTCCAATAGGAGCCGAGAAAAACGCAAAAATGAATTTTTCGATATTTTGCACTTCGGATGGACCCTCCCTGATGTATTTCGGCGCGCTGAAAACGAATCTGGCCGTGGATCTGCGATATCTCCAACAGGAGCTGAGAAAATCGCAAAAAACCGAATTAACCGAAAACCACCTTCTTTACGTTTACTAAAATTACGATATCTATCGTTTTCTCTCCAATAGCGACTGTTTCCGCTGCTCTTCAGCTTTTTAACGATCAAGGCTCGATAATACATCAATTTCCATGCATTTAGGACGATAGCAGAATTTTTTTCATTTTTTTTCGCCACAGATAATCGATTTCTTAGTTCTGTGAAAAATTGTATTTTAGAGGTAACATACAATCTGCGCTCCCGACTCGAAAAATTGAAATATCGGGATGAACCTAGTCGCATTTCCTTCCTTTTTCCATGCCCTTTCGAATGCGAAAAGAATTTTGAGGATCGGTTGAACTATTCAAAAGTTATGATCCTTTTATCGATTAACAAAATCAGGGAAAATCAAGGATCCTGTATCAAGCCTTTTTTCGCTCTATCTCCCATAGGAGCCGAGAAAAATGCAAAAAACGAATTTTTCGATATTTCGCACTTCGGATGGACCCTACCTGATGTGTTTCGGCGCGCTGAAAACGAATCTGGCGGTGGATTTGCGATATCTCCAACAGGAGCTGAGAAAATCGCAGATAACCGAATTATCCGAAAACCACCTTGTTTACGTTTATTGAAATGACGATATCTATCGTTTCTTCGCTAATAACGATTGTTTCCGCTGCTCTTTGGCTTTCTAACGAACAAGGCTTAATAATACATCGATTTCCATGCATTTAGGACAATAGCAGAATTTTTTTCATTTTTTTTGCCACAGATAATCGATTTCTTAGTTATGTGAAAAATTGTATTTTAGAGGTAACGTACAATCTGCACTTCCGGCTCGAAAAATTGAAATATCGGGATGAACCTAGTCGCATTTCCTTTCTTTTTCTGTCCTCTTTCGAATGCGAAAAGAATTTTGAGGATCGGTTGAACTATTCAAAAGTTATGATCCTTTTATCGATTAACAAAATCAGGGAAAATCAAGGATCCTGTATTAAGCCCCTTTTCGCTCTATCTCCAATAGGAGCCGAGAAAAACGCAAAAATGAATTTTTCGATATTTTGCACTTCGGATGGACCCTACCTGATGTGTTTCGGCGCGCTGAAAACGAATCTGTCCGTGGATTTGCGATATCTCCAACAGGAGCTGAGAAAATCGCAAAAAACCGAATTAACCGAAAACCACCTTCTTTACGTTTACTAAAATTACGATATCTATCGTTTTCTCTCCAATAGCGACTGTTTCCGCTGCTCTTCAGCTTTTTAACGATCAAGGCTCGATAATACATCAATTTCCATGCATTTAGGACGATAGCAGAATTTTTTTCATTTTTTTTGCCACAGATAATCGATTTCTTAGTTCTGTGAAAAATTGTATTTTAGAGGTAACATACACTCTGCGCTCCCGGCTCGAAAAATTAAAATATCGGTATGAACCTAGTCACATTTTCTTCCTTTTTCCATGCCCTTTTGAATGCAAAAAGAATTTTAAGGATCGGTTGAACCATTCAAAAGTTATGACCTTTTTATCGTCCAACAAAATCAGGGAAAATCAAGGATCCTGTATTAAGCCTTTTTTCGCTCTATCTCCCATAGGAGCCGAGAAAAACGCAAAAAACGAATTTTTCGACATTTCGCACTTCAAATGGACCCTCCCTGATGTATTTCGGCGCGCTGAAAACGAATCTGGCCGTGGATCTGCGATATCTCCAACAGGAGCTGAGAAAATCGCAGAAAACCGAATTATCCGAAAACCACCTTGTTTACGTTTATTGAAATGACGATATCTATCGTTTTCTCTCCAATAGCGACTGTTTCCGCTGCTTTTTGGCTTTCTAACGAACAAGGCTTGATAATACATCAATTTCCATGCATTTAGGACAATAGCAGAATTTTTAAAATTTTTTTTGCGACCGATAATCGTTTTCTTAGTTATGTGAAAAATTGTATTTTAGAGGTAACATACACTCTGCGCTCCCGGCTCGAAAAATTAAAATATCGGTATGAACCTAGTCACATTTTCTTCCTTTTTCCATGCCCTTTTGAATGCAAAAAGAATTTTAAGGATCGGTTGAACCATTCAAAAGTTATGACCTTTTTATCGTCCAACAAAATCAGGGAAAATCAAGGATCCTGTATTAAGCCTTTCTTCGCTCTATCTCCCATAGGAGCCGAGAAAAACGCAAAAAACGAATTTTTCGACATTTCGCACTTCAAATGGACCCTCCCTGATGTATTTCGGCGCGCTGAAAACGAATCTGTCCGTGGATTTGCGATATCTCCAACAGGAGCTGAGAAAATCGCAAAAAACCGAATTAACCGAAAACCACCTTCTTTACGTTTACTAAAATTACGATATCTATCGTTTTCTCTCCAATAGCGACTGTTTCCGCTGCTCTTCAGCTTTTTAACGATCAAGGCTCGATAATACATCAATTTCCATGCATTTAGGACGATAGCAGAATTTTTTTCATTTTTTTTGCCACAGATAATCGATTTCTTAGTTCTGTGAAAAATTGTATTTTAGAGGTAACATACACTCTGCGCTCCCGGCTCGAAAAATTAAAATATCGGTATGAACCTAGTCACATTTTCTTCCTTTTTCCATGCCCTTTTGAATGCAAAAAGAATTTTAAGGATCGGTTGAACCATTCAAAAGTTATGACCTTTTTATCGTCCAACAAAATCAGGGAAAATCAAGGATCCTGTATTAAGCCTTTTTTCGCTCTATCTCCCATAGGAGCCGAGAAAAACGCAAAAAACGAATTTTTCGACATTTCGCACTTCAAATGGACCCTCCCTGATGTATTTCGGCGCGCTGAAAACGAATCTGGCCGTGGATCTGCGATATCTCCAACAGGAGCTGAGAAAATCGCAGAAAACCGAATTATCCGAAAACCACCTTGTTTACGTTTATTGAAATGACGATATCTATCGTTTCCTCGCTAATAACGATTGTTTCCGCTGCTCTTTGGCTTTCTAACGATCAAGGCTCGATAATACATCAATTTCCATGCATTTAGGACGATAGCAGAATTTTTTTCATTTTTTTTGCCACAGATAATCGATTTCTTAGTTCTGTGAAAAATTGTATTTTAGAGGTAACATACAATCTGCGCTCCCGACTCGAAAAATTGAAATATCGGGATGAACCTAGTCGCATTTTCTTCCTTTTTCCATGCCCTTTCGAATGCAAAAAGAATTTTGAGGATCGGTTGAACCATTCAAAAGTTATGACCTTTTTATCGATCAACAAAATCGAGGAAAATCAAGGATACTGTATTAAGCCCCTTTTCGCTCTATCTCCAATAGGAGCCGAGAAAAACGCAAAAATGAATTTTTCGATATTTTGCACTTCGGATGGACCCTACCTGATGTGTTTCGGCGCGCTGAAAACGAATCTGGCCGTGGATCTGCGATATCTCCAACAGGAGCTGAGAAAATCGCAGAAAACCGAATTATCCGAAAACCACCTTGTTTACGTTTATTGAAATGACGATATCTATCGTTTTCTCTCCAATAGCGACTGTTTCCGCTGCTTTTTGGCTTTCTAACGAACAAGGCTTGATAATACATCAATTTCCATGCATTTAGGACAATAGCAGAATTTTTTAAATTTTTTTTGCGACCGATAATCGTTTTCTTAGTTCTGTGAAAAATTGTATTTTAGAGGTAACATACAATCTGCGCTCCCGACTCGAAAAATTGAAATATCGGGATGAACCTAGTCGCATTTTCTTCCTTTTTCCATGCCCTTTCGAATGCAAAAAGAATTTTGAGGATCGGTTGAACCATTCAAAAGTTATGACCTTTTTATCGTCCAACAAAATCAGGGAAAATCAAGGATCCTGTATTAAGCCTTTTTTCGCTCTATCTCCCATAGGAGCCGAGAAAAACGCAAAAAACGAATTTTTCGACATTTCGCACTTCAAATGGACCCTCCCTGATGTATTTCGGCGCGCTGAAAACGAATCTGGCCGTGGATCTGCGATATCTCCAACAGGAGCTGAGAAAATCGCAGAAAACCGAATTATCCGAAAACCACCTTGTTTACGTTTATTGAAATGACGATATCTATCGTTTTCTCTCCAATAGCGACTGTTTCCGCTGCTCTTCAGCTTTTTAACGAACAAGGCTTGATAATACATGGATTTCCATGCATTTAGGACGATAGCAAAATTTAAAAAATTTTTTTTGCGACCGATAATCGATTTCTTAGTTATGTGAAAAATTGTATTTTAGAGGTAACATACAATCTGCGCTCCCGACTCGAAAAATTGAAATATCGGGATGAACCTAGTCGCATTTCCTTTCTTTTTCTGTCTTCTTCCGAATGCAAAAAGAATTTTGAGGATCGGTTGAACCATTCAAAAGTTATGACCTTTTTATCGATCAACAAAATCAAGGAAAATCAAGGATCCTGTATTAAGCCCCTTTTCGCTCTATCCCCCATAGGAGCCGAGAAAAACGCAAAAAACGAATTTTTCGATATTTCGCACTTCGGATGGACCCTACCTGATGTGTTTCGGCGCGCTGAAAACGAATCTGGCCGTGGATTTGCGATATCTCCAACAGGAGCTGAGAAAATCGCAAAAAACCGAATTATCCGAAAACCACCTTGTTTACGTTTATTGAAATGACGATATCTATCGTTTTCTCTCCAATAGCGACTGTTTCCGCTGCTTTTTGGCTTTCTAACGAACAAGGCTTGATAATACATCAATTTCCATGCATTTAGGACAATAGCAGAATTTTTAAAATTTTTTTTGCGACCGATAATCGTTTTCTTAGTTATGTGAAAAATTGTATTTTAGAGGTAACATACACTCTGCGCTCCCGGCTCGAAAAATTAAAATATCGGGATGAACCTAGTCGCATTTCCTTTCTTTTTCTGTCTTCTTCCGAATGCAAAAAGAATTTTGAGGATCGGTTGAACCATTCAAAAGTTATGACCTTTTTATCGATCAACAAAATCAAGGAAAATCAAGGATCCTGTATTAAGCCCCTTTTCGCTCTATCCCCCATAGGAGCCGAGAAAAACGCAAAAAACGAATTTTTCGATATTTCGCACTTCGGATGGACCCTACCTGATGTGTTTCGGCGCGCTGAAAACGAATCTGGCCGTGGATTTGCGATATCTCCAACAGGAGCTGAGAAAATCGCAAAAAACCGAATTATCCGAAAACCACCTTCTTTACGTTTATTGAAATGACGATATCTATCGTTTCCTCGCTAATAACGATTGTTTCCGCTGCTCTTTGGCTTTCTAACGAACAAGGCTTGATAATACATGGATTTCCATGCATTTAGGACGATAGTAAAATTTTTTAAAATTTTTTTTCGACCGGTAATCGATTTCTTAGTTATGTGAAAAATTGTATTTTAGAGGTAACATACAATCTGCGCTCCCGACTCGAAAAATTAAAATATCGGGATGAACCTAGTCGCATTTTCTTCCTTTTTCCATGCCCTTTTGAATGCAAAAAGAATTTTAAGGATCGGTTGAACCATTCAAAAGTTATGACCTTTTTATCGTCCAACAAAATCAGGGAAAATCAAGGATCCTGTATTAAGCCTTTTTTCGCTCTATCTCCCATAGGAGCCGAGAAAAACGCAAAAAACGAATTTTTCGACATTTCGCACTTCAAATGGACCCTCCCTGATGTATTTCGGCGCGCTGAAAACGAATCTGGCCGTGGATCTGCGATATCTCCAACAGGAGCTGAGAAAATCGCAGAAAACCGAATTATCCGAAAACCACCTTGTTTACGTTTATTGAAATGACGATATCTATCGTTTTCTCTCCAATAGCGACTGTTTCCGCTGCTTTTTGGCTTTCTAACGAACAAGGCTTGATAATACATCAATTTCCATGCATTTAGGACAATAGCAGAATTTTTAAAATTTTTTTTGCGACCGATAATCGTTTTCTTAGTTATGTGAAAAATTGTATTTTAGAGGTAACATACACTCTGCGCTCCCGGCTCGAAAAATTAAAATATCGGTATGAACCTAGTCACATTTTCTTCCTTTTTCCATGCCCTTTTGAATGCAAAAAGAATTTTAAGGATCGGTTGAACCATTCAAAAGTTATGACCTTTTTATCGTCCAACAAAATCAGGGAAAATCAAGGATCCTGTATTAAGCCTTTCTTCGCTCTATCTCCCATAGGAGCCGAGAAAAACGCAAAAAACGAATTTTTCGACATTTCGCACTTCAAATGGACCCTCCCTGATGTATTTCGGCGCGCTGAAAACGAATCTGGCCGTGGATCTGCGATATCTCCAACAGGAGCTGAGAAAATCGCAGAAAACCGAATTATCCGAAAACCACCTTGTTTACGTTTATTGAAATGACGATATCTATCGTTTCCTCGCTAATAACGATTGTTTCCGCTGCTCTTTGGCTTTCTAACGATCAAGGCTCGATAATACATCAATTTCCATGCATTTAGGACGATAGCAGAATTTTTTTCATTTTTTTTGCCACAGATAATCGATTTCTTAGTTATGTGAAAAATTGTATTTTAGAGGTAACACACAATCTGCGCTCCCGGCTCGAAAAATTGAAATATCGGGATGAACCTAGTCGCATTTTCTTCCTTTTTCCATGCCCTTTCGAATGCAAAAAGAATTTTGAGGATCGGTTGAACCATTCAAAAGTTATGACCTTTTTATCGATCAACAAAATCGAGGAAAATCAAGGATACTGTATTAAGCCCCTTTTCGCTCTATCTCCAATAGGAGCCGAGAAAAACGCAAAAATGAATTTTTCGATATTTTGCACTTCGGATGGACCCTACCTGATGTGTTTCGGCGCGCTGAAAACGAATCTGTCCGTGGATTTGCGATATCTCCAACAGGAGCTGAGAAAATCGCAAAAAACCGAATTAACCGAAAACCACCTTCTTTACGTTTACTAAAATTACGATATCTATCGTTTTCTCTCCAATAGCGACTGTTTCCGCTGCTCTTCAGCTTTTTAACGAACAAGGCTTGATAATACATCAATTTCCATGCATTTAGGACGATAGCAGAATTTTTTTCATTTTTTTTGCCACAGATAATCGATTTCTTAGTTCTGTGAAAAATTGTATTTTAGAGGTAACATACACTCTGCGCTCCCGGCTCGAAAAATTAAAATATCGGTATGAACCTAGTCACATTTTCTTCCTTTTTCCATGCCCTTTTGAATGCAAAAAGAATTTTAAGGATCGGTTGAACCATTCAAAAGTTATGACCTTTTTATCGTCCAACAAAATCAGGGAAAATCAAGGATCCTGTATTAAGCCTTTTTTCGCTCTATCTCCCATAGGAGCCGAGAAAAACGCAAAAAACGAATTTTTCGACATTTCGCACTTCAAATGGACCCTCCCTGATGTATTTCGGCGCGCTGAAAACGAATCTGGCCGTGGATCTGCGATATCTCCAACAGGAGCTGAGAAAATCGCAGAAAACCGAATTATCCGAAAACCACCTTGTTTACGTTTATTGAAATGACGATATCTATCGTTTCCTCGCTAATAACGATTGTTTCCGCTGCTCTTTGGCTTTCTAACGATCAAGGCTCGATAATACATCAATTTCCATGCATTTAGGACGATAGCAGAATTTTTTTCATTTTTTTTGCCACAGATAATCGATTTCTTAGTTCTGTGAAAAATTGTATTTTAGAGGTAACATACAATCTGCGCTCCCGACTCGAAAAATTGAAATATCGGGATGAACCTAGTCGCATTTTCTTCCTTTTTCCATGCCCTTTCGAATGCAAAAAGAATTTTGAGGATCGGTTGAACCATTCAAAAGTTATGACCTTTTTATCGATCAACAAAATCGAGGAAAATCAAGGATACTGTATTAAGCCCC
The DNA here is from genome assembly GCA_963942595.1 of Cylloceria caligata. Taxonomy (NCBI): domain Eukaryota; kingdom Metazoa; phylum Arthropoda; class Insecta; order Hymenoptera; family Ichneumonidae; genus Cylloceria; species Cylloceria caligata. The sequence continues at coordinate 17,466,492 of OZ012705.1, forward strand.
TTTTCGCTCTATCTCCAATAGGAGCCGAGAAAAACGCAAAAATGAATTTTTCGATATTTTGCACTTCGGATGGACCCTACCTGATGTGTTTCGGCGCGCTGAAAACGAATCTGTCCGTGGATTTGCGATATCTCCAACAGGAGCTGAGAAAATCGCAAAAAACCGAATTAACCGAAAACCACCTTCTTTACGTTTACTAAAATTACGATATCTATCGTTTTCTCTCCAATAGCGACTGTTTCCGCTGCTCTTCAGCTTTTTAACGATCAAGGCTCGATAATACATCAATTTCCATGCATTTAGGACGATAGCAGAATTTTTTTCATTTTTTTTGCCACAGATAATCGATTTCTTAGTTCTGTGAAAAATTGTATTTTAGAGGTAACATACACTCTGCGCTCCCGGCTCGAAAAATTAAAATATCGGTATGAACCTAGTCACATTTTCTTCCTTTTTCCATGCCCTTTTGAATGCAAAAAGAATTTTAAGGATCGGTTGAACCATTCAAAAGTTATGACCTTTTTATCGTCCAACAAAATCAGGGAAAATCAAGGATCCTGTATTAAGCCTTTTTTCGCTCTATCTCCCATAGGAGCCGAGAAAAACGCAAAAAACGAATTTTTCGACATTTCGCACTTCAAATGGACCCTCCCTGATGTATTTCGGCGCGCTGAAAACGAATCTGGCCGTGGATCTGCGATATCTCCAACAGGAGCTGAGAAAATCGCAGAAAACCGAATTATCCGAAAACCACCTTGTTTACGTTTATTGAAATGACGATATCTATCGTTTTCTCTCCAATAGCGACTGTTTCCGCTGCTTTTTGGCTTTCTAACGAACAAGGCTTGATAATACATCAATTTCCATGCATTTAGGACAATAGCAGAATTTTTAAAATTTTTTTTGCGACCGATAATCGTTTTCTTAGTTATGTGAAAAATTGTATTTTAGAGGTAACATACACTCTGCGCTCCCGGCTCGAAAAATTAAAATATCGGGATGAACCTAGTCGCATTTCCTTTCTTTTTCTGTCTTCTTCCGAATGCAAAAAGAATTTTGAGGATCGGTTGAACCATTCAAAAGTTATGACCTTTTTATCGATCAACAAAATCAAGGAAAATCAAGGATCCTGTATTAAGCCCCTTTTCGCTCTATCCCCCATAGGAGCCGAGAAAAACGCAAAAAACGAATTTTTCGATATTTCGCACTTCGGATGGACCCTACCTGATGTGTTTCGGCGCGCTGAAAACGAATCTGGCCGTGGATTTGCGATATCTCCAACAGGAGCTGAGAAAATCGCAAAAAACCGAATTATCCGAAAACCACCTTCTTTACGTTTATTGAAATGACGATATCTATCGTTTCCTCGCTAATAACGATTGTTTCCGCTGCTCTTTGGCTTTCTAACGAACAAGGCTTGATAATACATGGATTTCCATGCATTTAGGACGATAGTAAAATTTTTTAAAATTTTTTTTCGACCGGTAATCGATTTCTTAGTTATGTGAAAAATTGTATTTTAGAGGTAACATACAATCTGCGCTCCCGACTCGAAAAATTAAAATATCGGGATGAACCTAGTCGCATTTTCTTCCTTTTTCCATGCCCTTTTGAATGCAAAAAGAATTTTAAGGATCGGTTGAACCATTCAAAAGTTATGACCTTTTTATCGTCCAACAAAATCAGGGAAAATCAAGGATCCTGTATTAAGCCTTTTTTCGCTCTATCTCCCATAGGAGCCGAGAAAAACGCAAAAAACGAATTTTTCGACATTTCGCACTTCAAATGGACCCTCCCTGATGTATTTCGGCGCGCTGAAAACGAATCTGGCCGTGGATCTGCGATATCTCCAACAGGAGCTGAGAAAATCGCAGAAAACCGAATTATCCGAAAACCACCTTGTTTACGTTTATTGAAATGACGATATCTATCGTTTTCTCTCCAATAGCGACTGTTTCCGCTGCTTTTTGGCTTTCTAACGAACAAGGCTTGATAATACATCAATTTCCATGCATTTAGGACAATAGCAGAATTTTTAAAATTTTTTTTGCGACCGATAATCGTTTTCTTAGTTATGTGAAAAATTGTATTTTAGAGGTAACATACACTCTGCGCTCCCGGCTCGAAAAATTAAAATATCGGTATGAACCTAGTCACATTTTCTTCCTTTTTCCATGCCCTTTTGAATGCAAAAAGAATTTTAAGGATCGGTTGAACCATTCAAAAGTTATGACCTTTTTATCGTCCAACAAAATCAGGGAAAATCAAGGATCCTGTATTAAGCCTTTCTTCGCTCTATCTCCCATAGGAGCCGAGAAAAACGCAAAAAACGAATTTTTCGACATTTCGCACTTCAAATGGACCCTCCCTGATGTATTTCGGCGCGCTGAAAACGAATCTGGCCGTGGATCTGCGATATCTCCAACAGGAGCTGAGAAAATCGCAGAAAACCGAATTATCCGAAAACCACCTTGTTTACGTTTATTGAAATGACGATATCTATCGTTTCCTCGCTAATAACGATTGTTTCCGCTGCTCTTTGGCTTTCTAACGATCAAGGCTCGATAATACATCAATTTCCATGCATTTAGGACGATAGCAGAATTTTTTTCATTTTTTTTGCCACAGATAATCGATTTCTTAGTTCTGTGAAAAATTGTATTTTAGAGGTAACATACAATCTGCGCTCCCGACTCGAAAAATTGAAATATCGGGATGAACCTAGTCGCATTTTCTTCCTTTTTCCATGCCCTTTCGAATGCAAAAAGAATTTTGAGGATCGGTTGAACCATTCAAAAGTTATGACTTTTTTATCGATTAACAAAATCAGGGAAAATCAAGGATCCTGTATTAAGCCCCTTTTCGCTCTATCCCCCATAGGAGCCGAGAAAAACGCAAAAAACGAATTTTTCGATATTTCGCACATGGGATAGACCCTACCTGATGTGTTTCGTCGCGCTGAAAACGAATCTGGCCGTGGATTTGCGATATCTCCAACAGGAGCTGAGAAAATCGCAGAAAACCGAATTATCCGAAAACCACCTTGTTCACGTTTATTGAAATGACGATATCTATCGTTTCCTCGCTAATAACGATTGTTTTAGCTGCTCTTTGGCTTTCTAACGATCAAGGCTCGATAATACATCAATTTCCATGCATTTAGGACGATAGCAGAATTTTTTTCATTTTTTTTGCCACAGAAAATCAATTTTTTAGTTATGTGAAAAATTGTATTTTAGAGGTACATACAATCTGCGCTCCCGGCTCGAAAAATGGAAATATCGGGATGAACCTAGTCGCATTTTTTTTCTTTTTCTGTTCTCTTTCGAATGCAAAAAGAATTTTGAGGATCGGTTGAACCATTCAAAAGTTATGACCTTTTTATACGCTCTTGGCGTTTTCGATTAGCCAAGCATCTGTGGAGATCGAAGTCCAGCGCGAAGGTTTGTTTTAACGTCATTGTCTGTTATAGAGAGAGATTGGAAAAACAATTGTTATATATGCAACATTTATATAAAAAGGGAGATAAAGGCGATACCTCTTTATATTATAAAACTATTCCAAATCCTATTTGGAACCTCTCCCCACCCCATCCACCACTCGGATTATTCCAAGTCCCGGTTAGAATCGCACTACCGTAGTAGTGCTATATACGAGTACTATACATACTACAGTAGGGTTTGTAGATATTGTGAGGTGGTAACATGATGGCGGTAGCAGCAACGAGATATACGTCAGGGCGTTTCACGTTTAGACCCTCACTCCCTTAAATGATGGCCTACTAGTATTGCCTTCCTGAATATGTCTCGGCGGTTGTCCGTCCGAAGTGATATCTCCTTCACAGGGTTTATTCGTCTTACAATTAGTATAAACTCATAATCCATAGAGTTTAAATCCATTTGGCCCATGCAAAATATGGATTTCTTATAAAAAACAATGATTTTTAGTTAAAGTAGCCACTTTTGTGTCCCTACGGAGTCAAAACTCAGCAACACCTCAACGGATTAAATTGTGTTTTACACTGTTATTTTATATGATAAAAATGGAAAGGCTGACACAGTTTAAATTATTGCTGATAGCTAGAAATGTACATATTAATAAAAATACGGAAATGTTAGGTTATTGGAATTTCTCAAAATGCGTGATGCTAATTTTTCTATAATCCCACTTTTTTTTCTTTTAAAGTGACAAAACTATTCCCAAAGCGAATCACTAGCCAAACAATTTTAAGTGTGGTAATTTACAAAAAAATTATTTAATAAGAAAATGAAAATTAGGAAAAATAATTATGATAATAATATAACTACATTTAAGTTAAAAATAAACCAATACTCACAAGATTGTCCGTTAAACGGTACTGTTAGAACAAAACGAACAATCACCACTTCACAACACAATATTCACAAAAAAAATATTATATTTTACTGTCAAAAAGCAACCATCGAATTAAACATATACTACGTCGATAGTAAAGACATGAAACTCATATTAATGATATTGATCTAAATTCCCGGAATATCGTAAACTTTATTTTTGTTTATTACTTTAAAGATCATTCCTATCCCTATATAATACAATCCCCGTTATACAATCCATACATTGAACAAAAAAAAAATGTATCCATTTTCACCAAGTTAATAAAAAAAAGTTAAAGATAACCAAGAGGTGTTTTACCGTTTTTAACTTTTTATTTTGATCCTTGACTCCTACACCCTGTCTAAGTATAGAGTTCCACTTGAAAAAATGTCTTGACAGGGGGGAGGGGTAGATGTAATTGCTAGCATTCTCGTTCGCGTGGTATTTTTGGAGATCGAAAAAAATATGTCCAAATAGGAAGAACTCTAATTTTATACGATACCGACATAAGATATTTTCGTTAAGGGAAGTTGTAAAATATCCGAAAAATAGTTGTTCTGATTGACAAATCTTTTATAGAAAAGTTGTAGGGTTTCATAGGAGATATATGATGAACACATGGTCAGGTTCGTCGATGAAGGTGGCAAAGTTAAGTAAAGATCACCTTCAATTTTTTTAGATGAACGAATCGAACAAAAAAAAAATCCTCCAGCGTCAAAGACACCGAAGTTGAAGTTTTTAATCCCAATACTTCAAAGAACTATGTATATCACAGTTCTGATGTATTTGTTGGCATGTTATCCTTGATATCCAGCCCCCCCCCCCCCTGTGACCCTACCATTGAACCCCCTGTTCCTAGGGCGGAAAGGCGGCCAAGGGAACCTTAGGAAAATCCGTGTGTGGCCCGGACTCCTGTATAATCCTTATTACCCCGTTTTTTATGTGAGGCCCTCACACGGAGGGTCATCAGATTTTTTAAGTTTTTCTTCATTAGGCTCTTTAGGTTATGTACAGAGGGTCCATGAGACATCTCACACAACCCGTCTCTGTGTAAGACCTTACACAAAAAGTATTTAGGTTCTTTAGGTTATTCAGGTTCTCTCTGATTTGCCTACAGTGCCGCGATGGCGGTGGCTGGATATTGTTATAGTACATGGACAATCCAGCTAAGTTCGAGCATCCCATTCATCTGGCCTTCTCTAACGACTCGATATTTCTCAATCTAATTTATGATAACCCAAATAAAGTGGGAATATATGAGGAAGAAGAAGAGTGACTGCCAAAACTACCGAGAATTTAGGATTAATGAAATAAAACTTCTTGCATATACCTTACAGCGTTCAAGGATGTTTGGTATACAATTTCTCCAAAATCTATAAAGGGTATTGAATCTTACACCAGATTGAATTTTTCATTCGAATGATATTATTGTTTGTAAAAATAAAATATATTTAGATTGAGAATCACTTGACATCACATCACTAAAATTCAATCACATTCAATTAAAATTTAGTACGCAAGTTAAGCAGTATGAACTCTTTATTTATAGCAATTTTCTTTAAAATATATTGTAACGAGATATAATATTATATATTTGTAGAATACACAGAAGAACTGCCGCTTTGAGCGATAACAAAAAAAGTTTTGAAGTAGAACGTTGCACGTTGCTTCTTTATTTTAAAAACAAAGAAAAGAATTCTTTTGGTTCGTCGTCCACAAAAACTTCTTCCAGGAGGCAGCCAAAATTGATGAACGCATTTTCTCATAGCTGTGTTTGCATGGTGATGAATTAAAATAATTATGCAAAGTGCAAGGTTCTTCTTTCTTTTTGAAAATCATTTTTATAAAGAATTACGCTAATTAATCGTCCTGGAGCATATCGCTGCGCGGAGTCCCTTAGTCGCTGGTCGTCGGCGTGATATCTACCTTGTAGGTCACCAGGTATTATAAATTAGCTTAACCTATTTTCAGTCACTCACATATATTTGCTTTTGTTATTTTTGAGCGTAAATGCTGTGGGTTAGTATTTATATATGAGGCATTCCACGAAATTTCGATTACGTGAAATCTCTTATATTTTTACGAAACATTCGGTAACTTTTGGAGCATCAAAGTTTTGTAACTAAGAACGTATGTATAACTTCTTTTATATTTGTTTATCAAACAGAATTCTTAATTTCTCAATTTCAATATTTTTCTCACATCAATGCGATATATCTAGAAAATTGTGAGATGAATAAACAAGGCATTGCTTCCTCGTGATTCTCGTTCCCTTATACAGGAAATGAAATTAAAATTTTCAATAGAATTGCAAATTAAGTAAAATTGCAAATTTTATTAAGTTCAAACTCCTCGATTGATTCTCACTAAATTGAAGCTCGAGTATCCTTATCTCCTAGCCAATTTGTATGCCAAGTTTCAGTTTGATAGCTGAAAATTTACGAAAATTGAAGCAAAAATAGATTTTTTTCGAAAAATTATAAAAATGCAAGATTCAATGAAATCTCAATGCCGTGATCGTTTCATATACCAAACTCTCTACCGGATGACATTGTCCCCTGGCTTATTGTTGTAAAATAATGATTTAGCTCGATAGCTCAAAATTTACGAAAGTTAAAGAGATCACACACCTATTTCGAAAAATTCAAACAACCATAAAATGAGACACCCGTTAGCGATTTGGACGAGAATTGTAGCAAACTGTGGGGGGTTGGGACCCGACTCGTGTGCAAAGTTTCCGAAAGATCCAGTAACCCGTTCTTGAGGTATGGCCATTTTAATTTTTGCGCACATTTTTTCTAAATATTATTTCACGATCTTTTCGGAACATTTACGTACTTTGCGATTAAAATCTCGATAAAATGTTTATCTCGCAAACAAAGCTTCCTCCATGGGGAAGCAAAAAATATTAAATATGTTCATAACATTTAAGGTTTTGAATGAACTTTTAATTGGAAAGATTTTAGAATTATCGATGTAATCTAAATTCTACTAATACAAAAATGTTAATTTTTGGCGATCACCTTTGACATTTCGTAAAATTTTATAGAATTCTTGGCACATTTACATCTTTACCAGATACAGGTCTTATGTATCACAAGAGATACTCTCCCAGATGACAACTCTCCTAGATGACAACTCTTCCATATGACAACTCTTCCGGAATACAACTCTCCGGACGATATAAATTCACTCTGATCAAACAAAGTAACCCGTTGGTATTATCGATGTAAAAATAATGCCGAAGCGCGACATAGAGAAATTTTTTAATTGAAATTCAAATAATTTGAAAAGCTGGTGTACGCAGAATTTAAACAAACCCGAAAGGTTGAATCTTGCATGAAAAATTTTCCTGTGTCACGCTTCGAAATTATTTTTATATCTACGATACCGACATAGGATAATACCGACGGGTATTCTCTGTTTGGTACGGATGAATTTATGTTACCCGGAGAGTTGTAAAGGGTGATTTTTTAAGAGCTTGAGAACTTTTTTTTAAAAAAAAACGCATAAAATTTGCAAAATCTCATCGGTTCTTTATTTGAAACGTTAGATTGGTCCATGACATTTACTTTTTGAAGATAATTTCATTTAAATGTTGACCGCGGCTGCGTCTTAGGTGGTCCATTCGGAAAGTCCGCTTTTTTATCGACAAATTTTGTTCAGCGATGAGGCTCATTTCTGGTTGAATGGCTACGTAAATAGGCAAAATTGCCGCATTTGGAGTGAAGAGCAACCAGAAGCCGTTCAAGAACTGCCCATGCATCCCGAAAAATGCACTGTTTGGTGTGGTTTGTACGCTGGTGGAATCATTGGACCGTATTTTTTCAAAGATGCTGTTGGACGCAACGTTACGGTGAATGGCGATCGCTATCGTTCGATGCTAACAAACTTTTTGTTGCCAAAAATGGAAGAACTGAACTTAGTTGACATGTGGTTTCAACAAGATGGCGCTACATGCCACACAGCTCGCGATTCTATGGCCATTTTGAGCGAAAACTTCGGAGAACAATTCATCTCAAGAAATGGCCCGGTAAGTTGGCCACCAAGATCATGCGATTTGACGCCTTTAGACTATTTTTTGTGGGGCTACGTCAAGTCTAAAGTCTACAGAAATAAGCCAGCAACTATTCCAGTTTTGGAAGACAACATTTCCGAAGAAATTCGGGCTATTCCGGCCGAAATGCTCGAAAAAGTTGCCCAAAATTGGACTTTCCGAATGGACCACCTAAGACGCAGCCGCGGTCAACATTTAAATGAAATTATCTTCAAAAAGTAAATGTCATGGACCAATCTAACGTTTCAAATAAAGAACCGATGAGATTTTGCAAATTTTATGCGTTTTTTTTTTAAAAAAAGTTCTCAAGCTCTTAAAAAATCACCCTTTATTTCGGAAGAGTTGCCATCTAGAAGAGTTGTAACATGGAAGAGTTGTGATACGGCAGAGATGTTTCCAGGTAGAGATGTCAGAGCTCTTATTTCGGGTGGAATTGTATTATGGTAGAGATCAAGCGGGGGACTTATTTTCTGGTAGAGTTGGAATGTGGTAGAACAGCATATCGTAGATATCTAAATGTGCAGAATTATTTCTTAACAGTTTGTCATTAGTCACATTAATCGTGTTATATAAAGTAGTTCAAAAACTCTACATTGCATATGAAAATAATTAATACAAAAATTATTCAGAATAACGGAATCTACCTTGCTGCATTTTTTTCGTTGTCTTTAGAAACCGTTGATACGGCCGTCAAGATACTTAAATTACTAAAATATATCCTTGATTGTGTCAGGTCCAGGCAGACTGGATTGGCAATTTATCGTGAATGGTTTCTCATGGGGTGGTAATATCGCAGTTAAGAGGATAATCATTCTATCGTGTTATTAAGGTGACCATATTTCATGCCATTTGACGCCTTGAAGAACTACTCGTGGATGACGAAGTCAATTCGTGTATGACAAAGTTGATTCGTGGACGACAAAGTCATCACAAATTCATAAATTTTTTCAAAAGATGCGCGCGTGGCTTTTTAATTATTTTCCAGCATTCAAAGGCCTCCTCTATAGTGAAATATGTTAATAAATATTGAGTTTTACATAGAGAAAGTTTTACGCATAATTGTATTCGAATAATTCAAAATGTTAGTTATCAGTTATTATGTATTTATTTATATTAAATGTATCAACTCAAACAAACTGCAAATTGAAACTTGCATATTGCTTTCTCGAGATACCGCATTATATTCAAAGTCCTCTCTATGAGGAACTATCTTTCTTAATGTTGGCTTCCTCACAGAGGAAGCTTTGAGCATCATGAGGAATCTTGAGAAAATAATTTGCAAGTTTTAATTTGCAGCTTGTTTTCAAAATTTTCGAAAAAATCTAAATTTTTTAATATCCTAACCGTTTGACCGATTCTCTTCAAAATTTATACCAAATTTACTTTTATAATATTCTATTAAAAAAAAAAAATCAGCACGATATCTTAAAATTTGCAAAAATTAGAGCGATTTGACGATATTTCGAAAAATTCCAAAATTTATAAAATTTGAACCATTCGGCCGATGTTTCTCGAATTCAATACGAAATGTCCTTTTATGATGCTCTATTTATATTTTAAAAACTAGCCTGAAACCTTAAAAATTATGAAAATTAGAGTGTTCACAGACATTTTTTGAAAACTTAAAAATGCCTTAAAATTTGTAATTTTTTAGTAATTTTCACAAAAATCGCAGTGAATAAAGAGACTGTATAGATTAACATCTGTGCGAAACGGGAGCGCCGTAGCTCAAACCATTCTTGAGTTATATACGTTTCAATTTTACAGTGCCAGAACACACACACACACACACACACGCGCGCGCGCGCGCGCGCGCACATACTACCAGACATTTTTTCTAAATATGATTTTTCGACGTTTCAGGACATTTTGAACACGTTGACATTGAAAACTTGAAAAAAATGCTTCACCGTCATAAAGCTTTCTCTATGAGGAAACAAAAATGACGCTTCATCAATAAGAAGATGAATGAAATTGTAATAAAATTATTTGTCATCGCGCTTCAAGGTTATCTTTTCTTTCCATGGTCTCGTTATCAATAAGTTATCAAACTATTTATCGTGCTATTTAACATACGATATTCCAACAAATATACACAATACAGCAAAAACTGCTATTGTGTATCGTCAACACTCAAATCCGTATACAAATATTGGTAATAAATTACACGTTTCATAGTCGTAATTATCTCTCATGTTTTATTCCTCAAGAAATTATCAATAATTAAAGATTATTTATAAGCTTCTTTCCTTGTGTTTGGATATTAAAATTTTTTTGTAGTCATTCTTATTGATCGAGGGATTTTTTATTATCAAATGTTATTGTAATTAATAGGTTCTTTGCAAATTGTTATCACGTGTTCGAAAAATTGCTTCATCCTTGGTGCATTGATAAGTCAGTATCTACCGTCGCAATCGACATGATGAGGCAACATTGTGGCGCGATACAAAGATTGCAAATAAAAACTTCACGGCATTATTATCATTATTATTACTGTTATCATATACCTAGATAGTTCATTGCTGCTGGGAGCATGACAGACGTTCAATGATAGAATTTACACGAGGAAATGTATTCTTCACGTATTTATGAGAAAGTCTGGAGCGATTAGTTCGTCTGAATATTAAACGTAGGTAATTCGTAGTTATGAGGATCATTCTTGTGAGAATTTGATGACGCACAACCCAGTTATAATGACAATTTTTCCTGATTCCAGCAATTGCGGTTTAGGAAATATAAAGGTTCATGAAATCACTCTTGCAAGATACGTTCAGTTGTCACTGCTTTACTTAATACACGAAATGAAATGTAGATTAATATTGCAAGAAAATGTTTCTCTTGAATTTAAAATAAATATGACAACAGTTTTGTCATATTATCACTTATTTTTTTTTTTATGTATGAAGATATAATTAATGTTTTTCTATTAACATAAAATGCTCGTAATTGCCAAAAATATTGTCCATTCATTGGGAAATAAGAGAAATATCTCTCAACGTTATAACAGTATTTCGTCGCCGTGTCAAGAATCGAGAAGACCTGGACCAAATGACACACACCGACAGTGTCAGACAATTACTCGTAGCATTTACACAGTCAAGATACAAGCCCCCCTAGGAATTTTCCAAACCTCGATTATTATAAATCTCCCTAAGTGTCCCCTAGGATTCCTCCTCACAGACCCAGATTATTCTGCAAATTCCCCTTAGAACCCCCTCCATATCTAGATAAGGACTTCAATGATAGAGTCATGGGGAGGTGTCAATGATTGATTGCTAGGACACATGACGTCCGAGCCGTACAAAACCGTAGATTTATATCTCTTGATTTTATAAAAATATCTTGCCACCGCCGCTGTCGGGGGGGGGGGGGGGGATCCTACATATTTTTCAGAGCGTGGGTGTTTCCATTTGTGTGAAACAAACTTCGATAATGTTTGATGACAAAGTCGTTAATTATTGTCAGATTTCGAATTTTGTAAATCAGGAGAAATAAGATGCCGACTGATACACATCAATGCTGATTCACTGCTATGACTTGGACTGTGGACTGAGAGGGAATAGAGGTAACATCCACAACGGTGCTATTTCTTCATCGCACTTATAATAGCGCGTAACTCGCACTTTAAGAGCAGTCGACGATAGCTCGTTGCTGATACGTGTTCTCCTCTCGCCGTTGGTCGTGATTATTATCAAGTAAACGAGTGCTTCAGTCATTACATCTTCAACGTAGGAAATGCGTAGGAAATGTCATTTTTTTTCATTGTCGTGCAGTAAATCTGTAATTACATTTGACCTTAATACGATGATAAACATATTGTCAGTGCTTTTCATTCGGGCCGCCATGAGCGCTATACATCCATCTCTTTTGCACCCATCCACGTTTGGCATCGCCCTAAAGGCAGGCTAAAAGCCAAACGTCCAGCAAACGTGTGCGAGATAGAGCTAAAAGTAAGATTGTAGGAACAAACAGGGGGCGCTGTGCTCAGTTTATAACCATATGGCGTACCTCTCCTGGTCATTTACTTCCTCAAGGACGAGCTTCTGTGTTCTCAAAGTGATGTCAGGGCCTTAAAATGATTACAGTGTGTTGATGAGTACCCTCAAAACCTCTATGCAAAAATTGAGGAAGATCATGAGTGCTGTTGTTGCGAATATAAATGTTTTAAAAAAGATGTTTTATACACGCGATCTCATGGCTGTGCGCGAATTGTAAATAAATTACCAATCGATATTTGTCGTTCCTTTCACACCAGCTGTAAAGAAGCGTATGAACTTGATTGTAATATAATTAGTTAATGTGCATAAGGCCACTCAATCAAATCAAAAGTGTTGAAAGCTTCTGGAAAACAATTTCGAGCCCATGTTAACATACGCGAAGCGGCAACAGTGTCGGGAACCGCTCATGGCCGCATGCGCCGGGCGCGGGACATCCGACGTAGCGGCTCAAGTAGGATTCGTTTCCACGAGGTCGTTTGCTACTCACTGATATAAACTTAGAGTAAATCTTGCCGTACCCTGAGAAACTTAGATGCAGTGTTGCCGATGTTCATCTGTACAATTATAAATCATTATAATGAGCGCAATGCACTTTTATACATCTAATTAGTGCATGTACCCTACATTTTTTCATAAATATATTTTGAAAGTTTAACATCGGTTATGCAAATTCGTAACGATTTGGAGTTCGCTGCGCTAATTCCTGCCAGTGTCTAAGCATAGGTTATTCAAGTGAATAGAACGCGTCTAAATACAACTTGGTTTTGTCTGAAATATTAAATGTCTCTAAGAAAATAAGAAATCCGTCATTTTGTGACACAGCCTCGGTTTCTCGGGCTCAGTTAATATAAAAAATGGAACTACTTACTGTCAAAAAGGACTGAACATTTCTAGGATATAGCAAATTAGGTTCCACTGCAAGAATAATACACACAGTCGAAAGTCATTTGTTTTATTACAGAAATGTATGTCACCCTTAATCAAACAATATCACCGTTTTTCAAATCAGCGAGGTAATATCAAATAACTTTAAAGCGAGGCGGAAGACTCACTCCACGATGTACAACGTGACACCTAGTGTGCTCTTTCTCGCACACACGTGATGTCTATGTTGCTCACACATCGATAATGTGAGTTGTATTTCATCGCCCCTTAAGGTGAGGTGGTACCGAAACCTCATTTTTTATTATCTCAAAAACGATCTATCGGGCTTTAATACATTTTTTTGAATAATCTTTAACAAATTTATAATAATTCAATGACGGTTTCCGTTTTTTCAAATTATCAACGCAATGTACAGTGTTATTACCATTTTCGATTGCCGAGCTCGGTCGATACTCAAATTGTAAACATGGAAAATGAAAAAATACGCAAAGCGTTATTTACTTTGTACTGTTACTCTCGGTTGACGGCCAAAATTACAATCGATTCGGATAAGGTTTTATTGAGCAAATGCGGATTAAATTTTTCAATTGCAGCAAGTTACTTTTTCTTAAGGTAGTAGTACTTCCCAGGCAGAACCATTTGATACAATTTTTTTTGCAATTTTAATAGAATTTCATTCACAATAGAATCTAAATCTCTTCAAAATTAACAAATGATCATCTCACACAATACGAAGAAAAATTATGTTAAAACTCAGTTGTTTTACATGCATCGCATGTGTCATGTCGCTGTTAATGTCACATTATCAATAATTAAGCTTTTATCTCGAGACAAACTTTTATGAAAAACGAATATGTTATAAAAAAAAATATGCAGAATTTTCTCGATCAGGTTCCAGAACCGTTCACTCATACTTTTCCGAGATGTTAATATCCAAAATGTGATATTTATTATAAAGTCCCACAATGCGGTAGTTTGTGAGCGACGCACGCGTGACATGCATAACTCTCCTCTGTACACCGCCCACCGCCGAATCCAACGTTAACGCTACAGCGCCTAGGTTCATTTTCAAAAAAGCTGAATTGAAAATATTTAGCCCTCCCCCCTTTCTCTCCCGCACTTCTATGCCTGACGTATTCGTTCACATCGTCTCAATATCTTTTGCATATGTTCCGTTCAATTTCCAGTTTATGGAAAGAGATAATTTAGCTACCTTTTAAGGGGATGCTGCAGTAGATTTTTTTTACCGATTTTGGTCAATAAAAATAGGTAATTACGTAGCATACTCCGATGTGCATCGTCAATCCGCTGCCGATATACTTGAAATAGTACAGGACTGTAATATGAACAAAAACGCTTCGACGTCCGGTAAAATTTCGGTAGAAAACGCGTAAAAAATAATCATAATCCTATATTACCGACCCTTCAAAAATCCAATATGGCCGCTCGAAATGTCAACAATATCAGTTTTGTGGGATATAAACTTTTCTGGAACGCCACATACGTCAAATCGGATCGGACGATTCTTTGAGATTTTCCAAACAATTCGATATCGTCAAAGAGTCAATCACACAAAATAAATTAACGTAGAGTGTTTACCGCGTTCGCGCATTCTGTCTCTATTCTCGTTGCCGTTGACTACGCGAACGCGGTATACGCTCTGCGTTAATTTCTTTTGTGTGATCGACTTTTCGACGATATCAAAATGTTTAGAAAACCTCAAAAACCTATCCGACAAAACAGATGTTGATGACATTTCGAGCGGCCATATTGGATTTTTGAAGGATCAGTAACATAGGATTATTATAATTTTTTACACGTTTTCGACCGGACGTCGAAGTATTTACGTTTATATTACAGTCATGTACAAAGTAAGGTATCTGTAGACTACGAAATAGCGTATTTTTACCGACTAAAGTCGGTAAAAAAGTCGGTAAAGTCGACTAAAGTCGGTAAAAAAATCTAACGATGTGTTCCAATCGTCTGTCTCTCTACGATCGCCATACTTGCGAGAGATATTGCAGACTTTTCCTGTCGTAATTTTCTTCGCCACGATTGATCTTTCGGATAAGAAACGAGAACGGTTAACTGTAGAATTGTCAAACGGAGTTCACCGTTTTCCTCTTTCATGCGAATAATCAATCGTGGCAAAGAGCACGACATCTTAAACAAGGAAAAAAAAACTTGTTTTGTGAAATAAAAAAATTGACAAAGTTTTTTCCTTTTAAAAAGGCATATTATCTTCTGTTGGAAAATATTCTTGCCATCGGTGGAACAAAAAAAAAGATATTTTACACAACGTTTAAGAATAATGATAATTTGAATCGAGAAAAAATAAGTTTCGATTTATACTCCAGTTATCGCATATTATGTGTCCTCAAAGTTCAAATCACTTCAATCGAGTGAAATTTAAACTCGAAAAAAATGTTTAAATGAGTTTTGAGTGAAAAACAATTTTTCTTGCCTACCTTTTAATGATAAATTTACGTGTTGAAAGTTTTTCACTGAATTTCATCTTGTAATTAATAAAATGTTGTGTATATCCAGATCTCTGAATGAATTGGCACAACATTAGACGAAGAAAAAGGAAGTAGCAATGCTGGGCTTTGTCGAGTGGATGCTTTTGGTGGCAGGGCTGTTGGTAGCACTGTATTACTACATGACATCTACCTACGACTACTGGAAATCGCGGGGAGTGAAAGGGCCAAAGCCAGTCTTCTTTTTCGGCACGATAAAGGAAATAATGACAAACAAATACTCAATGGGCCAGTACCTGACTAATGTTTACGAAGACTTCAAAAATGAACCATTCGCGGGCATTTTTATTCGTCGAACTCCACTGCTGGTTCTTAACGACTTGGATCTCGTGAAAGACGTCCTTGTAAAGGATTTCAGTAAATTTGGGAGTCGTGGTCTGGAGTATAATGAGAAGGTAGAACCATTGTCTGCGCATTTGTTCAATCTCGAGCATGCGCGATGGCGACCAATGAGAATGCGCCTATCGCCGGTGTTTACGTCCGGAAGACTAAAGGAAATGTTTTACCTTTTGGTCGAGTGTGCTGATAATTTAGATAAGTTTCTGGAGGAGGCACTAAAGAACACAAAAGACAACGAATTAATCACAGAAGTTCGCGAATTTACAGCCAAGTTCACGACCGACGTTATCGGCGTCTGCGCATTTGGCCTGCAAATGAACGCCATGGCCAATGAGGACAGTCCATTCCGCGTTATGGGAAGACGAATCTTTCAAGTGAACTGGAAACGACTGATTCAATTTCGTGTTAGAACCCTCGCCCCTCAGCTCCTTAACCTACTTGGAAGGTTTATCGTTGACAAAGAAATGAACGATTTCTTCATCGACACTACCCGGCAGACTATGGACTACAGAAAGAAAAATGGTGTCATCAAGCACGACTTTGTCGATCTTCTCATGGCCATCAGAGATCACCCTGACCAGTTGGCTGAAATTGGTGAGAATATACCGCGATGACCAGGTGAAACCGTATAGCCCGATGACGCTATAATTGCTGATTGACCGAGGCCCTGTAGCCGCAGCACGATGATTTCTTGTTTTCGTACTGTCCCTTTAAGGTGTATGGTTTCACGTGGTCATTACGTGGTCATATACTATAGTGGAGACTCGATTTTCTTGCAATTTGGTTGTTTTACGTATCGATTTTGGCAAAATTAGTAGTCTGTCAATTTTTGTCATGATATTCTTTAAAGAGTTTTCTAAAAAGTCATAGCATATTTAACGTTGGCTGTAACGTCTGTAGTGAGTGAACCTTAAGAACGCCAAAATCGGTACATACGCCCTACATAACTGTTTTATCCACAAATCACCATTTTTAGTTTTTAAAGTGCTAAAGGGGAAGTCATCTTTTACGACTTTTATAACACTTTTCATTATTAAGACGTGTTAACCCTTTATAAGTCACACCGCCCGAAACTGTCCCGTAATGGGACTATAAAGAGCAGAGTGGGGTAATGCGTTCTTACGGTAGAGCCCAGGAGTGGGGATATTCTTGTGACTTATAAAAGGGTTTAATGGTCTTTTAATTATTATAGAAATGACAGACAGTATTCTCGCCGCGCAACTGTTCGTATTTTTCATCGCTGGCTTCGAGACCTCATCAACAACAATGAGCAACGCCCTCTACGAACTTGCTCTGAATCACGAAATTCAAGACAAGTTGAGAGAAGAAATAACAAACGAGATGGACAGAACTGGAGGGATTATCGAATATGAGGGTATTAAGAACATGAAGTATCTGGATATGATATTTCGAGGTATGTAAATACTAACATTTAAACAAAAAATCTTCATTATTTATTTCTATTTAAATTATGAAAATGAGTTATTATGATTTAGTAATAGTTATATTATATATATTTATATTTAGTATTATTGAAATAACTAAAAATTATTTCATGGAAAAAACAATTAATTGATGCGCACTTAAAAATTTGTCAATAATTCCTTTATTTTGTAAACTGGCATTAACAAAATATTCAATTGCTTTCTGTATGATTTCTGGACACGCAGAAACACTGAGAATGTATCCACCAGTGACTTTCCTGATGCGACAAGCATGCGAACCGTACACCTTCGAAACAGCATCGGGCAACAAACTGCTGACCATCGAGAAGAATCAAAAGATTTGGATACCAACATACGCGATTCAGAGAAATCCCGAATATTACCCGAAACCTGACATATTCGACCCCGAGAGATTTACTCCCGAGGCTGTAAAAACGAGGAATTCTATGACCGATTTGTCGTTTGGCGATGGTCCGAGAAATTGCATTGGTGCTTAGATATTTATTGAATCATTTATTTTATTTTACGATTATTTTTTTCAATTACTTCCTAATTCGATGTTCTTAAATACTCATCAGGTAAAAGATTCGCTGTGATGCAGACAAAAGTTGGCCTCGTCAAGATTCTACACCGTTACAGGGTCGAAACTTGCGAAAAAACTCAGGTCCCGTACATAATCAATCCGGTAAGCTTTCTTCTTGCGCCCAAAGATGGAATTTGGCTGAAGATCGTTAAACACAATGGTGTCAGTACTGAGCTTTGAAAGAGGATAATTATTTAAGTAGCATAATAAATTAATCACAAATATGTCATTTTTAGTCATCTTTATCATATAAAGACTTTTTTATTTAAAGAAATAATTTTTTGTGAATAAAGAAAGAATTTATCTTATTATATATGAAATATTCATTAAAATCCTCCCGTCCTCCCATTATCCAGAGTATAAAAGGATACTCAACAAGTTGCAAAGGAGAAACTTGCGAGTTGCTTCCTCATTACTTCACAACAATCACAAAGCCACCTCTAAAGAGAAATATGTTGACCAAATTTTGTTGTTTGATCGTTGTAAAATAATAAGAACGCAATTTGCAACGGTCTACTTTGTATACTTGTTTAAATACCGTTTTCATGATACCTGCATCAAAACTTCAAGTTTTAATGTCTCTACAGCCAGTCGAAACAAGCTAATTTCAGGTCAATGCCGCGGACAACTATTAGCGGATGCGGAATTTTAGAATGCTTCAAATCAGCGGGTAGAAACAATTGTGTTTCTTCCCTAGAAATATGCTTGTTTCTGCTGCTGTCAACAATTCAATGATTATTTCAGCCCTATAACTTTGTCATTTGTTTGTTTGTTTGTTAGTCACTTGAATGTACTTATGTTATTCTCATAAGCGACAGCTTTAATCGTGCAATCAAATTAAATAAAAACGCTAATAGTTCCCCGCACCATTGGCCTTAAATTAACTTGCATCTAACTGGCTGCTGACACTGAAACTTCGATGCAGGTAATCATGAAAAATATAGTGTGTGACACGGGATAAAACACGACGAAAATCAATGACTCCAAATGTACGAGATGACAATATACCCCGTTTGTATCACGTATCTCGACGTACTGTAGAGACGAGACATGGGCTAGGGGTGAGGGGTTTTTGGCTAAGTAGTTACAGCGGCAAACTCGGTCCGCACGTTCATGCCGAGCCCTTAAATTAAGATGATTTTTAAGATAAATAGTAATGTCCTAGATTTACTGGACTACTCTATTGTACGTCGGTGTATACGGCCGTAGGCATCAATATACCGGAAGGTGTATCTCGAGAAGGGGTGTTCCGATTTGATCGTACTTAGTTAGTCCCATTCGAGACAAATAGCCGTTAAATAATGTACAAATTAATCTTTTTTTGTACGAACCAATAAAATTGTTTTGGTTAAGGTTATTCTAGCGTCAGCAGATCTTAAAAAGTTCACATGTTGCTACTCTTAGAGTGGAGCGGAAAAATGAATTTTTAAGTACTTAAATAGCCTTTAATTAGTCGTTGAATATGAGATAGGTGTCATTCGGCAATTCGACTGTGGTTATTCTAGCTTCTTAGACATATCCAAGACCCCCTCCGGAAGTTCTTTCAGACTCCGATTATTGTATCTCCCCCTTAGCCCCCCCTGACCGACCAGGCCTAATGATAAAGACTTCAATGATACCGTCAGGGGAAGAGTCAATGATAGGAATGGGAGTGGTACATGGATAGATTTCTAGGACACATAGCGCCCGAGTCGTACAAAATCCTAGAAATATAATATAACTAGGGAGGCTTCGCGCATTAACCCCTTTAGGAGAACCCGGGCTTCACCCTCCTGATCCGCATTTTCCCCCTGACCGACTTTAGTCAACCTAAAAAATGTTGGGATGGCTAGAGACGGGAACTCTTTTTGAGATTATGCAGGTCGATGAGAACTATCGATTCCAGCCTTGAGAGACCAGAACTCGTCTCCTCGTGCCGGCATATCACTATCGTATAACTGAGTTGGTGATTAAAAATTGTTTATAATTATTCTAATATGGCTAGGGACTTGAACTATGCTGAGAATTAGTCAGAACAACAAGCACTATCATTTAGAAATTCGATAGAGTACAAAAGCGGAACCAACGTTACTTATCGCACTATTGAATAGTTCAGATACGTATGTACCAGGTGTGTTTTGTGGGGCGCGTCGTCTTTAACGAAAAAGAGACCGCATATTTAACCCTTAGCGGCCACACCTCAGCCAGGCCACATAGCGGCCACATGGGGTAACTCATTACCCCACGCTGAAGAACTTAGTTGTACAAGACATATGGGTGTTTTAAGACTTCTAACCGATTGTTTCATGTTTGTTGAAGAATTTTTTAACATTGATTTTTATCCGTCAATTTATAGATGGCGTTCTAAAAACTGGTAATATATGTGGCTCACTATGAAATGGAGTCACATCTCACACTTGTCTACTACCAGCAGATGACGTTACTTGTATCAATTTCAAAGGTTTTAGACCTCTAATTTTACTTTTCCTGAGCCTGGGGTAACTAGTTACCCCGTGTGGCCGCTAAGGGTTAATCTCGTGAAAAAAGTATGTTCACCTTAAAATTAATTCTGATCCTAGAATATGAGGATTAAAGGGGTAGGGAAAATAAATCAAACACATCCTTTGAGCCATGCAATTCTGCGTTTAATTAAGGCTCAAAGAGGAAAATCTCCGAGGTGTGAACCTCAGGGAAAAAACCCCTTGCGAAGAATGAATTTACAATAGATACAGTCTTTTTGTTTTATCGAATACATTTCGCGTGATAGTTATCGTGAAGATGAAATCTACAGTCGGAAAAGGGTTATCTATGTCTACGTATTGTGTGTTCAATTCTATCATGCAATATGATTGTCATGTGTATAAGTCGCTGGCGACCTCGTAAGCATTGTGCTTGCGGTTAGGTATCACCGTCTGATTCGGTGTTTTGACCGGTTGTTACGTATGAATGTGTGAATGCGTAAATAAGTCGGCAGACGACCTATTGTCAAGCGTTGCGCTTGCTTGCTGTTACAATCGGGCCGTGCTGGTGTACCTGGCGGGACGTACCGCACTTGTCAGTGTACTTACGGACTAATGTTCCGCTCACCAGCATGTAGACAATTAGAACGGGTTTTACAAACGAAAACACACTGGACCCGAGTAACGATCGTGGTATACTGATTATTCCTTTTTATTTATTCGGTTCTCTGGGAAACGCACAGAAAAAAAAATAAAACAACTGTTTGTTTTTTAATCACACGACCGCTCGATCGACTTGGCCCGGTCTGCTCTATCCCTTTCACGTTCATGCCCGCCCGAGACACATGCAAGAAAGAAGATCGGCCGAGCGATGCGTTTGTTTGCACACAAGCGCGAGCGACCATTGACAACTGATACCAATCGTTGGTACCTGGGCACCTTTAAACCATTCGTTCGACCGAACAAGGTGTACAAGTATTAAATGCGGATTTTTTTTCTAAAAAAACATGTTAAATTCGGAAGAATGATAAAAAGTGCTGTATTCAAAGTATGCTCCATCGCTTGTCATACATTTTTCCCATCAGTAAAAATCTTCCCCTTTTGCTGCGAACCATTCATCGAGCCATTTTTTCACATCTTCGTACGAACCAAAGCGCTGCTCAGCAAGTGCGTGACCCATCAATGTAAACAAGTGGTAATCGGAAGGAGCCAAGTTTGGTGAGTAAGCCGCATTGGGTAGAACTTCCCAGCTGAGTGCTTCCAACGTGTCGCGAACAGGTTTTGCCGTATGTGATGGAGCATTGTCATGAAGAAAAATTACTTTGTGTTGCCTCTCTCGGTATTCTGGCCTTTTTCAAGCAGTGAACGATTCAAATCGGTCAATTGTTGTTGGTAACGTTAAGTATTAACCGTTCTCCCAGGTTTTAACAGCTCATAATAGACCACGCCCCTCTAGTCCCAATAAACACAGAGCATCGTCTTTCTGCCAGAGCGATTCGGTCTTGCGGTCAATGTGGATGGTGCGCCCGGGTCTACACATGATTTTTTACGCGTGGGATTATCCAAATAAATCCACTTTTCATCCCCTGTAACTATACGATGCAAAAACGTACCGAGCGCGCAAAATGTCACATCTGCTTTTGCGCTTTTCCATTTGCCTGTCGTTCAACTCATGTGGTACCCATCTACCGGTCTTCTGAATCTTTCCTATCTCTC
Organism: Cylloceria caligata; assembly: GCA_963942595.1. Lineage (NCBI taxonomy): Eukaryota > Metazoa > Arthropoda > Insecta > Hymenoptera > Ichneumonidae > Cylloceria > Cylloceria caligata. The sequence goes on from OZ012705.1 coordinate 17,488,846, forward strand.
GTAGCCGATTGGAAATAGCTTGTTGACTAACGCCCAATTGCTCGACGAGTTGTTTTTGTGTTTGCGAATCATCTTCGTCCAACAATGCTTGTAATTCCACATCTTCGTATTTTTTTGGCGGCTTTCCACGTTCCTTGTCTGCAACATCGAAGTCACCACTTTTAAAACGCCGAAACCATCGTTCATACGTATCTTGCGATGGAGCATATTAACCATAAGCTTCTCGAAGTAATCGATATGATTCAGCAGCAGTTTTCTTCAAATGAAAACAAAAAATTAATGCTGTCCGCGAATGCTCTTTGTTCATTATAAATTTCGACATATTGAACACAACAGCACACTATGCACACACTTTTCCAATTTATGACTCATGCGCGTCTGACACTTGTTGATGACCCAACAAAATGGCGCAGTGTCAAATCTTTATAGCACAAACTGCATTCGTGCGCCAGCTGTTATCTGAAATCCGCATTTCATACTTGTACACCTGGTATATAACTATAAGACAGGTAGAAATTCATCAAAACTGAGGGTCATTACAAAAATGACATGCTACGAGAAGTTGGCACATAATGTTTAAATATCGATTTTTTAAAAAAATGAACAGAGCTATTGCTAACTTTCATTAATAACTATAGAACTCAGTTGTATGCCAAGGGAACTCCATTTTTTTATATTTCAACTTGACACACATGCCATTTCTCCATTCTACTTACAATGTAGCTCGCAATTTGTACAGTCGATGATAGGTCGTAGCTGCTAGGTGTTCTCTCGCTGTTGAGGGTGATTACTATCAAGTAAACGCGCACGTTAGTTACTACATCTTCAATGCAGAAATGTCACATTCTCTTTTCCCACTGACGTGCAGTATATCTGTAATCATATTTCATCCTAATACGATGTTAACTATATTGTCTGTCCCTCTTGCACACATCCACTTTTGACACCGTCCTAAGGCCAAGTTAAAGACTAAACGTCTGGTAAACGAGTGCGAGATACAGCTAAAAGTAAGGTTGTAAGAAGAAACAGGGGGACTACTCCTCGTCCATTTCTTCTTTAAGGAGGATCTTTGCTTTCTCAAAGTTTTGTCAACGCCTTGAAATTGTTACTGTGGGTTCATGATTACCTTTGAAACATTTATGCAAAGATTGAGGAAAATCATCAGTGCCCCGTTGTCGAGAAAATGAATGTTTTAAAAATGACATTTTATACACGCGATCTCAAGGCCGCGCGCGAAGAATTGTAAGCGAATTACCACTCGATATTTACCGTTCCTTTCATATCTGTTTATTATAAAAGAAGAGTATGAACTAGTTCATAATATAATTCATTATTGTACATAAGACCACATAATTAAATCGAAAGTGTTCGAAGTTTCCGAAAGACGGTTTCGAGATAATGACAACAGCTGTGATGCGTTAACAGTGACGGGCACCGTTCACGGCTGCATGCGCCGTTAATTGGCGCAGGAAATCAGACGCAGCGGCTGAAAGAGGATTCGTTTCTACGTGTTCGTCTGCTCCTCACTGCACTGAACTCAGAGAAAATCAAAGTGTCGTCGGATATTCTGTAGATTCATCGGATAATTTGAACAATTATAAATCATTATAATAAGCGCAGTGCACTTTTATGCATCTAATTAGTGCAGGCCCCCTAACTTTTTTTTATAAATATATTTGAAAATTAAACATCACTGATTGAAAGTTGTGACGATACGAGATCCGCCACGATAAGTTCAGCTGGTGTCTAAACTTAGGAACCCTTTCCGTGCGACGCGTCGCGTATCTCAACAGAAGTGAACCCTTAAAGGTATGTGACATACCGACGAAGCTACAGCATTTGAGGCTCCGTAGGTATATTATAATAAGTTTAAATTCTTTCAACTTATCGATTTAACTTGGCGCCGAGACGCTACTGTATCTCTTGACGTGGCAGCTCTATTTTCTCAGAGGCAGAACGTACCAACTTGATTTTGCTTGAAATATTGAACGTCTCTAAGAAAACATGCAATCTGTCATTTTGTGATACATCCTTGGTTTCTCGGACCCAGTCAGTATCAAAAACTGTAACTCCATACATTTGAGGGACCGAACATTTCTAGGATACAGGAAACTGGGCTCCACGGCAAGACTCGTCCACGTAATGGAATATAATTTGTAGTAACACAGAAATGTATGTCACCATTAAACGAATAATATAACAGTTTTTAGAACCGGGCAGAAAATACTACTTCATATTAAGGCGAGGCGAAAAACTGAGTTACGATGTTCCATGTGACATCTGGCGTGCTGTCTTTCATCGAATGCCATGGTGCTCGCACATCGGTAGCGTTAGTTGAATCTTTCGTCTCCCCTTAAGGCGAGGCGAAACTTTGTACTTCATCTATAAGTGTCAAAGAGATAGACTAGCATGGCGCTCACGGCGGAGTGAAAGAGAAACAGCACATCTGTGTAAGTATGGAGGTTTCACCTCGCCTTAAAGTGACGTGGTACACGAAACCGATCAAAATGATCTGAATGACGACCTATCGAAATAAAACAAACTTTATTAATAAGCTTAAAATAAATACATACAGTGAACAACGATTTGCGTTTATTCAAATTTTTAACAAAATTTATAGTGTTATTACCATTTGTGATAACCGGGTTCGGTCGGTAATCAAGCTAAAAACCTTTTTGGAAAATGAGGAAAAACGCACACTTTTCTTTGTACACTTACTCTGTGTAGACTCCCAAAATTTCAATCCATTCGGACAAGGTTTTATTCAACAAATACGGATTACATTTTCCAAGTGGAAAAAAATTGTTTTACCTTAGAACCGTTTTCAAAAAAGGTGGATGAAATTTATTATATTTCGCCCCTTTTCCTCCTCTCTCTCGCACTCTCACGTCTGGCGTATTACCCATTACATCGGCATTTTTGACAGATTTTTCGGCATTTTTGACAGATTTTTCGGCATTTTTGACAGACATTTCAAACTTTGAAGTTATCAAAAGAGATAATTCAGTCTCCTCCGAAGACGATGTGCTACGTATGTCGTCGGCCTATATTCGATCGACATACGTATGAGAGAGATAGCAAGAGTTTCTTATCGCGAATATTTTCGCCCCGATCGATTTTTTGGATAAAAGACGAGAACTGTTAATTGTAGAATTGTGAGACGCAGTTAACCGTTCACCTCTTTCACGCGGAAGATAAACCATGGCAGAGAAATTTACATTACCGTTTTTGGTATCGACCGAGGGGTAGCAAATCATAGAACAAAAACTTTTCTTTTGTGGATTTGAAAATTGGAAATGGTTTATTTCTTTTACGACGGTATATTATGTTCTGTTGGAACATTTTCTTGCGATCGGCGGAACAGAAGAAAAAATTTAGCGATGAGCGTATACGATTTGTGAACAATTACAACGTGAAAAAGTAATTTTTTATTTTCACTCCAAAGCATTCACAGGACACCTTGATCCAGTGAAATTTCAAAACACATAAAATAATTTTTAAATAGATTTTGAAGGAAAACAATTTTTGTTTTGATTGCCTTGAATCGTGAATTTACAAATAGAAAGTTTTTTTCTGAATTTTACATTGTAAACAATAAAATGTTGTGTTTATCCAGATGTCTGAGTGAATTGGCAGAAGATAAGACGAAGAAGAAGGAAGTATTAACAATGCTGGGCGTTGTCGAGTGGGTGCTTCTAGTGTCTGGACTGTTGGTCGCGCTCTATTACTACATGATGTCTACCTACGACTACTGGAAATCTCGGGGAGTGAAAGGGCCAAAGCCAGTCTTCTTCTTCGGTACGATAAAGGAAATAATTACAAACAAATACTCAATGGGCCAGTACCTGACTAATGTTTACGAAGACTTCAAAAATGAGCCATTCGCGGGCATTTTTCTTCTTCAAACTCCACAGCTGGTTCTCAATGACTTGGATCTCGTGAAAGACGTCCTTGTAAAGGATTTCAGTAAATTCGGGAATCGCGGTCTGAAGTTTCATGAGAAGGTACAACCATTAACTGCGAATTTGTTCAATCTAGAGCATGCACGATGGCGACCGATGAGAATGCGCCTATCGCCGGTGTTTACGGCCGGCAGACTCAAGGAAATGTTTTACCTTTTGGTCGAGTGCGCTGATAATTTACATAAGTTTCTGGAGGAGACGTTAAAAAATACAAACGACAACGAATTAATCACAGACGTTCGCGAGTTCACAGCCAAGTTCACGACCGACGTTATCGGTGTCTGCGCCTTTGGCCTGCAAATGAACGCCATGTCCAACAAGGACAGTCCATTCCGAGTTATGGGAAGACGAATTTTTCAAATGAACTGGAAACGACGGATTCAATTTCGTATTAGAAACCTCGCCCCTCAGCTCTTTAACCTACTTGGAAGGTTTATCGTTGACAAAGAAATGAACGATTTCTTTATCGACATTACCCGGCAGACTATGGACTACAGAAAGAAAAATGGTGTCATCAAGCACGACTTTGTTGATCTTCTTATGGCCATCAGAGATCACCCTGACCAATTGGCTGACATTGGTGAGAATATACCGTGATGACCAGATAAAACCGTATAGCCCGATGACGCTATAATTGCTGATTGACCGAGGCCCTGTAGCCGCAGCACGATGATTTCTTGTTTTCGTACTGTCCCTTTAAGGTGTATGGTTTTACGTGGTCATTACGTGGTCATATAAAGGGTGGTTAAATTTTAAGGGCCGATGTTGAATGTGAACCACACCTAAACGTCAAGTTTTTTTCTGCATTTCATTTGACATTTCTCAATTTCAGACTAACTCAATTTGAACCATGGAAAGATACACAATCGAGCAACGCGTTAAAGTTATTCAGGCTTATTATGAAAATGGGCGTTCGAATCAAAATGCATATCGTGCACTTCGTGATTTTTTCGGTCAATTTAATCGTCCAAATGTGCGTACAATCGGAAAAATCGTGCAAAAATTTGAGCAAACCGGGTCTGTAGGAGATATTAAAACACCAGTGCATGCTCGTACAGCTCGTACTGCAGAAAATATTGCTGCTGTTCGCGATAGTGTGGCTGAAGAGCCGTCCACCTCAACTCGTCGTCGTGCCCAACAATTGCACCTCTCACGCTCGTCGTTGATGAACATTATGCATAAAGACTTGCATTTACACGCTTATAAGGTGCAATTGACTCAAGAACTAAAGCCTCTTGACCATTCCAAACGTCGTCAATGGTCAGAATAGTGGCAAGAAATGGCAACAGTGGATGATCAATTTTCGAAGAAAATCATCTTCAGTGATGAGGCACATTTTCACCTCAGTGGATTCGTCAATAAGCAGAATTGCCGCATTTGGGCGAATCATAATCCAAGAGTGATTGTCGAAAAACCAATGCACCCACAAAGAGTGACTGTTTGGTGCGGTTTATGGACTGGCGGCATCATCGGGCCGTATTTTTTCCAAAATGAGGCCGGTCAGGCAGTTACTGTTAATGGTGTTCGCTATCGTGAGATGATAACGAACTTTTTATGGCCCGAATTGGAAGATATGGATGTGGGCGATATGTGGTTTCAACAGGACGGTGCCACTTGCCACACAGCTAACGAAACAATGGCTCTTTTGCGCGACAAATTCAATGGCCGTGTTATCTCACGTGGTGGCGATGTCAATTGGCCGCCAAGATCATGTGATTTGACACCGTTGGACTTCTTTCTTTGGGGTTATTTGAAAGAAAAGGTGTACGTCGATAAGCCAGCAACAATTCAAAAGCTAAAGGATGAGATAATTCGGCACATTAACGGCATAGAACCTCAATTATGCCTAAGCGTCATCGAAAATTTGGACCATCGGATAAAGGTGTGCCGCCAAGGTCGCGGCGGCCATTTGGCCGATATTTTGTTCCATACATAATTGAACCATACCATATTATCATAATAAAAAGAATTGACAATAATTTCCTAAATAATTTGTGTTTTATCCAAAATCAACATCGGCCCTTAAAATTTAACCACCCTTTACTATAGTGGAGACTCGATGTTCTTGCAAATTGGTTGTTTTACGTATAGATTTTGGCAAAATTAGTAGTCTGTGAATTTTTGTCAGAATATTCTTTAAAAAGTATTTTAAAAAGTCATAGCATATTTAACGTCGGCTCTAACGTCTGTAGTGAGAGAACCATAAGAACGCCAAAATCGGTACATACGCCCTACATAACTGTTCTATCCACAAAACACCATTTTTAGTTTTTGAAGTGCTAAAGGGGAAGTCATCTTTTACGACTTTTATAACATTACCATTATTAAGACGTGTTAACCCTTCACAAGTCTCGTCGCCCAAAACCGTGCCATAATGGGACTACGAAGAGCAGCATGGAGGTTATGCGTTCTTATGATAGAGCCTAGGAGTGGGGATATTCTTGTGACTTTTAAAGGGTTTTAATGGTCTTTTAATTATTATAGAAATGACAAACAGTATTCTCGCCGCGCAACTCTTCGTATTTTTCATCGCTGGCTTCGAGACCTCATCAATGACAATGAGCAACGCCCTCTACGAACTCGCTCTGAATCACAAAATTCAAGACAAGTTGAGAGAAGAAATAACAAACGAGATGAACAGAACCGGAGGGATTATCGAATATGAGGGTATTAAGAACATGAAGTATCTGGATATGATATTTCGAGGTATGTAAACACTAACATTTAAACAAAAAATGTTCATTATTTATTTCTATTTAAATTATAAAAATGAGTTATTATGATTTAGTAATAGTTATATTATATATATATTTATATTTAGTATTATTGAAATAACTGAAAGTTATTTCATGGTAAAAACAATTAATTGATGCGCACTTAAAAATTTGTCAATAATTCGTTTATTTTATAACCTGGCATCGACAAAATATATGACGCTGAAGCTGGCAGACCGATCTGGCAGACAAAACCGCCCGATGGCAGTAGGTCTTGGGAGTGCCTGTACGCTTCGCACTAGCGTTACAACACACGGCAGGCATGGTCCGTTTTACCGTCTTATACCGTCTTATCATACCGTTTTATTCGTCTTGACCCACAGAATGTATGTGTAAATCTACAAATCTGTGTGATCATGCGTGTGGAAGTATTGTTTAGTTGCAAAGATTTGAATATTCATGCGTCTCATGTGCCGTATTGCACGTACAAAGAAGTACGTACAACTTTTGCCTGAACAATCTCCGCCATTTGTTATAGTGCATGAATACTCTTCAGATTTAGGTAAGCAAATCTCTCTTTAATTTATCCTGTTGACTACAATTTATTAATAATAAATCGAAATACTACCATACATGCCATAGCCCGCCCGAGTATGAAGCGACCATGCCTGCCGTGTACTGTAGCGCTAGTGCGAAGCGTAGACATTCTCAAGACCTACTGCCTCCGGGCGGTTTTGGCTGCCAGATCGGTCTGCCAGCTTCAGCGTCATCAAAATATTCAATTACTTTCTGTATGGTTTCTGGACACGCAGAAACACTGAGAATGTATCCACCAGCGTCTTTCCTGATGCGACAATCAACCGAGCCGTACACCTTTCAAACAGCATCGGGCAACAAAATACTAACGATCGAGAAGAATCAAAAGATTTGGATACCAATATACGGGATTCAGAGGAATCCCGAATATTACCCGAAACCTGACATATTCGATCCCGAGAGATTTACCCCCGAGGCTATAAAAATGAGGAATCCTATGACCAATCTGTCGTTTGGCGATGGCCCGAGAAATTGCATTGGTGCTTATATTTTTATTGAATCGTTTACTTCATTTTACGATTATTTTTTGCAATGATTTGGTAATTCCATTTTTTAAAATGCTCTTCAGGTAAAAGGTTCGCTGTTATACAGACAAAAGTTGGCCTCGTCAAGATTCTACACCGTTACAGGGTCGAAACTTGCGAAAAAACTCAAATTTCTTACCCAAACAAACCGACAAGCTTTCTTCTTTCGTCCAAAGACGGAATTTGGCTGAAGATCGTTAAACACAATGGTCTCAGTACTAAGCTTTAGTAAGAGGATAGATACTTAATTGATGATGTGTTGCTTTGTTTGCATGTTTGATTGGTGTGGTAAAGCTTCGGCAACGAACGACCTTAATAATTCGTACTTCTTCTTAACGTTTCGATCCTATGATCAGGATCCTCCTCAGAATCATTTTATTTCATTTTATATTATGTTGAATTTTATCCAGTTGTCCTGACACTTAATCATTGAACACTATGTCAATTATTCTGCCTGCCTTTATTGTTACATTCTGTTTTATCTGTTTCTTCTATCATTGTTGAATTAATATGTTAATGCATATCTTGCGTTGTAATTTCTAATATCTTTTCCTCATCCATTTTTCCGGAGGACTACTTAGAGTAGTAGTCCTCCAGTCGTAAACAGAAAGTAACGGTAAAAGTTATTTCACATATTTCGATATACAGGTTATCGAAAATAATCGTCGCTGCTTGTGCAAAACTATTTCTTTTCATGAAAACGTATGATAAAGAAGCAAATACGCTTAAGGTAATCCTGTCATGATGGCTCAGTCCATCGGATTTACATTAAAAAATTGTATGCTGTGCTTAATATATTATTTATTCTCCCTACGAAAATTCTAGGTCGGTTATCGATGTAATTAGAGGAAAAAAAAATTATTTAAAGTAGGTGTTTTTCGTGACGGAATCTCGAGGTGACGTAGGAAAAACAAATTTCCGGTCGCTACAAAAATGTATATATTAGTAGAAATCGACAAGACATTTAAGAAAAATCAGGTTTACATACTTTCAACTTGTAGCAATTCAATGGTCCCGGAAAGAAATACGATTATCGGCCTAGTTTTTACGTTATATTGAGCTTAATTTGAGCTTCCGGCATCGCGTTTACTCCGCTTCTGCATCATGTCGCTACGATGAAGTAACATGGTAACATCGCATCGGTTGGCTGTAGTCTTAACCCTACTTCATCCGTTCCAACATCTTTACATATTTTAATGTTTTGTCTTTTCAAAAGTCGACATTGTTTTCACAGTTTTGACACATTGACATCGAAGAGGTTAAACCCGCGTGGTCGCGTAGAAAAAGATACAGATAGAACCAATATTGCCAAATAGCCATCGAGGAATAATGCGCGAATCGTTGAAATAACTATTTACAATTTTTTTTAAAATTATAGTTCACTTTTAAACCAAATTTGAGCAAAACATCTCAAAAATTGCGAGAGTTAGAATGCGAACATCAAAATCTACACGTACAGACATTTCGTTCTAAACCACTTTTTTCGACGTTTTAGAATTAAATTAAGAGTAAATTAGACAATACTGACATGAAAATTGCGAAAACAAATTTTTTTTACCTAAGCAGAGCATTCTTTATATTAGGATTTCGTACAGATGGGGTCCATTCTCTAATTGCCCAAAGCCGGGTGGGGGAGGGGCTCGAAAATGGAGAATAATTTATCCTGGAAAGGAGCTCATTAAGAGTATTCGGAATAATCCGGATTTGGGGGAGAGGTCATAAGGTAACTTGGAATAATCAGGATCTGGAGGATCTCATAAACCCCAGAGAATATTCTTTATTCTCCCACGCAGCTTCCAAATATTTTTATAATATTAGGTTTGGGAAAAAGTTCGTGGCGTTACTCCCGATAGATGGCATCAATTGCAAATAAGTCAGGAAACACAGATCGCAGCGACACCACTAAACGCTCGTTGGTGGCATCACGAAAGGTGACACTGAGCGTTACTTTGAGTGTATAAACATCGAAATTAATGCAGTGGTTGGAATGGTTGTTTGCGTTTGAAAATGGAGAAAAGTAATAAAAAATTGCGCTATATTTTGCAATATTATTACGACAAAGGAAAGAACGCTGCGAAGGCTTGTGAAAAAATTTGTGCTGTGTACGGTGAAGGTGCTTTATCAAAATCTGCTGCGCGGAAATGGTTCGCTCGCTTTCGTTCTGGTAATCTTGATGTCAAAGATGAGTCACGCTCTGGTCGTCCAATCACTGAAAAAGCTGATGAAATTCTTGAAAAAGTCCAGGAAGATAGGCATATCAGCAATGTCGATATTGGTATGGAGCTAGGCATTGACCACAAAACTGTTTTGAACAACATGATAGACTGAATTAACATCTGCGATGCGCTGCTGAAACATAATGAAATCGAGCCATTTCTGAAACGTACCATAACCGGTGATAAAAAATGAATCACGTACGACAATCTGAAGCGTCAAAGACCGTGGACAAGGGATGGTGAGCCGTCACAAGCGTTTGCGAAGCCAGGATTGACGGCGAAAAAAAGTGATCCTGTGTGTGTGGTGGGATTGGAAGGGAATCATCCACCATGCTAGCTACTTCCAGTTGGTCAGACGATTGATTCTCAACTCTACTGTAGACAACTAGAGAGATTACGCCAAGCAATTGAAAGAAAACGGCCCGAATTGATTAATAGGAAAGGTGTTGTCTTCCATCATGATAACGCCCGACGACGCACTTCTTTGATGATCCGTCAAAGATTGTGAGAGCTTGGTTGGGAAGTTTTGATGCATCCACCGTATAGTCCAGACATAGCACCCTCTGACTATCACTTATTCCGATCTCTGCAAAACTCTCTCAATGGAATTAAGCTGCTTTCAAAAGAAGCCTGTGAAAACCACTTGATTCAGTTTTTCAACCAGAAATCACAGAAGTTCTTCACCGATGGCATCGTGGCTCTACCCGAAAAATGGCGAAACATTGTCGATAATAATGAAGCATATTTGGTTTAAGTAAATTCATTTTCACACTATAAGAAAACCAGTTGAATTTTACTAAAAAAATGCCACGAACTTTATACCAGACCCAATATAAAGAAATATTATAAGTCGTTACAATTATAATTATAATGGCAAGGATACAAATTTACAATATAGCAATCATCACTATCTACCAAAATACGGTAAACTATAGCAATAGTATTTGATTTATTGGTTTTCCTGCTTTTAACTGGAGTACTGTACGCTTAATTTGCGATAGTACGTCAACGCAGCAGCGATGAGGATAGACGCGGTGGTGCACGGTGTGCAGGGGGTTATGCGAGTTCCAATCCCACTCGAGATCTCATTTCTGCAAACAAATACACTTAACGAGGATGAACAAAGAGTTGGGCACTACTGCCTAGCAAACTGTGACTATATATATAAATGCCAACACTGCTTGGCAATGTCGACGCTGGATAACGACGAAACTGCAAGTCACGATTACGCGGCATCACCGTGTACCTATCTCCTGTCAAGTTGTTCAGTTACTATATTAACCACGTGGTACACGATTTACGGCTTTGTGTTAAAGTGTAGTAGTCGCTCGAGGAAAACAGTGTGTGATGGTCAAATAGTTATCTTCTGTACGTTGATGTGACAGGAACTTGTTGAGGTACGTCTCGCTTCGTTTTCGTTTGTCATCGTTCAATTATTTCGTCGATAAATCTATTAATTTATATTAATAATTAATGAGAGTTCGTCAAGAGAACTTCCTATCACCGTTATTGAAACTGAGAGAAATAAACCTCATAAATATTCCTCTACCGAATACAATATCTAAGTCGATTACATTATTTTTCAATTTAGTGCCATTCGATAAATATAATAAAATTGGTATTAATAATTTGAAAAATCGATAAAGATAAAATGTAAAAGTCGGTACTTGAAAAAGTTTAACTTGAAAAGTTTGTTAAGCAGTTTAAAATTGTTGGTACTAAGGCGATGTGACTGCTACAGCCCATCTATCCCAGGCTCAGTCGGTAGTAGAAACTGTATTCTAATTTTTTTCAAAGATGTCGAACGTTTCTGAGCAAAAGTTAATTCGTACTCTTCCCATTTGACTTGTCAAATATATAAGAAGATAACGGTGCACTGGAATATTCTTAGACGGAGTTCTCATATTTTAACCGACAGATCAACCGTCGCAGAGATAGTTTGACTTCTTCATAGAGAGATAAGATAAAAAGAGCTTTTGAGATAAAAAAAATTCGCGATTTTAATGTCAGGATGATTTAAATTGTTCCAAACGTTTAAAAATTGTTTTTTGGAAAAAAATATCCGGAGTTTTTGTGTGTGTGTGTGTGTGTCATGAATTTTAAAGAAATAAATAAAGGATTAAGGAAATATAGTTATAATTCAATCTATGTAATCATAATTCGCTTATAATTCAAGAACGGCTGAACGCATCGTGCTGAAACTTTGCGCCGAATTCGAACACAGTTTAAGACAGTTGAATTTTGGTAAAACTTTTGATTTCTTTTAAAACATTGCGATAACTGGAATATTTTTTAAGCGATTGGGCTGAATTTTTCTGTAAAACTGCAATTAAGACCAAAGATTCCTACTGCAATTGAACAAAATCTAAAAAGTAGTTTAAAAGTTAGAATAATTTTCGTACCTTCTCTTCATAGAATAATGAATTGTCTCTAACGCCTGAAAGATTTGATGATCTGGTTGAAATTTCGTGAGCATATCAAGCAATTATAACCCGATTATCGTATTAAAATTAATTAAAATCGAGAAAGTCTCTGGAAATTGATTACAGTATAAATTTTTTTGTAAAAATGTTACACGACGTAAAAATGGTAGCTGGCGTATATAATATTAAACTATCCAAGTGAAACTTGCTACAAAAGTATAGTTACGACCGCGGTTGCTGGGTATTGTTTGTTTGAGATTTACAATCCCAGATATAACGGCACGGGGACTACACGGTGGCGGCGCGTAGTGGGCCCGCGTGACGGTAAATGGCTATTTCCGTGCCGTCACGACGTTCCGATAGCACGGCGTGCCAACACTTTTTCTGCACGATTGTAGCACGTTGCAGGGCCTTACGACTCGCTGAAACCGTATGGACACGGTATTGACACGATGTGCTATTAAAAAGTCATGCCGGCACAATATTGTTCTGGTGCGGATGTACATGACGGTATTCTGCCGGCAGCTGTCACTGCACGATTTTCTTAATGGGTGTCAAAATTTATGGAATTTGCCAGTTCAGAAAAATGACAGATTCGCGAACTTTCATAAATATCGAGCAGACAAAAGCTTGAGCATTGCACAAGCAATATGCAAGATTCTATTTTGTTGGCTAGTTTTGTTATCAATCGAGTAGTATCGCATCAGCTTAAGAGACAAAAAGGGCATAAGATATATATTTCTGTCCAGAACTGTCCGACATCATTAAAAACTGGATAACAGTTTTTGTTACCGATAGCGTAATCACTGAAATATAAATAAAATTGAACTCTAATCTTTTTTTTAAATCTCTATTAGTCACAGAGTGAGGTAAAAGAGAATCATGGATTGGACAGAGATAGCGATCGGTATTTCGGCACTGATCCTCGGTGTGTACTACTGGGCGACGTTAAACTTCGATTTTTGGACTTCTCGGGGCGTAATCGGTCCTTCGCCGTTACCGTTCGTCGGCAATTTGGGAAAAATATTCTTTGCGAAAATATCTTTCGGCGAATATTTGAAAGAGCTTTACGATGAGAATCGAGATCTGGGAATGGTCGGTATGTTCATGAGACGCGATCCAACTCTCATGCTTATCAATCCAGATCTTATCAAGGATGTGCTGATAAAAGATTTTTCAACATTTCCCGACCGTGGCCTAAAGACGTTCAACAGGACGGAGCCATTGTCGCAGCACTTGGTTAACCTAGAGCCCGCTAGGTGGCGCCCACTCAGGAACAAGCTTTCACCGGTATTCACATCAGGGAGATTAAAAAAAATGTTTTATCTCCTTCTCGAATGTGGTACTCACTTGGAAGAATATTTGGAACAATTAGTCATGAGAAACGAGCCAGTCGAGTGTCGTGAATTAACGGCCAAATTCACGACCGACGTTATCGGCAATTGTGCCTTTGGTCTGCAGATGAATGCACTGGCCGACGAGGACAGCGAATTTCGTAAAATGGGTCGAGATATTTTCACGTCTAATTGGAAAAGAATGATTAAATTTCGAATTCGCGATTTTGCTCCAGGGCTGTACTCGATGCTAGGACCCATCTTGACCAACTGGAAATTGACTAATTTTTTTCTCAAGATAATGAGAGACACTGTTGCTTACAGGAAAAATAATAACATCGTGAAGCACGATTTTATAGATCTAATTAGAGAGCTTAGGGAGAATCCCGATAAAATTGGTGACATAGGTGAGCTGTTAACATTATAAAAATAAGATAGCATCGTAAAGAGGAGAGCTAGATAAAATACGATTTTGTACATGAATTACAGAGTTGACGGATACCCTGCTTACCGCACAACTTTTTGTATTTTTCCTGGCTGGTTTCGAGACTTCATCGACAACTATGAGTAACGCGCTCTACGAGCTTGCTCAACACAAGTCGATGCAGGACCGACTTCGTGAGGAAATAAACAGTCATTTGGCGAAGAGTAATGGTGAACTGACTTACGAGAGTATCAAATCCATGAAATACCTTCACATGGTTTTCCAAGGTGACTTTTTTAACAATTAATCTCCTATTAGTAAACAATATTTGTGTAATTTAGTGAACATCATTAACCGGGAGTTCAACCATAGTTATATTATATAATAAAAATGTCCTAAATATTTAATGTTTCAAACGTGTCTCATGCATTTCATGTCCCAGATATAATTCCTAAAGATGAACCTCTTGAAAGTCATTCTAAAATATAAAATTTTTCAGGATATGTCCCTAAAATATTATCGTACCATAATCCTAAATGTGTCCCAGAAAATGTTACTAAAAATTATTGTCCCAGGAGTTGAACTATAATTGTTGTCCATTTGCTGTGAATTTACAAATTTCTTCAATGAAAAAAAAATGTTTTTACTGTGCATGCACATTGTACATACATTGATTAAAAAAAAAAAATGATGAATTTATTATTTTAGAAACATTGAGAAAATACCCACCCGCTACTCAACTGATTCGTAAAAGCCTGGAAACCTACACATTCACCGGTACGAACTTAACTATACCGGCGGGAACGAAGATCCTCATACCGGTATTCGCGATTCAACGAGATTCAAAAATTTATCCACAACCGGAAGTATTTGATCCTGAAAGATTCACCGAGGAGGCTATTGCCTCCAGGCATCCTATGAGCTGGTTGGCGTTCGGCGATGGCCCAAGAAATTGCATCGGTAATGTTGTTGTTTATTATTATTATTGTGATATGATTAGTCTTGAACTTTGATGGCTTCTTATCAGTTTTGATGACGCAGCATGATTAACATGTATAATTTTTTATTGCGTTTGCTAGAAAAAAGGTAATTGGAGAAAAACTTCAGCTATAATACGTCAATGATTTTAATGACATTTTTTTTGCGTTTCAGGCGCTCGCTTTGCTAATTATCAATCAAAGGTCGGCCTGATTAAGATCCTGCAGAACTACAAAGTCGAAGTATGTGAGAAAACTCAAATACCATATGTCATTGATCCAAGAAGTTTCTTGCTGGCACCGATCAACGGAATTTACGTGAAAATTAGTAAAGTTGTTTAGACTTATCAACGTGTGAACTGTATTTTATATTGTTTTTCAACTGAAACCAATCAACTTGTGAGATTAATCAATAGTGTTTTATAAGACTAGCAATAATTAAGTTGACTTTGGGAAGAGGGCATTGAATTACAATCCAATTATTTAATTAATCAAAATATGTATTATACCTACGTTTAGCTGCGTATGTATTCAACTTAAGACTTTATACCAGATATTGATTTAGATATTGCGTCTATAACTGGTCAGTTTTTAAGATGAAAATTTGCAAAGCAAAACTCGGAATGTAAGTGCGTGATCGGTGACGTAATTGGTAACGCACCAGGCTAGAATTCTGTGTGTTCCAAGTTCAAATCTAGGACAAAAAGTGGATTTTTTCAATAGGTTCGTTGAGTTAAAAATTGGTCGATTATGATTGGTTGAACAATTGAATTCATCGAATAATCAATTAGAGTCAACATTAGTAAGGATCGCGTGCTCACACCCCGGGTTATGCTATGAAAATTTCCATGTTAACAATTGATCGGTGATAAGCGCAATATCCAAACTAGTTTATACTAGACTTTCGTGACAAAGGAGCTAATAAAATAAAGCTAAAACTGGCAGACGATGCACGCGGGCAGTTATAATAGGATTTGGAAACTCCTGTAAAGCTACACGGAAAAAAGGTAATTGCAATAACAATTTCCAGTATATGCAGTGCCGCGAATTAGTTTTAAAAATCCAAAAGTGTCGTTTATCCGCGGAAATTGTAAAGTGAACAAAGGTGAAGTTAACGGTAAAATTGTCACGATAAGAGGAAGGGATAATTAAAAAAAAACACTACAGGTGTATGAAATTAAATACCGCAAGGTACAAGGATTCTCTTACATAATCGGTATGCCGATGATGTAAGCGATTGACTCGAATAACACTGAAGTGGTTGACCTTCGACCATGAGCCGAGAAGCTGTTTTATTTATTATCAAAATCTCATTTTGTTTACTATGTTCACGCAACATATGCGCTCGTGTTATACTTTGTAAATATTTTTTTCACACCAACACCTCAAGGATCAATGCCATAAATATACTTCCGCTGCCTTGTACCAAATATTTGCTAAATGTCTAAACTTGTTAAAAAAATGTCGAAAAAATTATAAAAATCATTTCGTCTTTGACGGTGAAAAAAATAAAACGAATCACCCTTGTCCGAATTGTTATTATAACCAAAAAAAGTTAAAGTTGTTTATTTCCAGCACAAAATCTCCGATACTTGAGGAGTTAATTGTCCTTATCCGGTGCGCATTTCAGCTATCCATTTCGCTATTGATCAATCAAAGTTTAGGCTGCTCAAGTTGTTGCTTCATTACAAGCTCCAGGTCTGTGATAAACCCTAAGTACCGTAACTCGCCGACTCGAAATGTATTTTGTTGACATCTGTAAATAACATCTATATTAAGATGACCAAATTTGATTATTGACGTCAAAATTTGAACAATATTTCTAGCCTTAAAGAGCACTAATTTTTCTCCTTTTTGTAATAAACATTTTTTAATTGAAAGAATATATAATCCAATGTTATAGTTAAATGTATTATAATTGATGAAACTAAAAACCACGATAATGTCATGACTATGATGTAAACGCCTGTATCTTCTTTCCCCCAAGAATTATCTTATTGAACGCCGAAAACAACCAATCGGGGAACTATGCGGTGTGTCCCGGTCGACTATAAATTTGATGGTTTTTGAAAGATGTACAGCTCAGTCGAGTTGCACACTCTTGCCGAATCACATTTACTTCAACACGAGATTAAACCTATTTCACCAATAATTATTTCAAGAAATTGGTAATGATCGCTAAAAAATTTTTTTTAATTATGTGAATAGAGCTCGTAATCGGTGCGTCCGCACTGATTCTCGGAGTTTACTACTGGTCGACGTCGATCTCCGACTTCCGGAGACGACGTGGAATTTCAGGACCTCGGCCGTTGCCCTTCATGGTCGAAACAGGGACGTTATGTCGGAAAGACATCGTTCTACCTAATGACTAATACGATATACGACGAAAACAAAGGCCACTCGATGATCGGGATATTCAAGATGCGCCAACCTGCGCTTACGATCTTCGATCTGGAATTAATTAAGGACGTGCTCGAGAGAGATATTTCTGTACTTCGCAATCGTGACTGAATATGTTTCAAGAAAGTCGAGCCACTGTCTCAAAATTTGATACAATTGAACGCCGCTAGATGGCGATCAGTCAGATCCAACTTCGCGACAGTTTTTACATCGGGAAAAATAATGTTTTCTATCCTACTAGAGTGCGATGAACAATTGAACGAGTATTTAGATAAATTACTGGTTGTAAATGAGGTAATAGATTATCACGAATTAACTGGCAAACTCATGACTTACATTGTCGGACATTATTTCTGAGGTATCAATACGAATGTCATGGCAGATGAAAACAGCGCATTTTGGAATATAGGCAAAAACATGTTTATTGCGGATTGGAAGAAGATCATAAAGTTCAAGCTTCGACAGAACATACCCTGGCTCTACTCTATGCTGGGATATTTCCTTGCCGAAACTGACAACTTATTTATGAACTTTATGGCCGACTATGTGAATCATAAGATGAAATATACGAACGTTAACCATGATCTTATCGATGTTATGATGGACCTCGGTGATCATCCCGAACAAATCCCCGACTGCAGTGAGTAATTCCATTCCCGTCTGTCTCATATAGAGAACCTTTGTTTCTATGGAAAAAAAAATGGGATTATTAGTTTCAAAGTATTCAAGATATTCCGAATTTTTTAAATAATGTTGGATATAAAGGATCCCATTGAGTGAAAACTTCAATTATCTCTAATTTAAGAATAACTTGAGCGTTACAGAGCCGATATGTACCCAAAGAGAATGTCGGATCCTACTTTGCTTTGTCCGATTTTTAATGGAACAGTTCCAGCGGTATCGACAGGAATGAGTAGAGACATTGCCAATAAGTGGATTTCCTTTCAAGTCCCACGTTTTGATCGGTCCAGTATATATCGTAATATTATGTATGACGTTCGTGAGATTTGTTTGCTACGAAATATATAGCTAGTGGAGTTCTCAAGCTGAACCTCGAACCTCATCGTGTGTACTCATTGACGGTGATATTAACGTGGCGAACGTGTTCTGTAATATCGTACGTGACCCGGCGCATGTAATTCGAGCTTCGTTCGATTATCATTAGCTTCTGATGTGTATTAATTCAAGATCGTATAAGCTGATTACGTGTTCGCACAGGGCTAATGACTTTTCACTTTGTTAAAATTGTTATTGCTATCTCATAGAGAAAACTGATGGTCAAATGTTTTTTCGGGAATTTCATATCAATCTGTTTAAAATTTGTCAAAACGACCAGAACATATAGAAACATTTAGAACAAATGCATCCGAACATTAAGAAACAATGTTCGGAGGCATGCGCGCGCGCCTGCTTTTGTGTGTGCGTGTGTGTGTGTGTGTAATGGCACTGCAAAGTTAAAACGTCTAGAATTCGAGAAGGGCTTGCGCTACAATGCTCAAATTTCCCAAATAAGTAAAGCAGCACGACCACTTTATTTACTAAAATTTTTATAACAATTCATACAGCAATTCAGATTTTATATTTTGAATTTTTCGAAAAATATTTACGAACGCTCTGTCATAAATTGATTGAATGTCTCTTTACAAATAAAGTTGTTCAAGGACGGATGGTATGTAATTTCAAGACGCAGTGGCCGTGCGAGCAACTCGCGGCCTCGCAGTCATTAAGTATCAGGTTCGCATCCAGATGTTTATTTTTTCTTCAAACCGGCCGACGTTACGATCACGGATTTATGTCAAAAAGGTATATTCATCACGGTACATGCATCATTGATCGAAAAGCGTGTGCGAATAAAATTAAATTGCTTCCGCATCGTCATCAATTTTTTCTCCTTCCAGAGATCATCTTCCTGACTGTACAGGACTGTAATATCAACATAAACGCTTTAACGTCCAATTGAATTTCGGCTAAAAACAACAGAATAAAGCGTTCATGAACGCAGTTTACACTTTACGTGTATTTCTTTTGTGTAAACAACTTTCCAACAATCATGGAATATTCGGAAAATCTCAAGGACTCGTAGTTTCAAAAAATGTTACTTCCTTCAGAACAGATACTGTTGGCATCTCGATGATATTAGCTGCAGGGGGAGGGGGGAGAGAATATACCATTTTCTTCATTTTTTGGATGATTTCAATCGAAATTCGACCGGACGATGAATCGTTTATATTCACATTCTATGTCCCGTACGATGTAAAGCATATGCGTAGCAGATTGATAATAGATTACCTTAAGTATTTATCAATAAAGTCGAGTGTTCGAAACAAACAATCATTTTTTATGCTAAAAACAAATTCTGTACGTTATCGTATTTATAGCATCCTGAATTAATTTAAATCATGACCGCAGTACGTAGACATCTTTGAATTACATAAATACTCGTTTCACATGCAAATTCTAAAGTTAACCGATACGCTGCTCACGGCCCAACTTTATATATTCTTTTTCGCCGGCTTCGAGTCTTCCTCGCTGACGATGAGTCACGTTTTCTACGAACTTGTGCAAAATTAACCGATTCAGGACAGACTTCGAGATGAAATAAACAACTAATTAACAAGACAAATTATAAATGTCTGTGTAAGTGATAGATAAAAACGCAAATAATTCGCATTTGCGTGTTATCTGTGTTTTTATTTATATATTTAACATTCTTGAGAAATAAAATGAATTACAGTTTTTATTACCGACTGAGTCTACATCTTGTCAACGCAGCGTGATGTGCTACACGTTACTGTTATTCTCTTTCGCTCCACAGGTATCGTCCATGACACTATCTTTTTCTCACTGATGGCCGCTCAGTCGATGTATATCGTCTTCCTCTCTTCATTCTTATCGCTCTCCCCACCACGCGACTTTGTGCGTCTGTATTACAAACTCAGCGAATCACGTATTTCATTTACTCATGCGTGCCTTCAACTCTTTTCACACACAGATAATAAAACGCTGGTTTAAACTTTCATCCACTTGTTTTTTTTTTTACAATTTTACCTTTGAGATTTGTTGACAGTGTAAGGATTTAGAACTTACCGTGATTGAAGTCGATCCATATATCGACCATTTCTTCGATTCATTGTTATAAGCTTTTAAACTATCAGTATTAATCGGTTATCGTGCTAGATATCACTACAACGATCAAACATTAAACGGCGAGGAAGATAAGTTAAGATCGTGTTGTGACAACAAACACTGTGCACGCTGGGTGCCCCAGCGTGGCTTTACCGCGCCTTTACATTTTTGTCTAGGAAACGATAAATATTATAACTCAGTGTGATAAAAAAACAGGAAAAAGTATCAAAGACACAAGCGAGTCGAACCAAACTTTGCGAAAGCCGGCCGGAAACTGACCGTTTTCCATGTTTGGTGGCAACGACGCTGCGCAGTTACAATGCGCAGTCGTCGTTAGTCAGCTGTTTGTCTTCCGGCCTTTCCTTCGATTATCTACGGGATTGATATTATGTAGCGGATTGCCATCGAGTTTCCGAATATCAAAAATGCCAACTAGTAGTAATATATTGCCAAAACCAATGACCGCAATGGAAATAACGTATAAGCCCTGCAGAGTGATAACTAAGATCGGACAATGTCACGAAACTTGTGTAGACCGATTGGCCGTAAATAGCTAACTACTTACCCAATGCATTGCCTTCCCTTTTCTATAAATATCGTAAATAGTTGTTCCCCCGAACAGAAATAATCTGGAAATTACTTCATATACGCTATATACCTGTTTTTAATAAAACTGCTGAAAACTGTGAAGTACATATATCTCAGTAAAAAAATCGTGCCGTGACAGCTAACGGCGGAATGCCGCCATGTACGTCCGTTCCAGGACGACATTGCGACACCACGATTTTTTAACAGCACAGCATGCCTATGGCGTGCTTTTTTTTTAAATAATTGTTTATTGCTTATAGAAATAATATTACATATAGTTTAGGATGGTGCAATAACAAAATGAAAAAAAAAACCATGTTAGTATATTTCCTAGAGTGTAGGTGGTAGTATCAGGTGCATGTGTTCGGTGCAACTTAGATACTAAAAATTTTTTAAGTGAAATGGTAAATATAGATATGATAATACAAATGATTATAACTATATCCAACACTGGTCGGGTGTTAATTGTTTGCCTGGGGAGAAAAATATTTTCAATAGAAAAAATAAAACCCCTACTAAAGAGAATGGAAACCTATACCGTGCTCGTATGGTTTTAGCAAGGTGAGGCTCTACACGTGCAGACACAATGTTGGTACGCCGTGCTGTCGAAAAGTCGTGATGGCACGAAACTGTCATGTGCGGACGTACATGACTTCACTTTACCGTCACGCCGTGCAATCCACGTGGCGTCATATTTCTATCCGAGATGTCAACAATGAAATTCTCATTAGCAGTTTCAATAAAATAAGAAATATATTCAATTGAACGTTGATTTAAGATTATTTTCGTTAAGGGTAACGAACCTTAGTGTTTACGATTGTTTTTTAAGAGCGGTATCGATTGTTCCGTTATCGAGTTCATATGAAAAGCTCTTCGTCATTAAGTGCCATTCGATGTCGTCGAATTCAGTGGTACAATGGTCCGATCGTAGGTTTTATTTTGTTGGGGTTAACGTGTTCGTTATTTCTGTTGCGGTAATTCGTTTTCCGATGTATAGCGTTAGTAGATATTCATTAGATGCGAAAAATTCAATGGTAAACCTCTCTAACCTATAAAAACGACTTCAGAAAATAAAAACTTGTTTCTTCCATTTCAATTTATCAGATTAAAAATGAAAGACCCATATAAAATTTAATGAAAATTAAACGACTTTTTTTGCATTTTCAGTTTATCATATTTATTATTGATTTTTTTTTGTCTCCGAATTTGGATACAATGACCCGAAAAATTGCCTTCAATTCAGCTTAAGATAAAGTTGATTGTAAGGAAGAACACAATTTTGTATTCTTCTCGCCTATCTCGTACATATAATGATGAGTTACAATTCTATAAAGCACTTTTACAAAATAAAAGTTTTAGTTTTATTGTGATAAAGCACTGTTTCATTTCATTAGCAAGCTTTACACCGTAAACATGCGGCGCGTATGAACCGTTGCGAGTTTGTACAATTTGCGCGAAAGCCAAGAGAAGTCGTGTGGGTCACGTGACGATAATGCATAGCCTGACCCGTCCCGACTCCGTACCGGACGTGTCTCGTGCCGCCATATACGTCGGGTCGTCGCATTCGCTACTTTATTTTATCATTTTTAACACCGAGAATGGCGGAGGAAACCGTAAACAAAGGATCCACGAATCTCTTCAATGGAAACCTCGAATTCTGGATGACTCAGCTCCCGCCATTCTTGAAGAGACTTCCCATAATCCACCTCGCGATACCCGGTGAGTTTGTATATCGTATCGATAATTGAATCGTCGCGTGCTCTATACACACTTAAATCAACATCTCACTGCCGTACATATATATATATACATGGGACTTTTAATGTCCCACCCTGTGGAACTCGTCTCAACGTCAGTAATGTCATGAAAAAAAATACATGGTTCGATTAAAAAAAGTGAAGTTGACTTTGACGTAGCGCCTCCGTCGAAATAAAAATAACGACGGTCCCGTATAACGTTCTTCTCGAATACAATTTTCATTAAAAATTTGTTTAGATATCACCAATAGTTTGAGTTGCTCTGTAACACTTTAAATGGCCCACCCTGTATATTTAGATATATATAGCGCGTATTGAGCCGACCGCCATTGATTATGGCGAAAATAAAAATTTAATTTTTGTAAATTATAACAAAAGTACTATTTATAGTATCATATATGATGTAAAAAGTAGAATTAAGTAGAACAATTTTTTATAATTATTAAAAATATGTGCGAACACTTTGTAGATAAAAAACAAACGATTCTGTAATGCGCAGGTTCTCACAATACGATGACATACACGATACAGCGTTTTAACGATGTTGGTCCCGACGAACCTGCTTATCTCCGTTGGCTCGGCCGTTTTTGCGCGCTATTCTCAAAGCCTATAATTTACAACTGGTCGGTGACTCAATACGAGGACGTCAGGGATCAATTAAATGGTGGGATCAGGTAGATAACAATTAATATTTGCCGCTACCTTCAAGGAGTTGTACAAAACTGATTTAACTAATGCTGTTTCTTCATTGGATGTTCAATCGCGACTTATGATAATTATTGTTAAAAATATTTTCCTCATTTTTATACGGAAAATCAAGCTACGAATATATTTATCACGGTAAAATTTTTTTTTATTTTGAAAAACCCTAATTTTTATCAAAAACTTTTAATTTAAAGTAATTCTTTAAATATTGTGCGCGAAAACATAAAAAGTACGAAGATTTACATGCAAACCGGTAATTGCGTGTCCTTCATTTTGTATTTAAAGAAATTCAAAATTCAAAATGGCGCATGACGGTAGAAAAATGTAAAAAGTAGCCACGTCGTTTTCGGCTCCCTTCACCGGAATACACCCCGTGTATAGCTTAACGTTTTTTTATTAATGGAATAGGCAGAACTAATATGGAGGACGAAAATTACAAAAAATTCCCAGACTTATAAAAAAAAGTCGGTACCAAGCCCAAGTAACACGATCCATTTGGTATACAAAAAGTTTAATTAATATCCATCCATCCATCCATCCGAATCTTTTTGTTTGGGTTATCATTTAGACATCCTTAAGATATAATAAACGAATTGATTCGGTCGGAAATTAAATAACCTTTTTGTATACCAAATGGATATCTTTTAAATTTTTGTTTCTTGGGATGGAGATACCGATTAGTTCTGTAAGTATGACGTCACCATGTTTTAATTCAAAATGGCGGTTCATAGAGTCAAAATTATGCATTTCTCGGAAATTACTTGACGAAGTTGGAATAAAATTTTGACGACTGCTTATTCTAAGCTCCTTGAATCTTTCTTAGCAATATTTAACACAACCCACGCGTGAAAAAGTATCTTTTTCTAATAAAAATTTGACAATTGACTGTAGGTATCTGGATCTAAGATTAGCTACAAAACCAAATGGCGAAGCAGTCTACTTTCTCCATGGTCTCTATGGCTCGGAGGTGACGGAGCCTCTGGAGAACGTAGCCTCCTGGCTGTCGTCTCATCCTTCGGAGTTCGTGATTCTCGACTGCCAGCACTTTTACTCCTTCACCATCCACAACCACCGTCATTTTGTCGATAAGATAAAATTAATATTCGGTGAAAAATTATGTCCAGTTGGAAATTCCGCGCAGATGAGTCTGCAGTGGTTCGTCGATCGAAAATACCAGATAATCGTGATTTACAGAAACGAAATCGCGCGAATCGAGAGATACTTGTGGCCGGGCGGTCTCTGGCCAACGCCTTGGCCAAACACCGTCGATCCAGTCAATTTGCTGCATTTTCTCGATCTAAGACTTCAAAATCGAATTCCCGAAATCGGTTTCGTCTCGCAGTGCCTTTTAACGCCCGACACTGGTTACGTTCTCCGACACTTTTGCGGGTCTTTGCATCGAGATCTCGCGACTCTATGTTACAATGTTAGCTTGCCTTGGATTCATCGTCAAAATCCCGGAAACGCCGGTATCAACATTGTAATCACAGATTTCGTATCGTACAACAATTTTCTCTTCTCGAGAACTGTCATTCAGCGAAATCACGAGCTGCTACGAATTCCCGAACACGCGGCAACTATTCACAAATATTAATTCATTATTGTTTTGTTATTATTATTATTGTTTATATTACTAAGAGGCGTGGGCCTTGTATGTATACTTTGTAAAATTCTCATCTTATGTACAATAAATGATACATTTTGTATTTTTGTGGATATTTTTTATGACCACGAACACTCACCCGCACACACACACGCACACGAGAAAGAAAAATTGTTGTCTGTAATAATACAAGGTAAACGCGCGAATGAGTTACAGATTTATCGATTTAGAGAAATGTATGAAACACCGACGGATGCACCAAGTATTTTGTATAGAAATAAAAAATTATAATCATTATTAAATAAACATTGTAATTACTATTAATTTGATCGCTTTTTCAATGATAAAAAATGTAATATTTATCGACCACTTGAAGAGAATTATGCTCAATAATGGATTATAAATTGATTTGTTTAAACAAATCATAATTTGTTTAATGGAAATTGAAAAAATTTGCCTGTTACACTTCTTTTCATGAATTGATAATACACGAAATTCGTGATACACGTGATTCAATTAAATGCTCTAAAGCACCAAACTTGGCTGATGCTTTAGCAAAAAATGTAATTTTCTATTCACTGCCGCGTTTGTCCTGCAAATTCGATTTATTGTTAATGAATAAAGAAAATAAAATGATCGTGTTCACATGTTTTTGATGAATTCACGAGAAATTCATTGAAATTGGCATACGTAATGTGTTTTTCTGCTGCCGTACAGCGAGATAAAATAGATAGTCATACACGGACATACACACGCTCAGACTCTCACGCGAAATTGAGAATCGATTCAGTCGAAGTATCGTTCGTGAGTTTGATACAAATGTCTTGTGATCACAGTGCCTTCACTTTGAGCTGCTTCATACGCGGTGCTCGCTTTTTCGCCAGTTTACGTTGCTCCTTCTCCTCCCATTTTCTCTGTTTATCGGGATCCTCCTCTTGAAGGATTCTCTCCTTCTCGGCACGTCGCCGATCCTCTCGGCGTTGCGCGGCCGCCTCGGCTCTGGCGGCATGCGTCGTCTTCAGGAAAGCCTCCTCAACTCTCAAGCGATTCTTGTCCGCTTTGCTCTTTCCCTGTGATATTAACCAAAATATCGTTAATTTCTTATGAATTCATTATTGAAAAAGATTTTTTTTACAGAGAAACCTTTGTTTTTATGAAAGTTAAACTCTATGCGATGAAAAATTCGAATTTCTGTGATTCGAGAATGTAATTTCAATCAATTATTATTAAAATTGACGTTAACTTTTAAATTTGATCAAAGCCGCATATTCGCTTTATTTCGCTTCTTCGTTGAAGAACCTTTGTTTTCAAATCGTCTGACAATTTCAGAGAAACGGTCCGATATAATGAAAGTGATAGAAAAAAAAATGTCCAGTGTTTGTGTGTATATCAGGTAAAGTAAAAAAAGAATGTAAATTCGAACTTTAAAGATTGCTTCCTCATTGTTTTCCATCTTTCACAAATCCACCTCTATGAGGAAGTATATTAATCAATTTCAGGTTCCTCACAGAGGAAGCTTTGTGAAAGGTTAAAAATGTTGAGGAAGCAATGTGCAAAGTTCGACTTTGCACCCTTGAATCAGATAATGAGTTTCATGAAGGTATAACCTAATTGTTGATCGGCGCTAAAGTTATTACTAAACAACCTTGTTCGTAATTACAATTATGCAACAAAAAATGTCAGCTTGGTAGCTTGAAATTAGCACAAGCTGGTGAATTGACGTCTTTTCGTTTTTTTTTTAAATTATAAATAATTAAAACTCTGAAAATCATAAATAATTAGAATTTTAGTGACATAATCAATTTAAATTAAATTAAATAACGATGATCGAATATTAACTACTCTGCTTGCGTACCAGATTCCAGTTCGATATATCTAATCGTAATTTAGAAAAAAAGTGTGAGTTTCTTCGAGTTTGTAAGCCAACTTAGCCGGCCAAATATTAAAGTTCTTTTTTTTTCGTGTTCGTGCGACGGTATGTCTAGAGAGCTACGCAATTCAGATTATATTCAACCATTCTAGAAACTTATAACAACTGTTAAACTGTTGAAACACTGTGAAAAAGCCACGTGTATCTTATGTAATACACGTACGAGACGTAGATCACATTTAGATCTAACAAACTGAAAATTCATCTACAAGTTTAGTTACGACCAGGATTGATTGGTATTGAATGACGTAAGCACCTTAGCTTGTACAAGTATCAAACTATTTAACTGAAACTTTTTACAATAAAGTAATTAAAGTTACGCTCAAGGTTAATTTGCATTTTTAATTAAATTATTTTATTATTTTGCTTTTCTTTGTCGAAGTCATAAATGCTTTAATTTGTTTACCTCTTTAGATAGTTTATAACGACGCAACTTATCGAGCAGATAGAAAGTAAGTTGAAGAAGCGGTCGCATCTTTTCCTGACTATCGCTTGGTATTCTTCCTTTGATGCTTAAGTTGAGCCCAACAAGAAGTACTCTCTTGACTTCAGGCATCGTCAAAGCGCCGGAATCCCTAAAAAAAAAACACAACAAAATAATGCTTTAAATCTCCAAAAGACAAATGAAAATGGTGAAAAAATCGAATACAGACTCTTGCTGCTTGGGCCCACTGTACTGATCGCTGATGTGTATATAGTCGATGTACTGCGAGTATTTCGTGAAAGCCTGTATGAGCCGATTGTCCAAAATCGCTGAAGCAGCTTCGGCGATCTCCGACATAACGAATAATCCTGCCGGAAGTCCAAATTTCTCGCTAGGCCTCTTTTCCGGGCAGTAAGTCGCGATATCGGCGATGTCTCTTGTCAGGTGCATTGCCGTTTTTTTCGTGGCTACAGCTAAAACAAAATTATCACTCTCGTCCTTGGATAATTCAATTTTAAGATGAGCCTGATCGTTCTGCGGTCTTCCTAGCTGGGTCATGACAGCCACAAGATCCTGTCGCTTTATAAGTTTAATTTCCACGAGCATAGAATCGCAGCCCACGCGACCGGAGCAGTACAAACTGTATTGTGATTCGCTCTCCTTCACTAAACCGCTTTCAGTCGCCTCCTCGGTTCTCGATTTTCCCAAATCCCCAACGAGGGAAAAATTCTCGATCAGCAACTGAGCGTTTTCCGAGAGCCAAGATTCGGCTATGCGAGAATTTTTCGATCGACCTGCTATGTAATTTATGAAATAAACGAGGAGACCAGCAATCATAAGAATTTCGAGATAAAAACTGTCCCATCGTGCTCGCAAATGGAGAGGAACCTTCGTGATTGTCAGAGTCGAAGGTTCTTCCTGTTTAGCGGCAGCGTTACGTCCGTTGTTGTCGAGACCCTCGAATTCTTCCTCATCCTGAAAATGATCGAATTCGCCGTCCGCGTCTTCGACTAGTGCGCCGTCTTCTTCATCTTCTTCTTCCTCCTCCTCCTCCGACAATGCATCCGGAGGCGCAAAGTTGCTCTCAGAAGGAGCTTCCTTGAATTGATCTGCCAGACGATCGCTCGAGACCGAGGCTTTTGGCTTTACCTCTTCAAAGTCTTCGAATTCAGCAAATTCGTTGTCCTCTCCGAGCTCTTCGTGGAAATGCGCGCCAACCCACAGGTTCGTACCCACGAGCGCTATGTGCACCGCCACCAGCCAGAGCTTCATTATTCAACTGAAATATACATTTTCTTTTAATTTTTTATAAATGAAAATTCAAATTAACAATAATGTTGTCGTTTCTTTTTGAGGAATTGGACTTTTTTATTGCAGTTTTAAAAAATTGAATCTTGCCGCAAAGGTGTACGAGGCACGAGACATCCCAAAGGAATTTAAACATGTGCAGTTATTGTTGTAATAAACATTTTGTGATTCTTTTGAAGCAAACATGTTCTTTAAAGTCTTGATAAAATATTATAGAAATCAAACTGATTTAGAAGTTGTTCTTTTTTTTCTCTCTATTATTAGTGTTTTCTTTTAATCGTCTCGATATTTCAATCATATTTGAATATAAGATTCATTCTTTTATAACAATCTTTAAGCCAAATTTTATATATTAAATATATATAAAATAACTTAATAATAAGGAATCTTTCATTTATTTGCTTCTTTAAAAGGTTAACTATAAATACTCCAAGCATCTTGCGATACATCTGTAAAAACAGTAAGTCGCAGAAGCGTTTAGACGCGAGATAACATTTATAACTGAAGCATACAAATCTTGAAGATAAAAAACTAAAAAGTGATCAACATATCCAAAAATTTCAATCCGTAAGGATTGCATAAGAAAAAAAATATCAAGCACCATGCCAAATCCTTAATTACTGGAATTTGTTAAATAAAAGAAAATTTATTTTAAACATTGGATTTTGTATATAAAATTACAATTGTTGTAATTTTTTTTGCAAGTTTACGCAGCAGCCACTCTTTTTGAACAGAAATTTCTGTTGGGGACCTTTTTTTCAACGACTCGTAAATTGACGATTTAAATGCAGTTTGATATAAAAAAATATAAAAAATGCATTAAAATCTCAGAACAAAAATAATTACAAGTAACCTTCTTACGAGCTATTTATAAGTGAAAACCTTAGAAACCGTCGATAATCTGTACTCACCGAGTTTGCGCACTTGTAGAAAAAGCCCGATAAGTCGTAGAAAAGTTTTTCTTCTACCTTTCTACATGTAATCGAATTAATTAGGCCAAAGAATAAAACGAAAATTTCGTACGTTCACTACGAGGAAGTGGTGACTTGCACACCCACTGAACGTGGCATTGAGTTTCACGTTACGTATGTTTGTATGCGTGCGAATGTGTAGCGACAGCAGCGCCATCGCCAAAAAAGCTATTTCGCTCTTTAGACTCGTGAAAAAACGTAGGAATTTCATCAAAATCAAAACAAAATTAATATTAATGATAAGAATTACTCAATTATATTCTAATGACGCTCAAAAATGGTATTTATTTATTTTTATTTATTGTTTTTGAATGATAAACGACGAAATGAGAGCAGCTGGTTGCTCGAAGCCAACTTCACGGGGTACACATGACCTCGGCTCTTCTAAATCCTTTCCAACATGAAATAATTGTATAAATATCAAAGCCTGATTGATATATAACATAAAAATAACTCAATTCGTTTTATTAAAGCTTAAAATTCGTATTTTTCGATAAGAACAAATTTTTTCGCGTAATAAAAAACGGAATGAGAGCAACTGAGCGTCAGAAGACAAGTCACGCACGGTAGACTTGACCTCAGCCTTTAAAAAATCACTAGATTATGAAATAATTATTTCAATATGGAAGCCTGATTGATATTAACTTTACAAATTACTCAATAAGAGTCTGATTAACAATTGAAAGTACTATTTATCGATTAAAAAAAAAATGTTTCGGGGGACAAGCGATGGAATGAGCACAACTGGATGCTCCACGCCAACTTCAATATGAAATAATTTTAATAATATCAAAATGTAATATTAAATCCCCAAATGACTCAATTAGAGTCTAATTAACCATTTTTTGTGGTGCTTTATTATTTTTATTAATGTGGAAATTGTTTGTTGGTAGTAGTAGAGACTGATAGAATGAGCACAACTGGATGTTCGGCTACAACTTCACGCGGCAGACTCGGCTGCAGGTCAGGTCGGACCGGTCGAAACGCTGTCGCCCATGGTTCTCGTATTGTGTCAATTGCCAATGAAAATACATATAACAGTTTCGACGCGATTTACCTGTCGATTATAATAAAATTCAGTGATAAGAGAGTTGCAATCAAAGCCTCCTTTTCACAGATGTATAAGAGTCAAAGTCCGAAAGTTGACGAAGGTTTAATCGATAAGTACAGAGGCGTGGGGGGAGGGGGCGGGGCAATGAGTCAAACAATGGATCAATACACGTGTAGGAAGCACGTCAATTGAGTTTCGGTGCTTTTGGAGCCTGTTCTTTGCCACCTGGTGAATTGTTTGGGGGAGGAAAACTCCTGCGTTCACGAAATTTCTCCTGTTTATGGTAAGTGGATACAGATCGATGATCAATGTTGATAGAAACAACAAAATTGCTTTAACGTTATTTCACAAATTTTCGTTAAGGATGTTTTGATTGTTTGGTTTTTTTCTTGGTGTTTGCCAACGATTACACTCGTTCGATTCGTTCAGAGATTAAAGCGTTTGAGCAAAAAAAAAATTATTTCATAAATTTGCATTAAGAATGTATTGATTGTTCGTTGACGGTTTACAGCCGCTTAATTTGATCAACCGTTACAACATTTAACGTGCTTTTCATACATCCAAATGCAGGATTTTCATTAAATTTCATTTGTTTTCTATTTAATTCCAAAAATCTAAACAGAATCGAAAGGCATCTCCTTTATTTCCCATTTGGTAAAAAAAACTCGATTTTTCACATAAATAGTTGACCAATTTCATATTAAACATTTTATAAAATGATATATTTGATAATTTAATTTCGATTTAACCAATTTTATTAATTTTACGTACAACGCGTATTTAAAATAAAAACTTTTATTTCTTGTCTCAGATACAATTTAATGATAAATATCTAATAAAAGATTATTTAAACAGATCGTTTAGCAAGAAAAAATGGACAAATCCGACATCCAGGGAAATCCACCGCCGCGTTCTTCAAAGCGTAGAAGCGGAGGTCGAGGAGCAGTGGCGGCAATGCCAGGTGCGGCTGGTGGAGACGTGGGAACGCAATGTGTTCAGGTGGTGGTTCGCTGTCGTCCGATGGACGAGAAGGAAACGGCGCGAGGTTATTCGAGGGTAGTGGAGGTAATTCCTGCTCGTGGGGTCGTGGAGATACGAAACCCGCGAGAGGATCCCACCCGGGACAATGTAAAAGTATTTACTTTCGATGCAGTCTACGACTGGAATTCCAATCAAGCCGAGCTCTACGAGGAAACTGTTCGGCCCCTCGTCTCCTCGGTCCTCGACGGTTTCAACGGCACGATTTTTGCATACGGTCAGACCGGCACCGGAAAAACTTATACAATGGAGGGCACGAAAAATGATTCGGAACGTAGGGGCATAATTCCTCGAAGTTTTGAGCACATTTTCAGTCACATAGGCCGCTCGGAAAATATGCAATACCTATTACGCGCTAGTTATCTAGAGATTTATCAGGAAGAAATCCGTGACCTTCTTCATCCTGATCAGAGTTTACGTTTTGAATTAAAAGAAAAACCCGAAAGTGGTGTTTTCGTTAAAGATTTATCCTCGGCAATCTGTAAAAATGCTCAGGAGATTCAGCAGTTGATGAGAACCGGAAATCAAAATCGCACGATCGGAGCTACGAACATGAACGAACACAGCTCAAGATCTCACGCGATTTTCTTGATAACAATAGAGATGAGCTCGATGGGAGACGAAGCGGGAGGAATCAGAGTAGGACGTTTGAATTTGGTGGATTTGGCCGGTAGCGAGAGGCAAAGCAAAACTGGATCTTCTGGAGAGAGACTCAAAGAAGCTAGCAAGATAAATTTGAGTTTGTCGGCTCTTGGGAACGTCATTTCCGCTCTGGTGGATGGGAAAACGTCGCACGTGCCTTACCGAGACTCAAAACTCACGCGGCTCCTTCAGGATTCTCTTGGAGGGAATTCCAAGACTATTATGGTTGCAAACATCGGTCCGGCTTCTTATAATTACGATGAGACTTTAACGACCCTAAGATACGCGAACAGAGCAAAAAATATTAAGAACAAACCGAGAATTAATGAAGATCCGAAGGACGCATTGCTGCGGCAATATCAAGAGGAAATTAGCAGGCTGAAGGAAAAATTAGCACTGAAAGGACCGAGCGCTTCGAAAAAGAGAGGAAAACAGAAGGGAAAAAAGGCGATTGGTGTAGAGGATTGTATAGAATCGGAATCAGAGCTCGATGATAGCCGCGAGGACAATAGAATGTCGGAAAGCGACAAGAAACTCATCGCCGAGCAGCTGAAAACCGAGAAACAAGAGACGGAGACGCTGGTGCTGAGAATTAAGGATCTGGAGTCGAAAATGCTCTGCGGGGGAAAGAATATCGTTGATCATACGAATGAACAGCAGAGGGCACTGGAGCAACGTGCAGCCGAGATTGCTGAGAGGAAGAAGCGAGAAGTTGAAATGCAGCAAAAGTTGGAGGACGAGGAGATGACTACTATAGGTAAAACAGATTTATTTTCATATTATTTTGTCGAGTTTCTTTAAACGTTCGTATTTAGCCTCCAATAGCATCGTTCTAAATTTACTACGTTGATCAAGGACCAGAAGTTAACAAAAAAGTTGTGAAATTCGTGTTTTAAAAAATTACTAACTCGTTTCCGATCGATCCTGCGGTACTAAGGTACTCTCCGTTAATCTGGAAGTAGTTAAAATTATCTATAAAGCTGCATGTATATATTTTTGAAAAAATTTTAATATAGCAATGTTAACAATTTTTCGTTTTCTTTACAGGAGTGCGAGAGACTTACACAACTTTGCAACAGGAGGTGGACGTAAAGTCGCGAAAATTACGAAAAAATTACGGCAAGCTTCAGGTGTTAAAGCAGGAACACGAGGACGTTAACGTTGAGTTCAACAGAGACAGGCGCGACTTAGAGCAGACGCAACACGAATTAATGAAGGAACTAAAGCTCAAATACCTGATTATCGATAATTTTATTCCCGTTGAGGATAAACACAAGATTTTGTCGCGCGTGAGATTCGACGAGGACGAG
This sequence comes from Cylloceria caligata, assembly GCA_963942595.1. Classification (NCBI taxonomy): domain Eukaryota; kingdom Metazoa; phylum Arthropoda; class Insecta; order Hymenoptera; family Ichneumonidae; genus Cylloceria; species Cylloceria caligata. Next base: position 17,522,870 of record OZ012705.1, read on the forward strand.
GACTGTTGGGTCGTTAAGGAGCCTACGCCGGCGAACGTTGAGACGATTAAGAGGCAGACTTCCGTTCCTGGATCTCGACGTCCGATCTCAGAATACGCAAAGATCGCTCAGGCTATGGGACGAGGATATCGCTACGCGGGAGAAAATATTTTGAATTTGGAGCTGGATATGCCCACGAGAACGACAATGGATTATCAGGGACCGGCTATCGCACCCACGATTCAAGCGGTACTCGAAGAAGCGCTGAGAGACGAAGGAGACATCGATGTCGACGCTTCCAACGCCAGGCTCCGAACTAAGCCGAGAATTCCCTCTGCAAGACCCGTCGTCAGGCCCAAAAGCGTTGGAAAAATTCCTCAGATACCAGCACCCGTTTACCCAAAGACTCGGGGCCTTGTGCCCAAGTAGAAAGGAGAAGAATCATGATTCAACCAGAGATATTATTGTACATATTTATTCGTACGTACCTTCGATCGCTTCTATTTATTTCGACAATTGTATTCGATTGTCTCGCCAATTACTTTTTTCCTCGTTTATCTAATTTTTTTCGTCTAGTCAATGTTTTTCCCAACGATTAAGAATTGAAATCACGAATAAAAACGAATTTATTGCCTTTTGAATCTGTCTGTATTTTTTAAATCCAAAAATTTGAAGAAAAAAAGAGATAAATGACGATCTTTGAAATTTAGAAAGATGAGCTATCTACAACGATAAATGAAATAAAAATGCGCCCCACTGGTGGCCATAGTTGATATTTGCTCCAGAGGTTGTATATTCAGGAAGAACTTAGCTCAATAAAATAATCAAATAAACTTAAGAAAATTTATAGACAAATACGTTTACCCTCGACGTATATTTATGAGCGATTAATAGATAATACTTTTTTTCTTCAATAAAAGTTATTAAATTCGCTGATCCAACGAGGTATTTATGAGAAGAACATATAAGTTGAATAGTAAACTTTGTCTTTACTTCGCAGTGTTGAAAAATTGATATTTTTAAATGAAATACATTTTTTTTAAATATTGTAAAGTGACCGATATATTGAAATATTTCTTTAGAAATTACGATGAAATATAAAATGCTTTTCTTTTTGTAGTTTTACAGCGATGCACCGACTCGTTTCCATCGTATATTCGATTATATGAAATAAACGCTAGATTTCTCGTGAAATTATTTAAAGATCTTACATATATTTCCTTTCGTATCCATTCTTCATCATACAATTCTACACAAGCCAGTGCAACACATACAAGCAACCATTATAGTTTTCATATGACGAAAAAGCAAGTAGTTCAATCCTAATGATATATATATATATAAATCGCACAGTCGTAACAACCACGCGATCGAACCCTCAACAGCCACCTTTTCGGCCTGGGAAGAAGGAATGGTCCGTTTTAAAAAATGGTTTATCATTTTTTCCTCTTCAAAGAAATTCCTTCTGAAAATCGTGATTGCTTCATTAGTTATGTAAAAAAAAATTGTTCACTGGCAATTGTTCAATCTTTCTCAGCCTCTTGTCAGTAGAATCTCTGTTGGGAATAATTTCCATACTGTTGCTGGGGATAACCGATGGGAGCGTTACCAGCGCCATCGTATTGCTGCTGCATGGCGTAAGACTGTTGAGAGTGTTGTTGAGAGTGTTGAGGCTGCTGTTGCTGGCCGTACTGATTGGACTGCACGTTGGCGCTACTGTACTGTGACTGATTGTTCGGCATCATGCTGGACATGTTCCCGTAACCCTGATTATAATTATAACCGTTATTCATGTAACCTGGATTGTTGCTGGAAAAGTTCTGCTGCTGCTGCTGCTGCTGATAATTTTGAAATTGGTTGCTCAATTGTTGATAAGCCATCGCCGAGGCCTGAGACGACAGTCCCATCGACTGCTGCTGCGGATAATTCGAGCCGTAAAGATTCTGCTGAGGGATCGGAAGTAGTGGAATAGAGGGAATCACGACGTTGTTACCAACGCTATTGTCGTCTTTCGAGGGATTATTCGACCCGTGCGATTTCACGACATATTTGTTTGGCAAATCACCCATAATGTTGGCAATGAGACGTTTAGTCTCCTTCAAAATAGCATTGGGATCGCTGCCTCCGGAAACAGCCCCATCTCGCGACTTCTCCGAAGGAGACATTCGCGATCGCGATCGGGATCGAGATCGAGAGCGCGACCACGATCTCGGAGACGATCCCTCGCGTGACGACTTCTTTTTCCTCGCCTTTTCGTTATCGTTAACGTTTTTATCGGCCGCTTTGTAAATATCCTCAAAGGTATAATCGTCGTCGTCGTCCGACAAGTCGATTTTCGCTTTTCCCCTCTTAGCAACTTCCTGCTGATGCGCTTGCTTCTGTTGTATCTGCTCGTCATCCGCAAACATGTCAAGCTTCGGTTTCCACTTGGAATCGTCGTCTGTGGGGTTCTGAGTGCTCTTGCGGGTCGAGAAGGGCGAGCTGCTACGTCCGCCTTTCGAATGCTGACGAGTGGGCGGTATCTCTCTCGGCGGGGTACCCGATTTCGTCGAATTCACCAAGTGAGTGACTGGCGTTCCGAGATTAACGTAACCTCGCAATTTCTCGACCCTAGGGGGATCAGTTGCTTCCAATTTTTTCAAAAAGTTGATCAATGCGTGTTGTTCGTCGGTGCCCAAGTCCTTGAAACTTTGCAAAAGTGTCTTGAGGTCGCTGTCGGAAAGGCTCTCCATACGCGTCGATTTCGAAGTTTTCGGAGCGGCATCTCTGTTAGTAGGAATAATCTCGCGTTCCTCTCGGATTTTCTGAACGGGAGGTGGAGAAGGAGCTTTAGGAGTCGGAGATATAACGGAAAGCGCAGCAGGAACTGCAACTGGATTGGTCACTGGCTCCTGCGCAACAGCAGGCGCTGCGGCCACGGATGGCACGGATGGCGCTGCTTGCGCAGCTGCAGTCAATCCTTGGACAAAACTGGCGGCGGTGATCGGTTTGTCGCTGTGCTGTGATGCCTCGGCCATTCCGACAACCGCGTTGATGAGCGTTTCCAGCTCGTCCTGCGAGACGTTAGTTCGCCCCTGAGCGATCAACGCGGCGGCAATTTGCTGCGCAATGGCGATTTTGTCAACGGCTCCGACGCCAGGCACGCTCACCGGTTCCGACTTGAGGGGTGCTGTTTGCATCGCTCTCTGATAAATAGCTCGCGAGGAAGTAGAGAATGACGCCACCAGAGGTCTAGCCAGTTCGATCTCTCGCTTCCTTCTTTCTTCCTCCTCCAGCTTCTGCTGCACTAACAGCATTTGCAACTTTTTCTTATCCTCTGCAGCTTTATGCATAATCTGTGCGATATTTTGTATCGCCGATTTAGTGGCTGCTACTGCGACTTTTTCTATCATACCCGCGAACAATTGCCCCTTCAGTTTCTCCTTTACTGTTTCGAAAAGAACGCTCACCTCCTCGTCGTAAAGCAATTCTTCCGCTGAGTTGGGCTTCACCTTTTCGGCAGCCAACGCACGAGAGAGAAGAGACACGACCTTGGGACCGAGGGAGCCTAATTGACCTTCCAGCGCTGTTAACAATCGCAAGAGCTCAACAATCTCTAGATCTTTGCGAAGAGTCTCTTCGGTTTCGGGAGAACCAGGTGAATTTTCTTTATGATATGGCGAACCGTAGTGGCGTGGCCGGGGAGGCGGAAGAACCCTTGGTGGAGGGTAATACGACGAAGTTCTGTAAATCCCGGCTCTACCGCGCGTATAAGTGTAGCCGTAATCGCGTTCCCTGATAGGTTCGTGACGCTCGATGTACTCGGTTTTAATGGTTTTCGTGCCGACGTACTCGACATCGTCGTCGCTTTCCACGAGATGGCGCGTTCTTTTGGCCGAAGGCGATCTCTCGCGTTTCTCGCGGGAAGGCACGCTCCCGGTTGGCCATTTCTCCAATCTCTCGACTTTGTTCTCGTTTCTCTCGCTTCTTTCCAATCTTTCGAGTCTTTCGGCCCTTTCTATTCTCTCCGGAGGACGATCCTCCGGAAGTTCCAGACGCTTTCTTATCTCTTCCTTACGTTGCTGCAGCTGCTCGTTGTGAATCTCGCGCATTCGTTTGTTCCAAAATTCGATCCATTCGGGCTTAAAGTCGTGTTTACTCGGGTCCTTACCTTCGGCCTGGAGTTCCTTGTAGCGACGATTCCAGAATTTCTTCCACTCATCCGGATACGAAGGATGTTTTTCAGGATTCTTCTCATGAAACTTTAAGGCGCGTTCGAGGGTCTCCTCAGCACGTCTTATTTGCTCCCGGTACTTGTCCCACTTGTCACGCTCGCGCACGGGTTCCGGAGAACGCGACCGACTGTAACGCGCGCGACCGCCGCTGCGGTATTTGTGACTGGAAACTCGATCGGAAACCGATACTGCCGGCGCCTGAGCGCGACGACCACGACTTCTGGAACGCGAACGCGAGGGCGAGGGACTGCTCGAGATACTCGAGAGAGACGAAAGGGATTTCGTATCATCCGATGGACGTACCGCCGGCAAAGCCGACTTTGACTTATCCTCGTTTTTATCCGTCTTTCGGTTAGCGTTCAATTTCTCCTTTGTCATGATCCGAATCTTCATGCCCCTGAAAAAAAGTTTTATAAATTACAAATAATACTTTTTTGAAATCTTACTGATTCATTTATTATATATACAGATGCGCACTTTAAATAAACATTTTTTTCGTTTTTTCTACTACAATTTATTCGATATTAATTGTATTAGTCATAATTTTATAAATTTTCAGTAGAAAAAAAATGAATTAAACGTTTATTGCATATAAATTAAATTATATATATACACAGGAAGAAAAGCATGCCATGACAACTGACACGCCATGCTGGCAGATGAATACAGTCACCTATATCCGCATCTGACGGACGTTGTGACGACATCGCGTGCTTGCGACGGCACAGTGCCTGCACATTGCCAGCATATCGTAAGGCTGTTCAGCGTGCTGATACACACAGTGCCTTCACAACCATGCCGTACCGTCTCAATGTCGTCAGATGCGCACGTAGAAAACTGCATTCTGTCGGCATGGCATGTCGCTGCTCCATGTCGCCACCGTAAAGTCACCGTGCCGTCAAATTTCTTGCTGGGATAGGGCTATCCAGGTGAAATCGCGCGTTTTGTTACTTTTGCATCATTTTTCCATGTAGTATGTTGTAGAACACCACGAAAAACACACACTCTAGACCAATTTATCATTTATTTTGTTAATCGTTTTACGTATTTTTACAAGAAAGAAAAAAAAAAAGAGAAATAGAAAAGAAAATTTTTTAAAGTTCAGTTCGTAGTAACAACTGCCCACGACCGAATGCGTATTATTTGTTGTACTTACGATTTTTCTTTCTCCTTCGGCTCGATCTTCTTTGTGAAACGATCCTTCTCCGGCTTCTTGTCTTCTTTCTTCGGCTTTTCCTCGGTCGTCACTTCCGCGTTATCTTGGTACTCGTACTGATTCGTGTACTTATTGTATCGTCCCGTAGGAGCACCTATCACTGAATAAATGTATTTCTTCGATAAATGGAAATGAAACACGAGAAATATGAAAGATATTTTGAGCTTTAAGGCAAAACGAATGATAATCACGTATATGTGAAAATTGTGTCAACAAGTTGAGAAGAAACGATTAAATCTCTTACTCACCTTCTTTCTTCGAAGCTGCTGATATTTCTGCCATCTTCTCGTCAAAGTTAGTCACCCATCGCACATCGTAAACTTCCATAAACGTTAACTCTGGAGTTTCCCTGTACGGTTGGAAACACACTCACTTTCAATACAATCGAATCCAAATTTTCAACCTCAATCAACCATATAATCGAACCTCTCGTCGATTAAGGAGATTCCGTCGGTACAGTCGAGTTAAATTAGCATATGAAATGCAGAGAAGTCTTTATTCAAGTTTTTAAAAACCAGTTTGGTACTAATAACGTTGTCCAAGTCTAAAGTACGTAAAAATCTTTTGAAAATCATAACAAAACTACTCGCTAATGAAAAATCTCATTTTTCTACGTCTTTTTTCAGTCAAAACTAATTTTTTTTTCCATTTCAATTAAAAAATGTAAATTTGCAGTGGCACTGAAAACCGGTAAATATCAAGTTACAAATTTTTAAATGTATGTATTCATGTATTGTAATCATTTTGTATTTCTGAAACGACCGCATGGAGGTGTTATTGCTATTATATAGATCTTCCATAAAATTAATTAATATCTTGAAATATTACGCAGAATGTTGAAAATAAAATATTCAAAATTAAAAAAAAAAAAAAAACAGCTGCAAACAGTATTGTGTACTCAGTTGAACAATCGTACCTATAGGTTTTCCAGTATTTATCAAAGTTTTGAAATTGAAAAAGTCTAGATATTGTTTTTGGCTGACTCTGCATGAAGCTTTTATTCAAGTCACAGTAATGTATAGAAGAAAAAAAAAATTGCTATCCCTCCAGAGCCGTTTTTCCTCATAGCTGAAACGTGCGTTGCTCCTCTTAATTTTTTCTATGTTATTTTAATTTCTATGAATATTTTAATATCGTTATGGTCACATTTTCTAATTAATCGAACAATTTGAAGATCATCAAGCGACGAAAGAAGGTTGCCATTGATTTCTGAAGTTTTTCTTACACAACATTATTTGCTTTACTACCAATTTCACAAGACTGTATCGACCAAAGCTCGTTATACAATAAAAATATTGAAATTAGATATTAAAAAAAAAAAAAAAGTTTCAAGGCATAAAACGATTTCATGACAAAAATGTGCACAAGCGCCATAAGCTCGACCTACCTAAAGTGATAGTCCTGATAAACCCGCTTGATGTACTGCATCTTGTTCTTCTCGAATTGATTCTTGTCTACGAGTTGGGGTTGCAATCTCCCGAACCGTTCTTCAATCTTCTTGGCGACAAGCACGGAAATCTCGTTAGCACCGCGTTTGTAGTTGGGAGTACGCGGTAAATCGGTAATAGCTCGTGAAACCGTGGGAAAGTGACGATTGAGATAGGTAATACGATGGTTATAGCTGGTAATATGAGCCATAACGGTGCGTGGATCGCCGCGTTTGTCGCAAAGAACGCAGGTGTAGTTTGGTTCGCAAGACTCGGTATCCACGAGTTCTAGGAGGTATTCAAGACCAACGAGCGGCGAAGTTCTGTGACGATCGAGGCTCACTTGGATGGCCGTCGATCGCGTCAACTGATCCTCCATTCCAGGTGGCACCGGCTCTCCAGGGGCTAGAGCGTCCGACATGTTCACATCGTTCTCCACTGTGTTTCGTTTCTTCGTTCTCATCGCGTTAGAATCAGCGCGATTCGACCACAAAGAAACCGGATACGGACACTCGTCCAACTTCATTTTGTGACGATTGCACGAATTATGACTCAAGAGTTTGTGTGCACCGAACAAAGATATATTGCATATGTGACACCAAATATCCTCGTCTTCGGTGAGCGAGTAAACTGGCCGAAGGGTTCCATCCTCGGCTGTAACGCTGCTGCGCATCAGACGCTTACGATCGTGCTCTTCCTGTCGAACACACAGACAGAGAAACACGCAAAATTGCGTTTTAGTCTCTATACAGCCTAAAACAAATCCGTTGGTTTCACTGTCCGTATAACGGACAGCGACAACTATCTTCCTTGGAGATATTTAGAAGTCGATTTGTCGTGACTCTCACCCATTTTTTTTTTACCTTCTCACGTTCCTCTTCCGACAGATGAGAAGGATTGCGACCCTCGATGTCAAGGTCGTCAAAGTTCTGCATGTTTGCCAGGCCTCACAGACTTATAGAGTCGACTTAGATGCTCTGAAAGCGTTGATACAAGTTTAGTCGATGAATATATATTTTTTCACTTTTATTTTCTTTTAAGAGCTATTTTAACAAAGTTTTATCTACGATACAACCGTTTTTACTTACCATCTTTATTTTATTTACCCTTGCTGTTATTCTAACGATAAGGTAAGGGAATTGAACATATTTTTACTTTCCATTATTTTATCTTATTTTTCTGAATATCGTCCAAGACAGTGCGCTTTTTTTTTTCATCAACATTATTTGTCAAAGAGAGTGAAAAGTTGATGAATATTTTGTAATTTTTTCTCTCTCCAAAGGTTCAAGCTATTGTCCTTAATTTTTATTAACAAATTATTTAATCTTCATTCTTCTCAAATATTGGATGCTTATTATTACTTATTATTAAATTCATTTTTATTATTGTATAATATATATTGTATGATTAATTTGTTTGTTGTAATAAATTAATAATAATATCTTTATACAAAATTTGAATGAGTTGAATTTATTAATTATTATATGCATTGAAGTATTATATTTTAATGTGAAATCTGATATTATTTGAAATTAATTAGAGCAAAAACAGAGACAAACTTTTCAGTTTCTCTATTGGTTATTGCACTGTTAACTATCGTTATAGTAGTAGATGCTGGAGTTGTCACTGTTGCCAGCTACTTACCGAGTGACAACGAGACGCAGAAGTTGATTTTTTTTTTATAACATATCCTCTCGCAACACCCGTTCCAACTTTTATACACAATACAAACAAACTTCTTAAGCTTTTCTCTTTGTACACAAGGAAAAAAACTTTAACAATCACAGATTAGAAAACTGAACAGACGTCGCGCGCTTTCGTCGTAGTTCAATGGATTGTACTACGGATAAGGTCGACTATGCGTCTAAAAAAACTTTTGATCTATCGTCGAGGGATTGCACCCTTCGCTCCTAAAACAAAAAATTCAAAAATCAAAACCCAAAAAAATGTTTGCAAAAAATGCAAAAAATTAATTCTTTTTAAATTAAAAAAAAAATCAAATTGTAAATCACACGAGAACGCGTTGTCTTTAGAATTCGTGTTATGCTACGAAAAGTCAGCGATAGGAGCGAAGGGGTTAAAATTACGGAAATACTATTTCGCTACTAAGGAAAACAAAAAAAATGAAAGAACAGTAATAATAATACGATTATCGACGATAATTTGATCTAGGCCCCCGTAAAACGCGAAACAATTGTTTCGGTGAGATGCAACGCACCTCGCCCGGTTACGGGAGGGGGGAAGGAGGTACCGACGCTCTCACCGAACCGCTAAATCGCGCGAATTATCATTTACTTCACTTCTAAGCCGAAAAAAATGTTGGTTCGCTCGGGCCCCGTGCGAAACGTAATTTTCTGTTTTCCTCTTTTTTTTTTTTAAGTATAAAACATACCGCAGCGGCATTACACAGGAGAGTTGACTCCACCTCTGAACTTATCTTTTTCGGGAGGATTTATGTCAACGTAGCGTAGCGTCGTGACTTACCCGTGAGAGACGGCAGGTTTCGACGACGTCGACGACGATAGATTGCGTCTTACTACGCGTTTATCTTTCTCGATTCTCTCTATTTCACGTTAATTAACAAACGTGTTGCAAATTTCAACGCTCCGGTATCACGGCTAGTTACTAGCTGCCGGCAGCCATCTTGGATCGTCTATTGTTGCTTTCTCTCTCTCTCTCGATTCAATAATCGCTGCGTGTTATTCGATATATCGATTTTAGGACTTGCGCGCGCATGTTAGGGCCTCGCTCAACTCACTAATTTGCTTCTTGGTTGGCTTCGCTGTAGCTGCATTTACATGACCCGTAAGTGGTTGCGTATCGCGTAATATGCGGCAACTAGTAATGTTTCGGAGTTATCTTTTCGATAGACAATACGAACGGAATACTGGATCCGTGATTGGCTACGCATGTTACGCATCATGTGAACGAAACCTAAAGCTGCATTGAGGGGAGACGAAACATTCATACAAGAATGTGTTGCTTCTCTTTCACTCCCCTGTGAACGTCATACTAGTTATATTTCTTTCGTACTCATGAAGGTTTCGCCTCCCCTTATCACGGTTTTGTAGAAGACCGTGGTACATACGCTGCAAACAGTCCGACGTGCATTTGTTGCTTGGCGGCCAAACTTTGACCTCATGGGGTCATGGGGACGGTACGACGAGTATCGGACAACACGATAGCAACATAGATGTGGCACGCTATGGTTTATCTTAGGGTATCACGACGTTCCGGCGCCATTATAGGATTCTTTCGTTTCATGCACGCTATGGCTTTTACTATGGTGACTAAGAAGTCTCTGTGGCTTTCACAATTACGTCGATAAAAGGACGCGCATCGGACCGTTTGATCTCTGCCCAAATAACTGTAAATAGTATTGCAGCAAGCTGATTCGAAATAACATCATTATGAGTGGTCCTAATTTCTCGACGTAAATTTGCGTAAACTGACTCGTTATGAAAAACTTGCCCCTTGTAGATGTGCGGCAACTGTTGCTTTTGGAAACAATACAATACAAACAACAGTTGTTACAAATATATATTTATTATTCTTAATTAATGTTTACAGGCAACTATTGCTGCACATTAAACAGGATTTATTGTTCTCGAAAATTTATCGACAAATGTGTACACATGCAATAATTTTGTACTCTTTGGTGTATGCTTTTTCAAATTTTTTGATGGGTTCAGGCCCTGAAGTTGTTTCAGGCATAGGGCTATATGTGACCATCCTTGCAGGTATGGATTAAACCTTGGTTTCTATGGCAACTCCATAGAAAGTTTTATTTGGATAATCAGAGAGAGAGAGAGAGAGAGAGAGATATCAGCTCTCTAGACATCTTACTAAGACGGGACCATGTTGAAAGCATTGTGAGCATAAGGGGCGTTCAGTCTATATGTACTAGGTCTGTGGTTTCAATGCTTTCGTGCGTGCCCTGGATTAAGGTTGTTCACCGATAAGCACGATAAACACGATTGACCATTCTCTTTTTTTATATTTATCGCAAGATTACATATTTTTTGCAACGATCCAGACAATTGAGACTAATAAAAAGGATAATTGACTTTACTGTTTAAAAGATAATCGATAGGGTCAAAGTTGGTCATTGCTTACATTGGCCTAATAGAAAAATAGTACATCAGCTCACAACTAAACAGAGCTTGCGGAAAATCGACCTACTTGACGACGCAAAAATAATATACAGCCCTGGTGAAAATATTTACAAGAATTTATACTTTTTTTATTTCTCAATTTTCAAAGTTATGCTGAATCATTCCTTAGATTTTTTGCTTTCTAGAATTTTTCTTTGGAGTGCTCTAATTCTTTTCACAATTAACGGAATGAGATTTTACCATACAAATAGCGTGGATAACCTAAAATGAAGTTGGGTTTTTACATTTTACCCACTTTTACAAGAATATCGGTTGACTAAAATTTTCTAAAAAATTCTCATTCGTCCGTATGATGTATCTGTCCACAATGAGCGTAACTTTTTTTTTCTTAAAATTGTTTAACCCTTTGCACTCCGTTGTCGCCGTATTTGCGACATTAAAGCCTCTATGCCCTACTAGGCTGGAGTGCAAAGGGTTAAGTTGTTACTTATATATGAAAATTGTTTTTTAGATCACTGTTTAAATCTACGGTAATTCACCAAGGTTAATCAAAAGAAAATGCTACAGTCATTATGGAAGGATAAACTTAACGCACAAAAGTGCATTTTTTGAAAATATTGTACACTAACGGTTCTAGTGTATGTAAAAAGTAATAATTTTATTTTGCGGTGTTTACAGAAACTAAATGCTTTTACCACATAGCCAACAATTGTTTGTTTTAGGAGTCAACAGTATATCATTTTTCTTATAATACCTGCAGCCGAATAAGTAAAATATTCCTATATGAACATCAGTAATTTTCATATGACTTCCTTGCCTTAAAGACGTCTTACGGAGATTATGTTTACATTTCCAGTTTTTTTCCCGGTCAATGCGAGTTAAAATTTCTCCTGTCCATGAAACGAACATTAAATTTCATGTAAAGTTGAACCTTACTATTATTACTATTTTTCGAAATTCAAATAGCGATATAACAACATTTTCATACTGCAACTCTTATTTCATTATAGTTACTGTGCTCATACTACCTTAATTTATTAAGATATGAAAGCAAAATATTCATCGAGCGATTTGTATCAAGGTATCTACGAAATCTGGAATCTTCGGGGAATATTTTAGGGTTATGTATACATCTAATCGCTAAGTAAAAGTATAATTCGTTGGAAGTACGTCATCAGTTGCGATTTTACCTTAAGAGACTGCTTTAAAACTCTTGACTTTTAATATCACTGATTTCTTATAGAGTGCTGATAATTTAAACTATTTTTTCGTACACGTGCCTTTTATTTCTGTACATTCAACAATCAACAAATTCAGGCACGCAGCCACTCAGCACCTACTACTAATTCTCATGAAAGGACCACTTTAAGAGTCATCGAGCACACGTGACCAACTCAGAATCGAGGGTAGCGCCGCTCGCGGAAAAAATACACATTGTAGCTAGAGCCGCTTGTGGCAAGTGTGTCAACCAAGGCATCCAGCGAAAAGTAACAGTTATCGGTATTGCAGGATGGAAGGATTTCAGTGGCGGACCATGGAACATGTGGGCCCTGGTCGCCCTGATTGATCCTCCAACCAGATCTGCCAGAAAGCGGCCGCAGCAGCACGACGCACACAAGCGCACGCCCGTGTACGTGTGACCGCCCGAGCTCGTGGAGCATCGGACAATAGAAGGAGACAGATATATGACTGTCTGTCTCTTTCGCTCTCGCTCGGCTCGGGCTGCTCGCGCTGCTACTGCTGCTAGTGCTCGGGCTGTCGCGCGATACATTTAACTCTGACTGAGACGAGCGCGTAACGTATGTTAACCGTTAGAATGCTACGCGGCGCAAAAGCGCTGCGATCGTTTGTATCGAAAATTAAATATAATTAATTAATAAACATTTTATCTTTATAATGCAAAAATAATTAATAAAATTGATTGATATTTGTCTGAGTTAAAGTGTTTTATTTGACACCATTATTTTTTCCTCTAAATTAATCAATATGTGTATAGCAATTTTCATTTATTTTTGCCAAAATTGCTTAGCACTAAAACGGTTAATTTGCGGTCGATGATAATTCGAATCCACGCAGTGACAAATTTTTTTTTCAGTACTTATTGCATTTTAGGATTAATTAATTATTGTTATTTTATATTTTACATAATTTTGCTATTTCTTGTTTTATTACGTATGTGATACGGGCCATGTTATACCTCATAAAAACCGTATCAGTACTATTGCTGCAAAGAATGGACTATAAAATGTAATGGTTGCTTAAAAAATTTGACACAACGAGAACTCGAACTGTCATCGGCCGCGGATGAGAGATATAACGCGCACGCTTCACTGATTATCGTTGTTAAGCTGCATTAGCAAATTAAGATACACAAATTTGATTCAAAGCTTCTGAAAACTAAAAATATAACAGTTAATCCAACTAACCGCGTTAACGATTGTTGGAAGAATTACCAAAAGAACGCAATCCACTCTTGGCCAACGTGTACGTTATTTTCTTCTTTAGTATATATATTTTTTTACAATATATGTGCAGAATGTACATAGAAGCGAAGTTTGCCGAAGTAACGTAGTTGACTTCGTTGTAATTCAGTCCAATACTTGACTGAATTATTATCTTAAACGACCCAACGATAATTGATCGTTCGTTTTAAGTTGTGCTGTTTGCATTTATTTGAAAAAGATAACGGTGAGTCTATATACATTTATCTCTTTTCTCTTGAAAAGTATATTAATAAGCCATTCATAAACATTGAGAATACTTTAAATTTCCTTTTGTTTACAATAAGTTAACAAAAAAGGTTTATCGAGTTTTATGGAATTTTTACTTGACATGTGTCGCTGCAAGATTGTCTTCCACATATCGTCGAAATTAAATTTAGAAATGATCTTTGCAGTAAAATTGACAGGTAACGCAAATTGCTGTTCTTATTCATTCATCATCAAAGCAACCAGTACAGTTCTCGTTATGTATGATAGTAACAATATTGAAAAAGGAGATCTATTTTCATATTTGACAGTTCAATTCATGGTATTAACTTTACTACAATCTTTCACGTTTATATTGATCAATTTTACAAATTGCGAATATTTATTGTCTCAGGATCTGCGTATCAAATGAAACATTAAAATTATGTTTTGTTCCACAGATGTGTAAAGTTTTATCAATAAAAACAGAATTTTCTTCTTTCAGGTTCATGAACGACATATTTATTTTTAACCACATAAAATCCTGTTTTATTACTATTTCGCTGAAACAAATTGCAAAATAGTAAAACAATGATCTGAAATATATTGAAAATAAAAGATTAATTTATCTTTTAGGAGCTTCCCTGACAAAAAGAAAAGTAATTACGATAAACAAAAGTGTACGAAGTATATTTTTTCAAAAAATAGTTTTAGAGTCAAATTTCATAAGCCAAAAATCATAAGCTGTTAGGCGTTCTAAAGATAAAACTCAAGCAGGAATATTTCTATTTCAAAAACAAAGTATAATAGAAAAATGTTGCTATCATATCAGTCAAATTTTCCTTCAGGCACCCAGCTACTTTGTAAGCCATTTTTAGAAAAAATACACAGAACAAACATTAAACGTATACCCAAGGAATACCTAAGAAACACTTAACTGTCAAAATTATATTATTTGAAGTCAAAATGATGTCATTTAGACTGCGATGTATTCCTTGGGTATATGCACTGTTGACATAAAGTGTATGGAAATCTATTTAAGCAATTAATTCTCCTTGCAGAAGTTGAGTTTTCGTGATTAAGCTGTGCATACTAAAAGTAAGAAAATTCCATAAACATTAAGTTCTACAAGGAATATCGCTACTTGGAAGGAATATATATTAAAAGAGCTTATAGAATATACAATATGTACTCTAATTTAGAAAATGCAAATGTTTCTCGGTGTACATTGCATTACAGTCTGTGGCATAAAAGCATGGGCAATATTGATGAGAAATGACAAACAGATTATTATAACATATTTGCACGCCAGTATCTCAATTTAAATATAAATGTACAGAATAACTATTCCGGCTAGTACTTTTTAATGACATTTAGAGATTAGTATTTTTCAGGACTTTTTTTATCCACACACAATAATACTGCTGAAATATATACTTAAAGAATTGTTTCACTTCTAAACCATTTTTTCATGGTTCACACAAGCATTATAAATTATATAATACGTCTTATAAATATTAAAAATATTTCAAGAAAAATTCAAAAAACTGTTCCTAACAAGAAATATCATATTTTAAAATGCAATAATGTGATGAAAAAACTACATGGAACAATTTGTTATATAGCACTTTTTAATTGAACATTTCTCAAGCGTTTTTTTTAAATAGCTTATTTTGAAATAAATATTTTCCTTCATAAAAGTGAACATTATATGAAATAAAATCAGCAATATTCTTAAAAAAATGATAATTTATAAATGTGATGTTTAATAAATCTTTTTCGACAACTGCTTTGTAGTAAGAGGAAATTGGAAGAATTCTCTATGTTTATAAACAATTATTGAGATATTTTTAGCGAATAAAATGTATATCGGCATCGTTATTGTTATCCTTTTAAAACGTTAATACGGATACTACGAATACAACAACATACAAATGAACGATAATTGTTGCATTGCCTAGGATATTAAATATTCTATCGATTATTGGACCGCATCACGGAATAAACTCTATTACTTCGACAAACTTCGCTTCAATGGAGAGATGCATGCGACATAATGCACATAAAAAGTATTATGTTTGTTGTTGATGCTGATATGTTGCCAGGGCGCCTTTGTAACGTTCATGTAGTGGTGAGTAAGCATTTTATCAAGACGATACATCGAATATATAATATTATCTGCATGAACAATAGAAGTTGAAGAGTTAATTAAAAGAAGAGGATCTGTTCGCACTGTCGCTTAGCACAACTTACAAGAATCAACGTAGAAATGTGTCATTCATTACTTTTGTATAGATAATTCTTATTATCACCCAATCCGCAATTTGTGCATTGGTGTTTCTTCAAGAAACAAGAGGGAGTAACAATGGAAATTATTTCAATTGAAGCGCCCAAGAAGACTAACAATTGTAATCATCGCTCCGTGTGGATTTTTCATAAGAAGACGGATAACTACGCAAAAATAAAGACTGCAACAACCTGCACGCAGATTATATAAAATGTAGTTTGCACATACAGTTCATAATGTAAGACAGCGAGGCCAACATCAAGATACATTACAGATACATACATATTGAACGTGAGGATATACACTATTTTTGGTGCGATTTAATTTATTGTAGCACTTTTGTCAAGCAAAACAGCTGCATAATCTTATTGGATGTATGTGACAAGAAAAGAAATAGCATAAGAAAGAACCATGAAGAATTATGCATGTATATCCTACGATAAACTTGCACAAAAATCGCATGCAACGTTATACAAACATCCAAGGAAACAACTTCGAGAAAACATGGAACAACCTTAGGACTACGTGATTGCTATGAAAAGAAGCACGACGTTTCATTCAAGAAATAAGGGACACCCTATTATTGTCATCCATAGACACTCGAATATAACTAAATCGAGCAACGTGAAGTGTATAGATTTCGTAACGTTTAGTGACATACATTTATGCTAAAAAGATATTGGCTAAAAAAATATTCAATTTTTTCATAAATCAAATGTTTACATATAAAACGAAATATTTGAAATCGCAATCTTCAACTTTTTTCTTAGTTGCAATGCATATCATGCCAAAATGTTTTCAATAAGAATGTGCAATAAACGCTACTTTTTGTAGGAGAAGAATCTCCTATTTCATAATGTGCAGTCTTATGAGGAAAAAGCGTAATTATAAAAACACTAAACAATACAAACTTAGTTTTTAAAAATGCTATTTGAGAATTGTTAATTTTTTACATATATGAAAACGTACACAAATATGATATTTCTTGCTGGATACAGCATTTGATTACATGTATCAAAAAATATTTAAAGCAAAAAAGAATAATTGGCGAAGCACACACATACACCTAAAAACTAGGTATGACGTCCGAGTTGGACCAGTGTGTACATGATTTTTGCAACCGACGTTTCGTGAAGATTTCTTTTTACTTTACTTTTTCAGGTTGATCCTAATTCAGATAAAGTGAATTGACATATTCACAAAACGCATCGGATTATAAATCAATAACATGACTTCAACCCACATGTCTAACCTAGTGATGCAATTTATTTACCGCAAAGAAACCACAAATTCACCGCGAAAGTGTTTGATACAAACATAACAAATTTTCTGGAAACCAAAAATAAAAAACTATTTATTTTGCATAGTGATACGTGTTAAATAAATTGTATTTCATCTCCGTTGTCTTCAGTCAATTTTATTAATGTAATGTGTTTCGCTAATCTGGTGCTTAATGTCCTGTTATTACTTAAAGTATCATGTTAGATATAGTACGTGAAGTATGAACGCTTTATTCAATGTTAGTAATGAGAACTCTATCGTGCTCTTGCATAACTTTCGCGTTTCTATGAACTAACGTAAGAAAATATTAAATAATTGTTTGTTTCATTTATTGATACTTGAATATATTCCAGTTCAATGTATATATATACATTACAATTTCCAGTGAACATCAAATAAGAGTAATAGCATCAATGTCATACTTTCCTATTCGATAATGTGATGTTACATATACGTTATAATCACAACGTTATACGTGATACTTATATACGTTATATTTACACTGTTGAGTACGAAATTAAAAGATTGGTGTTCTATTATTAAAAGAAGAAACCACCACCTTCTCGCGGTTTCCGTCGAGCAACAACATGTACGTCGTACATTTATGCGATATTATAATAACAAACACATGTATATAATTAAAAAGAACATAACGTTGCTTTCATTTAATTCGTGTTAATAAATTATTAACTATATTGCCAAACATATATATATACTAAAGAAGAAAATAACGTACATGTTGGCCAAGAGTGGATTGCGTTCTTTTGGTAATTCTTCCAACAATCGTTAACGCGGTTGGTTGGATTAACTGTTATATTTTTAGTTTTCAGAAGCTTTGAATCAAATTTGTGTATCTTAATTTGCTAATGCAGCTTAACAACGATAATCAGTGAAGCGTGCGCGTTATATCTCTCATCCGCGGCCGATGACAGTTCGAGTTCTCGTTGTGTCAAATTTTTTAAGCAACCATTACATTTTATAGTCCATTCTTTGCAGCAATAGTACTGATACGGTTTTTATGAGGTATAACATGGCCCGTATCACATACGTAATAAAACAAGAAATAGCAAAATTATGTAAAATATAAAATAACAATAATTAATTAATCGTAAAATGCAATAATTACTGAAAAAAAATGTGTCACTGCGTGGATTCGAATTATCATCGACCGCAAATTAACATACGTTACGCGCTCGTCTCAGTCAGAGTTAAATGTATCGCGCGACAGCCTGAGCACTAGCAGCAGTAGCAGCGCGAGCAGCCCGAAAGAGACAGACAGTCATATATCTGTCTCCTTCTATTGTCCGATGCTCCACGAGCTCGGGCGGTCGCACGTACACGGGTGTGCGCTTGTGTGCGTCGTGCTGCTGCGGCCGCTTTCTGGCAGCTCTGCCTCCAACTCCTAAGTATCGTTGGTTCTGCGCCGAGTCGTATCCCACCGATCCTTGTGGCCGGGTACAGTAAATAAACTTTCAATCGAGAAACCAAGATAGATTCTACAGCAACATTGAGTCAGAATTAAAAAATGTCTTGTCTCGGGGCCCGCTTTACGCTTATGCCTTCACGCCCGCTTATCCGCTTATACCGACACCGTGAATCGCGAATCTACCGTCAGGAGCTGGAACTAACAATTAGATAGCATAGACTGCAATATGGCCGCGAACACGACTTTGACATATCCGTTCGTACTTTTCGGATTATCGCTTGGATTTGCAATGAAACAAGTTAGAATTTTTTTGTTTAAGTGCAGTGTAATGGTAAGATTTGCGGTCTGGTCCAGTGAAGTGTAGCAGATATGCGTGAAAATTGTAGTTAAATGAATTAATGAGTTCGCGAGAAAAGCGTCATGGCTAACGACAGCTGCCACGAATTTTCGATAATTTATTGTGTCTATGCGAAAAAAATTGCATAGAGAGACGGACCAGACCGCAAATCATAATAAATGAAAGAATTCATTTTTTATGTTTTTTTATATAATACTATTGTATTTTCGACGAAATCCGAAAACTACGAAATCGTAGTTTGCTATTTGGCCACTTGGCGCTTCGTATGCCCTCGCTCGATGACTCTTAAGAAAGATTTAATTAATGGCGCTTATGGCGGACTGGGAGAGAAACATTTTAATAATCCATGACAGCCCGGTACGGCACTGGAGTTTCCGTTACCTCGACGTGTTTATCAAAAGTCTTGAAAGTCATTAAGATTATCACCAGCAATGCTAATTTTCTATCTTCTTAGTTATTATTTATCGCCTTATAGTACTTGTATACTTAATGCTAATATATCGAAGAATAAAATTGCATTTGTAACAAAAAATGTAAGATTTTAAAAAGCAAAGATCCAGTGTAGAACTTTGAACATTGCTTCCTTACGATTGTCCATTCTCCATAAAGTTACCTCTATGAAAAAGTATATGTTAACACATAGCTATCAAAGTTGCAAAACCTTCCTACAAGCTATATCGCAATAATTGTATACGTAAAGGTGTACCCGCATGTGTTGATAAAATTGTGATATAAGAGTATGACCTCAATTTGGGACAAGAGTTGCCGTCAAATTTGTGTTGCGGTAACTGTTATCACGAATTGAGGTCATACTCTTATATCACAATTTCATACTCTTATATCACAAGTTCATACTCTGTTATTGTAATCTTATCGACAAATGCGGACGTACGTTGACGCAATGTTTGTAAAATAACTTTCAGAAATTTGTCAGTGTCCATTATTGCACTGTGATGCCTATCAACTGTTAGTAGGGTTATCTGCTCAAGAAGTCCCACGGTATAATAAGATAGAACGATAATGCCAAAAACAGAATAGATTATCGCGCTAGCAAGATAACCTATTCTGCTTGCACGACGACCCATCATGTTTTTGATTTGATCGTATCTTATCTGACTCCTTAAGCAGGGTTACTCAATTCTGGTTTCCTCATAGAGAGATGGCTCTATAAAAAATAAGAAATAGTGAGCAATGTTGAAGGTTCTAATCCTGTTTAAAATCTTTTACAGAATTTGAAATAAAACGATAAAGATAATAGTCGTGTCTTCAATAAATTCTAATATCTAATTGAAGTTATTGAAGTCAAGACAAGATTTCTATCTAATCCGATCAGAACTTACCAATTTTTTTGGTGTATCGTAATTACACGATAAATATTTAATCAATGACTCCCCAGGTAGAAATGTGACGGCACGTCGACTACACGGTGGCGGCACGGAGCGGCCCGGCGTGACGGTAAAGTGGAATCATGTACGTCGCACGGCGTGCCAACACTGAGTTTACACTGTTGCACTAGTACGTGTAGGACCTCATGCTTGCTGAACCCGTACTGCGTACACCGTACGGACACGGTATTGGCAAGTTGTGCTCTTAAAAAGTCGTGCCATCACAATATCATCCTGGGCGGACGTACATGACGGCATTTTGCCGGCAGCTATCACGTCACGATTTTCTTACAGGGCTAATATATGTATTTCTATATACAGTACGTTCATCTGTAATAATATGGAGTTAACACTCTAATATTAATATGCTATATCACGCATATTCATAATAAGTAATAATATTAGAATACATTATAGGAATATTCATTCGTTTTCTATCGACACAATTTAAAAAATATTCAATACGAAATAAACGACGTTTTTATGTAGATCAATAAAAAATGGTTTTACCAAGAATTAAAATTAATACGAAATGGTAATTCATTTTGTCGGGTCATGCATCGAGCAAACCTATATAATGTTCAATTAACGTAAGTTCTATAATTGCATAAAAATTGGATGTACGCCAAACTACACTGTTGTTATATAACTTTGTTTTTGTTTTCTATTGAAAAATTGTCGATTCATACAAGCGCTAAACAACAATTTCCATCGAGTCAATTCAATTATTCAGTAAATATTCAGTAGATTCTCGTTACCTCGAAAGTATCTGTAAACAAATCGATTAATTCAATGTTCAATAAAATTCTAACGCCTCTATACATTTGTTGCCGAATTTGATACCAAATACTCTTAAATGTTTCATTACTTACGTGATAATTTTTAGCTCGTTTTGTCAAATGTTTCGAAAGTTCGATCGATTAAAATTCATATTGCTATAAAACATTTCACCGATCTCCGTCAAATGAAACATTCAGCACGATTCAATATATGTTGGTTTGTGTACAAATTTGTGTTAAACTCATCAAAGTTTATGGGAATTAGAGCGACTATTTTTTGGAAAATTATAAATCCTGTAAAATTCGAAATTCTTCATCGACTTGGATCAAACATTCTGGAACGTTAGTACAATTATAAAGAATTATTTATCTCAATATAAATAAACATTTGTAACACTGCGAGTCTGCGCAAAGATTTTTTCGAATAATTCGCATTATCATAATATTCGAACCTGTGTATTCATTTTTGTGAAAATCATATCAACTAAAGGCTCCCTCAGCTTTACATATGTGACAAATGTGAGCTCTATAGTTCAAATAATTTTTGAATTAAAGAGATTTTAATTCTTCAAAGTCTTATAAAACACACATATAGATATATTTTTTCAAAACCACTTTTTTCGACGTTTTAGACTATTTTGAGTATTCTTACATGAATATTTCGAAAGTAATGTTTCCATGCAAACAAAGCTTTCTCTATAAGTAAGAAAAATTGTTATTTTTCGTAAAAATGATATTTGTACCTCTGAATCCTTCTCGATCTTGATCCTCTTCCTTATCATTGAGATCGACATTCCGACGTAAGATGTATGTATGATATATTTGTGACAATTTGTCGCGTTGGCACATTTAGTCAATAACGATTTATTCGATACAACGTTTACACCGACGAAGCACATGCATTATTGAAAATACGTTATTTCATCATCGTGAAAAATTGTATGTCGATGGTCCGGCGATCCTGTCGCTGGGGGATTCCCCCTATTGTGTAAATTTCAATATTGCAAATATATATTAAAAATCGTTGCGGTGATACGTTTAATACGACGACGACGGCAATGGGATATATAATAGTAGACAGTGAATGGCAGTAGCCGTTATATAACTGGTATTAAAGTCTTTATTATTATCTCTGATTTTGAGCGGGTTGACTTATTTTTTTTTTCACTTATTGTTTTTTTTTTTATCACACACGCACACACATGCACACCGACCATATACGCGTTCTCCTTTCATTCTCAATTGTTTCGTTCTCTCTTCGCCAATGTTTCTTTCATTTAAAAACAAATGTATTTGTCAATTTCCATTCGGCTGGCCCACTCTGGCCGGAACACTTTGTACATTCGCGTTTGTCATCTTTGTCTCCCGAAATTACTCACTTCGAAGAAAAAATCGAGTTGACCGTTCATCTCAACCATAAAGATTTTATGGTAAGAAAAAAAAGAAAATTAAATAATTCCAATTACGTAATTAATACATTAATAGCCGATTTCTTATATTTTTATCATCTCTTAAGCCGATGTGTTACTCCTCGGTCGATAACAAAAACTGTAATGCAATTTTCTACGCCGCAATTGATCATTCGGATAAAATAGGAGTCTAGTAAACTGCCGTTTATAATTCTACGGTTCACCGTTCTTGTATTTTATCAGAAAAATCAACTGCGCCAGAAAAATTTGCAATGGGATAATTCTGCTATCTCTCTTGTACACCTGGCGATCTGAGAGAGACGGACGACATGTAACACATCGCCTTAAGAGTAGGCTGTAGAGAATTTTCAACTTTTTGCACAGAATAAATAAATTATAATGTTTTTCTTTTAATTTGAGTTATTAAATTAATATCTTTCGTATTCAGTTTTTGGTGTCGAGTCGATTTTTTTCTCCGCATCAGTCAATCGCCAACATTTTTCCATCCTTATCTCTCCCTTCTTTTATTAAATTATTTTTAAAACTGTTGCAGTATTATGTTCTCATTTTATCTGTCATATTTTCTTTATAAAAATTACTATAATTTTTTTTTTTTTTTTTAATGCAGGCATGCAGACGAGGTATACGATACAAATATTCGCTATAATTAGTATGTTTTTGTCCTCTTTATCTTTTTCTCTACCTTACTTGTGTGTCGCGAGTGAGTATGTATGTGCGTGTACTAATATTATTAATATTATTTTATTTGTTAACGAACAACAACGATTCGATAAAACTTTACGAACGAAACTTTCACTCACACGTCATTTCGCGTCGCTCTATAATATTTGTAGTATCCGCAATATGTAAACTATATATATATAGTTTAACATAATTCATTTATGCATAATATAAATAATCGTCGTGTGTCTCGTTTTTACGATGCCATAAAAACGCTCAATTATAACAACAACTATTGCTTAAAGCACTCTTTCTCTCTTTCTCACCTGCTTTCTCCTTTTAAGCATTTATCCATGCAGTCTCTTTGGTATTCGACCAAAATATCCAACCCGATTTCACGGATTCTCTATACAATATAATATATATTTATTTATTTATTTATATGTTTAATAGGATGGAACGAATAATAATTTTATACCCGTTTGTAATAGCTAAACATTTTTTAACATATAAAAAAGTGTATATAGGCTAGAGCCGATCAGACTTCATCTTGAAATTTCGATAGAGTCTTAAAAATATTAAAATATAATAAAAATTGTTTATCGATGTCTGTTGACTTTAGTATAGCACGTTCCACGTCACAAGGACAATATAATATATAAATAATTAAGTTTATCTGATATTAATAATCGTTGGAACGTCTTTGACAGATATCGCGCACTAATTAAAAAAACTTATTGCCTAAATATTAAATATTATTTAGAGTATTGGATCTTTCATTAGCTAAATCTTATTTACGTATCAGTCTACTTAAATAACATTAATTAATTATCTATACGTAATGTATAGATAATTAAGTTTTTTTGGTTTGACTGCTCGTCGGAAGTTATCGCATGGGCTGTAATTTTTGTTTGTTTTGCAAGTGTGCAATATTCATTCGCTAAATGTTGTTTATGTATCAGTATACGTAAATAACATTTATAAATAAATAATAACATTTGTGAATGACATAATGTATAGATAATTAAGGTATTTGGTTTGAATGTACTTCGGAAGTTATCCCATAGGCAGTAATTTTTTTTTTTGTTGCAATTGTGTGACATTAATTAGCCAAATGTTATTTACGTATATCGATACGTTAAGAGCTAAATGTTGTTTATGTATCAGTATACGTAAATAACATTTTCTAAATAAATAATAACATTTGTGAATAACATAATGTATAGATAATTAGGGTATTTGGTTTGAATGTACGTCGGAAGTTATCCCATAGGCAGTAATTTTTTTTTTTGTTGCAATTGTACAATATTCATTACCTAAATGTTATTTACGTATCAGTATACGGGTGATAATAAATGTACACAGTTGTAAAAAAAAAACATTACAGCCTATGCGATAACTTCCGACGATCATTCAATCCAAAGAACTTAATTATCTAAACATTATGTTATTGTTATAACGCGGAACGATACCATAATGTAATTATATATCGAAAAAAAATGTTTATTACATTTTCATATTTTGAATCTCTACCAAGACTCAAAGATCTGATCGCCTCTAGCTTTCAGTAGCTATTGTAAACTGGTAAAAGAAAGAAAAAAAGATTCTTCGATCCACCCTAACGTATGTATGTATGTATGTATGTATGTATGTATGTATGTATGTATGTATGTAATATACAGGGCGATGCATCGTTAACATGTAGTCGATAAAATGTCATTTGTTTTTTTTTTTTTTTTTAATAAAAAGAATTTTAAGTTTTTTTGTTATAAATAGTTTTAACTATCGATGGAAAAACATGATTCATAATCTAGGATAAAAACTCCATAAAAAGTTTGGTATCAATTCGTGTTGCGATTTTATTTAAAAACGTGTTTTATTTTTGTATCAATGTCTCGATGCTTGATCGCCGAGCTGTATATGTAGTTTTATAGTTCTATATTTATCCGTTTGTTATAGTAACAATCGTGATCTCGTGGGGATTAATGGCGACAATGGAGCAATGGAAATGGGAAAAACAATAAAAAAAAAAAAATCTACGTCGATTTTTTTGTTGTTTAATTTTCGTAAAAATTGATGAACAATAAATAAATAGAGGATTCGAACAGGACGGCGAGGATTTTTTGATGTACATCTGGTGGTTGCTCTTCGACAATCCTGAAAAACAATGGACCAACGGCACGGACATGTAGGAAGGTGTGTATGAGGATTTACTGAGCTAATCGATGGGTCGTCGCTGCTTCGTTAAATCTTCGATTCTAGGCTGAATAGTGGGACGTCAACCAACTTTTATCCATCGATCGATCGAGTATTCGAGGGCCGCGAGCCATCTAAAGTATTTAATTTAATAAATAATTGATAAAATTGATCGTATTTATGGAATTTATCGAATGTATCAAATATATCGAATTTATTGAATTTATCGAATTTATCAAATTTATTAAATTTAATCGTTGCGGTTGAAAGATAATTTACCTCTTCTTATCTATTTCGGATTCGGTGGCGAACGTGTAGCTTCTCTGGGTCGGATCAGGCGATTGAAGTTCGAAGGCGTGTTTCCTTCCGCCGGAATTGGGCGCACTGCCGTGAACCCTGAACCCGTGAAGGCACGCAACGCCAAAGGCTTTCTCGGCGTTCGCGTCGTCGTAGAAATAGAGCGCGGCGTCTTTTAGAACGCAATAGCGTCGTGACCAGCCGGTTGGCGACGATGTCTTTCGCGCACGATTCTGTTGCTTCGACAGATAGCCAAAGCAGTCGGGCCTCTGTATCGCGCACGCCGCGATTTCTTGCATTCTCAAAGAAGCGTCCAGCCACGTGTCAGCCTAGAGCAAATAAAAATAAAGACTCGGATATATTTTTTTTCAATTGTTTGTAAAACTGAAAAAAATATATATATATTCGATTCTAGAGTTATATTCAAACCTGATTATTTCTCTCGACAGCTTCGCGAATGACTGTGCTCCATCTCGCAGCGGCTTCCTCGGTATCGGCTGCCAGATGATGACTCGGTGCACCTTGTTTTCTGATTGCGAAGCTGTAGGGTCTGCTGGTGTCCCGTGTTTGCTCCACTTCGTACTTGAGCAGCATTACTGCCCCTACCGGCTGTGAATCCTGTTTCGAATATCCGTCAAATAAATCATTAAATATCCAATTTGGATGACGCTAAATATTTGACAATTGAATACAGTTCGGTACTGATTAAAATTATTTTAAGGATTTTAATGATTTTACTAATTATTTCAATGATTTGTCATCAGCAAGAAACAACTAACCGTGTCAGTCTTGTAGTAATAAAGGCAATTGTCACGACGTAGAGCGAACCATCTTCGAACCCATTTATCCGTGCCTGAAGTCGTAGCGCTGGTAGCTTTGCGCCAGAGATAGCCGGAGCAAAGTGCGGTTTCTTTGGCAGCCCCTTTAGCGTTAGTGGTACCGATTCCGCTTCCGCCCGTTACTTTCGGCGCGAGAACGTTACACGTTCTGGCAACTTCGAGTTCGAGAATATCCAGTCCAGAGTGAGCGAGTCGCACAACTTCCGAGTGCGTAGCGTCCATGATGCTTCTTCCGTTTAAGGACATAATGACGTCACCGACTTCGAGACCGGAACTCTCGGCGGGTGTGTCAGGCTCGATGGACGTCACAACCACAGGTTTCGAACCATGAATTCGAAAACCAAAATCACCGCCTGTCTCTCGCCTCACAACGACACGCTTATCGCTCTCTGAAACAAAAATATTACGTCGCGCTAATTAACAACTTGGCCTTCAAAAGCGTATTCATGCATCTCGTTTTTTTTCCTCTTTCACTTTATGCTTCGACAACGACGCGACTCAAAGAGACGACAAATAGACATCGGATAAAACCAAGGATAACACGATTATAAAGTGGTGGCACACGCACGGGTACCCTACATCACTGTCATCATCATTATAATGATTTTTATTATACGTGGTACATGAAAATCGTTAAGTAAATGTTGCGTAGAATCGATTCTATTAACAAATCAATCTGAGAATAACATTTTTTCGTGTACTCGAAAAAAAAAACTATGTGGATTTGAATATTACGAAAGGCAATGGATTTTCCATGAATTTTTTGCCATGCGATCTTATACAAAGTATAGTGCACGATAGATTCAATAAGAAATTATCGTATTTTTAGTGTAGGATCAATATTTTTTAAAATTGTGAGATTAGTGCTGCAAAACTCCCGGTCATATGAATCGGTGTAGAATTGATTCTGCACAATACTTGGTCGTAAAATTTGTTGTACGATAGATGATGCGCAATAAATGGCAGTAGAATTTTATGCAGAGTCGAATTGCAGCACAATACCATGAAAGTTTAATGAAAGAATGTTGAAAAGATAAACTACTCGAGACATGTCGTGCAATTTAAATTCTACATATAAAAATAGCCAAATAATAATGTTTCCTAGTCGACAACGGATAAAAGAAAGCACAAAAATTTGGCAACTTGTGTGCCAGACACAAATTATTTACCGGTAGTGGACGAGCCAAGTTGGTTGAGTGCCTGTCCCTCGCGACACCATACCCTGAGCATGCATTTTAATAATTCCTCGAGAGCACTTTTGAGTGACACGTCTTCGCCGAGATCGGGTGGACACGAGGTCCCCGCCGAGTCGCACACCATAATTTCCTCGCCAACGCACTCACCGCTTAAACTTATTAAAAGTCTTAACTTCCAATGAAAGAAAATGTCATCCAGATGAGATATTTTGTTAATTCACTTTTTTTTCGTACACTCGGTTATGATTGAATAATTTTGGAAAAAAAAAATCCTTTTGGAGAAAGAAGAGCGCGCACGATCGGCGAAAAGTGAAAATACGTGTCAGCAGACGGGAAGGATCGAGGCGCGGAACGGCCTCGCGGAATGCGACTCGGCGCCCTGACCCACTGACTGCCAGCCAAAAAGCTCTCTTCCTCCCTATGTGAGCCCACCGCCGCGACCCCCGAATCCACGGGAGCTTCGAGTGCGCCGCACAACGATCTCTCTCTCTCTCTCTCTCTCTCTCTCTCTCTCTCTCTCTCTCTCTCTCTCTCTCTCTCTCTCTCTCTCTCTCTCTCTCTCTCTCTCTCTCTCTCTCTCTCTCTCTCTCTCTCTCTCTCTCTCTCTCTCTCTCTCTCTCTCTCTCTCTCTCTCTCTCTCTCTCTCTCTCTCTCTCTCTCTCTCTCTCTCTCACGTGCCGAGAAGACGAAACCGCGGGCCGCCTCGATAGACCGCGGGTGGTGGCCGCGCGAGAACCGTCGACCAATTATATATTTAGACCACCGCGTGTGTTACGAGAAGATTATTTAAAGAAAATTTTGAAGAACCGCATTTCGCCGCTCACATCCTTTCCGTTTATCGAGCATATAAAAAAAAAAACCAAAGGAATATTATTATTTTTACTGCCAAGTCTACTTCGGTCTCGTGGAATTTGAGATTTTTTGATCTTTTGTATAGAAGCTGAGAGAGAAAAAGAGGTCGGCGAGCCACAAAAAGCCTCAGCAACGATGTCGACGAAGCCGAATGCCCCAAAGGCTGACTCATCATCCGTAAAAGCTTTTTCTTTAGGGGGAATTGAGGCGCTAAATAGCTGATTGCTGCAAGTGCGACGGATAAAATATGCTATTGAAACTGACTACAAATCTAATGACTGTATGTGACAGATAGAGACTTTGACATATAGGCCGATTAAGCCATAGAGTTTGTAACACTCGTTAGGTATTAGCATTTCGATAAATATGGTTGATCGTATAATCTTCGGACAAGATTTAATCCTGGAGTACTTGTACTTGTCATAAAAATTATTTGGCCAAAAGTATTTGCATTGCTTAAAAAAATAATTGGTACGAAAGAATTTTTATATGTCATAAAACAATGAATGTCAAGAAAATGTTGGATCCACGAAATACAATTGTATTGTCCGGAAAAACCATATCGGCTCTAAAACAATGTCGCCGTCGGTAAAGATTATTGGACTCAAAGCCCTTGTATTGCGAGGAAAAGTATTGGGCCCGAAATACGTGTACTCGTTAGAAAAGTATTGGCTCCAAGCTCCATTGTGAAGGTTTATTAAACAAATATTTATCTGAAAGTGCGTCCGTATAGACAATTGCTTTATAAAATATACGGATTCTTTAGAAAATTATTGCTCCAAAAACAATTGTGTTTTTTTTAGATCACATTTACAAAAGTATTTACACTCTTAAAAAAAATTACATTCCCTTGAGTACCTGTATTAGGTACGATTGCTTCGGAAAATGACTGTCCTAGAAGTACTTGGAATTAAAAATAAAGAACATTTCTAATTGCAGTTATTTTTTTAGGCAAGCATCACTCCGACGTTGCTTATAATATTTGTGAAAGCGCTTTAGTGCCGTTTCCACTCAAGTGTAAATGATATTATTGCTTTCGGTGACTCGCGTCTCAATGTTCCTTGCTCCGCTGACTACTTGTTCTACCACATAAGCCGGCTGCATAAGACAGAAGCCGAGACCTTCCACTTTCGGGGCCAGATCAATCAATCTTGCGGTGGCACGTTGTGCGAAATGACGAAGGTCGTCCGCGAATTCGTAACGACGACGACGACAGGAAGATTCGCCGTGGAATAAACTCTTGCCACCTATTTAATGAATCGGCTACACGACTTTCGACCTTGCGAGAATAATGCTAGTGCGACCATTTAGGAAGTGTATAGCTAAAACAGTTGTGACTCGGGCATCGCGGAATACGGATAAAGCTCTTGTAAATCTGGCGGAGCGCGAGAAACCACGCTTCGATTAAAAATAAAACGACCTTCACTCTATTGCCGCACGATGCTTCTCTTTATTACACTCTCCGTACCCCTGACGCGATGCTCTCCGAAGCATCGAACTAATCGACAAGTTGGAATTTGCTTGCGTCACAACTCACTCTACTGTGTTTTCCAGCCTTTCGTTTAACACTTTACCGCGCTCTCTTTATTATATTTGCTTCTCTTCCGACCTACTTATCACCGAGAGCAACAAGTTGCCAACGTTTGCGGTGCATTGAATTTAATAACACGTTAGTATCGGTAATACTTGGAGGAATATTATTTACTATGAGAAAAAAGCCGTTTACTTATTTTTCTTCTAGGGACATTTTTGGTTCAATAGTAATGTTGTTAAGGATTTAAAATTTTTAAAAACTATTATTTCAACTCACCAAAACTTTTCAATTGGATTCTCTTGTACATCTCTCCACTGCATTTTCTGTGCACCATCCTGTGTATCACCGCTTGATACTTTTTCCAAAAGGATTTTTCGCTCTCCGTGGACTCTTGCGATCCTCGCCTGCTCTGGTCCTTTGTCGCAGCGTCCGAAGACTCGTCGTCGCCGTCTCTACTGTCTGGACGTCTCCACACATGGCTCTCTTCGGCTTCGCCTATGTAGATCCACTCGCAACCTGTATAAGGTTCCACGTACGTGTCTTCGTCTTCTCGGCCTGCCGAATGAAGAAATATAATAAAAATGAATGAATAAAATGACAAAATTTCATAATTATTGATTCGAAAACAAAAAGTAATTGGACACTGACCTGTAAGAACTTCCATACTGACATCGGTGCTCCTGACGTGAAGCTTTCTCCTGGATCCATCGTCGATGGATCCCCGATTGCTGAATCTTCCACCGCGTTCCTCGGACTTGGCTCGAACGTCGGAACGTCCGGCCCCGTTGCTCCTGCTGTGGTATCTTCGCTCTCCTCGCTCCTCGGATCTGTAACGCTTGTCAAATTTCTTGTAAAGGCGATGGCTGACGAGTTTACTCGAAGATGTACTCGACGCTGGCCGAGGACATTCCGGAGAATCGGCGAAGCCAGCTGGAGGTTGTACAATTTCTTCAGGAACCTGAAAATAAAAAAAGTACAAATAATATATTTTTTTTTTGTTGATTCAAATTATTTATAAAATCTGTGTGTTATTACTTCTCTGCCGCAGTTCTGACAGTGCGGTGCGTCGACGAGGGCGGTAAGTCCGGCGCCGGAGAGATCGGCAGCTTCGCTGTAAAAAACACTGTCGCTTCCCGGACTGACGGATCTTAGAGATTCGACGGAAAGTGCTTTGAGTCTGGTCTCGGGACTCGGCGATTTTATAATAAAAGCAGCTGCGGCGTGTCCGTTGTGGGGACTGCGTTGGTAACGTCCACCGGGACTCAAACGACAGATTGAAACGTCTTCGACAGCGCGAGATCGTCGCCTTGGCAGACTTCCCGTCAGCGCCGCGTTCTTGTCCTGCGGCGCATTACCCCTATTATATATTGGCGATCAAAAAAATCTAAAATCTACACTCTAAAATCTTTACCTCGTTGCTTCGACGTCTTCCGGCAATCGCATAATTACTTCCACCTGTTTTGCGTCTCGGGCTCTCCCTTGTTCTTCGATGACGAACGCCCTCCGTTTGGTTGTGAACATGGTGATGATGATGATGCATGTGATAGTGATGACTGCAACTGGAGTCGTCGGAGGTCGGAATTTGAACTGTGTCGTCTACAGGATTGACCCACTCGTCTTTCTGCAGCACCGTTCCCCCGGGACTCCTTCCGGCAAGTTGTAGCTGGGCGGAGTCTCGTCGCGATTTATTGCTGCGATGAGGACTCCTGACTGCGTTCGACTTTCCGCGGTTCGGACGATGACGGTGGCTCGGCGTGGGACTCACATCCACGTTATCCAGTAGCCCCGCTAGCTGTTGTTGCGGAACTATACGCTGATCCGTGTCCTTCTCGTCGGTCTCGTGGCCTCCCGGAAAATCTAGGGTGAACGTCTTTTTTCTTCGTCGTCGTTCCTCCTCGGTCCAAACGTGAGGATCGGGCGGTGACTCGGCATAGCCACCCGAGGACGAGTGATGACCATCCTGATTTACAATTGATTAGGAAATCCCATAAATCATTTTTCCACGAGTCATCAAAGCTGCATAACTCACGTCGTGGTCAAGCTCCAGTTCGGATCCATGTCGGCTAAGCGTCGCTGCAGCTGAATAAGGTTCCAGCTGCGTCGGCACTGGCTCCGGCATAGCGTCATCGAGATCGTAACTTCCGGAACTGCTGCTGCTCGTCGATGCAGCTCGCGAGGGTGCTCGCTGTTCCGTCTCACGGGATACGTTGTCGTCCTCAACGGCAGGCAGTTCCTCGATAATCAGCGGTGGACTACAGGGTTCTTCGACGACGGCCTACAATGACAGCAACAATATTCTAAAACTGCTGGATTAAGGGGATGAGAAAAATTGCACGATAACCATTTTTCCATTTTCATTATTACGTTGGAAACGTTTCTCTAGATGGTTCGAATTACAGCTACCAGAGTGGTAGGAAATAATGACAATTTATAAAAATAACACAAATTTACAGGAACGACAAGGAAATAGCGAATACAAGCTTAGAACTAGATTTTACATGCTGCGATGAGTCCTCTAAAAGCTTCAAGGTCCAGCACAAAAATGGTATTAAAAATCCTTTAGTTCAAGTTCAAAAAATAGAATAGAAACGATAAAATCAAATGGAAATACCTCGCTTTTTGCCAGACTGTAAATAGAGCTGGTGCTATAGTGCACATGCTGCAAAGAGTCCTCTAAAAGCTTCAATTTCAAGATAAAAAAAACATCATAACATTAAAAAACATAATTAAAGGGCATTGAAATAAGATAGACGAAAAAAAAATTAATACCTCGCTTTTGGGCTGACTATAAATAGAGCTGGCGCTATAATCAACATGCTGAATCGAATCCTCTAAAAACTTCAAAGTCGTACGCAAAGGTAGCATAAAAAATCACAAGTCAGTGTTAAACAATAAAGGAAATGAAAGTACCTCGCTTCTGGCTAGGCTGTAAATCGAACTAGCGCTTTCAAAAGAGCTCCCATCGGCTGCGGTGGCAGTGGTTGAAGCTGGTCCAGAAGGAGCAGCGTTCGATGGCAGATAAGCTGGCCTCGACCATGAACTGGTTGTGGCCGAGGTGCCCGTTGTGGTCCCGGTACCCGTCGACGTATTGGCAGTGACGTAGTCCTCGGTTGTCGAGGCTTCCGAGAGATCGGTATTCGTTCTACCACCGGAATCAGTTCGCGCGAGATTCAAACCGAGTTCGCTCGAAGATTGTGACAGTGGTTGAGATATTGAGGCTGGACTTGGTCGTCGAAGACCGCTTCGTCCTCGCAATGCCCCGTTCGCCATGTGACTTGTCAACAGCGTTCCTCCGATGCTACAATTACGTTACAGAAAAGATGGAACCGAGAGTCAAGTTCAAACTCCGGTCAAACTTGCATTTCATTTGAATTAAATTTCAGTTCAACATAACTTCAATTTTTGTTAAACTTGAGTCAGACTAGAATCAAACTTGAGTTTAGATTTAAGTTTATCACTCAGATGAGAACATTTTAAACGTTTAATTGTGTATCAATCATAAATTGTTTCACACCTGCTTGATGTAAGAATAACGGGACTAGCCGGTTCTAGCCGAATCCTAGGACTGGCCGGTGGACAAATATCAACGTCCTCCTCGTCTTCAGCGTCCAGAGCTTCGGTATCCATGGAAGATCGTTGTTGATGTTGTAGAAGAAGAAGATGTCGTCTGCGGGAAGATGGTGTCAGGAGACCCAGAGAATCGACTTGAAGTACCGTCGCCTGTGATTCGTTCCAGATTCCGTCGCTGTGATCTTTCGTCACGTCGTTCGTGAGGGAATCGCTCGAGACGAAGGGCGACGTCGCTGTGCCCATTATAATTGCTCCCGTCCGCAGAAAGCTCGGTCTTCTTCTCTCGAACTTTGGTGACATGTGGACGATGCTTATATGACCTGCTACGCAATTACGTGTCAACGGATACTGAGCGTAAGATTTTTAGTTAATGGATATTTCGTGAAACTTGAATAGGCCTGGAACGAACCTGGTGACAACGTTGGTGAGGTTGGGGACGTTGGCAACGATCGCGGAAGAATAAATTCACTGCTCTGTAACTCTTGCACACCGTCCTCCAGAGATACGCTTCGTTTTCTAAATAATCCTCGACGGATTATGTTCTCGTGAAATTCCTGTACAAGGGCGACGAGTGAATTCAGGAAAAATCCATTAGCTTCGATATTTTATCATTAAAAAATTTCGAGCATGCTATATGCCTGAAGGGTACGAAATCTCGAGGACGTTATAAGGATCGTTAACTTTAATCCACGAATTAGATACTGTGATTAACCATAAAAAAGACAGAAAACCAATTCAAACCTCTTCGTGATGTTGGCTTTGTCGGTGTTCCCTCCGTTCCCGATAATCCGGCTGAGACGGTGTGACTCTGGCCAACAGGGAGAGGTTTTCAGGGGTGGAGGAAAATTGAACTGGAGGTTTCACCGTGACGCCTCGGCCCCAGCAAGGATCCTCGTAATTCCTTTTGCAGCTGTGGGGATAACTGGGTTCTCCCGTTTCCCCGACAAGCTCGCGACGCTCCACCCGTATCTCACCGTCAGACAGAGTCTTATTAAGATGATTGATCGGCCGTCTGGGCAGAGGCTCATTGTCAAGGGTTGCTAAGAGGGTTCGCTTTGAGTCCGGAGAAATAGGTGCGGGCTTAAAATCAATCAGGATCTCCTGATCATCCATGGGCTCCGGGTCCATCGGTCTCTTGACGGGATCCGGTGATTTCCACGGGCCGGGGGAACCCGGCTCTCCATCTGTTTCACCGTTGGACATCCTTTTCGGTCTGACATTTGCGCAACGTTGAATCATCTTTGGGGACGTATCGTAGGGTGGTGTGTCGACGATGAAGGGTGACCTTGGGGGCTCTTCGCTCTGAGTCCTCTGCAGAGGCTCGTGCTCGACTCCTGGTTCGTTACCGGCATTCGCGACGTCGGCCGAATTAACTGCGGAAACGCTTCCACCTCCGAGTGGCGTTCCCAGTTGGCCAGCCTCTGAATAACTTTTGGTGAGTTTACGACCATTCAGAAAACCGTTCGTCTGGGCACCTTGGGATACCATTTTAACACGCTGGATCGTTCGGGGGCTTAACGTCACAGGGGCCACCCGACGCAAACCCGTCGGGACTTCGGTCTGCGTCGCCTGAGTCTTCATTACACCTCGCTTTGGCACTTTTTCTGGATTCCAAGAAAACAAAGAGGTAGAATAGTGATAGAATGAAGATTAAACTATCAATGATTGACTAATGTTGCTATAGATTACTGAAAATGCCACATTCATAGTTATCCATTTTATATTAAACATCTTAAAAATATTAAATAATTCTGGAAACTAACTCCATTTTTCTACAAGTATTGGGGCATTCTGGGTTAATGGAATATCAAGATTTTTAAAAGCCTTGCTAGCATGAAAATATCAAGATACGAAAAGCAGTTTTGACTTTGGTGTCGTAGCACATTCCACGAATTTAGCATTTTATAAATGCATAGCGGCAAGGATTGTCTTTGGGGTGTATTCTGCCCCAGCACGTAGTCTGGTGTACCACTATATTGGTCTGTTACCGTATATAAATAGTACGTTCGGATATATTGAAGACGTGAAAAGCTGCTTGACCGACTATCGTATCTCAAGGGAAGGGGAGAGGCGGGGATGGAGAGTCAAGAATGTTGCTTACGTACCGAGAACGAGAACGCGGGGCTCCGGTGGTGCAAGGACGGGATAAGGATGAACGCCACTCGCGGAAAAAGCGCTCGGCATTGAAGCTTGAACGCTGGGTTGAGAGTCGATGAGCCGTTCCTGATTGTGGTTGGATCTCGGGGGGCTTTTGCTGAGGGGCATATCGAACGAGGTCAGAGTATGCGATCTCGCAAAGCTCACGTGCTTCGGCCCCTTGTGTCCACCGCCAGGTTGCTGATGGTAGTGAACAGCCGAAGGCAATACCGGTCTTGGTCCCTCAAGCTTCGTCGATTCCTCGTCCTCGGGAAGCCAACTGTACCTGTTCGATTGATCGATCACCTTCTTATTTACCAGGATAATTCACCTGGCCTTCTTAAGTTCTATAGCTCTGTTACCATAGCAGATATTCTCATAATTCATGCAGCACGCTGGATATTCATTCTTGTATTTTTTCTGATAAGCACCGCTCGATGCGTCACCCGCGACCTCGACGCTCGATATAAAACAGCATTGTGACCGAATTAATGGAATATCAATTTCTCCTTAATTATCAACTATTTACTATCATATCTTGCAATTCGACATGAAATCATGGATAAATTTTTTTTTTTAATGTCAAAATTATTTGAAAAATTAAGAAAATTGTTAATCATCTGTTTTTTCTTGAATAAAAATTAATTTTAATTTTTTATTTAAATATTAGCACAGTTAATTAATATTACACTTGTTGATTTGTGGCTAATTAATCGTCATTTTACTTTACAATATATACATAATTAATTGCCAATTATTATTGAAAAAGAAAAATTAAATAACGTTAATTATCAATCTTTAATCAAATCCGAGTCAATATCATATAGCTGACGTAATTGCGCATTAATTTCATTTAGAAAGAAGTTCTTTCACATTGAACCGCTTGAAGTAGCATAAAATTTAACGTTTTTCTTAACGCAACTATTGAATGCAACATTTTTTCTTTGTTATTTGCATTTAGAGCATATTGACGAATGTATTGTATAAATATTGTTTAAAAATATTTTTTCAACGACTGATGAGTTTTTTCACTAAGCTCCAACGTGATATGCTCGCTAACTATATTTCCAGGTTATAACGCCAAGGTTTGTCGAGATTTAAAAAGATAATCAATGATTTTCTCGTTCATTGATAAAATATCTACAAAATAACATAGGGAATGAGAAAAAAAATGTGATGCGCCACTGAGAGCGGTTGAATATTGACATAAATGTTTACTTCAATCGAAAAAATTTTTTAAAAATTGTTATAAACAAATGTATTATCGTATAAAAAAATCATATTTTACTTTGTACATGATTCATCAATGAAAAAGAAAGTTGTTAGTTTTGTTTAAATTTTAGACAAATCTTGGCATGATAATTGAATACACCGTTGGCGCGCATTACATCAGAGAAGTTTCGAGGGACAATTGATAAATCGGTATTTTTTAAGTATTTTTATATAACATTTATACAATATGTACATCAATTCATGCTCTAAACGTAAATAATGTAAAAAACATATTCCACTTGATAGTTACATTTAAAAAATCGTCAACTTTGATGTCATTTCGCACTTCTCAAGTTGGTGAAACGGTTAAGATAGCTGGCGTTGTGTTAATTAAGGACGATGCAGTTGACTAACCTCTTTGGATCGGATGCAATGCAAAAGGAGGTAGGTCTTCTACGGAAGTAGGAACTCTCGACCCAGTCATCGTCATCGTCGTAATCGGCTGCACCACTGACCGCGTGGTCATAACGGGAGGAATTTAATGACCTCGTGGTGTGACCCGGACAGGGTTGTTTGTATAGTATCTGCAGGTGTTTTCGCGGATACGGGGCGTCGCAAATATTTTCGTCGCTCGACGCACTGCGAACGCAGGCTGATAGAATCGAGACTTTGCTGGTAACGGCACATGGCGATGGTCCCCTCGTCGATAGACAACCGAATATACCACCGGATGAACGTTCCACCGCGTCCAACTGACGACTCGTTATGCAGTACTGCTCCTTAATGTCCTCCCGCGAGTACAGAGGCGTCGACATTCTTTCCCAGTCCGAGTGAATCGTACTTGACACGTATAGGTCCACTTGAGTCGAAACGTCCACCTTCGCACATTACATCAAACCTTCAAACTCATGTTTTCCTTCTTTATTTATTCTTTTTGTCGCGTATTAAAATTTTTTAAACAAGATAAACATTTTTTTATATGTTACCAGAATTGTTGTGAATTAAGAACACAATTTTACAAAAAAAAAAAAAAAACTGTAATGGTTTTGTAAGTCGGAATTAATTTACCGTATTCGATACAGTCGAATAATATCTTCTTGAAATTAGAATTCATCTATTGAAAGCATTGAAGAAGGGAATATGACAACGGTATTCAATAGAAATGTTCATTTGATTACAAAATGACATTAATACAAATATTTATTAACGGCTATAACGCTATAAAATGGTTTTTCGATAAGAAAATAAAGGAAACGGTCGACTGGAGGATTGGAAAAATTGTATGGTATATTTGTAAAAGCGCGTGTTGGCTGATGAAGGTCAGGCGCGTGTAGTACGGATAGTCGCGAGTGAAGAATAGTGGTGCTGTCGCGAGTTCAGAAGATCGTTGACATGGCAGCGATGGAATGGATGTGGAACGAGCCTCAAGGCTTTGAGAATAATATGCTATATAATAAAGGAGTGAACGAGAATGCTTATAAGCTGCCTAGACGTTTCAGGAAGAATAGCTGGAAAAAGAGAGGGTTTGTGTAGGGATCAAAGGGATGAGGAAGGTGGGTTACAGTAGGTTTGCCTTGAGGGCTGAAAGCATGAAAGGAAATTGTATAGAAATAAATCTGGTCATACCAGAATCCATAGAAATTAACTTGACGGTGATAAAATTTAGCCAAATCACTCTAAATATATTAGAAAATAAAACAAGCAACAAGAAAAAAATAATTGTACCGATTGTATGGATTAAAAAATGCCTGAATAACTTTTTTCTGCAAATAATTATGGTTTAAATATTTTAATTAGTGAAATCACTTGTTCGATAGTAAAAAAAAAAATAATTAAATAGTGCGTAGCATAATATTGACGTTGAAGAATTATTAATAAATTATAGTAATCGCGATTTGATATTGAATATAGGTCTCATAGTCAAAAGTAAAAGACCATGAGTGCCATGCTTAAATCTACAAAACTATTTGTATGAAACTTTCTTATTTGTATTGAAATTAGACATTTTTTTCACGATAAAGTTTGGAATAAAAAGAGAATTAAACTTAACTTTGAATTCCGCGACTGAGGACTCGCTTGAAACGTTTTTATTGTTAAGTACCGAGTTGACAAATTAGTTTAAATGACAAATTCTATGTATCTGTTAATTTATTAATACTTGTTGTCGAATTGCAGCTACTAAAATATCTCAGATGACACGATTATTTAACGACGAAAACTTCCGTCAAACCAGAAGCTCATGAATAATTCAAGCCCTTACGTAACTAGGGATGATTCCGTTTCAGGAAAGATTTACTACTTCTTCCTTTTAAACTATTTTTGTAGTACTCCAAAAATTCTAGGCTTAAATGAAATGTTTTAAGGCCACAATAAAAAAAATGTTCCTTTTCTCATGTTGGTGGGACTCTGGGACACAAATAAAATTCGAGACTCATCATTCATCGGTTCAATGAACCCAGGTATCACATCCCTCTCGGAAACTACCGGAAAGGGCTCTAGAAAGGTTTTTAATCTGCAAACCTGAGGAGAATTGTTCGTTGTTTGAAAGTTGAACTCGGTGCGTTTGATACCCGGAGTTTTGGGTGGTCCAAAAGTGACGAGAGGAGCCGATGGATCGAGGTTCCTCGGATCCATGGCGATCTCGGCGCCGAGTGATCGGCCTCGGAACATCTGTGGTTTCCCATGAGCCGGCCTGGTGTTGATTGGTGTACCAGCCATGCCAAAAGAGAACGTGGTACGGCACTTTAGGAGGTGGGGGCGGCTAAGTAGTACGCGTGTTGTACGCTGAACGTCCCGTCAGCCGCACCCGACCGCCTCTCTTCTCGTCCTAGTCGTCGTCGGCTTATCGATTTGCCCTTAAACACCGCTCCAAGGGCCAGAGCACCCTCGCCACCACCGGTCTTCTTTGCTACATACCAATGGGATATCAACCGTCACGATCCCAAGACCGATCATCATAACCAGCGATAACTGTCCCAGTGTCCCAGCGTCAACATAACACCGCAAAATAAAAATCCATCACTACCGTCAGCCGAGGGCTGCACCACCGCCGGAATGGTGTTCCCTTTGAAACGGACGGACGGATTGTTGTCTTAAGATCGCAACAAACACCAGCGGCAAACACCAAAAATTTCTTGTCGATGGTTGATGACAGAAATCGGAACAATGAAATAAACAGTTGGATATTGGTCTCAATAAAATGTTGGGTTTGAGAATAAAAGGGGGACAACTTGTAGTAGGAACTGACAAAAATCGACTTAAAGTTTGGTTTCTGATGTTGTGTTCTTTCTTGGTCGTAGGGTGTTTTGACAGCGCGGTTTTACAGAGGAGATGAGATCGGGCGAGGCAGCCTCACCGCCGCGATGCCTACTCGTCCTCACCGGACTCTCCGCGCGTTACCCTCATGATGTGGACGGGTGGCGCCCGTGTGAGAAGAGGGGTTGCTTCATCCCTCCGCGACGAGATGGGGGAAACGCTATGGTGGGGGAGATTTGGCGCACGCGTCTCCGGACCATTGGTCCATTCGTTACTCTCGTAACTGGAATCCGTGTCCCCGCTCTGTACTCGTTTGGAGGTATTTTCGGTTTCTGTATTGTCCGTTATGGGGAGGTCGATGAAGACGATTCCCTCGGGTTATTGTCGGTTGCCTGTTACGGGTCTAGTAGAAAATGAAAGAAAAATTGAGATACTCGGTTGGTTCGGTTATCATTGTTAGAAAAACGATCCATTTACGGTATTCAACGCTTTTAAGTACAAAACTATCTGAAGTAGTTCCGAATGATTCGTTACAGAATTTTTTTGAGGTCCGAACGCACTATCTTAAAAATAATTTCTTAGAATAAAACTTTGAGGACGAATAAAAGTACTAAATACGTCCTGAAGTGTTTAGAATCGTTTCGAAGTGATCCCAATTGGTTCCTATTACTTTATTCAGGATACAAAGCGTTTTTTTAAGTCACTGTAAATTTTGGAAGATGAATGAATTCTACTGTATGAATAAATTCTACAAGTACTTTCAACGTAAACCTTCTTGCTATCTCAACAAAAATCTGTTTATGGCAATTACGATATCAAATACAAATACGATATCGATACAAACAAGTACGTGTTTGCCTGTAATAGATCTTACAGAAATTATAATGCTGCACTTGATGTGGTTCTCGTTAAAACTCCGCTTACAAGCTTGGGGGTCAACTTATTATTGTTATTATAAAAAGTGATTATTAAATATCAATTCCCAACCACTTTTCAATCTACTTCATTTGTAAAAGAGGAACTGAATAGCTTTTTAAGTGCCGAAAATATCGTAAAAATTTATGAGTACTTTTGGCAACATCCGCTTGTCCATTTAACGTGGACAATCCTTCATATGTGGGAATATCATTTTGTGCAGAACACTCATCTAAACGGTAAACCTTATGATGAATAAAAAAAAAGATTCTGTCACAATATTAATTTAAATTTAATTAACAGAATTCTATTATTTTTTACGAAGATAATTTTTCGTCATTAAAATGAATGTTCACAGTGCACGGAGATGACTCGAGTGTACGTGCGCCATCTGCGCTTTGCTCATAAATAAACAGCGTTCGAAATTTATAGAAGCGAAGAAAAGCTCGTGGGCTTGGTTCACTTTAGCCTCGTTGCTCGGAGCACATTCGAGGATCGCCTGTGGTAATCTGTATACCGATCGATATCGCTAGTAAAATCTCGTGTAATTTAAAAGTAACCGTCAAATCAAAGATGACGATAAGATATTAGATGTTTTGTTATCTTTTTACTTTTCGAGTTAAAAGAAAACTACAAAATTACATTGAAAAAATGCATTCTGACAATCGAGTTGTGCTTAACGTGGGTGGAATACGTCATGAGACTTACAAAGCGACTTTGAAGAAGATACCGGCAACGCGACTCTCAAGACTCACCGAGGCACTTGTGAATTACGATCCGATACTCAACGAGTACTTCTTCGATAGACATCCCGGTGTCTTTGCTCAAGTCCTTAATTACTATCGTACCGGAAAGCTTCATTATCCGACTGACGTCTGCGGTCCTCTCTTCGAGGAAGAGCTCGACTTCTGGGGTCTTGACTCCAATCAGGTTCGTTAAATATTAAAGACTGGTTGCTTTCCCTTCGATGCTGCTTCTTTTTAATATAGAAATATTAAACCGTTCGACGCGTTACAGATTTAGCTTTGTATTTTCTCAAATCTTTATCAAATCTTTGAGTCCATCTAAAAAACAAATAAAAAAGTACTACAAGTATGCGTCAAAGTAATTATATTTAACAATGTACAATAATTTCTTATTAATACTGAAGAAAAAAATTTATTTTTATATTTTTAAATGAAAATCAAAGGTTTTATGCAATAATGTAGAAACAAATTAAATGTCAAATGAGTGTCGCAGTGCGTGGAAGCAGGTGAACGTTGTGCTGTCATAATAAAAAAATAAAGTCTAGTCCAGTTGTAGAGTTGGAACTACAGGGCAGAAGGTCTATTTCGATCACGGGCGGTTGGTCGCGCATAGGCAGCTAACGCCCAACCGCACAATAACATTCGCCTGGCTCGTATACCACCGGACATTCGACATTAATGTTTTAACGTTCTCATAAACGTGGTTGCATCTCCAGCAGTATCAACGAATGTATTTTAAAACGATTGAAGAAACTGCGTTGATCCTCTCTGCTTATATACTAATGCTAAGTACATCGCTGCGTTACGACACTGTGCACAGTTAGTCGATGAAACGTCAATATATACTGGATCAACACATGGAAATTAGTTCTGGATGTATGTCGACGTCAAAACCTTGAATTTTTTGCATCGAAAGTTATCCACATTGCTTGAAATACAAATTTTTTTTTTAAATTAGAGTAAAGTAGGTTAAAATAATATATTTATGACCTTAAGATGTAGATATAAATCTATATGTATGTATTTTTCTAGTGCAGAAGCAGAAAGCGTGTCAATAGAATTTTATTTATCTCAAAATGTCCAATTTAATTTTTACTTGTGTTATAAGTATTGGGTCGTTCGGAAAGTAATTTCGTTTTTTCCCAACAGAGGACTTAATTGTATTTTTTTTTACCACCAACTTCACACTTAAGCCGCATAATCATATGTATTTTGACAGCTTATATAGCAAGGCTTGCTTGTGCAAAAATTCAATTGATTCTGCACACTAGTTTTTGGTTGATACCCTTTTAAATATGGAAAGTGAAAAACAGCGTTTTCGGTATATTTTACTTTTTTACTATAGAAAAGGTAAAAATTTTGTTCAAGCAAGAAAAAAATTATCCGATGTGTATGGGGAAGATGTGCTAAGTGAGCGCCAGTGCCAAAACTGGTTTGCAAAATTTCGATACGGCAATTTTTATCTCGAAGATGCACCACGTTCTGGAAGCCCAGTTGAAGCTGATGAAGACACAATAAAGGCATTAATTTATGCAAACCGGCGAATAACAACTCGTGAGATCGTTGAGAGATTAAATTGATCGAATTCGACCGTTCATGATCATTTGAAACGGCTAGGTTTAACCTCAAAGCTCGACATATCGGTTCCTCATCTTCTTACGGAAAAAAATTTGTGCCGTCGCATTGACGTTTGTGATTTGTTTCTCAAACGCCAAGAAAATGATCCATTTTTAAAGCGTATCATCACTGGAGACGAGAAATGGGTTGTCTACAACAATGTTAAGCGTAAAAGATTCTGGAGTAGAAAAGATGAACCGGCTCAAAGCACTTCGAAAGCCAATATTCATCAAAAAAATGTTGTGCTATCTGTTTGGGGGGATTTCAAAGGTTTATTTTGAGCTTCTACCGAGCAACAGAACGATCAATTCTGAAGTGTACTGTCATCAGTTGGACAAATTGAATGATTCATTTAAAGAAAAAAGGTCAGAATTGGTCAATAAGAAAGGTATAGTGTTCCAACAAGATAATGCGAGACCACATACAAGTTTGACCAGTAGGAAAAAAATTTTGGAGCTTGCATGGGATATACTGCCACACCCACCATACTCTTTAGACCTGGCACCTTCGATTATCATCTGTTCCGGTCTCTTCAAAATTTTTTAGACAGTAAAACGTTTAATTCAAATGAGGAGGTCAAAAGTCACTTGGATCAGTTTTTTACCAGCAAAGAACAAAAATTTTATGAGCGTTCAATCATGCTACTGCCAGAAAGATGGCAAAAGGTATTGCATCAGAATGGACAATATTGGATTGAATAAAATATTAATTCACTATAAGAAAATCGTCTTTCATTTTTATAAAAAAAAATGAAATTACTTTCCGAACAACCCAATAATATAAAAAATTGAAACGTCCTTAAGAAGATGGAAAAGTAGTTCTTGTCATCCGTTCGTTTTCCGGATGTAGTCTCATTGTAGTTCCTTGAGATTAATATCAATTTATCAATTTGAAAAATGTTTTTGAACTTTTGAAAGCTTTTGAAAGCAGAAGTTAAGAATGGAATTTACATGTTCGAGTTTTCATGCACCCTTGTTGCAAGGGGGTGAAATACACCTTATACGGTTTATTTATATATTTTGTTTAAAGCTACGGAACAAATTATCAACAAATTACAATTAAAGCCAATAACTTTCCCAGTCTTGTTAATTGTCTTTAAACTCAATAATTTGACGAACGGTCAACTCCAATGTTCTAACATTTTGTGGATTAAAAAAAAATGTTTCAGTTCATTATCTCTGCTCTTAACCTGATTTTTTTTTACCAAAATTCATGCCAAGTATTCTGAAAAATCAATGTATCGATGACTCATTAAATATTGGCTCGAAAGGAGCAGTGTTAGGAAAAACTAATCATTTTTTCGAAACTTATGAGAGTTCATACCATGCATCCATTTATTTTTTTTCTTCATTTATCAA
The DNA here is from genome assembly GCA_963942595.1 of Cylloceria caligata. Lineage (NCBI taxonomy): Eukaryota > Metazoa > Arthropoda > Insecta > Hymenoptera > Ichneumonidae > Cylloceria > Cylloceria caligata. The sequence goes on from OZ012705.1 coordinate 17,567,837, forward strand.
CGTTTTATTTATTTCTATGTAAATTCAATAGGTTTTTTTAGCACGATAGATCGATATTTTCTCAAGTTGAAGTCACGACGATAATATAATTTTTTTTCAATCATAAATTTCAAAAATTTGAACCTCTTTGTGGATTTTTCCCAAACGTAATGCCGAACACATCGTTGGTAGTAATTCCGCGTATGTACGAAGCTTAAACTCGATAGCCTTTAAATTGCGGAAACGACAGCAGACACAAGTTATTTTTAAAAAATGTGAAAAAAGAAAGTATTAACAACTTTTAAATCCCTTCGCCGAATGTGGCCAAATACCAAATCAAAATTGGTGACAGTTATCGTCTTAATATCCGGTTTGGAACACGTTGACATGAAAATGTAAAAAAAAAATGATCCCACGTAAGCAAAGCTTCTTCTCTAAAGGAAACATAAAAGCTCTGCGCTTTATATGTATTTAAAAAATATTGTTCTGAACTTCCGAGACGTTTTCTTTATAGAAAAATCTTTAAGTCCTCCCGAGATGTTCAGTCGTCTTTCCCACTCTTTGTAACACGAGAGCGTTATAAAGCAGTTGTCATCTTAATATCCGGTTTGAAACACGTTGACATGAAAATGTAAAAAAAAAAAAATGTTCCCACGTAACCAAAGCTTCTTCTTTAAAGGAAACATAAAAGCTCTGCGCTTTATATGTATTTAAAAAATATTGTTCTGAACTTCCGAGACGTTTTCTTCATAGAAAAATCTTTAAGTCCTCCCGAGATGTTCAGTTCTCTTTCCCATACTTTGTAACACGAGAGCGTTATAAAACAGAAGCACATCAGCTATTATCATTAGCGTCTAAATTATGCGAGGTGGAGCCATGCTGTTGGAGTACGTACAGCATTCACAGGGACACTCAGACGACTCTGGCGATTTTGGATAAGTTGGACGTCGACGGTGAGGCCCTTGGGGAGGAGGAAGTGGCTCGTCTCTTCGGTTTTGAGGATGCGTATGCCCGAGGAAGTTTGACAAGGTGGCAGAGGCTGCGTCCCCGTATCTGGGCGGTATTCGATGAGCCGTACTCATCGACATTGGCTAAATCCGTGGCATCGCTCTCGGTACTCTTCATCTGTCTGTCGGTTTTGTCCTTTTGTCTCAAGACTAATCACGCGACCAAAGCTGACCCTCAATCGATAAGCAAAGACACCGTGGTCATTTCTCATCGCTCAACGTCATCAACCAGGTCCGATGATCAACGGGAGAGTATCGTGGACAGGGACAGCGGTATCGAGGCACATCGGGTGTTCTACTATCTGGAACATGCATGCAATGCCTGGTTCACTCTCGAGATAACAATTCGTTGCCTGGTGAGTGGACACAGTTATCCAGGGCAATATCCTAATGATGATCATGCATTTTATTTAAGGTAGTTCTTGCGCGGTAATAGGAACTAAAAGTTATACTGACCACCCGTGTAGAGAAACCTAGAAACCCTATTGACGGCGCAAAAACTTTTGATTCAGACTGTAGTTGCTACCAACCATTTAAATCGAATTGCTATGGTAATATACGTATCCGATACGTTCTCTCGGTTGCCTGAACGAGCTCGGCAACGCCGCACATTCCGTCCCGTTGGCTACACTGTTCGAATCTATGTAACATATCGTATACTCTTGCGACGTTTGTCAATGGAACTAAGTTGTGAGGTTATGTGCGAACATAATATAACAGCAGCAAAAATGCCAAATCCCGTACGATTCAAACGACGATTTATAAAAAAAAAAGTGTACTCGTGAAAAAGAAAAAAGCTATATAGTGTATGAACGAAGTGAAAAGGAAAATTCGTAATATATGTTGAGTATTAGGTGAATTATCGTGAAATAATTTTGAAAGTTCGCGCCCTGAGATAAGAACACGTTGCACAGCGCTTTGACAGTCACGAATTAGAGTAAGATATTAGAGAGAGAACAACATAACTGAACTCCGTCTGCCTATAATTTGAGTGCGGTGTTGCCGTATCGCTCATGTTTAGCTACTAGAAACCTTCGAACAATTATGTTTGCACTTTTTTATCGTCAAAACTGGATGGTCAACTGTTTTGAAATTTATTGAGGTGTTTCATTATACATATTTCTTCCTTATGAAAAAATTTGAGATAAATGGTAAGAAGAATTTCGTTTTCCTAATCAAAAGTGTAGGCTGATTATTGCTTCACACATGTGATGCCGTGTATAAGAATATTTTTAAAAAATTGAATATCTCGGGTTCCATATGGTCAATAATTTTGAAATTTTACCCATGTATTGGAAAAGCGTTGAATAATGAGCAGGCAAATTTTTAATTATTGACTAAAAAAACAACGACCTGGCAAGAACTACCTTCACTGTTAACTGTTAACAGGCAAAGTTTAAATTATTTCCTAAGTAAAACAACTACCTGGCAAGAACTACCTTCACTGTTAACTTATAATATTCATTTTAGCCTAGTTTATCGTTAGATTTACATTTCATTTAATCTCTTTGTATTTTCTTTTGCGCCTTTGCAGAGGATTTATCCCAGAGCATAATAAATATTCTTCTATACAAGAGGCTTATCGTAGAAGAAAAAAGAATAAGCCAATATAATAGAATAGATTGTAAAGATGTTTGACCTTAATACTTTGAGCTATTTCCACCAAAACAGTTGAGTTTGGTTCAACCTGAAAATTCTATGTAAATTTTGGAAATTTCTATTTAATATTTGTTTAGATATCAAAGCAAGAAAACTTTTATAAGATCGTTGATCCAATAATTCTTTATGTCATTTACTGACACTCAGTCAGTAAATTTCTTAACCCTATTCTCAAAACCCAGAAAAATACCTGAAGAACAAAGAATTTTTTAAACTTTGATGCAGTTTAGATCAACAGATGCAAAAAAGTTAAAATCTTAATAGTTTCAGATAAAAATAGATATATAGAAGTAGCTTATTGTGGGATAAGTTGATTATGAACAAAGCTGTCGGAACAATGGATTTTATCTTCCTGAGATAACATCGCAGTTTACAGGTGAGCCCTAGCCTGAAGAGTTTCGTTGTGTCGCCGATAAACATGATCGATATGGCAGCGATATTGAGTTTCTACAGCGAGTTAATCGTCGTCTCGAGTCTCTTTCTCGAGGTATTCTCAATCGTTCGAGTGCTTCGTCTATTCAAGCTCACGAGGCACTCGCCAGGTCTAAGGATCCTCATACACACGTTCAAGGCCTCGGCCAAGGAACTCGCTCTTCTCGTCTTCTTTCTTCTGCTTGGGATTGTCCTGTTCGCCTCGCTCGTCTTCTATGCCGAGAAACTACAAGTAGGTATCTACCGTCCACTTTGGTGCTTGCGTGTTTCGTGCTCTTCGGTTTTATAGCTTAGAGTGACTTAAACGATTCAGATATTGGCAACAAAGCAGTCATTGGCATCTTGCGTAACGAATTGTGTGTAACATCACTTAAAACATAACGGAACATAACAGAACGGTTATTTCGATTCAAAGTTTAATGTAAAGCCATTCGGACATTGGCATCGAATAACATAATTACATTTTTTGCCAATGGTGTATAAAATACAATAGAAAGTTCATTAAACTTGCCAATCAATAACACTCTTTACGATAGGCAAGTGGGAAGCATTTGCACCCAACCGGTAATCAGAACTTTATGAAGCCATATTGGTAGAGAATAGAGGATAGATAACCAATAGCTTCGTTAAATTTGCATTTGATTGCACCTTTTATCCTGAGGAGTCAAAATGAGATACAATCATTGACGCCCATCGAGTCTCATTCTACGAATAACCTTTGAAACACGTTGAACATAAAGAGACACGAAGATGCCAATATCTACTGACGCCGGGAAGATTTTCCAAAGTGGCAATGACACCACCCTTTTATGTTTCAAAATTAGACTAATCAGGATTCAACAAGTAAGTGGAACATGCTAGGAATTACGTAGCAAAGTTATTAGACAGAACTTCCACCATTCACCATAATCTCTCTTCTTGTATAACTTGAAACTGCCAATGATTGTGGTACTACCCTACCCTGGATCAGGACAGTTGCGTGCGTAGTTGCGTCCTTGCGTGATGCAATGCGCTTAGTTCTCTCGTAACCAGAGCTCACAGTACTAGTTAGGACAAGCTATAAGATTAAGTTTGAGGGTGCGTGCTACGTGCTTCCAGGAGAACCCGAAAAATGACTTCCACAGTATACCTCGAGGACTTTGGTGGGCTCTCGTAACCATGACGACCGTAGGATACGGTGATATGACACCAAAGACCTTTCCAGGAATGCTTGTCGGTGGTCTTTGTGCTCTGGCTGGTGTTCTCACTATCGCACTTCCGGTTCCCGTTATCGTTAGCAACTTCTCCATGTTCTATTCACACACTCAGGCAAGCTATCGTCTTTTGTTATTTTCATCGCTCATACTTTGTCTCCTAAATAGAATATTATCAATTGGCAGGCACGAAGCAAATTGCCCAAACAGAGAAGAAAGGTCCTGCCTGCTGAGGTTCCCAGACACGCCAGGAGATTAAAGCAACAACAACACCACTGTCCCAACAATATTGTCAATCAAATGGAAAACCAGCAGATGCTATTAACTTCGGTAGAATCCCATAGGTCCATCGCATCATTGATGCCTCGTCCTGCAACTATCGGGATGGATACTGTGCTTCAGTTGCAGGTTTGTTCGTAGCCCTTTGAATTTGTCGTAGACTTTTAATTTATAGGATATTTCAGGGTCTCACACTTGACACGATTACAATGGTTTTTCCGGATTTAAGGTGAGGCGAAACCTCTGTACTTCACCTATGAGTACGAAAGAGATAGGCTAGCATGACGTTCACGGCGGAGTGAAAGAGAAGCAGGACATATGTGTAAGTATCGAGGTTTCGCCTCGCCTTAAGGGTAGATTCCGAAGGGTATCGAGACATAATCCTGAGACATAGCAGGAAAACTACTCTCCCTGCGATGACGTGGCTCGAGTTCTTTATTTAACCTTTCTGAGCATTTTTACTAAGCGGTAGCCTTCAATTTGGTTGTAATTGATTGAATATATATCTTTTTTTTCTGATAGCCTTGTATCGTCATAGCGCCACCAGAAGTTCACGAAGACTCATCACAGTCTACGTCTGACAGTCCAAGGACAATCTCGATCGACAGAGTTTCCTGCGCGCTTGATCTTCGTGATATCGACGACGAAAATGAACAAGAAAAAATAATCAGCATGGAATCTACCGAGACTGGAATACAAAACAATTGACACGTATTTAATAAATAATGAAAATAATTTCTTCATTATTTTTCTTACCGTCTTATTAATGAAATATCAACATTTCTCATAAAAATTTTTATTAATGAGATACATGAGTATCAGATCCTCAACAATCTCTCCAGACGGGTAAGCTTATAGAGGTTTCGCTCGGTGTAGGGTGTCGACATGAAAGTTTGAATAATCTCGACCGTCTGCAGCAGCTCGAGTAAAGAATAATTGAGACGTTAGAAAGGTGAAAGGATAGAGCTTGAGAAGATGAAGAAAAGGAAGAGAGAGGGAGAGAGAGAGAGAGAGAGAGAGAGAGAGAGAGAGAGAGAGAGAGAGAATCGCTTCGTTTATTCCCGAAAGGCGCATGCGCTTCATCGACCAGAAGGACCGTCGTCGAGCGACGCTAGTCCGAGAGTCCGTGCGGCCCTTGCAAACTCCGTCGTTACATCGTTCACACGGAAACACGATTGCCACTAAAACCCTCCCGTACGACACTATTCCCGGCCGTTCGTATAGCGTAAAAAATCGAAATGTACTATTAACTTTAGTACTAGGCGGAGGAAAAATTGTTTGCGCGCTTCGAAACCACGGCAAACGTATGTTGGTTCCCTACGTCGACAACCCACCCTTATTTCCGACAAGGAAAGTCTTTCGAAAATACCTTTTACACTTTTAATTAACAAACTTATCAATTTGTTATTAAATGTAATTAATTATTTCACATTTTGTTGACGAAGGAAAAAAAAACAAAAGATTTTAACGAAAATTACAGTTAGCATTGTTGACGAAGGGGTCAATGTATATCGTGTCTACAGGGGCGAGTGACTCTTGTCTACAACATGCCGTGAGTCAGCTCCGAGATTGATTACACCATGCCTGCCGGCCATTGTGTGTACATATACACAACGCAGCGCTTGCTGCGGAGACACGGTGACTTTTATCACTCATACGAAAGTATACGTGGTATGTGATAAGTCATGTGCTTGCCAACAGTACACGAGTACGTGCCAATAGCTAGTGACTGGCCGTTATTTAAATCCATCAACACGAATTTAAAAAATGTCCCTCTTAAAGATAAAACCATTATTGGTGTATTGACGCTTAAAGTATCGGCGTTTTCAATATTGACAATCGTAAGTATCGACATTTAAATATTGGCACTTGATATGCTGAGTTTTAACTTAACACTCGAATGATTGATACCTGATATATTGGTTTTTAATAAAAAGACATTGGAAATAATGGCATTTTAAGAATTGGCGCTTATACAATTGGCTCTTGAATTAACCAAATTTGTTATACTGCATTTCAAGCATCGGCATTTAAAGTTTCAGCACTTGATATACCAATTTACAATAATCTGATACTCGAAATAATAACATTTGAAGCATTGGCGTTTGAAAAACTTGCTCTTGAAGTAGTCGAATTTGTTATACAGACATTTGAAGTATCGGTATATAATGTATTAGCATTTGATATACCGATTTTTACTTAAGCATTGGCGTTTGCGAAATTGGCTCTTGAAGTAGTCGAATTGGTGATACTGACGTTTGAACTATCTGCATTTAACGCATTAGCACTTGATATACTGACTTTTAATAATCTGACACTGGAACTATTGACATTTGATAAATTAGCGCTTGAAAAAATGGCTCTTGATATGGTAAATAGCGATATTTGATACATTGGTATTTCAAATACTATCATTTAAAAAATTGGCACTTCAAATATTGATTCTATAAGAAAAGATCAAACTATAATAATCGGCACCATTGTTGCATTTTCTATATATTATATTTGATAGATCAATCAATGGCCAGTGTCCAATACAAATTATAGTCCATCTCGCATTATATATTTGCTGCTTAAAACAAACTATGCTGCTCCATGTACAAAGTTTTACAGTGCTATCTTCTGAAATTGGCATATGTACACAGCTATTAAAGTCATGTGTCTACTACGAACTAGAAGTTGCAAGTTGTATTTGTCCAACGGATGGATGAGGTTGACGAGGGAACGAAAGGGATGAATTCACGAGGGGCAGAAATGGGAGGAAGGATGGCACGATAAAAGGGCTTCTTGATTAGTTCGCGGGCGACTAGAAGCCCGCTTCTCTACTGGCCACATTTGCGGGATTATCCTTGGCTCGAGCTTCGTTGCTTCCATTCTTTTTTTTTTTTTTTCTATATCGGCCAGAAGGCTTTTTCACCTTTTTACAAATAGTAGAGATTCACTGGATTTCGTGGCTACTTTAACACGCCACACCGCGATCTACTGGCAATGGATTTACCACGTCACTGTCATCCTTTTATTTCCTCTTGAGTTATTCTACACGAAAAGGCACACGAAACAATTTTTTATGCTTCAATTTATCAACTGTTTAATGACAAGATCGATTCTACACAAAATAAAACTAATTACATTCTACATACTTACTAAAATAAAGTAATTGCGTTCTACTTACATGTTAAATAATACTAAAACTATTTTTTAAACAGTTTTTTCGCAATTTATTTTAACCGCAAGAAAATGATAAAATAATTCTTGGCGTAGAATTTAATTATTTATTGTGTTAGTGAACTCGTTATGGCCATATTGTAATCGATAACTTTGTCCCAGTATTTTATATTTTTGAGGGTAGGTCTCTCCGTAAACACGAAGTAAAGATGACGTCAACCTGGCCTGCATATTGAGGTATACCACTCGCACTTAATCATTATCGTTATATATTTTTTTCAAGAGATCAAATTTAAGACTTTTGTGTCGAAACGAGAGCTTTTTTCCTTGGTATATTCCGTAATATTTAATCAATTATGACTAAGGCAATCTAAATCCCGTTTGAAGAAGAGAGGACGTTGGAACGTTCGTCTATGATGCTTTGATGTAGCTCATCCATAGAGCGAACCACTAAAGGAATTCGGTGGGAGAGGTCGGCTGAAAGGTACTTGAGAAAAATTCAGCGTAGAGCTATTCATCACTCGGCCGCCACGAACGTGTGCTTGCTGTGTACTCTCTGGTAAAAAAGGAAACCACCCCTGTCGTCGACGTAGTTGATCGAGCTCTTGGGAAAAAAAACTGCACCTAGCCAACGGTTCGGTGTTTGTCCAAAACGAGGGAAGCTGAAGCATTCAGCATTGACCCTAGAAGCACTCGGTAGTGTCCTCGAGCTATTTCTACTTAAATTATTTCCTAATGGACATTTCGGTAATCTGACTCTGATTCGGAGGTCACCCTCTGAAACATCGAGATATGATGGACTTGCTTTAAGAATTGAAGAAAATAATTACGGAGACGTTATCACGTTATCACGTTTTAACGTGATAACATTTATGTTATGAAAGTTGGATGAAATAACTTCTAATTTGGTATTAAGTGGATCGAAAGTAGATCGAGCGTCATTCCTCGATTGGTTGTTAGCTCACTTTATTGAGAACCGAAGTGCGCCTGAGCCAAGTGAATGACGTTGTCGTCGATCGGAAAAGATAATCTCCAGGGAGATGTTATTTTTAGCGAGACATCATCAGGAAAACCTTATTTATGGTAAAGTAAAAAAATGTTGTTCTCAGGAAGATGCCACTTGAAAAATGTTATTGTGCGAGAAGTACCATTTGAGAAAACTACCATTGGAGAGTGTTACCACTAGACAAATGTTACTTTGAGGTAGTGCTAGTTATTTTAAGGTAAATTTAGGGAAATTTTATTTTGAAGTAGCGCTTAAGAAATGTTATTTTAGGTAGCGCTAGGGAAATATAATTTTGAGGTAGCGCTAGTATAAGACAATGGTATTCTGTGAAATGTATTATTAAGCAAATATGGTTTTGGGAAAACTATCATTGGAGAGAGTTACCACTAGAAAAATGTTACCTTGCGGTAATACTAATAAAAAGTAGTATTGGAGAAATATTATTCTAAGGTACAACTAGGGTAACGTCATTTTGTGGTAACGCTAGGGAAATGTAATATTGAGGTAGATCTAGGGAAATGTTATTTGAAGGTAGCATTAGTATAAGGTAATGGTATTTTGTGAACGGTATTATTAGGTAAATATTGTTTTGAGAAAACTATCATTGGAGAGAGTTACCACTAGAGAAATGTTACCATGAGGTAATAGTAATAAAAAGTACTATTGGAGAGATATTATTTTAAGGTAGAACTAGGGAAATGTTATATTGAGGCAGTGCTTCAGAAATGTTATTTTGAGGTAGCACGAGTATAGGACAATGGTATTCTGTGAAAGGTATTGTTAGGCAAATATTATTGTGAGAAAAGTATTATTTAGAGAAGTGTTATTTCGATAAGCGTACGATTAAAAAAAGCATCATTTCGATAAAACTGCCGCCATATGAATTTTGCTTCGATTCAGAATTCCGCCGTAGAAAAGTCATTGGCAGAAAGCAACGGGGAAATGATCCGTGAGCATCGGTCAACCCTGCAATGAATCAAAGATTACCCTGCGTAGAATATGTTTACCGTATCGCATCGTCCTCTCCCCCTTTCCTACCACCATTGCCCCGACTGAACCCGTGTCTGACCCAGTGTGACCGGTACCTACACACTGGTACGGCCACGGAACGCGATATCCGACTTCTCCCGTTGAATCTCGAGAGGCGCCATAAGTTCTACAAGAATGAACCAACGAGGGAAAATTCGTAAAGGTTCTCGGAGGTGCGGAGTCGTCAGTGCTGAGATAGAAGCGCGCGTGCTTCTCGACGGGGGTCGCGCGCGCTTGCGCGTCGTATCGCGGAGGTAACGTCGCGCTGGAAAACCGTTCTTTCTGCGTTGAGCGAAGAAAAGCATCATTCCCTTTGCTTGCGAGACTACCGCGTACGTTAACTCCCTCCTGTAGCTGCCTCCCTCACGCTCTTTATACCTCGTTCCTGCTATCGTTCCACCCCGTATAGAGCCGTCGCGCGGAGCTCGAAGGGAGACCCAACCCCGTGTGCTGGCGCCACTTCCAGTCTCCCGCGCGCGGGGGGATCCTCGCGAAGTTCAGTCTGCACTTGTACGGAGAGACCGGTGCTTCTCCAGCGCAGCACCACCAAATATAACGCTCTGTCCAGGTGCTTTGTGCTTCTAACCGTGATAAACCCTCCACCGACTACCGGAGAGAGAGAGCATACGAGCCCCTCAACCTGTCGGCACTACACGAAAACTACTCTCTCTCATTCTCCCTCGCAAACGCTGATGCACAAACTCTAGCCGGCTATGAACTTACCGCTACAACTAGCCGGCCTACAACACCTTCCACGGAGTATTCATCGGAAGAAATTGTAATTACCACATCAGTATCGATGAGTGGATTAAGTTGGATTCTTTTGGGCACGGACTGAACCAGTGGTCTTTTTTTTCTCGCCCGTTTCTTTTGTTCGTAAGTGAATTTTGGGGGAAAATTTAAGTGAATAACTTTAAGGGCCTCATCGCCTTATGCGATTTTTCGAATACCTCGGGGGTGGGAATTGTCGAGTCGATGTTGACTAGTTTGTGCGGAAGGCCCTCCAGGGGAAAGCGAAGACATTGATTGAAAATTTTGAGTCTTGCGTGAGAATTAAAAAAAAAAATCTATTTGTGCATTGTTTGGTTGGTTTGAGTAAGTTGATGTGCTACCGAAAGGGGAGGATTTTCCGCTGCTGCGACGCCTATCATCTATGCGGTTCATGTTTTTTTTCTGCGTCTTTCTTTGTGAAGATTCAAGAGATTCTTCGCTACTGCCACGAAAAGATTGTGTTCGCAGGGATACTGCACGGTGGTAGTCAAGGTCGAGCTGGACCAACGTCGAATCAAACGTCGACGTGATCGAGGTCACCGAGGGATGGAAAATCATTGTAACGCCCGATGATGTCACGGAGGATTAGGGAGACATGAGAGAGGTGCCCAGGGTGCGTCAAATATTTCCTAATTATAATTGAAATACTCTTTTTTTTTTTTATTAATTACATTTAGATATTTTTTTATCCTGTTTTGCTGGAGATGAAAATTGTCTCCTATAGTCATTTTGCAGCGCTGATCTATCTCGAATATGGCTGCAAATAGAGCGCTGAATATTTTGAAAAGAAAAATCCATTTTCTCGTGAGACACGAAATGAGAAAATCCATTCTTAAAACATATATTGAAGTTATTATTTAAAGATGATCCAGTTACTATTATTAGTAACAATAATTAACTGTCGTTATGCATAATTATGTACCTAATTTTACTAAAGTTAAATTAAGAAAATAATTGTACAAATTAATTTAATATAATTGCTTTTAATCAATTTAGTTAAACAACTCTGAAGTTCCCTCGGTATTGAAACTTCTATAAATTATTTCTACCATTAAGGGAATGTTTTATTTTCAAATTGGGTTTTTTAAAATTATAATACACTAAATACATTAATTAATTCATTTTTAAAAAATGATTAACAGATGCAATATAAGTTTATATTAAATTGAATATCGGGTTATGCATACTCAGCGTCAAAAGTAATAAACTAGAAGCAATAATGAGTCGTTTGTGAAGCGGAGTGGTAATGGCTGGACTTGAGACAAGCAATAATCTTTACAGCATGTGGTTACTGTCTCCTCTCTTTCACTTTCTCTCTCTCTCTCTCTCTCTCTCTCTGTCGATGAGAGACAAAGAAATTGAGTGCGCTGTTTGCATGGTAAAAATGCGTGGAAAATAGTTGGTCGATGGTTATCGGTGGGGTGGAGAAACTCGCTGCTCTCGGTTCTCCGGCAGGCAGCGTGCGTGCTACGCAGACTATCGATTCTCACGAGACTGTGCGACCTCATGCTGCTGCCGCTGGTGCTGCTGGTTGCTTCTCCTACTGGTTTCGCTCTCTGCCTCCACGATGTGCTGCTGCTGCCGCCGAGTATACATGACGTCACGCGCGCGCCCTCGGTGACGACCGCTTCGGTGGGTTTCGATCGACGGTGCGAAGAACCCGCCGTCGTCGTCGTCGTCGTCGAGAACGGAGCCAACAGACTTAAGTTCCATGTCGGCTAAAATTTAACCCTTAAATATTTTTTAAAATAAAATAATATTTTACGGAAAAAATATTTTATAGATATTATGAAAAATTTACTGATTATAGAAATTGCATTTGTTAAACAATTTTTATTTATCAACAGGTAGAGGAAAAGGATATAACAAAAGTATAATGTTGAGAGATGTAAGTGGCTGCGTGATAATTTTATGGAGAGCCTACCGATCGAAGCCGCAACTAGTCTCTCCGTATAACAAAAGTATAACTGAATAGATTAATCTATATGCCGCAAAATTTATTCATGTTTTTTTTTTAATTTTGTTCTCAATCAGTGTATTTTTAGATTTATTATTTTTTTATCAAAAAAGTTCGTTTCGTGGGATATTTATGTAATTATTATTATGTAAAAATAAATGAAATTGAGATAGGTGCAAATATGTGATAAATGAATCAAATTACTGTATCGATACAAAAATAGATGGAACAATTGTCAAAATTGATTAAATACTTTATCTATATCAAACCATGTATAAACAAAAGAAGTAGAGGTTCTAACGAATTATACAGAAGACATTAAAATATGTTTTTTTTTGCACAGTTTTACACGTTACAATTTTTTTATAATGAAAAGAATAACGGTTCATTAATTTCTTAACTTTTTGGCAATGGTATGTAGAAATTTATACAAATTGATGTAAATGTCGATAAAACGGAAGAGTCAGACAAATATATCTCATTCTCTCAGCGATCATACATTCTAAAAGCAGATTCGAGCGATAAATCTTTCTCATAACTCGTAACAATACCTACGGTAGATATACAGTAAACTGTAGTTATATCTTAACTTTTTTAGTGTCACTGATGAATATATCGACAAATATATCCGGCAATATTGATATATCGACACTCAAAGGTTTAATAGAGGTTAGAAATTTTTTAATTGGCTCGCGTTTGACTTATTGAACGAAGGCTATTAATTAAAATTAATGTTTCTTTAAAGATATTTATTAAATCGTTATAATTTTTTTTAATTCATAAACAATATTCTCTAATCATTAATACTGACGTACCAATAATAATTTGTGATAAGGGATATTCTATAAAATCTGCGTTTTACCACGATTCTAGCAGAGCGAATAAAGATTTTCGCAATTTAAAAAATGTCTTTCTCTTCTTAGGGCACTCTTTATTAAATATAACTAAAAAATATGAAAATCGAAAGAAAATTAACGAAATAACGTCAAAATACGAAAAGTTTGAATAAAGTCAAGCTATTTGTTATTATGAAATTGCAAGAATATTTTTTTTCCATCTAATTTCAGATACAATTAACGTGTTACAATGTTTTATGACTCCCATTGAAAATTCAAGTTGATACCTACAGCGGTTATCGCGATATCATAGTGAAACTATTATAAAGAAAAATGTAGCTTCGAGAAAATTGTTTTTAAAGTTTCGCCATAATGTTGATGTTAGAACGATCGTATTTACGTGATTGAAAATCCTCCTGCACTGCTAATACAGTTTCCAACTATATTCAGGACATCTTCAGTACCAGCTGCAGAACGTCTATTAGCCAGAAATAAATTTCATTTTAGTCCCCTTACCAGATCTATACTCAATGTCATTAGAATAATAAAAAACATCAATGAAATATCATCGTACGACAAATAAAACTTTTGCAAATAATTCAATATTTTTAAAAGAATATTTTATAAATAGAACGATGATGTAATCGAAGATTTAAGCATAAATGTAACTGTTGTACATTTAAATATCCAAGAAAGATTAAAATATATAAATCTACAAAATAAAGAAATGAGAAAAGTTATATTTTTTTAGAATTCATATAAAATTTAATTTCTCCTTTAATAAAAAAATTTATAAAACTTATTATTATAGAACATTAGTGGGTCAAAAAAGTAATTCAGTGAGTGTTTGACGTCACGGAATAGTATCGAGAAAGGGGGAGGGGCGACTACCGTTTCGCTTTCGATCTGCAGAGGCCGAAGCGCGGAAATGTTTTTTTTTTTCCTTTTTTTTTTTTTATATCTCCTCTTCTTCTTGGAGCGGCGCACACGGGCGACCGCGCGCCTACCCGACCCGATCGAACTTTCAGCCTCGCGACGAGGACGCGCTTTGGTCCGTTCGTTCGATAATCCGAGCGATGCTAGACCTCTAGGAAATATAATTTTATATTATATATATATATATATATATATATATATCTTTTATTTTTCAAGAGATAATAAAAGATAATAAAGGTAAAAATATAGGAGAGGAGCGTCAGATTGAATTATTGAAAATGAAGCTGAACCTCTTGTCCGTGAGAGTCTCACTAGAGTCATAAATGAAGACTCGATATAGAGGTGTGGTGTAATAGCTGGTGGGGATGGAAAACTACGTGGGTCATCGAATATATTGTACGTTAGGATATTGGGATGGGCTGAGTTGTATGAAGGCAGGTGGCGCGAATGTGCCGGCCATCCTCCTGGTCAGGTCGTTTCGCCACTGATTTATATGCTCGAAATCATTGGATCAGACTCCGAACGATATATCCATGCGTACGTGTTCACATACTTTTTCCACAAGCAAGTAATAAAGTATAGGTGGGTGGTAGCTACTATCGTATGAACGACGAGTCGGGGTAGCGGTAGGTCATTAATTATTCATGGAAATGAGTAGAGAGCAGGGCTGTGGGTTTAAGGGGGTGTCAAGGGACACGCGCCAACACCACGATCTACCGCTATTCGATCGCTACCCGAACACGCTGCATATGTAATACTTTTCACGATTTATAGACTACTTGTCGAACATTTTATAAAGTGTTACGGTGATATTATAATATCACCGTTTTAATGAAATTTAAGGAGATACGATTTTACCAATTTTCAATTTATTATTGAAATTGATTATTCAACTCACGAAATCACCGTTTTAACTTTGTATATCTCAATTTTGTGAGGTTAAATAAATTTCTTTTTTTTTATATTCATCGAAGGGAATCATTATTGATGGAAAAAAAAATTGTTTTATTGACAAATCAAAGAAAATAAATGGAAAAATATTTATTAAATATTGATCGAACATCAATTGTATTGATGTAAAAAAAATTGATTTAAAATAAAAGCAAGAAATCTCCTATAATAAAAATATTCTAAACGTGCTACATTTTTAAACATAAAATGTATTCATTTAATATTCATTTTTTTCATGTAATAAATTATTCAAATATTTAACGACTAAGGATAATGTTGTCTATCGCACAGGTGCACAGGAGGTGGAGAGGTACTGCTTCAAGTGGCTGGAACGAGCGGTAGCAGTAAGGTAGATAGCCGCGCGTTGGAGCGTTGGTTAAATCATCAAGATGAACCTGATTAACATGGACGCGGAGAACCGTGTGGTTCTTAACGTCGGTGGTATACGTCATGAGACGTACAAAGCGACACTGAAGAAGATACCGGCTACGAGACTGTCGAGGCTAACCGAAGCACTGGCCAACTACGATCCTATACTCAACGAGTACTTCTTCGACAGGCATCCAGGTGTCTTTGCTCAGGTTCTCAATTACTATCGTACCGGGAAGCTTCATTATCCTACGGATGTTTGTGGTCCACTTTTCGAGGAGGAACTCGACTTTTGGGGCCTCGATTCCAATCAGGTTGAACCATGCTGCTGGATGACTTACACCCAGGTACATTATGCTATGCTGAGTCTCGCAATGTCGAATATTCCAGTAAAAATAAATTGGTCTGTCTTTGATTAGGGATTCATCACTCGGATAAGTATTTTGGGATCATGATTTAACGTTAGTTCTGAATATTATTTAAATCCTGCCAAGATGGAATCCCATGTGGGATTGGAAATGTGATTAAGGAGGCTGGCTTACTGTCTTTCCGACGAGAAAGTTGCGAAGAAAGATTAGTCGGCGGGCGGGTAGCTTAACCGGCAGCGGGCGGAAGAGCGCTCCGTGTCACGCGATCGCGAGCGTACATTTTTATATACGACTCGAGCTGTTTTAATTTCACAATTTCTTTATAATTTTGTGGACAAAGCATTATGGTCTTTGCAAAAGAAATTCCTAAAGACGTAAAAAATTATTTCGATTCATTATTATTTAATTCTTTATACTTTTTTGTATAATTCTTGAGAGCTGCATTAGATTCTAGAGAGTTGCGATGTCACCTGTGTGTAAGAGTATTTCAATAATTAATTACTGACTTTTACTAACCCAGATGGTGAATCACACGTGAGAATCTTGCTATAAATAATTATCCTCCGGGGATCACACAAAATTATCAATCGAAATGGGGATCCAGCTAAGATTCTAAGTAGAAATTTGATTAAAGTGGGGTTTTACTTTGCGTTAAAGGAAGTTCCATGTGAATTCCCATGTGAAAAATCTTCTCTACGTGGAATTTCAACTGAAAGAATAATTGAGATTGCACCTATAAACTCCTGATATTTCGATAACATACGAAAAAAAAACCGCGTCTTCGCGTCTTTTATCAAAACGATTCATCACTGATCAGCGCCAAATCAAGTTTTTTTTTATTCGGTTTACCATCCTCTCAGTCAATAATACATTCATTTACACAGCAATTAATCCTTCGTGATATAGAAAAATCGTCGTAAAAAATTATCACACCGGTGTCTTAATTGACTGCGAAATCTACGAGTGTCCAATCGAATTATCCGACTTCTAGTGAAACTCTTATCCGGGGAATTATAGGATAATCCTTTTCAAGATGGAGATTTCATGCGCGATTCTCATCGGTCGTGGTAAAAGGATTTTCACGCTATTTCGTGAAGCTCCTGAGTACCGATCCATCTCCTGCGCAGCAAAACTTCCGTTCTATTTGTCCTCCAATCTGTCTATCTCGCTCTCTTTATTTCTCCTTCGAGTTCGCTCGAATAAATGAGAAGAAAAGACTTTGGTCTCTCACTTTCCAAAAGAAGAAGCCAATGCGCGCGCTATGTCGTTGAAATTACTTTTCCGGGCTTTCAAAGTCCAAGCGCGATTTCATCCAGTTTTCCACCTCTTTCACTTTTGACTTTCTCATCTACGACAGCAGCTTTACTATTTCCATATCTACTTATATCCTGAATTTCTCTTAATTTATCTTCTTTTGGTACGAGGCGAAAGTTCGGAATAAATCTTAAGAAGGTTCCATTTCTATGTATGTTTGGATCTAAGTCGTGCAAGAGGTGGTTCGTGAAACGAGTAAGAAACCAAAAAAAGCCGGAAAGCGAAAGAGAGGGACAACGAGAGAGAGAGAGAGAGAGAGAGAGAGAGAGAGAGAGAGAGAGAGAGAGAGAGAGAGAGAGAAGCTCGCGGACTCAATCGAGTCCGCGTCGCGTCTGTCTATCGATTGGCTCGTCGTTCTAAAAAGAAAATAGATCAGGGCTTGCGTTCTAAGTGGCCCCGAGCCGCGCGCTTTAACGCGGACTCGCGCAACTCACCCCCAACGTCATCGAGCGTGTGCACTCATCCACCCTCAATGAAACCGATTCATGCTCCTCCTCGATCACCCAGTTAAAATCCATGTACACGGGGGTTTTAAACTATTGCTTTTACATTTTCGCCACACTCTATCGATGCTCAGGTTTTGACATTCAATTTCGGAATCACATTAGACAATTTTGAGTCTGCAGGGTCATTGTGTCCACCCTCGAAATAGAAATCGAGTAAAAAAAAGTCTAATTTATGCGGAATAAGAGAAAAAAGTAATTACATTTGTGATGCTGAGCCGAGAAAAAATTAAGTTACCGAATGGTAAAAACCTCGTAAATAATGCGAGGGGTGTTTGTGAATCTATTTAATGGAATTGCGTTGGATAAAACTCTAGCATCGGGACACGCAGGAGACTCTGACCGTCTTGGACAGGTTGGATCTAGACACGGAGAAACCGAGCGACGAGGAACTCGCAAGAAAGTTTGGATTCGAGGAAGCTTACTACGAGGGTACACTCTCATGGTGGCAAAAGCTCAAGCCAAAAATGTGGTCTCTGTTCGATGAGCCGTACTCTTCTAATGCTGCCAAGGTCTGTATACAGTTTCTGTCATCGATAATTAGTTTAAGGATATCCTTACCAAAAGGAGTATCTGTTCGATTGCGTTGGAACTCGGATAGTTTGTAGAAAAAAGTAAGCTGAAATTTTGACAGTTAAATTTTTTTTTTATTTCACCGTCTTATTTTTTTGCCATCGTATGCTTAAAGTTACGTAAAATAGATCCAAATGACAGAGGTAACAAAACGAAGATCATCGACGGTCTAGGCATTGAGATTAGTCGAATAAACAAAAGATGTTCGGCGTTTATCTCTTTCTAACTCACTCGCTCGGGCACGAGTTTCTGTCTCGCACAATGACTAACGCATTCAGCGGAGCCCCCCCCCCCCCCCCCTCTCACACCCCTCTGCCGTTTCACCCATCACGCTTCGAGTAAGGATATCCTTAAGCGCAAAGCTTACAGCGTCCTACATGCGAATGGAGAAACCACAAAAGAAAAGATCGTACGTTTATGTTTTCAGATAATCGGCGTGATATCTGTGTTCTTCATCTGCGTGTCGATCTTGTCATTCTGCCTGAAGACTCATCCGGACATGAGAGTACCGGTGATCGTGAACAAGACGGTCAAGAGTGGAAACAGTACGAGATGGGCGCTGGACAAGACCCATACGAATGCCCACGATGCCTTCTTCTACATCGAGTGCATATGCAACGCGTGGTTCAGCCTCGAGTTTCTCATTCGCATAACGGCCAGTCCCAACCGTTGCGAGTTTATTAAGAGTTCGGTCAATCTGATCGACATGATAGCGACATTGAGTTTTTATATTGATTTGGCACTGCAAAAGTTTGCATCGCATCTCGAGAACGCCGACATTCTCGAATTCTTTAGTATAATAAGGATAATGAGACTGTTCAAACTAACGAGACATTCGTCGGGTCTTAAGATCCTGATACAAACGTTCCGTGCCTCGGCTAAAGAGCTGACCCTCCTGGTATTCTTCCTGGTCCTCGGCATCGTCATCTTCGCCAGCTTGGTTTACTATGCAGAGAGGATCCAGTATAATCCGAAGAACGACTTCAAGAGCATACCACTTGGGCTTTGGTGGGCCCTGGTCACCATGACTACGGTCGGATATGGTGACATGGTGCCCAAGACTTATGTGGGCATGTTCGTGGGGGCTTTATGCGCCCTTGCCGGTGTACTTACAATCGCCCTGCCGGTGCCCGTGATCGTCAGCAACTTTGCGATGTATTACAGTCACACGCAGGCGCGAGCCAAGCTGCCCAAGAAGAGGCGTCGAGTGCTTCCGGTTGAGCAGCCCCGGGTGAGAGCACCCGGGGCACCACCGGGTCAACCGGGGGCTGGAGGGACCACGGCTTCAGTCGGCGGTATCCATTCTCATCCTCCAAACACCTGTGGCCACCAGGTCGTCGCCCTCCTGCCCCCGGGTGGGCCAGCATCCTGCCCTCAAGGAGCCGGCTCTCCTGCTACCCTGCAACAAATACCCGGAGCTCAAAACAGGCGAATGAACGCCATCAAGAGTAATCATCCCAAGGATCCTTTTGCCACCACCAAGTCAGGTACCGTTATTTCCACTTTCATCGAACACCCGATACCAATGTCATTGACACATCTGCTGCTCCTTTTTCCTGGTCAAGTCCCATTGTAGGATGTCAACCGCCTAATCAAGTTGACGGTCTTAAAGTGGCTTTGATCCTCCACATACGACCAGTCGATGATCCTGAAACGGATCGATTAATTAGGAAATATGATCGAAAAATACTGAATTAATTCAGTATTAATACTTTCATTGACTGCATCGAACAAAATGCCCGTACGTGAATGGTCACGAACCTCAAAGTGTTGTCACGATTCTCGTTTGGGCATTGCAAATGTACATGAAATGTCCAGAAAAAAAAGTCGGTCGACATGTCAATGACTCTTCCGACCGTTCAAACGGTTGGAAAAAAATTCAAAATATTGATCACACGTTTCGTCTCTCTGTCGACAGATGAGGATCGCAGAAACTCAAATTTACGGACGAGCAACGGGACCAAGACGTCCGGAGCCCTTGGCTAGCTACTACGATACAAAACAAACATAAAATCGCTAAGATAACGAACGAGAAACTCATCTCCATGCACTGCCGCAATGCGTCGGGATCTCCAGCACACTAATACCCCGACCATATATGATCAAGTTTATCAATACCTTCAAACACACACATGGAGGAGAATAAAAGACACGAAGAAGGATAATAATAATAATAATAATAAGAGTGAAAAATCGTGTGCTGCCTAACGAAGGGCGAAAAACCAGTGCCGCGTACCGCTCGCACACATCCCTCCCATTACAATACGATCTTTATACACACGCCTCTTTAACGAATGGTTCAATCAATCACACACAAACATAGCGCGTATGGTAGAGCGTGATACCTCCGCCCTCTCCGGTCAAACTCCTTAAAACTAATCCCACATCCACGCTAGCTGCCTTTTTATTCACAAACACCCCGCGAACAAAATACATATACACATACACGCACAAACACGCGCGCGTACGCGCGCGCTCATACCACACACCACTGTCTTAGCAGCCTCAATTTTAATATTCAATGAAATATCTGCCGAAAATAGTCGTTACGGGCTAATTGAAACGGTCGCGTACCAATACTTGGCCATTTGTTCATACATAACGTCTGCTGCTGGCTGTGCTCTTAAGTAAAAGATTTTTAAAAACAAGTTATCTTGATCACTTTGGTTCCTTCTCGGTTTCTATAAACGACAATAATTTGTGAGCTACAGGCAGCAGAAGCAGCAGAGTTTCCTTTTGATTGTAATAATAATATTATAATGGCTGAATGGTAACGCGACTGAATGCATCTTTATCGTTGCACCTTATCACGCACCCTAATCAATGCCGCTGGGACCAATCATCAGCCTCTCCCTTCCATACGTAATCATGGTCAACCTGGACGTCAGGGGACCTTCTTTCCTACTCTTACCAAGTAAACTAACACACTGAATGAAAGTTGCGTAATTAATTGAACAATTGAATAGGCGCCAATTTTATTATCCCCTGTCTTGATCGGACATTATAGAGGAAAGATATTTCAAATTTTAGCCATTTATTGATATTTTAAATAGACATATCATCGGAGGGCACATTTGTTAAATGCAAGTAAAACATATCTGGACATTTGGGCACGTTCGGTAGGGTAAACGGTACTGGGATTGGCACTTGAAAGATTGCCAAATTGTCACTGGCATTGGCTAGTCAAATAACAGATTTATAAAGAAAAATTGCACCCAAAGAGTAACATTTAGCTATCGATTGTTAATTTTCGAGTTACCATTTAAATAAAATATTAGACAGTCGTTGCCGCTGCTAAAATGTTTAATTTCTTGTTGGTGACATCTCGTAAAGCCAAATCAGAAAAAAATGACATCTTGCACCGAATGGCAGATGGTAGAGTAATATTTCATTTCCGTCACTGTCGATTTTGGATTGGCCATTTCCAAACTACGGTCATACGGCAATGCCAATCCAAGATAAATTGACTTCCGGAGAGTTGGCACGTTAATTCTCCAGCGGCTAATATTTCTAATACCACTTAAATACTCTTCTTATGTTTGAACAGCCAATAAAGGTACCATTTGACTTATTATGTGCTTTTTCTGTTTAATATGAACAGAAACTGTGCCCGTTTGTACCGTTCACTCTTCTGGAAACGAACGGGGCCACCGAATTTAAGAAAAATGACGCATGAAAGCTAGTCACTTGAAACGGAAATGTTACTTTGTTCTAAAGGACATTTAACCAGAAAACTCTTTCCACTAGTTGAATCGATTGGTATTACGCCAACTTTCTTTTTTGTAGTATCAAGTAGACGGTTAGAAAATTCGATTTTTTTCCGTCTGATGCGAGGGCGCCACTAGTGGATTTTCTAAACCGCGGCGCTGTTCAATTGGCACGAAAGAAAAAGGCAATACGAATGAATCACACACTTACACACAGGCACAAATACACGTAGCGTAGCTATTTAATGACAAAAAAGTGAAAACGAGGGGGGATCGAGAGTCAGAGACGTGCAGGGCGTGCATTCATAGGGAACAAAATGAAAAATAAAGGGAAAGCAGCACCTCCTCGAGCTTGAGTTAGCGTATAAGTCGTATACATTTTTAGGGAATTTTATGAGAGAAAAAGAGAGAGAAAGTGAGAAAAATATAGCACAAAAGAGATGATTCCGTATTACTTGAATTTATTATAATTCTATAGCAAGGAGCTTACAGGGGAACAATGAAAGGAAAAGCATATCCGCGGCGGGTACTAAATACACGGGCACGCACGCACAGAGAATTTAAGGAAAATAAAAGAAAGAAACTATTAAATAAAAAGTAACTATGGATCGGGAACAAAGGGAAATCATTTGAAACGTTCAGCACGAGAGATGCTCGCGATCAAAGCGATTCACTTTGTAACCTCGCACTGTCAAAAAATAAAATAAAAAATACACACACAAACACACACACACATACACACGCGCGCGCGTAACTCACAGTCTCAAGATAATAATAATATTTAACTATATACAGTGCTATTCGGGCACGCCCAATACATACAACGCAGATGCGGATATGAGAATGAATAATATAATAAATAAGTATTTGAAAAAAAAAAAAAGGAAAATAAAAGTAATCACATGGGCTATTCGAGACGTCAGTTCTAAAAAAAAATGAATAAAAACTAACCCTACAATAAATATTGTCCAATAACAATTGTAACGATCAATTATCTTTAATATTACGATTAATATTAAATCATATTGTCACAAAAATTGATCATCACATGTTATAATTAATATAAGTTACTAAAAATCATTTTTCCTTTTGATTTCGAGATTTTTTTCTACGAACTGACGTCATCGTAGGACACGATGAATATCTGACAGGGCCGCATTCTTTTTACACGTTTTGTCATCCCCTCCATCGAGCAGCATCGAATCATCCTTCCACCCCTCCGCCCCAAGCCTTTTTCCACCCCAGCCCACAAATTATTGACTACGTAGATTAAAAAATTTAAATAAATAAATAAATAAATAAATAAGACGGTCGCACTTTCTTACAAGAAAAAAAAACAATGACAATCGTCACTCGACGATTCATGCTCCAATAAATTTGCCATTCAAAGCGGGATTTATTGTCATTACTGTTATTACTATTATTTCTCTATTTATTAAATAAAAATTAATTGTTATGTGCGAATGTGATGGAGTGCTAGTGCGATGAATTTTATGAAAAAAAATTTAAAATAAAAAAAATCCAAAAAACCAAAAAGAAATAAACAAAAATATAAACCGATCGATTTTATTCTCGTAAGAATTGTTGTTATTGCGATCGATTAATTAACTCGACGAATCATTTAGTTTCTTCATTAATTGCGGTTTAGATTAACCCGCACGCAATCTTGCCGAGAAGTGATGAGAAACGATTTTAGAAAATTAAAAAATTAATGCGTATCGCAGGAGAAAGATATAAATAACACAACGCAGAGATATACTAAAACACAAATTATTATTAATTATAAACTCAATCGCGTTGCTGATGATTTTCACGAATAATTATAAATACTTATAAATATAACGAAAATTATACGGAGGACACGGAGAAATACACATACACATACACACACGTACACACAAACGCGCATACACAAGTACACACACACACACACTCACACACACACACACACACACACACACACACACACACACACACACACACACACACACACACACACACACACACACACACACACACACACACACACACACACACACACACACACACACACACACACACACATCCACAGGAAGGAAGAGAGGATAAAAATAATATTAAAAAAAAACGGCGATGGCAAATTATATATTATTGTACCGCGAGGTCGCGCGCTACGTTAACGACGAGCTAGCTGGTTTGTAAATAAACTATTTGACTCTTTGAACAATGTCTTTTATATACAATTTTTCTTTTTTTTTTTTTTTTTATTTAAGATTTATAACCCTGCGTACTCAACCCTCGAATAACGGTGACGTGAATCGTTGATCAGATATTGTTGAAGACCGGCTGATGCATTTTTACATTGTAACGTCACGTAATTGCATCTATTGAAGTGTTTTACAGCAAAGAAAAGAAGAAAAAAAGAATTATTACCAACGTTTAAACAGCATATTTGCAGATTTAAAAAATGTTTTTTGTTAAGTTTTCGTTTGAAAGAAAAAATTCTTTAGTTTCTCGGCAGTTCGAGTTCTGTAATACTTGGCGCAGAAACTCCTGTTAACGAGGGGTTAACTTTTTTCATCCTAAAATTTAAATCGATTGAAATTTTGCGTTAAAAAAAAAACAATTTTTTACTTTCTTTGTCGAATTAAAATGTTTAAATTTCAATCGATTATGCTAAAAAATGTTTACCGTTGTACAGTGTTCGATCAATCAATAAATTGGTCATCACTGGTACGATGGTTCAATTGTACGTAGATTTGTTGTAGACTTACTATAAATTTCCTCGACACTGGTAGATTTATCACGAATTTATGGTAGACAGGTGTGGAAATTTGTCAAAAATCTACCATAAATCTCCTCGATCGAGAAGATTCATGGGTAAGTGTACAATAAATTCACGACAAATCTACCTATAAGTAAACCATAAGTCCACGATCGTGCCAGTGGGTTAACTTTATTGATGGATCAACGGTAAACTTTGTTTTTCTTTTGCTACCTGTAGTACGTAACACATAAGGGATTAAGGTTGGGGTGAGAATGACGCGTGACTAGCATACAGATGAACTCTTTACGTTATCATCGTACAAACAGAGAGTAAACGTTTAAGGGACGCAGGGTAACTGTTCGTAAGTCAGGCACATGCCAGCTTTGTCCTCAGCCGAGTCGTTACCAGGTTGGTCCTCGCCCGGACCAAAAGCCACCCTTATGTGAAAAGGCGTCGCCGATGTTTCGACTCGACAATTTCCATCGGCGTCAATCTCGCTGGGTGAACACAACGAATTGCCGCAATGCTCGAGGTCACAGATACCTGCACCATCGTTACCAGGCTGAAAAATATATTTTTTAAATCAGTCAAAAACTTTTAAAAATATTAAGAATAATTACAGAATGACATTAACCAAATTTCATTATGAAATATAACTAGAGATCATTGAAATAATTTAAACAATTTTTAAAATGTCATTTGATTAATCGAATCAAAAACAAAAATGTTGCATTTATGGAAAAAAAAAAAATCAAAGATTGTAGAAAATATAAATTATTTAAAAAGCCGATTATTTATTGAATTATTACTGATATTCTTACCGTAATAAATTCCTCAAAATCACACGGAATGAGAACACGATCGTTGCAACGAGTGTTTATCAAGACACCCGAAGCTACAGAAGTGTCTTCAGTTCCAGATCCTTCCACATCTCCGTTATTATCGTTGTTCGTATCGCTACTATTTGTACTCATGGAAGGGTTGCTGTCGTTGTTTGTCGGTGGGAAGCGAGACGGACCGATTTTAAAGGAATCGCTACTGCAGGGGCTATAAGAGATGCTGCACATCGCTCTCTCCTGTCTTACGCAGAGAAGGTAATCCTGATTTGCGAGGTATCTTCCGTTTGGAAGATAGTTCAGAGTCTTCAATGTACCGCGAAAAGTATCGAAATACTGTAGACAACCGGCTGGTGCACGTTGCTCGAATGGCAATTGAACGATTCGCATTTCCCATATTCGAGACTGCAGCTCGCTCGGTAGTTGAAACTCCAAGAACGTTCCACCCTCAGCAATGTCCACGTAAACTAAAAAATTAATTTAAATTAATAAAGTACATGAATCACATGAATTATATGGATAAAAGTATTCTTTTTCAAGTTCGATTATCGTATCTTTTATCATTATTAGAACTGGACAAGGTACTTAACGTACTTTTGCATCAAGACATAAACTTTTGCAACTTTACGTTCGATTTTATTTGGTATTTCGGTGGATAAAAGATTTATCGTGAAGAAATTACTTTATAATTTCTATTAATTCGAGCCAAAAATACCTTCCAGTAAACTAGTCTTAAAAACTCGAATCTGCAATTGAATTTTTATCAAGAGAAACCTACTGTGTTGACCACTATTCCAGCCACATAGCTGAAGGCTCTTATCCTCGCTTCTTACTTCCATGACATCCTCGTCACAGAGTCCAGTTTTTCGATTGGGCTGACCCTGAAAATGTAATATTTAATTGTTTAATATTTAAAATGTAATATTTCTCCGTTCCGTCATTTTTTCTTTGTAAACTATATTTTTCTATTATAGAAATCATTATAAGATTATTGATTAATTTATGTCTGATAACCATTTATAATTTTTTAATAATATTTTTCTCACAGTAAATATTTGTATCTCTCGTGTTCGAGATTACCGTTAAATATTAAATAAAACATTCATTATTACACGTTGAAAGGCGTAGATTACGTACAATATTGAAGTGTATGAAGTCGATTCTGAGCTGGCTAACTTGGGGCTCGATCCTCTTTACCACCACTGAACAATTCATCGGCTGATCGATGAGGTTTGGGAATTCCGGGCTCGTGACGTACGTCAGATTGTTCTGCACCTCGCCGCCGCAGCTCGTTGTGACTTATCGAATATAAATAATTTATGAGTGTGTTGGAGAGGGAGTGGATTAAAAAAAAAATTGTTAATTTTGCAGTCGAAGCTAGGAGAAGCCGAGAGCTCATTGCTCAAAGCTACATCATTTCCACTGTATCCATGTGCGAACACCAGAGCTATTCACCTCGTGCTCCGTCTACGTTGATGCGGCTGCCGCTGTAGCCGAGAATATTTGCACGGCGAAACAAAACTCCGTGGTTTGAAAAATTCAGAGGTTTCTCAACCTTCGGGAGCTTGGGCCTCCCTCATGGTAGACCGAGCTTAAAGCCGCACAATGCTAGAGCCAATTTCCACAATCTTCCTCCAGCCATAAATATTATTCACATAATGTCATATATTATTCATATACATACGCATGATGAACTGTCTTTTTAAATATTTTGTTACAAAATTTATAATTGAAAATTTAAGTCAAATTTCAAAGTTAAAAATGTTATACTTTTTTGCTTGTCGTGACTCGGTTGAAAATTAAATTATATGATTTAAACAATGACATTTTTCACCCTTAAAAATAAGTGGCACGATTGTATGAAAACGTTAAAGCGTTTTATTCCTTCTTTTATTCGCCAGTGAGTTTGAACACATTTTTCTAATAAATGTCGTATTTGTTAAAACAGTTTTAAAATTACAACAAAAGGTGCAATTTTTTTTCTCGAAATGTAAAAAAAAAAATAATACAAGCTCCGCAAACAATTTCTCGTCAGGTTTCACGTTATTTTGTCTTCTCATAGAGAAAGGTAACTTACGTGAAAGAAGATTTACTCAAGATGTTGATTCAGAATACTTAAAATGTTTTAAAACGTCGAGAAATCATATTTTGAAAGAAATGTCCGTACGTACGTGTGCGTACGTGCGCACGCACGCACACGTGTGTGTGTATGTGTATGTGTATATGATGAGCTTACAAAATAGCAATGAATATATTTCGAGAACGGTTTACCGTCAGTTTGCTGCAATTTTCGCCCAAATCGCTAACGGATGTCTCATTTGATATTTGTTTGACTTTTCGAAGAAAAAAAAAAACGAGGTACGTTCCCTAGCTTTTGTAAATTTTAATTATCGAACTAAAATTTTCTACAAGAATAGGCTAGGAGAGAAGGTTGTTAGGTATTGAGTTTGGCAAGAATCGATAAAGGCGTTCAGATTTCATGGAATCATGAATTTTTTCTAATTTATCGAGAAAAATGTATTTTTGCCCAAACTTTCGTAAATTTTTATCTATCAAACTGAATCTTAATTCGTAATTAATAATTAGTCCTCGATGTCAGTAACTTAAATAAATAAATAAAAAATGAAGCAAAGTAGAAGGTTGCACGTTACTTCCTCATTATTTTCCACCTTTACGAAGACACCTCTGTGAGAAATTATGTTGTTTGATTTTCGTTTTTGCATAAAGAGAGCTTTGACAAAGGTAAAAAATAATTTTTTTAAATTACGTAAAGAATTGAGTAACTTTTGTACATTTAATATCATTTTAATCGCCAGATCGATTCTTTACAAATTCAAGATCAAGTATACTTGTCCCCGAATCAATTTATATGCCAACTTCCGATTCAATAGATGAAAATTAACAAAAGTTAGAACGAAAATAGTTATTTCTCGAAATATTACAAAAACTCATAATTTTATAAAATCTGAACGCATTGATCGATTAATGCTAAACTCTTTTTTTGCTCGATAACTCAAAATTTACAAAAAAAAAACAGACAAACAGAATACATCCATTTTTTTTTTTGAAAAATTCAAACAACTTTCGCATGAGACACCCGTTAGCGATTTGATCGAAAATTGCAGTAAACCGACGGGAGTTGTGTCCCGACTCGTGTGCAAAGTTTCAGAAAGATCGATCAACCCGTTCTCGAGATATAACCATTTCAATATTTCATGCTCATGACATGCATCCATACACACGCGCGCCCACACACACACACACACACAGTCACGCAGGCACAGATATTTTTTCTCAATATGATTTCTCGACCTTTTGGAACATATCAGATACACTCACATAAAAAATATTTAAGAAAAACAAAAGAAAACGACTTTTAAAAAAATGTTTTACGAAACAAAGCTTTTTCTCCGATGAAGAAAAAAAAGTTTAAATTGATTAAGTAATTAATAACAAAATTAAAATTCGATTGCCTAAAACGATTTAGAAGTGAAATTAATTTACAAGGGCATGTGGCGAGTCTGAGAAAAAGAAATCTGATGAACGGATTTCGTACAACGGTATATCGCGTGTATAGTTTCGTTGGACTGTGAATATGTGCGACACTGACGGGAGGAAACCTCAAACGAATCAAGTAACTGTATCTCGTGCCGGTCAACCTCATGGTACTGGTCTCTTAGTTATTTCTCTCGCTCGGCTTCTCCAATCACGTATTATGCCAAATCCGCGTAAACTTTCAAAGTAAAGGACTTGGCGAATTCACCAATACGATCATCGATAGATACTTACAGACGCAACAGACACCAAATCCGAGTGCACAAGGCCCGTGGGATTTACCTTGCTGAATTCGGCACTCGTACGTGTTCATGCATATTCCTCGACGACGTTTATCCTCGCTGAGACATTCCTCCTCCACAGGTACCGGGAAGAAGTTCAGTACTGTTGAGCAAATACATTTTCATTCGGTGCTTTTTATTCGCTCTCCAACGTTGCTTGAACCGCAATAAAGTCTCAAGGCGTCTTTTTCTAATCCCCGTTAAGTGTCCCATCATTTTTTTATCTCACAGCAAAAAAAAATATCAGTAAATTGAAATTAAATTAAGTCGAAACGTTCCTACAATCTCCTTTAAAATTAACACATTTAAAAAAATATTTCTAGCCAGCATTTTTAAAAAAGGATATTGTGGGAAAAATATTTTTTTTATCAGTTTAATTATAACTAAAAGAGATTTTAATAAAGTGGAGTATCGCGATAGATGATTCAGCAGACGGAGAAAAAAAATTCGTCAAAATAACATTGGAAACTCATGAATTTGTGGTATCTTCACGATCATCGAAATCTTTGTATTTCGAATTTTTCATTTACGTTGGGTAGCGATGAGAAAATGCTTCTAAATAAGCAATGCATCCCCATTGCGGATGTAAATATAATATGAGACCCTGGAGGGTGGTGCGGACTGCAACCGAGCCAGGTATATAATCAAAGAAACATTCGTTACTCCAAGGCATTCGAAATCAATAGCATCCCCAGTCGGTCAGCACTGAATCTTGTTAGACAATAAAAAAAAAACGATGATCGATTTTGTTGCGGTCGAATGAGAAATAAGTTGGATGGTTCTTCAGCAATGTCAGTTTGTTTTAATATTAACACGTTTCTACCCTAATCAGGGACGTCGTTAGTTTATTTGCAAATAGTTGTACAAAAAATCGATTCAAGTAAATAAAATTGAAATGCTTAGGTTTAATGGTTCATATATATGCAGGCGATGAGTGATGTACGCGTTGTTTTATATTATATTCGCACTATAATACATAACAACGCGTACTTTGTGCATATTTCGTGCGTACATCTGCATACGCAAGAACTTATTAAACCTAAGCTTTATTAGTTTATTTATTTATATATATTTTGTTGTAAAACTATTTGTGAATAAATTGAAGAGGTAATTGATAAGGTTTCACTTATCAAAGTCGCCCAATGACGAAGAATCATTCAACGTTTTGGGTAAAAATAACGGTGATTTTATTTTTTACATTACCGGAAAGAGCCAAGTCCGAAAAATACGTCAGCGGATTGTCATCTGTATGGTTCTGACATAGAAGTGTAAGAATTAAACTATTCATTTTATGCAAAGATAAACTAGAGTTTAATTTTTAACGCGTTTTTCTCGAAACGACGTTTTGTCAAATACGAAAAAGTACTCCAACACATCGTAATTGAATAATCGTCATGAAATTTTGTAGACACGTGGACAACGAACGTCTTCGTCAGTTGAACTAGAGTTATTTAAAAATGTTTCAAATATTATTTTTCATGAATAAAAAAATTGCATACAATTTTTGGTAAAACAACGAAAAATTGACTTGGATAGCAAACTATACTTTCTTAAATTGACTTTTCCTCTTAATTCTAATTCACTTTATACGCCAATTTCATATAAAGTAAGAATATGTTTGATTTTTTAATTTTAGATCACGTACCGAGGGCCTAAGGACTTCCGCAAGCGAGCACAATCATCGCTGATGCATCAACAATACGTCACTTCCTCACTACCCCAATCAATTTTTTTGTTTAATCTCTTTTCATCATTTTGTCAAACGTTTGTAAATATTTTTCTACATAATAAAGATCGCTTAACGAGCATCCCAAATCTTCGTATTTTCTATTTACATTCTTTTTCATAAGAAATTCCGAAAAATTCTGACAAATTCTGAAAAGTTGAAGTCTTTTCACCCAATAATGTAGAAATCTTCCTCAATGAAAGCTGGTGGGCGAGAATAAGGTCCGTGTAGCGAGGGGGATGATGAATGAAGGGGGGGGGGGGGAGTGGGCTTTTGTCCATCCCTCTTGTCCCCCTGGACGGATTACACGTGACCCAACGTCCCAATCTAATATTCTTTATAGAGGTGAAATTAAATTTTCACCTTGTTCACGTTCGACAGTAAATTTATGGGGCACGTGACTACCGAAGTAGATAATACACTCAACGACCGTGGATAATTAATTATTTGACATTCACCTCTCTGATTAATAAAATGCAAATGACAATACATAATACACCGTTAACTTTTAGCACAGCCTCTTTATTTGATTTATTTTAAAGAAAATATTTCATCGTCTCCATTCACTTACCCCTAGCTTCACTGGAAGTATCTGTCCACTTGATAAGATTATTGACCTGTGGTTCGAGGTGCGAACTCGGCCATAGGCTGAATGCAGCGGGCCAAGTTAAAATGCCGCGCGTATGGCTGATAAAAAAAAAAAATAAAGTGATAAATAAGCGCGATCGCGTGAACATTGTTCTGTGTCAAACGCGCGTACACGGCGTCTGTGCCTTGCTGGACTAGCTGTTCACCAGCGTCTCTCAAGGTCTCGGCTACGATGCCGAAGAAACGAGCCAAGAAGTGGGTGACCAAGTCATCGTCGTCCCCTTCTCCGCTGTATCTTTCCTCGCGGACTACTAGCGAGGTCCACGTCGAAGCTTCTTGCATATTTCGATAGATCATTGACTCGTTGATGCCAGGTGGAGTAGCATTCTTATCTATCGAGAGTCATTGCGCATCATCATTGACTTCTGTCCTCCGCTACGACATCGTTTAAACGTGTTTACCGTAGATCGTTGTTACCGATTCGACGACAAGTTCGTAAAAATAGTTTGGAAGTAAGATTCGCTCGACTGTTTGTACTGTTGGATGGATTTGTGGCGAATCTGGCACTCTTTTCCACCAGACATTGTCTCTTCACTTCTCTAGTTTGGGATTTCAGTAGATTCTCGAACCAGGAATTTATGATTTTTTTCAATTTCTATTATTATTTTAGAATCCAAGAGACTCTTCACCAGAATCGATGCATTTGTTCAGCAGAATTTGCTATTGAGCCAATCAAACTTTAATATACCAGCCATCCGATTCTTTATTACCATTTCGTCTGACTCTCGGTCAGAGTCGTCACTAAACATTCGACCAAACTGTACGTCTCGTGTCACTACACCTTCTCTAAATTCGCTGTAATCTCTTTGAACTATTTAAATTTCCACCAGATTCTGAGTTATGCATCACAATTGAATTTTCAACTAAGATCCATCCGTTTTCTATGATTTATTTCCTAAATAACGATTCCTTTGTTCAATTTATTCTTATTCACTGATTGAAAATAATTTTGTGTCAACTTGTGGTGTTAAAAAAATTCTTTTTAAATAACTTGATATCTTTATTTAAATGAACGAATTTGCACAAGTTCGAATAGAGGCTATAAATTGCTATGTAGTAGATCGTCAGATAGAATGAAGCTCGTCATCGTCGCTTAATTACACTCCCAACGATCACGCATAATACATCAATGAATATCATTGATTTCCTTCTTCATACTACATAATCCAGTCTCGAAAGAATTTATACTGAAACAGAGGCTCGAGAGAAACATGAAAAAAAGTATAAAGATCGAAAGAGCATTTTGCGATTAAAATAACAGCCTTAAGCGTGGTTCGGCGGAGTTGCGCGGTGGATTTACCGGAGAACCACACCATGTATCCTCGTGATATTAGAGAAAATTATGCAAAAAGCTTTAGCTCAGCTGGGATGTACTACCTCCTCCTGCCAACTTTAACAGCTTCTTTCCTCAATACATACTCCGCATAAGAATTTACATTGTTGCGATCAGTCATCAAAGTCACTCAACGATCGAGCACTGAATTAATCCTAAGAATAAAAGGCACATTGTACGTAACTGAATTGCACTAGAGTACTGAATAATCAACTAAATCGAACGTCCATAAATCGTAACACCGTAAGCGTATTTTTTTAAGCTTTGCTTTTTGCGGAAGTAATTGTAAAGTTAGGTTAAATATTGAGGGTACTCGAAAAATGAATTGTGCAAATGTATATATTGTATTATCTCCAGTAAATTTCCATCGCAAATGTAGCTGCTCCTGAATCTAAGACCTTATAGTCGAGTAAAGTTCGATAGTATAAGCGATAGCCTAACAGAGTCCACGTATAGCTGCTTGACCGCTGGACCAAAAGATGCGCGATGCTACGTTCTCATTACGTGTCGTGTCGGTATGCGGTCGTCGCGCGAGCGCGTTCCACTACATCTCACGATAGCTGCTGCTCCTGCTGCTGTTGCTGCTGCTGCTGCTGTTGCTGCTGCTGCTGCTGCTGTTGCTGCTGCTGCTGCTGCTGCTGCTGTTGCTGCTGCTGTTGCCGACGCTGCTACCTCCTCGTCTCTGTACTCTGCCAGCTCTGCCGGCTGAACTCTGTACAGTACAACTTGTCATAACTCAACAATTAATTAAACAGTTTAAATAATAATGATTTTTTTTTTAGTTTTCGTACAATTAATTACCAAATTGGCACAAGTAATGGCAGGAATTGACATATTAAGTAATGGCAATGCTGTAAAAATCGGAGACACTTTATTATTCAGTTTCTTTGTACACTTGATGCAAAAAAATTATACGACAAAAAATGTCGAAAAAGAAATTTTGTTTAGAAATTAGAAATCGTGTTTAATAAAAAATTCTTTTGTCCAAAGCTAGTGAAAGAAGTTGCTGTTGATAGATGAATATTTTTTACGTAAAATTGACTAAATAATCAATAAAAAAGAAAGTGATGGAAAGAAAATGTAACGAGAGGTCCCAAAAACTGAAATTTTTGGCTGAAATTTGGGCTGTAGGCGCAGTCCACTATATAAAAATCTGTAGACTTGAACGTTTTCGATACAATTGATTAAAATAAATTTTTTTTTTAATTTAAAACGATGAAACAAAAATTGTTGCTTCAACAAGGAATAGTTTTTGTTTAATTAAAGTCAATATAAAATGGACAATTATCTTAGAAAACCACTGATTTTTAACATATTTCTCTATAATTGTGTATATTTTTTCATGGACATTTAAACGGAAATTGAGAGATGGAAATATCAAAATTGAAGTTGTGGAAACAGTTTAGTATTATGACAATTTCGACTGTATAAGCTGAGTATCCGTAGAAGGGGTAGGGGGCAGAGCATAGAGTCCAGAGTTCCTTTGGTGCTAGCTGGTAGCACCGGCAGGAGAGTTGCAGAGGGGGGCAACTCGAAGAACCGGTGCTTCGACGAGGGGGAACGGGTCCCAGAGACGCAAGACGCCAGGGAACTAGTTCAGTGAACAAAACGACAACACGGGCCCTCTCGCGATATTCCACACGCGCGAGGGACTCAGCGGCAGCTATACGTACGCTAGTCCCGCCACACGGCAGCCCAACGGCAGCGACCAGACCGCATCGATACCGAAGGAGAGCGAACTCCACTTTTTTACACAGGCGAAAGAAGCGATCCAGGATTCCTTTCGCTTACGAGCATGTAGATTGACCGTTTATTCCAAGCTTCCCGGAGCATCAAACAATATTCAAACTTTACATAGTTTACTGATGCTTTGATTTATTTGTTTTATTTTATATTTTATAAATATAATTATTTATATTTATTTACTTTTAGTGTAAAATTTGTAATTGTTATAATTTGAGAAAATGTTGAACTCACGGTTAAATACATTTTCCAGGTAATCGTGAGCGCGGTACTTCGATCCACGCGGTGTCCTCTTTCACTCTCGACCGGTCGCTGCCCGAGACCAGACGAAATTCTGAATTTAAACGCTCTTGACGTGGACCACAAGAAGGAGAGCCCGCGAAGGTCTTGGCACACAGGCAAAAATTGCGAGTCGCGGTATCGTTTCTACGCTCAGGCATTTTTGGGATATTTGTAGAGGATTTCTTATCTCATTTACCTGTTGGCGGACACGAGAAGTTGATTACTAGTCGTATGGTACCCATATCGAATTATACAAAAGCTCATAGAAAATCATATTTTATATATTATATATTATATTTTATATCTTATATTTTATATCTTATACTTTATATTTAAAAAATTCTGACCCTCTGTCGTATCGAGACAAAGCCTGGTGGCAAAAAAATGATGATAATCCTTGTGTCTGTTTATCGGTAGCTCGATATAACAAGCATTATTATTCTGAATACGGTTACACACCTGCCCATCGACTACCTATATAGTAGCATGGCGATAGACTTTCCATGGGCCCTCTGCACCGAACGAACGGCTACCTGCCGATCTTCGCTCACAGCGCACAGCGTATGGCACGTAGGTCTGGCATAGCTACTCTTTGATAGCACAGGTGTTAGGATTTCGGATGGCGACGCAGAACATAAATAAAAGATGTGTTGCATGGTAGTCGGGACGGCACACAGGTGCAACGCACAACTCTCCAGAGAAGGGCTACCGAGCAGCATAAGAATACCCATACATAAGCGAGAAGACGATGGCAGCAGCGTCTCCCAGCGAGTCCAACGACATTCGAACGTGACAAAGTCAGGGGCTAGAGTGCGTTTTCGTTTATTTTTCTTTTTATTCTTCCTCGGTGTTGAACTGGCTGGACGGCGGCATGAGCCCGCCAAGGGACTGAGAAATATAAGCAAGCAAAGCCTACGACGTGCAGGAAAGCGAACGATCTCGTAGCACACACTCTTGAGAGAGTGAGGTCCTCGAGAGAGTGCCTCGGGCAGACCGACCGCACCCCTCGACGCCGACCGGCTACCCTGGCTCCACGTTCCGTCCTGCTTCAGCTTCCAACGCACCAAGACACACCGGTGTGTGACGTTTTCCACCGCTGCAGCATCTACCGTCAAGATTCAGTGCCGTCCCGTTTCAGATTAGCCCCGGCAACCAACTCGGTGGGTGAAAGGGGGGGGGGGAAGAAAGATTCATCACCATTAAATCTTACTTTGCTTCTTTATCATTTATAGTCCTTGAATTCGGGAGCAAACCCCGCTGATGCTAGCGGATGAAGAATTATTGGAAAGAGCTCTTCTTGGATACACTGGGCACACAGCTTGATCGTTTCAGGGATTCTCTCAATAAATGAGGATAAATTTTGTGTCCTTAGCGGTAGATAATTTTTTTTAAGCCTGGCATTGCGATTTATCTATTACTAAACGAAAAAATTAGGGACTAGATTAACAATAATACTCAAAATAAAATTATATACACCAAAAGGTTTCGATCCTTAAAACAATTGGTACGTGCCTCTTCAAAACAGTAGCATTTTTTGAAAGAATTGTATTTTGACAATATAATAATCGTGAAATCAAGTTAAAATGCTTACAACCGATTATAGAAACCCTCGTAAGGTTCAGCGTACACGGGATGGGAAACAGTTTTCTAGAAAATTAGGAATCTTTAAAGGGATTTCTATATAAGTGAGCAAAAAGTAGTCGACAGACGGTCAATCTACTGAAACACAGCGGGAGCTCATGAACAGGCGCCCACTGTAAACGTACGGCCCTGTTGGCCGGCTCAACACACACGCAGAGTTCTTACCGTTCTCCTGCCAGAGCCCGGAGAGCCCGAGCCAAAGCACCTCCCGCGTTCAACCTGCGTTCTACCGGTAGACCCTGCGTGGCTATAGTCAGGGTAGGCTACAGATACCTGGGGATTCCTTCATTCCCCTCCGACCCCGCTATAGCCACCACTTTCGTGCTCCGTCACTCTCCTCTACTTCTGTCCTTCCTTGTCTGCATCAGGTTCAATATTCCCCCGAGTTTCCTTCACTCTTCGCCGTTAGCAGGAGCTCTTATGCTTCACCTTCCTTCCACGCTTGTAGGGAGGGTATCCACTTCTCGGTTCTACTTGCGTCCCCGTCCAACTTTCGTCGTCTCCGGACTATCTTCTACTATCTTTTTCTTGGTCGAAGGCTGCAGGAGAAAAAGTAAGAGGGGGGAGGGCTTTCTCTCTTACCGGAGAGACATCGGATGGTCCTTTTTCAATCCGTGAACTCCACCGTTTTGTTTCACCGGAGAGCCTCAGACTAATTTCCATCTCTGTTCCGCTTATGGAGTTTCCTTATCTTTCTTTCGCTCTGTCCCCCGCTCCCTTATAAAGGTTTTGTCCTTTTTCATCCAACCTGCCTCTTCCATGCGATCGTCTCATTTTACCCACCTTCCTCCGATCTATGTCTATCTCATTTCAACATTTTTAGTTTTCCCGTATCTCTTTCTCACTCTGATCCCCTTATCCGTCCTGACAGAGGATAGAACACATCGACTCTTTACATTCTACCTTCTTATTCATGCGACCATCTTTTTTCCGCCATAGATTCGCGGTCTTCTATCTCAATTCAACGTACGAAGTTCTCTGTTCACTTTCTCATGTAAGTGTGCCTCTCCGGACCCCTGGGGAAGCCGGTCCCCTTACCTAGAATAATAGTCTCCGTCCTTCTCTATTGAACCTGTCTCCGTTCACCTGAGTAGCTTTCAGTCCTACCTGCACCAAACATCCCGCGGGTCCCCCGTTTCCCCTGTGTGGCTGCGGTGCCCCACCACATTCTCATACCTCGAAACGTTCCATCTCGCTTGGTTCGCTTGGCGAACACTCGAGGCCTTGGTACATTATCGTTGTAAGCCACACGCGAGCAAGAGAGATGGAAAGAAGTCGGCTCTGTTGTGGCGCTGCGGTGCCGACGGGGAACGAGGGGACGCGGCGCGGGGGCACACAGCATCCAACGGCAGCCGCGGCGGGAGCAGCACCAGGAGCAGCACCGAAGCAGCTACCAGAGGGGCTTAGCTCGCGAGTTCTCCAGACGTTCGTGTAGCTACCTCGACTCGGTTTTCAACCGTTTGTGTCGCCGTATGTGTCTGTGTGCGTTTGTTATGCGTGAGACCGAAGCTTGTGAGCGTGGGTGTGTGAGCCAGGGGCTCCGTGAAGCCTACCTGACGGCGTCCGACACGCAGTAAACCGCCGCTCAACCTCGAGACCTGCTGCTCGCGCAACGCACTCCTGATGCTTATTTCACTACACCGTATTTTATTTTACCCTCTCCCCCCACCAGCCTTCCAGCCATATACAATACTGAATTATCATGAGTTTTCATCACGTTGGTTGTTGCTCGTGCATTGTATTGTTTAGTGAAGTGTTATTGTTGAGTTTAACAACGATTGTGTTGGATACGTGATATCCGACTAAACATCACCGGTGAACGATAAGAAGACTCCACGCACCTTCTTGGATTATTGCGTTGGAATCGTCAACCGGAACTGTGCCTGGATTTTAAAGAGTGTTTTGTGAACTGGTGAACGTGCGGTAGCTGTTGATCGATCGATCGATCGATCGATCGATTACTTTGTTCCTTTTTTTCTACTATACTTAATGGTGCCACCGAATAATATAGCTTGGGGTAGATAAACAAAAGGGCGAGGAGGAAATCTGGATAAGGCGGACAGAAGGGAAAAGAGTGTCAAGGATCGAGGAGAGAGCCCTCGATTACCTTCGAAGATGCGAGTCAATATCATTGCGGAGTGTGGCTGCTGTTGAGGGCCTTCTCACCCTCGAGGTCGGACTCCGAACTTTCAAAGCTTCGAGGTGAGTCTCCGGGGCATAGAATATATTTTGTATAATGTCGGATCGATGCTGTAGAGATTATTAAAACAGCGAGCGTCTCACTGGACCGTATTCCAGAAACCAACATGGCTGCCGCGAAGATCAGGCCAAAGAGGGCCCGCGGTAGCCATGTTGGCAGGTGTGCGCGCTCCGCTGAGCTAAGCTACGCGTTACGTTTCTTCTATCAAGCGCGGGTCCCTGTGCTGCTGCTGCTGCCGCTGTCTCTCGAGATAACCAGTCCGTAGATTCGTGGAACACGCCTCGATAGCCCAACGTGAAGTGGGAACGCCGACAGGGAGCGCTTATTACTCTCTGGCTACCTCGTTTACTCGCTTTCTTTATCTTCAGCAGTTAGTAGTATTTACTAAGATTTCTGTATCCGAGGAAAATTTACCTAATATACATCCAACAAGCATTCCTTCGTTATACACTCCATAACCTACACAGACATGTAATCACGCAAAGCCCGATTCTACAGACTCTTAATGGTTCTTAGAGTATCAACATACCTAGGGTCAATTTTTCACGGTTAAGATTCCAAGTATTATGTTTTGCATCGTCACATGTCTTTGTATCTAATGTTACAGTTACATCTATGGCAATAACTAAAGACTGGCTTGAAAAAGACAATGATATGATATGCTTCATTCCGCGTTGTAAAATGACGTTGCAATGGGTAGAAAAGAATCTTACAAATTAGTCTTATTGTATGATCATTTGTTGATATTTTTGTAGGATCAGCGAGTAGAAGACAAGGATGCCAACAGACCTCGTGGTGACGTCGTCAGCCTCCGTGGCGGCGGCTGAAGAATCAGCCCGTGTTCGAGATCTGTTGGGAGGATCATCGCGATCGGGTCCAGGCTCGTCGTCGTCATCTTCATCGTCAGCGCCAGGCGCTAGATCGGAAAGAGGCGGTGGACTTGGTTCTCCGCGGACGTTCGAGTCTTCCGGTGCACTGGCAGCCTATCACCACCATCATCATGGTTTCGTGGCTGGATTGGGCCACCCGCATCATCGAGAATCATCAGCATTCGTGCCGGTGGTTCCATCGAGATTGCATTTAGCGCCTTATCCAGGAGATATGCACGGACACATGTCCGGGGGTCCGGGCGGGCCGACTTCGGGATCAGGTGCGACCACGTCGTCATCTTCATCCAGCGGAAGGGAACAGGGCCGCGATAATCCCGACAATCCTGTTAGAAAAACGTCCTCCAGTTACGAAATAATGGCGATGATGGCTGATAAGAGAAAGGAATTGACGGCCAGAGCGCTTCTTTTACCGCCGCCACCACCGCTACTGGAACCACCTCCGGGTTACCCTGTTTTCGCAGGACCTTTCCCAGGCAGTTCTGCTATGTATCCACCCGGTGGACCTCTGGGACATCAGCATCTCGACAGAAGACTACTCCGGGCACCCGGAAGAGCATCTCGGCCTAAGAAACAGTTTATCTGTAAATTTTGCAACCGGCAATTCACCAAATCCTACAATCTATTGATACACGAGAGAACTCACACTGACGAGAGGCCCTACTCTTGTGATATTTGTGGCAAGGCTTTCAGACGTCAGGATCACCTTAGGGATCATCGGTGAGTGACGTTGTTAAAATATGTAATAGCTTTTATAGACGATTGAAAATCACTTCCAATAAAGTCAACGTTATTATCCATTTCGAAATGTGTCGGGCATACTTTAAAACCGACTAACATGTATATTTTACCATGCAACTAATCGATTATTCATTTGTCCCCTCAGGTATATTCACAGCAAGGAAAAGCCGTTCAAGTGCGGCGAGTGTGGAAAAGGCTTCTGCCAGAGCCGTACCCTCGCCGTCCACAAGATTCTTCACATGGAGGAGTCACCGCACAAGTGTCCCGTTTGCGCGAGAAGTTTTAACCAGCGAAGTAATCTGAAGACTCATTTGCTGACTCACACAGATCACAAGCCTTACGAGTGCACTTCGTGTGGCAAAGTTTTCCGTCGAAATTGCGATCTTAGGCGGCACGCGTTAACCCACGCTGTGGGAGACGTCCCACCTGAGGCGCTGGAAGAGGCCCTCCGCCAGGACGACGACAGTAGTCCTGCAGAGGATGAGCCTGGTTCAGAGCCTGGAGGGCCTCGGACTGCGTCTTCTTCGGTATCCGGACCAACAGGACCTGGAAATCCACCGAGTTCCTCGTCATCTACCGGCGCTCCGACGAATCCGCAATCTTCCTCGTCAAATTCAGGACCAGGCGGGTCCTCTAGTTACTCGGGCCTCCCGCGGGGAGTTCAGGCTATGCCACCGCGACCCCAGTTGCAGATTAGACGGGATCTGCTTCAGGTCCATCAAAAATCTTCGACGATAACGAGCAGCACGGGTCATCCTAATCCACCCGCAGCTTTGCCACCACCGCCACCTCTAATACTATCGTCGTATCGGCGTAGATTAGGTTCGCCCGGACCGTCCAGGGTACTCCTGGAGCTACAAGAACGCGAGAGAGAGCGCGAACGAGAGTTTAACCGCGAGAGACAAAGGGAAAGGGAAATGCTGGAACAAAGGGCCAGGGAAAGGGCCGATGAGAAAGCAGCTGCGAGGGCGCCCCGACCACCGACACCCCAGTCTCAACCACAGCATCTTCCAACCGCCAGAGGACCTGCCAGACAGCCGGCTCGACAGGGTTTCACCATTGCCGACATAATGCGCCGGTAGGATCCCTCCGGAGGATAAAAAGGGCGCAACTTTACTCCTGGACGATACAAGGAAATTAACAGTCGGACCATGGAATGGTCGGCTGTGTCTGCATCGACAACGACACATCGTTCTAATAAATTATCTTCGAGAAGAAAATAGAGGAACAAGTGAAGTAAAATGAAGCAGCCGGTGCAATCGCGATCGATCGATTTCAAAGTGATATTAAAAAGACACAATAATTAAGAGTATTTCTTTATTTAATTATTAATGGACCTCGAGGCGTAAGATATATATTTTTTATCACGAGATCAATTCACTAAGTATTATTAACGATAGATCGTGGACATTGCTCGAATTCTAAACAAATCGCGTCGTGTGCAAGTTTCTCAACAACGTTGAGTGATTGATCTCTCCTACTGTACATAGGATTGGATTAGGAAATTTAGAAATAATTGGGCAGGACAACACGATTTAGCTGCTGGAAAAAAAATCATTTCTGTGCAATTCTTTGATTCGTTTTTTTTTATATTGTTTTATTTCCGCTACTTTATTGGAGGTGATTTGTTACTAGTGATTCACCGGTGAATATTGCATTTTAAAGACGAAAATTGTGATATTTTATACTAAATTTGTTTGATTTACGCTAATAAGAAAATAGAAAGCAGCTGATTAAGTGTTTCTTAATGTGTCTAAAAAAAAAAAAAAAAGAAAACGTGTATAACGATACACACGATGTACAATGTAATATTTAATTTACGAAAAAAATTCCGGCGCATAATACTGGATAAGTTTTTATGAAAACAATGCAGAATCAAATTCCCTGTTATTCCTTTTTTTAAAAAAAATATTGATTCGACCGTATACGTTATAAATATTATAAACATATTATTTACGAAAACATCAGTACTATATTTTTAGATTTATACGAATGTTGTACGGAGAATGAGAATTGTAAATTTGATTAAGGGTGACATAAGAGAAATAAAACGTATTAGTTTTGAAGAATTGTCTATGATTTCGTATTCGCAAATTATAATACATTTTTTTAAACCAAAAACTTAATCGTTTGTCGTAGCTTCACCGTATATATTTTCATTTCTTTTATATTAATTCCCGACAAACTTGCATTCATTTTACAGAATATTATTTCTATTGAAATGAGATACTGGTTGCGTGAGATCGATTCTCTACAAAATAAGATAAATTTCCAACATTCACGTTTTACAAATGCAAATTTCTACGCGTTCCTCAGCGAATAATTAACTGAAAGTAATTACCAACTGAGTTTGAACACATTTTTTTTTAAATGTCGATCTTTTACCGTCGCCTTCTTATTGTGAAAAAGTTAACAAGCTCTCCGAGAGTTGGCGCCACCGTGAATGAATTTAACTATCATGTTCCTTCCTTCGGTCTCTCTCTCTCTCTCTCTCTCTCTCTCTCTCTCTCTCTCTCTCTCTCCATATTCATTATAGAGCGATGACACTGCCTTATCAGCATTTTATTAGAATACTTTTGCAATGTTAATAGTTTATAATATTGTAGAAAAAATTATTTGTAAATGACACCGACATCATATCTTATGGTCGTACATGTTCAACTGTAATTATTATTTGGTAAAATTTGATAAATCATATTTTATTCATCAAAATGTGCTTAGTTTATGAAATTACTTTCACTTAGATTTAAAGAAACGTTTAACGCTCTCTCTCTTTCTCTAAAGTACTAGCTTCGTAATATGATTTATTGAAGAATTTGTTGAAATTTAGCGTACATATGATTGAATGTATTATTCATGAGTACCATTTGAACAAGATTTACCATTTTCAAGTCGAGATAATTATAATCGAAGTTGCCACGATCAGCAGGTATCTCCTGTACCAAACGACATTTTTTTTTCTTTCTACAGTCGGAAAGATATTTACGAATTGAATACAACAAAAATCAAAGCAGCTTAGATGCATAAAATAAACATGCTAAAAAAATTTAAGATTAACTTACCACTTAGTTTTTAAGGTATAGCAGAGTTAAATTAGAAACGATATAGCGCGCGTTTGGCGCACGTATCTGTCACACGTAAACCCCCTGAATACCGCGCACCTTCGCATTCATCAACACCGCTGCGGCACGGAAGTAATACTACCTTAAAAAAACTTTAACAACATTTTTTTACGTGTCTGTATCGTACAGTTTAATTTGAAAAAAGTGGCAACCCGATAATCCTAAAAGTCATGTCGTTACAACGTGTTTCCGAGCTATCATCGTCCAAGGACTTTACCATGCGCACTTTTCTCATCGGGTTACAAGGATTTGGGAAATGGGGAAAATCCGAGGTTCTTTCGATCGTTACTCATGGACTCGTGAGGCTGTTTACAGAAACTGTTACGAGCCATCGTTTCGAGACTAGGTTCCCCACGGCGCTTGGTTTGCGTCCGTGCGAAATTGGTAGTTTTTCGTCTCTCCCACTAGGAACGCGTCATGGTACTTACCTTCAGGTAAACATACCCTAAATCACGTGGCAATAGAGAGCAGCGAGGACAAGGATATACCGATCTTCGCCTGACTTGTAGCTCAAACTGTATCCCCACCCCCTTCTCTACAATTCTGTCTGGCTGCTCCGCTATGAGGGTGCACACTAAACATCGTACCAATTGCACGTTTATTTGGTCCACTACGGCTTGCCTTCGGTATTCCACTCTGTTCTCCGGTACCCAAGTGTTTGTTCTATTCAATGTTCACCCTCCGTTGCAACAGGTATAATATGCTACACAAAAATGTAGGTAACACACCCCAAGAAACGTTACACATAAATGCAAAAATGTAGTAAAGCACTTAATAACTAAATACTACCAACGAGACTTTTTCTCTACCGGGCAATAAACATTATGGAGACTGTATTTAACAAGCTAGAAAATTTAATACGGAATACGGTTCGTGACTACTCGTTATTTTCATTTATCACCTTTAGTGGTACAGTAAAATGACAAAAAATATTAAAACATTTCAAAGTACAAATGAAATTCTGTAAAGCACTCTGTCGTTCACTTACAAAAACATTGATTATACGATTTGTTTACACACGAATGGTCTAACTTGCGTAAATCATTGAAAATGTACGTCCAATGAGGTTTTTCATCAATGAAATTGGTTAAATTTGTATGATTTT
This sequence comes from Cylloceria caligata, assembly GCA_963942595.1. Classification (NCBI taxonomy): domain Eukaryota; kingdom Metazoa; phylum Arthropoda; class Insecta; order Hymenoptera; family Ichneumonidae; genus Cylloceria; species Cylloceria caligata. The sequence continues at coordinate 17,612,717 of OZ012705.1, forward strand.
TAAGTTTTTTAATCCAGTTGGTTTTTTTTTAATTTATCCGATCGATTAATAGTAAAAATCATTTAAATCGTCATTTTTGGTTATCCGTATGTCGCCCAAGAAATCGCTTTAAATTTCAAAATATAAATATTATTGAAAATCTTAATTAAGCATCTTACGTCGAAAAATTTATAAAATAAATGAAGACAGTGAAAATCGATTTTCTAGAAAAAAAAATTAATTTTCCTTAAATTGTTTCACACGAGGTTTTCCGTTTTATGTTTTTTTTGGCTATCAATATATTCTAAATTAAGAACTAGTCTTTGTAGTTTATTATCACCTTAAAACAAATTCGTATACCAAAAGTGCTATAAGTTTCAAAGAAAAAACTTTCCAGCACATTATTTTGCACACTTTCGTTCCCATTTCATTCTAGAAAAACAACTATGTGCAAGAGATACGATAATATATGTATCTCGCATATATTAACACGGAAAATAATTATATCCAAAGATATATACGAGGTATACATATACAAGATATAAAAGGCCCTAAATATATTACATACATCTGGTATATATGTTCAGTTGTACCTTAAAATATATTTTGAAATGAGTTACATCTTCAAATATATCTGGAGGTATATCTTTCAGGTTATATCCGGGAGAAACATATGTAGAGGATATAGAACTCTTTGCCATTATAATCATATATTCTAAACAAATTTTGAGTATATATAATTTTCATGGGGGTATGTACCCCATATATTGGGTCTGGGAAAAAGTTCGTGGCATTTTTTTAGTAAAATTCAACTGGTTTTCTTATAGTGTGAAAATGAATTTATTTAAACCAAATATGCTCTCTATTATCGACAATGTTTCGCCATTTTTCGAGTAGAGCCATGATGCCATCGACGAAGAACTTCTGTGGTTTCTGATTGAAAAACTGAATCAAGTGGTTTTCACAGGCTTCTTTTGAAAGCAGCTTAATTCCATTGAGAGAGTTTTGCAGAGATCGGAATAAGTGATAGTCAGAGGGTGCTATGTCTGGACTATACGGTGGATGCATCAAAACTTCCCAACCAAGCTCTCACAATTTTTGACGGGTCATCAAAGAAGTGTGTGGTTGGGCGTTGTCATGATGGAAGACAACACCTTTCCTATTAATCAATTCGGGCCGTTTTCTTTCAATTGCTTGGCGTAATCTCTCTACTTGTTCACAGTAGAGTTGAGAATAAATCGTCTGACCAACTGGAAGTAGCTCATGGTGGACGATTCCCTTCCAGTCCTACCACATACACAGCATCACCTTTTTTGCCGTCAATCCTGGCTTCGCGAACGCTTGTGACGGCTCACCATCCCTTGTCCACGATCTTTGACACTTCCGATTGTCGTGCGTGATATATTTTTCATCACCGGTTATGACATGTTTCAGAAATGGCTCGATTTCATTGCGTTTCAGCAGCGCATCGCAGATGTTAATTCGATCTATCATGTTTTTCGCACTCAACTCATGAGGAACCCATACATCGAGCTTCTTTTTGTAGCCAGCTTTGTATAAATGGTTCAAAACAGTTTTGTGGACAATGCCTAGCTCCATACCAATATCGACACAGCTGATATGCTTATCTTGCTCGACTTTTTCAAGAATTTCATGAGCTTTTTCAGTAATTAGACGACCAGAGCGTGACTCATTTTTCACATCAAAATTACCAGAACGAAAGCGAGCGAACCATTTCCGCGCAGCAGATTTTGATTAAGTACCTTCACCGTACACAGCACACATTTTTTCACAAACCTGCACAGCGTTCTTCCCTTTGTCGTAATAATATTGCAAAAAATAGCGCAATTTTTCATCACTTTTCTCCATTTTCAAACGCAAAGGACTTTCCAACCACTGCACCAATTTCAATGTTCATACACTCAAAGTAACGCTCGAAGTGTCACCTTTCCAACGAGCGTTTAGTGGTGTCGCAGCGATCTGTGTTTCCTGACTTATTTGCAATTGATGCCATGTTTCGGGAAAAACGCCACGAACTTTTTCCCAGACCCAATATATTCGACAAAAAATTCGATATGCATTATATATCTTGCGATAAACGTTAAAATATATATTCACATATGTGTGTCGATATATTTTATATATAAATATAATAATTGTTAAATGTAAACGGAATATATGATAGATACATGTTTAGATGTGTTTACTAATATATGCTTTCGCGTATATGTGAAAGATAAACTGAATAAAACCAGTAAACACATTTTATTACAGCAATGTACCATACGAGTTACATGTTATGCAGTTATCGTATGTATTTGTGCTATGTAGCCCTTATATAACATGTAAATTACATATGTTACGTGACATTTGTTACATATCCTTGTTGTTTTAATGTAATGCAACAAGAGGATGTTACAGTTATATATCAAACATCTGTAATCGTCAAGTAATACACGTAACATAAATTATGCGAAGAATGCAAAAAGTTCAAACGGACGTCACGAGAGAACCAGAGGACATGGCTTTGTGACATACAAAAAAATATTCTTTCCAACTTCGAGCAACATGTTTCGTGGCTATTAATGCATGTGTGACAGCATCATAGAGATATGTAAATATAAAAATCCCCAATTATTTTATTACTCCACCCCCTTAAGCACGATAAGGCGTTGCAGTTTTATTACTATTTCCTAATTATACGTAACACTTTCTTTTAAAAATTGTACAATAACGATTGTTAATGAATTTTTAGTTAATAAATATAGTTGACTTACCTATTTCAAGCATCAGCGAATTAATAATTAACATTCGTAACGTATTGTATTTGTACAAAGTACATTACACCTTCAATAATGTGCGTATGCATTCATCGATAATATAATTTCATTATAAAATTAGGACTAAATATATTTTTGATTCCTTTCAAATGTAGCTTTATTGTCATTAAACAAAAATGTTCTCGAGAATTTGATGTTAGAGTACTTGAAATGTTCCAAAACGTCGAAAAATCATATTTAGAAAATATGTCTGTGCGAGCGCACGCGTGTGTGTGATGAGATTGAAAAATTGAAATGACTATATATCGAAAACGGCTTACTGGATCTTTCTGAACCTTTGCACACGAGTCGGGTCGCAATACCTCTTGGTTTGCTGCAATTTTCTCCCAAATCGCTGGGTGTCTCATCTTATGGTTTTTTGAATTTTTCAATAAAAGAAGTCTCTAGCTTCAATAAATTTTTAGTTATCGAGTTAAAACTTTCTAAAAGAATATGCCAAGGGACAAGGATGATCGGTATTGAGTTTGGTAAAAATCGATAAAGACGTTCATTTCATAGAATCGTGAATTTTTGTAATATTTCGAAAAAAAAAAAAATAGTCTTCCTATAATTTTTGTAAATTTTCATCTATCAAGCTGAAACTCGGATTGCAAATTGACTACGGGATGAGAATACTTGGGTTTGAATTTAGTGAGAATCGGTTTAGGGATTTAAACTTAATGAAATTCGCAATTTTACTTCATTTTCAATTTTAATGGAAATTTTTACACTGCTTCATCTATGAGGAAGCCACAGTTGTGATAACCATTACCCATTGAGAAGAATCTGTAAGTCGGCGAGATTGACAAGTAACCAATGTGCACATTTTAAATTTGCACACTTTTTAGGCACTCACTCCCTCATATGAGTGGCTATTATTATTGTCTTCCTGAATGTGTCTCGTCGGGTATCCGTCCGAAGTGATATCTCAGGAACTATTAAACCGATTTGATTTTTCTTAACAGGGTTTCTTCGTCTTCGTATAAACTCATATTCCATTAAGTTTAACTCCATTTGGCCCATGCCAAATTTAGAATTCCTAGAAACAAAAAAAAAACAATGATTTTTAGCTAAAATTATCACTTTTGTGTCCGTACGTAGTCAGAACTCGGCAACACCTCAACGGATTAAATTGTTCTTTACATCGTTATCTTATATGATAAAAATGAAAAGATTAATAGAGTTTAAATCATTTCTGATAATTAGGAATGTACAAATTAATGAAAATAAGGACATTTTTTGTTATGGCAATTTCTTGAAAATGCGTGATGGAAACTTTTCTATAATCCCACATTTTCTTCCTTTCAATGTTACAAAACTATTCCTAAAGTGAATCACTAGCCAAACTATTTCGAGTGTAGTTTTTTACAAAAAAAAAAAATTAAAATAACAAAATGCAAACAAGAAAAAACAATTATGATAACAAGATAAATACATTTGAGTTAAAAATAAGCTAATATTCGCAAGACGAATGTTCCGTTAAACGGTTCCGTTAGAGCAAAACGAACAATCACAACACAATATTCACAACATAAAATATTATATTTAACTACGCAAAAAGCAACCATCGAATAAAACATAAGCATTACCACATCGGTAGTAATGTTTATGAAACTCGTGCTAATTGGTCTAAATTCTCTGAATAAAATAAATAGCGCCTCCATGGGAGAAAAAGTGGAATAAAACAAAACAAAATTTTATTTTTGTTTACTAATATCCAGATCGTTCCTATTCCTATATAATTAATTCCGTTATACGAACCATACATTTTATTATTTTTTAATTGTATTCATTTTCGCCAAGTTCACGAATATTTATCGATAAAACTTTGAGTTATTTAAATTTCATGTACAAGCTAACAGAAACATGAACTCGGAACAAGAACTGTGACAAAGGCAAGTGTCTGCGAGTGCCTTTTAAAATGTCCCGATGGGACATTTTACCTTTTTACTCTAGTTATTATTTGAATTGAATTGAATAGTTATTAAATATTTCTTAAGCAGTAAATCGTCGATTGAAGTCTACGGCGCGGTCGCAGCCTACAATTAATTCCAGGTTTTAATTCCATCAGCGGGAAAAAATGTACATACATTTTTTCCTGTAATTACTTTGTAACGATCGGTACACTAATTAAAAATGTAAAATGAATTTAATTAAATAAGTGTAAAAAAATCTTATTGTACTAACTCGTGTATATTTATTTTTTTAAAATACATCGCATATGTCACTCGTATATGCCATATGCAGGGTGTCCCATTTTTTTAAATATGCTCAAATATATCGAAAACTAAGAATTTAATTGAAAAATGTTACGGACAAAAGATGTTGTATACGAAGATGGACATCGGTTTTTGGGTCCGGGGCCTCTGATGGATCTATCAAAGCCCAACTTTTGTTTTTTAAACGAAATCCTCAATTTTTTTATTGCATTTTTTTATTTCCCATTAAAAAATTAATAAGTTTTGCTCCAAGTTATTTTTCATTTTTCGTCTTTGAACAGGCCCAAAAAGTTATTCCAAAGTTTTCTCGTAGAAAGAGTGACGATACGTCAAATATACATCCCGCATATAATATTACAGTTTTTCTAAACATATATTCTGCAAATACTTTGTATTTTTTTTTATGTCGTAGCAGTTACCATACTGTACTTCCAAGTGTTCTTCAAAGCCTTAATTTTATTAAATTATTGAGACAACCCCATGGAACTATTATCGCTCCCGTAAAATCGAGAGCCGAAGTCGTCACCGGCGGCGGGATGACACACGGTCAACTATATTATTGCCAAGTAGAAACGAGGGCAGCAGCTGTTTTACAACGAATCACGGCACGTCGAGAGATCCTGGTCCCGTATCGTATATATACCGAGAGTTAAAATACATTTTTGCATATGCATAGTACAACGCCTCGTTGAAATACAATATAATACACGGCGATTCGTCACTGATGCCTCTTTGATGCACCGCGATAAGAATCAAACGATTATTATTTGTGCTTACGCGAGACGCACCATCTGCTTCTACCTAGTTGCGCAAATAATTGTATACGTATATCTATATCTACCTATATATGTATAGAAACGAAGTCAAACACATAATGTATATATACATGAAGGCAATAAATATAACTACAGTCTGTGTTGATACGTAGTTAAACGTGGGGACAGTTAATTGGATCCCTCTTTTAATAAGCCAGGCCTGATTAAGTAGCGGATGGTTTACGATGTTTACCGAACATGTCGATAGCCAACGAAGAGCAGACGGGCTCCTTCGTCACGAACGTAGCTTTGGATATTGGTTCTTTGACTATACAGTTATAGAAGATTCCATGCAGTGTAATATCAAGAAGAGAAATCCTGTTGGACCACTCTTCTTCAATTGATTTTTATAGTGTACAAAGAATAATTTACTTTTTATTAATTGTACATAGATATTTTTCTTACAAGACACATTGTCTCTCAACGTATTACCTCCGTGTAACGATTTATTTAAGAATTAATTACAACTTAACGTATATTTGATCGAACGTGTTAATTGAACGTCTGTGCAATGCATGATTTTTATTAAAATTTTAATTGGTACGATTAGCAGGTATCGAGTCGAGATAATTATAATTTAAGGTGGTGCGATTAGCGTGTATCTCCTATAATAACACGTGTTTTTTTTTCTTGACGTCTCAACGAGATTCAAGAATTTAAAAAAAAACTATGCTAAAAAAATGTGTGTTTTACCGTTTGTTATTATTATTATTTTTTTCTTAATCTGAGTTAAATAGAAATGTGATAGCGCGTTAATGGCACACTTTTGTATCTGTCACAGATAACCCTCCTGCATACCGCGCACCGCCGGATCTATCATCACCGCTGAGACGTGGAGATAACGTCTTAAGACCATCAATGGTAATTATTAATATTTACGTCTAAAGTTTGAAATATTGAAAATATGATGATTTTAAATGACAGATTTCAATTGTGGTAAAAATAAGTGACAAAAAAAAGTATGATATTTTTCATTGATTATTAATTTCTAAGAAAATTGGTAAGTTTGAATAAATTTGACATACAAATTGTTTATTAAATTTTATTCAATGCTGTATCGTTTGGCAAAGAAAAAATGGAGACGATGGGGACAACGACCGGTGGGCGTTGTTTCGTTCCTTAGGAAAGCCCGGGCGAGTGCGCACCTTGGTGCGCGCGTTCGATAAGTCGATCTTGGCGGGTTCTGGAAGGTTCCAGGAAAGCTTCTATGTGCATACGCCTCAAGCGCAGCTTGTTTGGATCGCGAAAGTAAATACAAGCGCGGGGGAGATGCGCGTTGACTACGCGGGCGCGGTCCTGGATAGCGGCTAGAGAGGGAAACTCGCTCGGGGCCAACAACGACCAGATCGTGACCCGGAGGGTGAGAAGGCGGATTGAAGCCATTACCGTCACAAAGCTGCCACCAGATTGCCGTTGAGTCTCTTCTCTTGCAATCACCCCACCAAGCCCCACACCCCTTGCTTTGTTCCAGTATTCATCATTTAAATTGAATTGGCTTTTATCTGACGATCGTCTACGGCACCGTGCGCCGAAACGCTACGATAGAATCGCACGGTCCAAGACAGGATCGTAGAATTTGCAATCTTACTTCTTTAAAAAGTCTCGAAAAATATATTGATGTAACAACATTTTTTTTAAACGATTGAGATGTTTGCAATATTTGATAAAAAACGAGATTAGACGAATTTAATTCGTACAAAAAAAAATTAAAACATATGTAAATACAGTTCAGTTGAGATTCATTTGTGTAAAGAAAAAAAAAAAACGACGAAAAAAATTCAATTCTTTCTATAATCGTGTCAACGAGGAGTATCGACCAAATGTGTACATTCGAAGCATAAGCGTGTCTCGAAGAGATCTTAAACGCGTCTTGTTGCAACAACAGTGCCCTCGCAAGAAATACCAAAAGTTGACTATGATCTGTCTTCGTTGCACCTCGGCACTCGACACAGTCGTTTTGATGAAAATAAGTAATTTTGCAAACAGTGAATTGTACCGTTGTAAACGCTGGCACAATGCCCTCGTAAATATGAAAGTTTTCACTGGATGTTCCTATAGATCTTCGGTGCGAGGTATGAGAATCATTCTTGTGACTCTGTCTCGTTCATTCTTGGACTTGTTACACGCGATCCGAACGTTCCTTCCTGCCTTACTGGCAATGCCGTAAACTGTAGCATTGCCAAGGGAAGTAAGCGAGGAAAGAGGAGAAAGAAGAAGCGCGTGAAGAAACGGAATGGGTATTGCGGGGTCCATTATGGGGCCCATAAACATACCTCCGACGGTGCAAGGCGCGTGGCTCCAAGGACGTCGTCAAGAACTAGCTTCCACTTGAACTACGTTCCAACCCCCATCCCTTTTTCATCACTTTTTCAGTCTAATCATAGAACTTATAATTTACTTAACAAAAACACAAGTTGGAGAAGCTTATTATTTTATTCTTGATTAAGGAATTTGTTTAAATCTATCAAATGTACGATGTAAAGCACTAATCTCGAGAATATTTAGTCGTTTTTAATTAATTGGTGAGATAAATATACAGAGAATGCCTTTCATAGCAGATGGAGGTTGTTGTCTCTGGTATGGTTGAGAGTACAGGTGCTCTAAAAAGTTTAGGCGAAATAAATTGAATTTTCATTACATAATTAGAATCGAATCTTTCTATAGAGTTCTTCGGGGACTAAGTTTCGGCTAAATATAAGAATTTCATTAAAACTGACATTTACTTTGGCTGCCATTATAAAATTAGTTAATTTTTTCTTCTAATTTTTAGAAACAATAGCAAAATATTTGATAAAAGTGAAGATTTCTGTCAAAAATAGACCCCATCGACTTAATATTGAACTGGCAGGGGTAGCAAATAAGAGGAGGGCTTCCGTGTCGGTATCGGGTCACCTTCCTCAGCAGCAAGGCCTCCGCACTGTACCCAGATAATAATACTTTACAAGATTCCAAAGGTTGTACGAAGCGCAATACTCGAAGGGCCCGTTGCACGGGAGTTACAAGTGTTCGGGTGCTGCAAGCAGGGATAATTCTGACGCAGAATGACCCGCGCGCGGTACCCTATAATATCGGTAAACGTTTCGGTCCCGAATGTTGCTGAGAAATAGTAAAGGAGCAGTTTAGGAGCAGTTTAGAAACCAGGCAGGGGTATATGGCGGGGCACTAAACAGATTCGTCAACGCCACGCGACCCGCGTGGCCCTGGACGCGCGGGACTCGAACGCGCGCGCATCTTGGCAAGGTCGCTGCAGCCTCGGAAATATTATTGCTACGTTACGGAGCAAAACCGATAAAGACAGGGCCACGCGACCCGCAGGAGCTTCCCATCCCGAAACCTTGAGGTGTCTCTCGCTGATCAGAAGCATCTTCGTTGCGTGTGCCAGCGGCAAAAACAGCAGCGGAAGCATCCCTTCCTTAAATCTTGACAGCGGACACGCGACGGTGTATCGACGACCTCGGCTAAACGCACGCAAGGTTACATCCCATGGTTTCATAGAAAATGTATACACGCCCTTTCAAAAGGGCATTATGTCGCTGTTTTTTCATTATTTTTTTACAACAATACCACTCGTTTTTAAGATCACTGAGGAAAGTCTCAATTGCAAACTCGTTTCCAATATAATATTAATATTTTACTTGATGGTAAGTCCACGCGTTAGAACGTAATCGATAATTCTTTTCTAGAAAAAAATCTGCTCAAGGAAACAACATAGAGTTTCTAGGCTCACTACCGAGTACGACTTTAATGTAAAAACTTCATTTGCAGACTCGCTTTCACTGTGATATCAAAATTTTACGTGGTAGTCGGCCCACACGCGAACACAAAGTCAACGAATTTTTCATAAAAGACATTTGAACGAGTTATGGCAACAATGCAGTGAGTTCCCAGGCTCGCTGACTATGAATTTTCGTTTAAAGTGTCAATTGCGAACTTGTTTCCGAAATAATAAAGAAATTTTACCTGATGATCTGTCCACATGTAAAAACATCATCAACGATTCGACTGTGGATAACAATTATCTGTTTATAGCAGCAACATAGAGTTTCTAGGCTCACTACGTATGACTTTAATGTTAAAACTTCATTTGCAAACGGGTTTTCACTACAATATCAAAATTTTACCTGATGGTCGGTCCACACGTGTAAACAACATCAATGATTAATGTTTCAATTGCAAACTTGTTTCCAATATAATATAAAGATTTTATCTGATGATCTGTCCACATGTGAGAATATCATCGACGATTCAATTATGGAAAACAATTAGCTGTTTACGCCAACAACGTAGAGTTTCCAAGCTCACCACCTATGACTTTGATGTAAAAATTTCAGTTCCAAACTCGTTTTCACTATAAAAAACGATTTGTACCTGGTGGTCGGTCCACACGTATAATCAACATCGACGGATTTTTCATAAAAGATAATTTACGAGTTATGGCAATAATACAGTGAGTCCTTAGGCTCAATGAGAATGATTTCACGTTTAAAGTTTCAATTAGAAACTTGTTTCCAAATTAATATAAAAGTGTTATCTGTGAGAACATCATCGATTATTATTTTATGAAAAACAATACGAAGAAAATGATTTTGTATCCCAACAAATGTTTCGATATTTTTTAAATGATGTGATGATAAATTGATATAATGACAACAAACGCATTGGTTGTCGCTTATGTTACCGCAGCAAAACCGTTTTCTACGTGAACTGGCATCTTAGTTTAAAAATTGTTGAATCCCCATTTATAGTTGGAATATCTGCGATAAGTGAGACGCATCTTCAGGCCCTGACAACACAATGAAAAGAAGAAGCAAAGATTCGAGTGGCTCCTTTCATGACTGAAAAAAAAACCGTGAGGCACGTAGTAGAATCGGTCCATCATTGCCTTACGTGTGGCCTTGCAACTTCACGAACGGGTCCGATAAGTCTGCTTAGTCTCAGAGTCCCAACAGATGCCCCTCGGCAGCAATTTGTCACATTGCCTCCCGGCCCTAAAATGCACTCTTGTGCGTATCGCTGGACTGGGTGGCCCATCGAAAACCAACAGTCATTTTAAAAAAAACTACATGTACTCTCACCCATGCACGATAATCTCGAGTTGCACCACTTGTTTTTACACGTTTCTGGTAAGCTACTCGAGCTTTATGCGACTACCTATGTGTTGAGGTGCTGATATACGCGCGCATATCTAATAAATTGTCATATTTGAAGAGATTGCGGGGGAACCATCTGGTATCTGGCAGTTCGCGCCAAGTACTTACAGCTAGGCCGTACAGAAATGCTCTCCGGGCCTCTTAAACAGCAACGTTATGTATACATACTCGTCTGCTGACCCACAATAACAAATTATTTAGCTCAAAAGTAGAGTCTTGCTTCGATAATTATTCTGTTAAATTCGATAGAAAGATTTCCAAAATTTTTTGTCATTGGCAAACTACAGCGAGTGTACCTTATTAAGGATTTGAGGAAGGACTCATTTATAAAATCGAACTCTACCAATGGTAAACCAGCTGAGAAGCTTTTCACGCGTCCTTTCACGACACTCGAGTTTTGTATATACGAGCTAAATTATTCACTCCTCGCATTTGGAACGCGCATGAGTTTGTTTATATTTTAATTTTTTAGCTATCCTAAGTGTCAGGAATATAAACATTCGACGTTTTTCTTGACGAAGGACAACACATCAGTGTACTTACAAATCTCTCCGAATTCAAAGGATTAAATAAAAGTTAAGTTAAGCTTAAATTAATTTTTATAACTCCTGTTTCTCGTTTTATTTCTTTTTTTTTATTCTTACAAATCCTCCGCTCACCTATTTATATCGCAAGGCTATCAGAAAAATCTTATCGCTCTGTGCAAACTTTAGAAGTAGAAACGAGACGTGTGCCTCCGTGTCGCTCGCTCAAGTTTCTCAGCCGACTTTGATGATTTTGCGGAAAGCTTCTTTTCCCAGAACGAATTCTGTACTCGGCCTATGTATATAAACTATATTACAGTTGGGATACATTCATACGCCGACGTTCGTATTGCCCGATGTTTATCCCGCGGTGTACGTGTGTCATAAAGAGAAAGAACGCGCGGCGTATATGCTGCCGTGCTCGATCATGACAAGAAAGCAGATCCTCTTATCGAGAGATAAGCGACTGGGCTCCCGTTCCGCACTCGATCTATTTTTTTCTTTCTTTCTATCAACTAGATTCACTTCTCGGTAGTGACCGATTCGACGTAAAGCATCGACAGTTGAATCCCACTTTTCGTCTTACCGCGTAACATTCATTTGCACGTAATTATTATAATTTTTTTAATTATTATATTAATACTAGAATTATTAACATTATTTTTAATTCAATGATAAAATATATCAAATGTAAAAACTGATAAATAAATTATGTTATTTCCAACAAAATTTATTATTTTTGCATCTTTATAGACGAATATTTGTTTTCATAAAAAAAAGTTGAAATTTAAATGTCAGGGAAGGCAAAATACTTCAAAGCGTTCAGATATTAGATTTGGAAAAAAATTAATGGATTGATGGCTTTTAAAATTCAAAACTCTGTATTTTATAACTTAAGTTCAGCTCTATTGATTGAGATGAAATTTAGTACGCAAGTAGAGCAGTTGCACTGTATAATTTAATATAATTCACGCATTACTTGAAACATTAGATTTTGGCTTTCGAAAAAAATTGTGTTAACCCTCTACCTCGTGCAAATTTTGAGTTAAATCCGGCACAAAGTTTATATAGAAATTTATTAACACCAAACAAACGTTAGTATTCAATTTGGTGAAAATCGTTGGAGAGATCGTCAATACAGGATTTCTTGAAGATTAAAATTTTTCGAATTTTAATAAACACGAGTATCAAGACAATTCACAACACCGAATGCTTTGGTTAATTATGGCGGCTTCTTAGGTGTTCTTTCCCGTTTCCTAAAACTCGGAGCTCGTGGTTATAGAAAGTCAGAAATTGTTCCTTCAAATGTTTAAAAAACAAAGTTCACTTTGCAACTTTTTTTTCAACATTTGAAGTAACATTGAATCTTACACATATTTTTCTCATTTTAAAAATGTATTCACAGTGTACATAGCTTCCTTCATAAACGTCAAAATTGAATAACGTACTTTCTCACACAGAGGAAGCTATGTGCACTGTAAAACGGAAAAAAAAAATAAAAATGCGCATAACTACTTTGAGTTAAAAAAATTAATATTATTCGTAAAATTTTGAATAATTACATTTTTAATCGTACTTGGCAAGTATTTGAAAATGAAGTGGTACGCTTCTGTAGTTAAAAAGATCGGTGAACACATATATCTGAGATTAGTGCGAGGAACTCGAGCTGCTGAAAAACCGAGAGTGTCGAGAGGGCCTATATACGGACAAGCTGTGGACCTCTTCGTTGTATTGTATACAACCCGCATACGGCGTGAAATAACTTTGGTAACTAATCGTCCGCTCACGCGCCTCTTCGCGCGCTCTCTAGGCTCTATACTCTCTCGTGGCTCGGCAACGTGAAACCTTTATCCGCAGGCTAATCTAAACGAGCGATCGTCTCTGCTCTCGACACTCTCGAGTGGCTCTGCCACCCCTCTGCCCTCTTGGCCCTCTTTTCTACCGCTGCTTCGTATTATACTATGCAACGTCTGTGGTTGCTGCTGCCAGATTTCTCGACTCGAATTTCTTCCAAATCTCGAAACTATTTATTCATTCCCTTTTTGTTTCGAGAGGACACTTTTACGAGGAATGTATCGGTTCTCGTTGTCCAGCTCAAAGTCTAGTAGAAAAAAATTTATTAAAAACATTTTTAACGAAATCATTATTGAATTAAAAAAAAAAATTAATAATAAGTTCTTATTATTTATTTATTTATTACTTTAAGCAACGGCGTGTGGTAGAATAAAACAACCCGGATGACAACGACTACTGTTTTATACAGTTGAGCTTACGTTTTGTATTCGAGTCAATATTTTCCGCTTTTTTCCTTTGCCCTTTCGACGAGTATCGTTTCTACCTGAATAATAAAAAAAATTTAAAAAAAAAAAAAAGTGTTCGAGAGACCCAGAGACCCATAGAAATTTGTCGAGAAAAAAAAGTATTTTTATTTCATTTTAGGAATATAGTGTGGTCAATAAAAAAATAAAAAGTGTTTTGGAGGGTTATTTTTTACCGTTTCTGGGCTCGTGTCTCGATCGTCACTCGTGGAGCTCTCGCCTTCGAGGAGTCAAGGGTCGAAAGTGTGCCTCTAGTTCTCGGGCGCAGTCGCGGAGTCTCAGGCACACAGGATTTCCGGTACAACCTTTGTGCAAATTTGATTAACTATCGTCACGACGACGAGAGACAACGTCACGGGAAAAACATCCTCTTAACACTGCGACAGCTCGATCCCAGCGTTGAGTTATTTCGTGGAAGATACCAGCAGCCCACCCGGACTAAAACAATATTCAATATTTTAAGGACAAATATTCGCGGCTACGACTTTCTAAGCCTTACACTCTCTTCAACGGATCAGGAATTTCCCCGTTTCGTAATCTCTCTATCGTCACGTAATCCCTTGTTGCCAGAATTTAATAAAATTTCACTTTATTAAATAAATTTACAATAATTATTATGATAATAAATACTTGTCCGTGATAGAAATAATTAAAAAAAGTATCTTTAAGTTACTAGAACGATTGAAATAATCAAGACGTATCGATAATATTATTATTATTATAATGAATATTCGAATAACTCGTTGATAAAATATTTTAAGAATTTTGTACGAATGTAGTTGAATTTGTTAAGGGATACGAAAAATTGTAAAATAAAAGTGAGCTCGAGGTAAAAGGAAGAACATAAGAAAGAGCTTTTCCGTTTGCTACTGCGTACAGTCGTAAATATAATAAACATAAAAGCATCAACCATTGTTTGGCGGATTTGGAAGTAAAAACCCGTCCAAATGTTGTGTCGAAGAGCGCAAAAGGACGCGACAAGCAGAACTTTCCGTTGTATGTAGTTACCGCGTGCAAACGTGTAACGTACTGACGGACCCGCTCAGTCCTATACTCACAAATAAAGCGTAGCAATACAGCAGTTTATTCGTGTTTGGCTTGTGCTTATATTATATGCATACAATCGACGACTGTACCAACGTCTCGAGAGCCACGATAATACTACATTTTTCACATATAACAAAATTGTATATATTTTATATATCAACATAAGAAACATTCCAGGAATTTCAAACTTGCCATTAGAATTTCAATGGAAAAACCTATAATCTTGGTGAAAAAATGATAAACTTTTTAAATAATACTTTATTTTGTAATTTTTTTGATAAATATTCTTGATTTTGCGACAAAAATTCGTGGCCAGTGGTCGATACATCAATTCTGAAATAAAAATGGTTTTTTTTTAAATATTCTTCATTCTCTCGGTAATTGTTCAAGTTTAACAATAACGTTTGTTTCATTAGATTACAATTATTTTTCATTTTCTTATAATTTCTTAAAGTCGGAAAAGACCATTTTTTAAACTTTATTTTTATTTTTAGAGAATTAAAGTTCTCTTTCACGTACATAGATATCATATTAATAAATAGAGTGCTTCGAAGCTTAAACAAGTACCGACTCGAACTAAACTAATAGTCGAGTACAATTTTTGTGGATATGGATCATGGAATGTCAAAAGCGAAACCATCTTTGGTAAAAATTCGATCGACCGAAAAATA
Source organism: Cylloceria caligata (assembly GCA_963942595.1). Classification (NCBI taxonomy): domain Eukaryota; kingdom Metazoa; phylum Arthropoda; class Insecta; order Hymenoptera; family Ichneumonidae; genus Cylloceria; species Cylloceria caligata. The sequence continues at coordinate 17,628,259 of OZ012705.1, forward strand.
CATTGTAACAACTATGGACTGCTCTTAATAAACAAAATTTTATCTTCAAGAAATTCTTTATTCTCTCAGTAATTGATCAAGTTTAACAATAACGTTTGTTTCATTAGATTACAATTATTTTTCGATTTCTTACAATTTTTTAACATTTTTTTTTTCATTTTCAAAGAAATTAAGTTCTCTTTTACGAACATAGATATCCTATTAACAAATAGAGTGCTTCGAAACTTAATCAAGTGTCGACTTGAACCAAGCTAAAAGTCCAGTGCAATTTTTGTGGATATGGATCAATGAATGTAAAAAGCTAAAATATCGATGATAAAAATACGATTAACCGAAAAATACATTATATCAATTGTGGGTCACTCATTATAACAAAAAATATACTCCTGCCATTTATTTCCTACTAAAGAAATAAATAAATAAAATGAATTTTGCTTGATACCATAGTCATGAATAATCGTGTCGATTTAACCGTCATAGAAAAGCATTTATTATGACATTCCTACCACACTTTCGAGTATTATCCCAAAAAATAATCGTAGTAGCTTCGGCTTCTACCAGGCAATCGAAAAATTGGGTCAGTAGCTTTAAACGAGAATTGTCAAATTTTATTGTTGGCAATCAAGTTTTAAAACGAGAGCATAGTATGCATATATATATATATACTATATATATATTTATATATACATATGTATGTACACAGTATTTAGTAGTGTTAGCAATTACTACATTTTACCTCTCGATCCCAAGTGAATTTCCATGAAAATTCTGTCATATTCTCGGGATAGTTTGGCATATCTAAGTTCCGGATTCTTTTATTATACTTCCTCGACTATACCCATGCAAAACGGACTCGGTCTCATTGGATAGTTCTACGATGACCTCGTCGATATTTCGTGCCTAACGTGATTGTAACCCGTTATTGCCACGAGGTCTCGTTTAACGGCCCAAGCTACGACATAAACGGTGACGAACTCGTCTTACAACAAAAGGCTTCAGGTAGCGGTTCAGCCGCTTTCAACTCTTTTCGCAAATGTAGCTCTCTAGGTCCTCGTTTATTGCGCGTTTCGAAGTTTCAGTATATAGTTTGAAACCCTCACTGAAAAACTAAAATGAAGAATGCAATTCTACTATATTTAATATATTATTGTTATTATTACTATTATATATATGTATAAATATATAATTAAAATGTTTTTAAATTTATTATATTGCGATATTCGAATTTTTTAAAGCTACGGATGACGTGAAACATTCAAGTCGGTATTTCCATCTCCGTATCCCTAAACACCTATATATATATAAGCGTTTCGTTGTGCACATATAGGCGATGTATAAAGGCCAGGCTCATGTCAAGAAGCGATAGCGGTGCCTTTGATGTACGCGTCGCGTTTCCAGTTGTCGCATGCAGCAGGCTGGACGAATAGCCCCCGTGTGTATCTCTGCTTCCCTCTCTCTCTTCCTTTTTTTTTCTCTTGAGTATCTTACCGCACCTCAATGCGGCAGCAACAACGTCTACGAGGACAGCTCGTCATCGGACGAACCGTGTTTGTCGCGTCAGCTAAGATTCGTATAGACGACGAAGACGACGACGATTCTACGAACGAGCTGCGATTTCCTCAACGAAAAATCTCTTCCGGTTTGAGTAATTGTCACTGGAACAAGAGTTCATAGATTTCTACCAGGAATAGCAATCGACTTGACAAGCAATTCGTCACCAAACGATTAGCCGGGCTCTTGATCTTACATTGAAATTGATATTACGATTATATTCGAATAAAGATTAATGAAAGGCGAAACGTTCATGCGCGTGAGATTAATAGAACTAAATGAGGATTCACAGAGGCATGAGATATATAGAAACAACTAATGTGTGAAAGCATCGAGGCTTCGCCTTACCTTAAGATGTATTTTATTTATAAGGAAATTCAATTTACAAAATTATATTAATCATTTGTTTCATTTTCTATAATTTTTTTCTTTCTTTTTGATAAAAAGGATAAACCAAGAAGATTATAATTCAGAGAGATTGTTTTTTAGTGACGAAGGAGATGCGCAAGCGCACAATAAGAAGGAAAAAAACGTAGAAGGGTTCGTTTGATGGCTACAATGAAGCTAGAAAATGGATTGAGCCCCTTATTTAAGCGGAGCTGCGAGTCTTTGTACGCCAAAAACAATTTCCCGAAATTATGAAGCATCGCGGTACACGGCGTATATGACGCAAAGTTGTTATCATTTTTCACCACGCTCTTAGCTACAAACAGAAAATACATTGTCGATAGAACGATCTACGGAATTGTTAAAAAATTTCTATATACGAAGTATGAAAGACAAGTGATACGAAGCAGTTAGTTAAGTTTATCTCTAGTAAGTCCAGCCCGCAGGTGACGCGCAGTCTGCCATAAATTCGATAAGTCGTCATTTTTTTTCTTCTTAACGTTTAACGATCCTTACCACACTCGTGTACTATGAAACTCGTAAACGACTGCGATAACGATAACGATTTACTGAGTAATAAAATCGTGAAGCGAAGTTTCGCGTTAAAATTTATATTTAGAGCGTTGAATAAATGGCGTACGCGAAGCGAACATCAGCCATTGTTACATATAATTCCATCAACCCTTAGCGTAGTAGATAGGGGGTGTGGTTAACCACACGAGGAAGGGGACTTTCCTAACGTCTGATTCTACTAAAACTGAATTTCAATAACCTCCATTAAAAAAAAAAAACGATATCGTAATATGAAAAATATTTAATTTCAAGTCAAATAACATGGCCAGCATAGTTAACCGTTATTTAATATATGCTAACCGTATTAATTATTATCAATATGGTTAATATAATCGTATTTTCGTATATAGTCATCGCTAATAAAATTGACATGATTAATATTATAGCAAAGTCGCATATAACGGTGGTTAATACGGTTAATATAACAATATTAGCCAACTTCATAGAGTCAATATACCACTCTAAATTGTAAACAAAAATAGTCCTTTAGAAATTTATCAAACGATAGAAAATCGAATTTTAATCGTCAATCCAGAATCCCGTCAGTATCTACGTGAATCCGTTGATATTTCGCACGGCTATTCGTATCCGAGCCGTATAGACAAGACTCCTGCGTATATTTATAAACATATCCATAGCTCTCTCGGGAGGATGGTCGCCCTGTGCCCTTTGACGTTATCGAGAGGTAATCTGAATCTGTACTATATGTCGCTGGAGGCTGCGGAGAGTGCAAACCGAGCTATCTCGCTCCTTTGACGGCGCGTTCCACTAACGTGGCAACGGGTGGACCTATTATCGTCCGGGCGCTATTATATAGTCAATGTCGAAGGGGATCGGGCTCGTGGCCAACGCGCAAGTGTCATGCCACTCCTGACTGGGGGTTGGTTGCCTGGAAGCTGGGAAGGAAGCCTCGTCGACGTGCCTTGTTTGCAAGGAAGCTACCAACACCCTTCAACACTCAATATACATATATACGTGTACTTGCAATTGTAAATGTATGCCCGTCAGCAGTGGCTGCGATGAAAGATCGTTGACGTTCACCGAGGGGTACGACAGACGCTTCTTGCATCCCCCGCACACGACCACCGTCGACTGTGAACCAACGCTGGTTGGCTGCTTCCGGCGTGTGCCTTATCCATGAGGAAGCTACTACCATGCTTATACTTGCAAGGCATTGAAGCCAGGGCTATGCGGATCTTATTATCAAGGATTTCTAATGAATATCATGATTCGATTAGTCCGGATTTGCTTCATTTAGATATAAACCAAATGTTAAGATATTTGTTACGGGTAATATCAGTTTTCAACCCTTTTTCGTTTATCTTCGAAATGCTAAACTTTGTTAAGCATCGGTTGAAGGATAATTTGAATTCTTATTAAAAATGTCTAAATAGAACTTGTTCGAAGCACAATAAGACTATCTTAGTCCCTGTTGTAGAATTTTTAAAAAGCCGGAATGGACCAACCTAGCGTCACTTTTAAATCGGGGAATCCCCCGGGCTGTAGTTATAATCGAATCTTAAGGAAACTTTGATTTTACTGAGTTTAATTTACTTACAGAGTAAATTACAGGGTTAACTCCATTACCAAGTACGTAATTTTGCGTTTCGAACTCCTGAATTACTTTTTCGAAAGAAATGTACCATTGTTAGTCTTATGTGACCCTCAATGACCCAATGTCTGCGACCCATGATCCACCACGGGGGATTCGGTTTCTTGCAGTGGCTCGATGCGCAGCGTAGGTGGTCGTTTTCTGCTATCAGTGGCCGGTTCTCTCGATGGGGTAGCAAGGGAGACGCAGGAAGCAAAAGCAGTACGAAACGTTCACGACACTAAAGTGGGCTCCGATCCGGAAGCCCCGCCCCTGTGGAAGTCACCGCCAACCGGGAGCTTAACTTAGCTAACGGTAGGAGGAGCCGTCGTACCTCGTCCACTGTAGTATTCTATCTCTCCCTGCCTCTTTCCTCCGGGCAAGCAGGTACAACCACCGAACAAGAAATGTGCCTGTGCCTGTTCAGCCAACAACTAAGACTCTTCAGTATCGCCCCGAACTTCGAGCGAAGTGTTTCTTGTTTCTTGTTTTTTCGCTCTTCACCGGAGCCAACGATAATTCTCGTTAAGCCTTAAAGACCATTGATATTCATGAACATTATTTTCAAACGTGTTATGTTAAAGCAACATTGACCACGTGTCCTCGTGCCGAATAGTGTTTTTGGTGCCCCCAACGACTCGTGTGTCAGGTTGACGACAAAATTGGGATTTTTGCCGGTGTTCTTCATCGTTCATCGACAAAAATAACGTAAACAAGGTGATTGTTGAGATTAGAGGAGTCTCAAAATGATGACAATGGCTTCCAAAGTGGAGCTCCTTACGCCGCCTCACACTCCTCCATCAGTTTCCGCTTACGAGAGAACTCGTTTGCGACCCCACGAGATTCACGTGTTGAGCCCACAATCTGCCAGGTGGATGTCCGCTCAGCAGCCTCAACAGCAACATCAACATCCGCACGTGCAACCTCCGCATCCGCAACATCCCGCAGCGGCCGGTCCCGGAGGTTATCACGCGGCTATTCTCGACCATTGGATAAGAGGAGCAGCCCTTCTTGCGGCAAGAGGTTGCTGTCCTCAACAGGCGAACCCGGGTGCGCCACCCCATCACGGATCCCCCCGGAGCCATCCTTTTCTACGTCAAGGTTTGCCCGTTCCACCGCCCGCATCTTTTCTCACCAGAAGGCTTCCCGGACAGCGACCGAAGAAACAGTTTATCTGCAAATTTTGCAATCGTCAGTTCACCAAATCCTACAATCTTCTCATTCACGAAAGAACTCATACGGACGAGAGGCCGTACTCTTGTGACATTTGCGGAAAGGCATTCCGTCGTCAAGACCATCTGAGGGATCACCGGTAAGAATCTTCTTTACGTCATCACACTTAATTGCTTTTCATTCTATTCATTTATCGATATCTTGCACTGCCCCACTTTCAAAAAATTCATATTTCACTCAGATTTCATTTGCATATAAACACACTATCACTGAATTGTCATAAACTTCTTATCATTATACGTATTTTTGATTTTTAAAAATTCCCTTTTACGTTGTTCATAATTAATAATGCAATTTATTTGTGATAGTATTATTAAAATCTACATCTATATCTCTAAAATTCGTCTTTCTTATTTGACCTTATTTATTTCTCGTGTATGATCATGTTGACAATTTTGTTTTTAACTCCTTCTTCCTTGTCAATTCCAGGTACATTCATAGTAAAGAGAAGCCATTCAAGTGCGGTGAATGCGGCAAGGGATTTTGCCAGAGCCGAACCCTCGCTGTTCACAAGATTCTTCACATGGAGGAATCTCCGCACAAGTGTCCAATTTGCGCGAGAAGTTTTAATCAGCGAAGCAATCTCAAGACTCATCTTTTGACGCACACCGATGTACCTCAGGATCTCAGGGTAGAAGGTCAACAAATGAGTTCGCAACAACCTCAAAGACGTGAAACTTCCGTTCATCTCACGAGTCCTATCGGGAAGAGCGCAAACGTACCGAAATTAGGTTTCAGTATAGAGGACATTATGAGACGTTAAAATATTTTGCATAATTATCGATTAGTTTGGTAGATTTTCCGGAAATTCAAAGCTGGAAAAAAGCTTAAAAAAAATTGTATAGTAGCCACTGAGTATTGGGAATACATCTGGAATTGGCCATACATATTGTATTGCAAATACTTTTTATATTGACAATACTTTTTGTATTGACAATACAACGTATTGGGAATAATTTGTGTATGAGCAGAGCACAGTATTGACAATTTTCGACCGGATATCCAGCTATTTAAAAGTCCAATCGTTAGTCAGCATCGAAAATAATTACGAAACGCTGAGAAATACCATTAATTTCTCAACACTCTTGTTCCTAAGCGCGTTTAAATAATCAAAGGCGTAAATGTATAATATATATCTCGGTTCTCTCTCGTCGTTACGAGAAAAAAGAAGGTAGAAAAGACTGGAATATCCGGACTCGGAAGGTATCTCGTAATTTAGAGAGCGGATATCTCGACTAAAAATTAAGGATACCCCGATCAGATAAGGGAAAAAGCGTATACGAGAGAGCTTGTTCCTCTTTTGCTTCGTATTTCTTGGTTCTTCTTCGTCTTCCTCTTCCTCGCATCTCGACGTGCGAGGTGCCTCGTTTTTCCAGTGACCTGTAAATAGTAACCCGTGGACCCGACGCGTCGGATGTCCTGTTAGCGACGGACCACCCACGCTAACGTGTGTACATAGATATACCTTTCTACGTAGATCTCAAATGTTTTCTTTCTTTTTTAATTCTTCTTCTCTTTGAGACTGCCAACAGTGGATTTGAGAGGTTCCTGATAACGCGAGGCGTGTGTTTCCATTCATTTTAAATTGGTGTAAATAGCGTAGTTAATGAATCATAGACAGTTCGTGTATATATTATACGTAATGTTAGGAATGTATAGTATTGTGCGATAATGCAAACGAGCATTAAGGCTACTTAATTTTGTTTTTTTTTTATTCTCGTGTACTATGGATATGTATGACAGTGTCTGTTGTCGTTGTCGTAGCCTCTTAACGCAGTACCTAAGCACAGCAGTTACCGATCGTTGCCAAAGTGCACATTTTTTTTGAAATACCAAAAAATATTATAGCGCTTTATTTAATAATTAAAAAAGCGTTAGCGAATAATTTATTATTATTATTATTATTATTATATATGTATATTGTCCTAGTCGACTGTGTAGTGTAAACAGATTTGTTATTATTATTATTATCATTATTAATGACTGGGATTTAAGGTAAACAAGAGACGAGATTGTGTAATAAACATATCCGTTAAAAGTGACTCAAGAATAATTCTTTCGTGTTCAATTAATCATCGATGAAATGAAAAGTCATTTCCATCATCGGAGCTTCCATTGAATTCTCTAAACGTATTTATCTCGGTTGATTTCCACGTGAACCGACGCGAGAGAAAATGTTGATGAAGAAACGATTTTTCAAAGAGATTTGCTCTTTGTCGAAAGAAACGAGAAACCGATCGGGAGAAGCAACACGAGCGGCGGACCTCCCGCTGGTCTGTCGGATCATCAAGTTTTTACTCTCATAGTCAATTGTGTTTTTAGCACACAATTATTTCTTTCAGCGGTGCAATGGAACGGATGCTAGAACGAGCGATAGTTAGCAGTGTGCTCTCCGCTTCCATTAATTTCAAATCGCTAAAGGCTACGAAAATGATGCGATTGTTCAAACAAACACAACCTGTGCATTGTTACAAGTATTGCTACGTTGGAATAACTCGTTCTTATAACAATTCGACAACTCCATCAATCCAAAAAGTATGTCAACGTATTGACAATTCTATCTACATTTTTACTTGCAATTTTTCAATTGAACGTACAATTTCACAATTTTATCTGCAATCCTACAATCAAATATACAATTCTCCAAATAAATCTTTGATTTTCAATATATTATTTAGAATTGCATGAAAAATATCAAACAAAATTGAATATTGCTGTTATAAAAAAGTAGTCAATCGAGACGAAGATTCCCCGGAGCTGTTTCTGCGGTCAGCCAAGTTACTTTCTTTCTTTTCCTAACGACATAATTGTCGCGGATGTCGAGAACCGATCATCTCGGCGCAAAACTTCTTTATACTTTTTTTTTTTTCTTCTAAATATGGAATTCTTGTGGCTGCCGCGTAGCACCTACGCGTTATATTGCTCTGGGAACCAGGTAGCTGGAATCGTTCCGCAGTTACCCCTCTCTCGTCCGGTGGAACGCCAAACGGTTTAATTACAATAATCAGAGCCCCGAGAACTCGCTCTAGCTAGCGAAAAAATCAAGACAAGGATACACAGAGGACAGAGGGAAAGGTAATCGCAGACTAATTCGGTGCGAGAATAGGGGACAATGAAAAGTTTGTAGGATTCAGAGGTGTACGAGCACCTTTTTTCGAACGAGGGGGTGTTACGCGCGCAAAATGTTACGATTTTGTAGCATTTATAATCAAACGTTTCTTTTGTTCACGCACCGAACTTAATATTACGAAATATTCTTATTTCAGTGAAGCCTCCCTTTAAAATAACAATTATTAAATAAACATTTTTGGCAAGAGTCACATAGTTTTACCTTCCAGAACATAAGAATTATTTTGTTATTGTATACTAAACATTTTCTACACGAGCGAGGCTTCTTGGCCTTGTAAATTGATGTAAAATTGCAGCTGTAATCGTAGATCTGTCGTTAAGATTGTAAAATTCGCGACAAAATTGTAGTACGCACGAGATTATTTTCAAATGGAATTGTAAACTATCTTCTTATTAAATAAGATCTGTACATTTACAGTTCGTGGCGATGAGCCTGTAGCAGATACAAACTCCTCTGAGTCTCGAGAACGAAAAAAATAAATTGATAAATAAATAAAAATGAATAAATAAAACAAGGGCGTCCGTAGAAAAGTAGGCGGTAGAATTGTAAGGCTAGCTGATGGGCGAGCAACTCCTGGAATTCGACCTCCGGGCAGTTCTGTGGGACCGGGATCCGAAGGTCGTGGCCGCTCGGTAACCCTTAGATAAGGCCCACGCCCTAATGAGAGGGTACACACATGGCTGGCTGAACGGAGCTCGCGAGTACCTTGCCGCGTGACCGCACCTCGCCAATCTAATCCAGTCGTGCACAAGCCTTATACCATCCGGGGCTCACCTCTATGGTTAAAGTTTTAGAACGGACCAATGTTTTTTCCGCGCGACTTTTCGAGGGTGCAACGAGCGATCGCTCGCAAGTCGGGCCCCTCGGGACATTCTTCGACTTTGCTTCCCACACCCCCTAAATCCCGTGCACTGAAATATCCCCGGGCACCTTACGAAGCATCATTGTAGCGCAGTCAAAGTCATCTTTGTGTATATAGATGCCTGAACGACGAACTCGCGGTTGTGAATCCGTATTTCTACACGTTACGGCGGCTAAAGTAGCTTTAATCAAAGCCGTCATTGGGTCAAACTCAGAATTTTACTTTTAATTCTACAGTTCGAAAGTCAAATTTAAAACGATAGATTGAGTCACGAAGTACCAGGTTCGATTATACGTTTGATTCTACATTTCCAAATTCGATTTAATACTTTTGCGGTCATGAAATAAACCAAGTATTTCAGTGTTGTTATTCAATTAGGAAACAGTTATGAGAGACAAATTAAAGATCAAATATTTAGAATTCAACCGATATTCATCTACCTCGTTCTTTAATCCTAAAATTATATTTTTCACGGCAACGGTGAATTTTTTGTGAGAAAATAATGCGTCACGGGATAAATTCTTTTTCGACGTATTGAGGTTTACTGATTTTAACAAAAATGGGGAGAGGGGGAGGGGGTCGATCCCGATGTTGCGAGGATACGCGTATACAGACTAGGTGGCGTGGAACTGTTGGTAATATTAGCCGCGGGGCCCGTGGCCTGTGGTTAGGGCGGTCCCCGGGCCGTTTTTTGCGACTGGCAATTAGGTAAACGTCCGCGCGCACCGCGATGTGTTTCATATTGTAGACACATTCTCCGCTCACTCTCTTCCACAGCTCTCTGGGACTCAAAACTCTCGGCTCTTAGCTCCCTTCGAATACCGCAGAGCTATTATTTAGTAGTATAGTTTAAAGACAAGCGAGCGCGAATGTCGAAACTCGGAACCCGCGGGAGAGGGTTAAAGGGCTTTTTGGGATGGTCGCCACGGTCAGTTCACAAGGGAGAGACTCCTGGCGCTACTACCCGATACTTTTTAAACGCCGCTAATTCGTAGTTAACTCGGGAGCGGCAACGGTCCCGGTCTACCACCGAAGACCTTTCTTAATTTCTTTTCCCCGGAAATAAAAATAAAGAATAATAAAATAAAAACCGGTGGTAACCATTTTTTTTTGTTATCTTTGCAGAATCACTTGGCAATCGAGTGCAAACATTTTAGGATTTAAATAGAAATGTTATTTCCTGCTTACCAAGCTTATAAGGGTGCGAGGCTTAAACAATTTAAGGGGGTGAAGGTAGAAATATGCGTTACCGAGGACTGGTAATTCGCGGTCTTGCCGACAGCGACCTCAGTGGTTTCGTTGTATTTAGTAGCTGCATGCTATCACACACACAACATAAAATCCAACTCTCTCTCTCTCTCTCTCTCTCTCTCCGCAGCCCACCGCTCCTCTCGCCACTAACTCGCAAGACGCTTGCCTGTATTCTAAACTCGTTTCAATAGGTTCACCGACTGACCTCAGCCCTCTCCCGTCGCGCTATTGCTTCACCCGCCAGATGCTGCCATCTGGCGAAAAACCAGTTGACCCTGAAGACGGAATACCAATGAGACTTAAGGCGCTCTACAAATGTATTACATTGACAATGAAAAATCTTTTACATATAGTTAATATATCATATTATCAATAGATTAAAAACATTTGTTGTAAATAAACAAAATTGACATCTTATCGTGAAAGTATCTGTTGATTTGACAAAGTAATAATAATAATAATAATAATAATAATGTGTAAATGTTATTTTTGTACATTTTTGTACAAATCTGTTTGAGTAATTACAAAATAACAACAATAGTAATTAATAATATATTATTATTATTACGCCTAAGAAATGTTTGTAAGAAACAAGAATGAAAAATGTAATTTATTTTGTTTTTTTTTTTGTAAAAATATTATCGATAAAATTTTTCCATCTTTTTAACTAGATTTATCTTAATTATTGTTAAATAAACGATAATGCTGTCAACAGAATGAAAATCGTGATAAAGATTATTGCAATAACGAATTATTGATTATCCATTAACATTTCATTTATTAATTGTCTCTGTTCTTATGAGTATTTTCCAACGTCCAACAGACAAATCTTTTTTTTCCAGCTCATTAAACCGATTAGATGAATAATTTGCAAGCGTTCGAACGCGTACCAACGACGTACCACGTCTACAAACGTTCGAGCGCAATGGACGTAACTACACACCCGTAGATTACGGCCTCGTAACTCATCCGAGCCGAGACAGTGATCGTCAGTTAGTTCGCTTGTAATGGATCGTTACTCGTATCCGCGAGCGCGGTAATAATCAATTGGGTGATCGTCGAAAATGGTGCGAAGAACAACTCGACGGTAATCACTGTAGATCTGCAGGATCACAGCTAAGAAATTACTTATTTGTTGATAACTGACGAAAATAAAGAAAAATAAATATTGCTTCAATATTATTTTCATTCGCTATTTTTCTTACCTCTATTTATTCATTTTATTTTTTAATTACGTTTACGAATTGTATTTGCGGCGTACAACGAGAGCTGATGGATTAACGACAAAAAATTATTCAAGTGTTTTTCGTGTAGGGAAAAACATAATCGGTGTCTACGAGATATATCTCTATTCATGCACTTGTCCGCCTGATGAACCTTCAAGTTCGAGATGAAAAGTTCCTGCCATTCGCAAACTTGTCCATTCATCATGAACATATCATTGCTCACGAGACTATGTACTTGAAACTGTCGAAATGCAAGTAGTGAGACAGTTTGGTTACTTCCTCGTCGGAACAAGGACTCCCGTACAACTCTGCGATTTTTCTTATCACCCCAGGCAAATTTATTTTTATTTAATCGTAGAATAGTAAGAGGTTTGGTTGATGTCCAATAAAACTCCAGGTTTTAAATGTAAAAGGGATAAGATTAATTATCCAACATTTTCCGTATAATTTATTGATTTTGTTAGTGCAACCGTAAGATTGTAGAATAGCATACGAAAACGTGAAATTAAAGATGAAATTGTAGAATTGAAGGAGACATTTTTGGAGATATCATTGTAAAATTGAATATTATATTGTAGAATTGTGGATGAGATTGTAAGATTGTACATAAAGTCTAAGAGTTGTTAATGAGATTGTAAAAATATATATGTGCGAATGTAGAATTGTAGATTAAATACTAGGACTGTAGATAATGAAACTGTAGAATTGCAGATAAAATATTATAGGTGACGTGTTTCAATTGTTTACAGAATTAGGCTGGATCACTATTACCATACTCAGATCCTTCACAAAGAAATTCCAGATTAACAAAAACTCTCCGGTGTAACTCAGAACTTTTTTCCCGGCGTATTCAGACGATAGAATGAGACAACAACGTCCTTGGAATTTCTATTTACGTAGGAGACCCGCAATTCTTTAGTAAAAATCTTCTTATTATTCTTGTTTGGTCATAAACGATTAATAAGACAATATTGAATGAAACTTACAACCCACGTCCGGCAATCCAGGATGCAGTAGTTAAAAGGGGAGTCGGGATTTCAAAAAACCGAGGCGAGAGCACGATTTCTATAGGGATCGCTATTAGAGGAACTTTGTACATCAACCTCTTCAGTTCCTTCTTGTTCATTTCGGCATAATCGTCGAAGCTTCGATTAATAAATTTAATCTGCGAACAACAGACAGTTATCTAAACAAAAATTTCAGATGTCAAGTGAATACACAAATTTTTAAATGAGTAATCTCTCTGTTGCGCGCTTTTTTTGTTGCTTTCCGAGTAGTTGAGATCGTTATCGAGTAACCATACGCAGTTCCTATGATCTATAGTGCCTGCAGCACCATTAAATTATATAATTATCTAAAATGTCTACAATTCTATCAACAATTCGAAAAGTTTTGTCGGTATTTACTACAATTACTTCATCGAATTTACAATTTTATCGGTGAATCTACATTTCCACAAACAGTTTTTCGATTATACCTACAAACCTACAATTCCATCGATAATTCTACAATATTATCGACAATTCAACAATCTTATTCGCGATCATTTATTTCTATTGATAATTCTACTATTTTATCGGCGATTGTACTTTTCATCTAGCTATTCTACATATTATTACGTAGTAATAATAATAATAATAATAATAATAACAATAATAATAATAATAATAATAATAATAATAATAATAATAATAATAATAATAATAATAATAATAATAATAATAATAATAATAATAATAATAATAATAATAATAATAATAATAATAATAATAATAATAATAATAATAATAATAATGATGATGAGTTGCCTGATCTAGGAAATGTGATGATCCATCGATCCGTCGGTCTGACTTTGTTACGCCATATGCTTTTACCGTGTTCGGCATAGGCGTACAACATAAAGGATTTGTGCTCACCAACCTGGTACCAACCGAGTTGACGCTCGTTGTAATGCTTCATCAATTACTCCTTTTCATCCTCGTTCAGAAACTGATACTTTGTCGGTCTCTTCTCTATAATTTCTAAATAACACTGCAGGCAAGCTGTGAACTGTCGTGAAAAAATTCACGTCTGTTCAAACTCTTTTTCTATTATTGAAACACCGAAGCAATGGAACACTGCAACGTTCTGTAAAGTACATTTACACTCCAGCGAACGAACGAACAACTAATTATTCATTGAGTTGCACTTGCATCTACCGCGTTCTCTTGTGACACAAGTAATCCTACTAATGCTACTGAAATGCACCAAGTGCTATTAATATCGGTTTTATCAAAGTTATGTTCACTTCACAGTCTTTGTACTTTCGATCAGAAAACCTCGTCCTCTTGTAATTTTTATAATCCTACAAATGCAGCAAGTACTAATCAATATCTGTTTTATCGAAGTTATGCCCACTTCACAGTTTTTGTAACTTCGATATGAAAACCTCGTCCTCTTGTGACACTAATAATGCTACAAATGCATCAAGCGCTAATTAATATCAGTTTTATCAAAGTTATGTTCACTTCACAGTCTTTGTACTTTCGATCAGAAAACCTCGTCCTCTTGTAATTTTAATAATCCTACAAATGCAGCAATTACTAATCAATATCTGTTTTATCGAAGTTATGCCCACTTCACAGTTTTTGTAACTTCGATATGAAAACCTCGTCCTCTTGTGACACTAATAATGCTACAAATGCATCAAGCGTTAATTAATATCCGTTTTATCGAAATTATGCTCACGTCATAGTCTTTGTAGCTTCGACAAGAGAACCACGCTTTCAAGTCGTTACGTACCATCGCGATTGGTAATAACAAAGGAAGAAATTCTTTCATCCGAGCCACCCTCAAATTGAGAGACCATCGACGATAAACATCATTTGCAAAGTCGATTATTTTTTAAATAAGACCTAAGATATCTAATATACGTAGCAGATGATACAAAGATACCCTATGATAACTTCAAGGAAGAAAAAAATATGTAGAATTGTACACGGTATGCAGATCCACGTTTCTAAAGCGATACGAATATTTTAGAATTCATTTTTTTTCGTTATCAAATGTTAACTCGCACCATTCTCACTTGAAACATCTTTAAAGTCTACAGTTTACAGGTATATAATTAATTTCCTGATACATTGTTTTACATCGACATTTCTAAATCTGTAGAATTTTATAAAATGAGAAAAAAAAATGGTAACTTTAAGAATAATGAATTCATGAAAAAATTTCTTTATCAAAAAATACGTCCTCAATTCACATGATTAAAAAGTATATAAATTATTCACTGACTCAGTAATTTTTGTATTAAAAATGTCAAAAATGTACCTTATCATAAGTTCTTTGTCTTTTAAATTGTATTTTAAAGATGATTCGATTCTCTTAATTATTGAGAACTATAAGAGACGTTAGAGTGATCCTGAGCGAATCTGTTGAACATTGTGCGGATCCTTTTCGTGTCTCGGGGGTGGAACGGAATGGAACTACGTTTATATATATATATATATACACATATATAACCCCACCACGAAAGACTTCATGCCCCGGAGGCACGCGCACGCTAGCCACGGGGGATCCCCCTACAACTCGAAGCGAGTTGAACGCGCGCGCTTCCAGCAGTATTTTTTGTAACTCTCGGCGTACACCTCGAGAGATAGCTGGAAGGATGCGCTGCTCTGGCGTGCACGGGCGCGCGTTACGACGTTCCCTGTATCCATACGTCATAATTCATCGGGGGTACCGGCGCCCTCGCGAGCTTGTATCGGGTGCGCGGCTACAAGCAGCCGTAAGTTGGGTTGTATGGGCTGCCGGGTACTATAGCGCTCACACGCCAAGGTAGCTAGTAAACGGGAAATAACGACTTCATGGAGCGCCCAGTCGAAGCTCAGCCAATATATCCTAATATCTTGAAGTAAATTCCGCAAAAAGATTACCGTTAAATTCGTAATACAAGAGAATTTTGTCCTTTGTAAGAAAAGTCACATAAAAATTGTAGGTAAATGATGAAATATTATTAAAATCGAAATTAGATAGTACGTGTATTATTAAGAAGATATTGTTTCTTCATTCTTTGAATAATTTTTATTCTAATAAAAAGTGGTTCGATCTAAAATGTATTTAAAAAATAACCATAAAAAATGGAAGTAAAAATAAATTATTTAAATGCTAAAAAAACTATGAAACAGTCGATGCAACCTTAAATAATCGTCTAAAGTAAAAAAAAAAGCAAGCCACCATAAAAGTAATCACTCGGAGTATGGGGCGCGCGTTTGCACGTACGGCGAAACTTTGGGTAATGAAAGGGTCGAGTGTAGCAGCCGAGCGAGGGCGACGAGGAGGAAGAAGAAGAAGATGAAGAAGAAGATGAAGAAGAAGAAGAAGAAGAAGAAGAAGAAGAAGAAGAAGAAGAAGAAGAAGAAGGAAAAGAAAAGGAAGCAGGAGAAGAAGAAGATGGAGGAATTGTGAGTAAAGAGGAACGTTGGGTGGGTGGTGAAGAATTCGCGCGCGCGCGCGCTTCTCGACGAACGACGAAGAATATCGTCCTGTCCCAGTTTGCCAAAGCGAGGGGGAGAGAGAACTCTCAGAGTGATGCTTCTACTTCGTTTCTGCTCCTGATGCTGCCGCGGTCTCCTTACGAAGTAGATGGGTTTGGACGGGGGGGGGGGCGAAGAAGGGGTTAGTTGGGCGCGTGGGGCCACGCGCGTTCCCACGGTTCCGTGAGCCATATCGCCGCGATGCTGCTGCTGCACAGCCATCACCCAACCTTCCCTTTCGCCTTCCTTCAAAGCTATGTTCCTTCGCACCGAGGGGACCTATCGTACCCAGTCGGACCACCGCCCCCGCCGTCAACAGGGCCCGACTCGATACTTTCTGTTTAACGTATATATTCCGTCTAGCACCTTCGTCATCTTCTTTTCTTATATGCTTATCCGTAATTCCTACTTCTAGCCTACAGATTGTACTGAAAATCTGACTTTTCTAATGCGTTTCTGAATGTTTGACTTCACATTGATGAAAGGTGTCATCAATCCTTCCAGTAGGCTGTATTTATTCCACGTTCTTCTTCTTTTTATTTTAGTAATTCTAATTTGATACTGATTATAGCCATCAAGTTGCTATTTAGGCTCTTCGAGAGACTGCATGGACTTTAAACGAGTAAAACATGACATTTTGAGTCATTTGAATTAAAAAATCAAAAAAATCTAACAAGACATGCTCACGGATCACTTTATGAACATTGATAACTTCCCCGCTTCAGTACTTATGTGAAAGACATATCATTAGTTTTAGATGAAAGCTGCAAAGTTGTGGCAATAGATAAAATTCAATGTGTACGATCAAAATTAATGGAAACTAGGCCCTGAGACACCTCTTTCGTTCACTTGAAATTAATGGAATCCACCATTTAGTAGGCGGTTACTTCGTTGGTAGATGCAGATTCAACGGAGGTTCTAAAGTTCGATTCCAGTCCCCTTTTTCCTCTTCATCCGCGTCTGCCTCGTCTTCTTCTTCTTCTTCTACGCGATCTGAGTAAGGCGCGCGGTTGGCGGCGCTGGTGACCCCTGACCCCCCATTACCCGGTACCGGGCCTCAACTGACGCGACTCCTACGGATACATAAATATACCCAAGGCAAGCTGTGCCCGGCACAAGCTTCGCTTCGCCCCCGCCTGCGTGTGCGCTCACCAACGTTATACACTGCATCACAGCCAGGCTCTTATCGTATCCTCCGCGGGCCGCGCATTTAGGTTTCGCCAATACTACAACGTACGTACTACTACGTTGTAAGGCTTCGGAGTACCAAGCTACGGAGCTCTCGGCGCGTCCTTACCGCTCAACTCCGTGCACCCGGTACCCCGCCGCGTGGGCCCTGGGGCCCTCGTCGTCTCGCTAAACTTGTGTATCCCCTTGCTCTTGTGTACCCCCTTGCTATTGCCAACGAAGAAGAGGCGTGAGATCGCCGAGTCCGCTAGAATGCATCCCCTTCGTTCACGGGCGAACAGGAAAGTACTCATGACTCACTCATGACTCTGGTAAGCCCAACGATGACAGCCAATTATGAGACTAATGCTGGCGGCGCATTTCTCTAACTGCCGAGTTAATTTTTATCCGGTGAGGATCGAATGCAAACGGTCTTTGAAGAATGTGACTGATAATCTTGGACTTAAATTGACCTCACTGATCGTGAATGTGCATCTCGGCTTAAGAAAGAATGTAACGCGGTATGTACGCTTTACGACAGTCACGTTCCTTTACTTCGTAGAAACGTCTTTTCTATAGAAACTTGGCTTTCTTTGATCTATTTATAGTAAACAAAGTAACTGGTATCTCACCGAAGTGACGGGCAGCAGCGATAATTTTTTTAGTGTCAACATTTTGTTTAAAAGGTACACAAACGTGGCTTGTGATCACTCTTAGTCACCGGAGGATCGTCTAAGGTAGAATTGTCGAGAAGCAGGCTAAACAGTAGACTTTTTATGGATCGAAGAATCGCAGATTTAATTTCAATGACACAAATTGTATTAAGGATCTTCGTAGAAGAGACCAACATCAATTTCAGAAGTCTTACGAACTTTTTTGTCAGAAAACGCGTAGTCGCGGATGAGAAGGGTGTCTGCAGTTTGAAGAGCGTTCGTTCCCAGGACAAAGGCCCGAATCGTTAGGGTACCATAATGTCGATGTTCGGGGTTTCACGGAAGAGGAACGATACGTTGGGCGTTCTGTCGGGAGCAAATTCCTCGGAGGGCCCCGCGGACTCGTTTGAGACTTGAACTCGGTCGTTGCTGTGGTGCTGTTGCTGCTGGGAGGAAAAGTATAACGAGGGGAAGGAGAGCCATAAGGCGTTTTTAAAGGGGGTGGGGAAGTTGAGCGGGGGTTTACGAACGATTAAGGGTTTCACGTCGAGAAAGGTGAAACTGTTGCTTCTGCTGCGGCAGAAGCACCAGGCCCCGGGGAGTTGATACTCACGTACAGCTTCCTCGTCAGTCGAGTAAGGATCCGCATGGATCCAACTCTGGACTGGCGCCTCCTCGGGCCCTCCGGGATCCTCCCAGCCAGCCGTGAAACATATCTGCCACTCATTCCCAGCAGCAGCGACCAAGAAACCCGGCAGAAGCATCGGCAGAAGCAGAACAAGAGTGAAGCTGACTGAGGTCACTCGAAGATGCGGCAGCGGCAACGGCAGCGGCAGAGACGCTCGCCTCATGGGAGGGCCCCCAGGCGCCGCAGAGAGCTATCCACCCTCCTTCTTCACCGAGAACCCATGAAAAACAGTTTCACCAAGTTTATACTTTGTGTGCCCGTAGGCGCCGATGGGCAGGCAAGAAGAGACCCGCTGTGTGAATTGCGTTCTTCTAACCGAAATGCCTTTATTGTTGTTACACCCATTATGGTGTAACATAAGTATCGTTACATCAACTTTTGTATCTGCATCTGTCCACACCGAGGGAAATAATTATTGGGCGGATCTTCTGCTTTGTCATTCAACAACGGGTCGACAAAGTGTAATTGATTCGCTCCGATTGGAAAACAGTTAAAAATTTTAATACTTTCAATCGTACAAAGCGATGGACAATACTACAATCCTGTTCATGGACTAATCTATCCAATTTCCGTAGACTCTATGCGTAATTACACAATTCTATGTGCAATTGTGCAATTAAATTTACAAGTTTATATCTTTATGTGGATTTTAACCTGAAATTTTACTTAATTAATGCGCTTAAGGAACTTTTGGCGTTTACGCACCTCTAGCGTCAACGATGTTATATACGAACTGCGCATTAATTAAATATTCTTTCCCACCTGGTTTTATCCCGCTTACCGTCAAAATACGGATGTGGCTTGACCAGCTTTGAACCAAAGAGGACGAACCTGTAGAATTTCTGGTACGGCCCGATCGTAAAAATCCGAAGAGAACGAGCTTGGCGGTGCGCATTCGACTCGCACTCGCTTCGTACACTCAACCCCTCCGTCATCGAGCGGTTAAAGTAGACTCACGTGTGTTCGGAAAGCCTCCACGGCGCGTCGCTTGGATATAATAACGATGAGTGAAAATGTTATTAGCTACAGCACGTACTCGAGAAGGGTACAGCTCTGTGTGGGAGAGAAAGAAGCGCACCGCTGTGTCGGGTGCTCCTGCTGCTCGCAGAGCAGCCACGAAGCAGCCGTTCACCGAGATAATTAACGCATCAACTGTAAAACGTGTACTCCTTATCGGGGGAACTCTCATGCCGCTTAATTATGTACACGACTTGTCGCTACTACCAGCTTGTCCCGTCGTCTCGTCTTGTCGGAAATTAGCGGGATATGTGTATATCGCGCCTGAGGAATTTTATCCTGCGGAGCTATTTTCTCTGTTGAAAAAAAAATTTAATTCTCTAGGCTATATCAGTAAAATACTGTCAATTAGTCCACTAATATTTTTAAATACCAGAAAATGAATCAAGATAAAAATATTTAAATATCCATGCAAAGACGATTTTATTAATTTCAAAGTATGGCTACGTAAAGTATCGATGAATAAACAATAAATCAATAGAATCAATTTTTATCGTTCAGTTATTTTGATAATTTGTATCTTTTAACGAAAGTACAGCCGTGAAAAGGACATGTATCCAAAAATACATCCTTTTCGTTGGTTCATATATATCAGAAATACATTTTAAGTATATTTTGGATATCAGATGCAATATTTCGTTGCATATAATTCGTATATATATTCTAAAATATATTTGAGTTATAGCATTTTTCAAAATATTTCTTATATATCTTTTATATCTTTTATATATTTTGCATAAATTTAATTTCCATGGGGGTAGCATCGGGCATTAGAGAGTCACAAACGTAGCTGTGTGTTTCGCGAGCTGATGGAGAACTGTAGTACAAGTAGCAAATAGTCAGTAGGTGCGGTCAAAGCTACCGCTTTCTCCACAGGGTTTCCACTCAGACCTTTGTCACCGAATAATGAAGTAGGCGTTGCTGACCGCCGTTGCTTTATTCGGGAATAATGACTGGATCAAGCACACCGAAGAATGGAACACAAAAGGTAGTTGAACGTTATGGACTCGATGATATTTTTTGAAAAAGTTTACTATAATGGAAAAAGAGAAAGCTGTCGACGTTTAAAGTCTCTTGAGGAAGAATCGCAGGTGTAATAGCTTGACTGAGACTCATCTACAACTTTTCCCAGTTTCTACAATTGTACCTGCGTAATTAATTAATTAATTAATTAATTAATTAATTAATTAATTTTTATATCTCTTCACCGACGCGGACAATAAAAAAATGTGTAATTAATTATTTATTTTTGTCATTTGAACAATGGTTATTATAATCTTTAGCAGAACATTTTTGTCGCTACTCAGTGCGGCTCCTATATTATATGACAGAAGTAGTGAAATTCACTTGCTATGATCTTAGTGGTCATCTTTGCAGCTTCATTATTTTTAAAGGTATTTTTGGCTGATCGAAAAGATATTTTCTGTCTCAGCGAAGGGTGGTGAGGGTAGTAATGCAATAAAGCAATGGACGAGGACACATCGGGTGAATCTTGCGTCGACGAAGACGCGGTCCATGCGAGGACGATATGTTCAGACGTGGGTGTATCCCAGAGCACCAGAGAGGACGTTAGAACATGAAACGGCGATATGCGGGGGTTGGGGGAGGCGGCAACTCGCGCAGGGTCGTCGCATCGTCGCTAACGCATGGTTCTGTGTCGCGGCGGGCGGCGTACTTTGTAACAACGCGGGCTCTTTTGACTCGATTAATCTTGCCGATATGCTATACATTCGCCCGCGCACTCTACCGGTATACCTCGCCGATATATATCAGAATGTATTTAAAAAAATGTCATGACTGCACCATGGGATGTACGCGTTGCTGTGGTTTGTCCTTTTTTTTTATCGTACTCGCGGACGCTGCTCCAAAATTCGTTAAGCTCCCCCTCCCGCCCCGCTCCAAAAAAAAAGAAACGTCGCTTTCTTTCAAGGTCTTCTTGAGTTTTCATTATTTTTCTTCTTTTGCGGCACTTTTTCCGGGTTCCTGAGACTTTTATTATGCAGATGATGTGGCTGTGAACGCGTGAGGATGCAAATTTTTGAGAGCAGAGAATGGGAGGTTCCAGACCAGTTGAGAGGTCGCCCCGCGCCAAGTCCATCTCAGCTCGGGAGGTCGATGCCGGCTCATTACCAGCAATTGTTGCGACCCTGGCGCCCCGTTGCGTCCACCCGGTACGCCAGTCCCCCTCATCGGTCCCTTAGGCAGCAAACCTTCCCTTATATACGCACCGCGCTCCTCGCTCGGTCCCTCTCACTTCTGACATCATGTATACTCGTATATTTAATTGCTCGATCAATCATTTATTTTCATCGGTAACGCCTCCGAGTCCTCATTCGTTTAACCCGTGCACTGAAACTTTCGAATCGAGCACTACTTTGTAAATTATTAAACTGACGTTTAACTACTTATTTTTGGGCCAAAAAAGTCGGAATGTGGGCCTTAAATTTGATTTTTATTGTTGATGGTCACCGAGCTCCGACATGATTCCAGAAGTATGCAATAAAATCAATTTTAAGCACTGTCCCACTATAGGACCCTCCAAGATGGTTTTAAAAAACCAGAATATTGAGTTATTTCAGCATAGAGAGTCCCCTTAAGGATTCTAAAGCAAGAATTGGCGAAGAATAAGCATTGTTGCGGGCCCACGTTAAAATTGGGCCTGAGTTACGAAATCGCTCGTCTCGGACAGACAGCGCGGAGACAAAACGCGAAGCACTTACGAAAACTTTTGTGGATATTATCCACGCTCGCCGGGCCCATCTCAGTCCCGGAGTCATCTTTTGTTTCTCGCTCACTCGTAGCTCAAAACCATTTCGGAGAAACAATCTGTTATAGCGTGTGGCGGGGGCCCTACATGAATGGCGAAACGTAAAAATATCCTCGAGTTCCCACGTGGCGAAGTGAATGGAACGTGCGGCGTGCGCGCTAACCACTCAGCTAACTCGGGGGTAGGGGAAATGGGCCCAAAGGCAAGACTCGCTCGAAAGGGGAATCACCGCGCGGAGAGCTTCTCAACTGCCTGCCAGACTTGTTCGAGCGACCAGCATCACCAGAACGAAAAAAGACGAAGATGAGGAGGAGGAATGATTCGTCGCGGAGTACGATTTTCAACGAAGCCAATTATTAGATGCGACTCAGGGCTCGTGGGAAGGGGGTGTGAGACAAGTTTGCGGCTCCTAGAGCATCCCCTCGGGGCTTGGGACCTGTGGCCACCGCACAAAAGACATCTTCGCGCCGATATCCTTCTATTCTTTTCCTACGCACCATCGGGCGGACGCTGAGAAAGTCTTCTTCTTGTCTATTTTTTCAATGCAAAGTCGCACACTTAATGATTTTTAACGCCTACGGTGTTCCAGTTCTACGGCCGAAACATAGATACGAGACATTGTCATTTCTACCAAAGATCAAATCAGGGAGATCATTTTTCAGTCATTGGGCATTGTTTCTATCAGCTTCCTAAGATTTCATCAGACGCCAACCATGCCATATTAAAGTTTTATGTCTTACAAGCCAGAGCAGTTGTACAGTTCACCGTTTTCGAATTCAGAATCTGCCGTTTGTACCGGAGAACGAGTGAGAGACACAAGGATATCTCAAAGAAATTAAGGAAGCTTCAAAAATTTCTAGGACCCGAAATAGATATATGACAAACTACTTTAAACGCATAATGAAAAATACTTATCTCGAATTTGATACCAACCACAATTTTAACGGTTCGGCTCGTACGACCTGCGTGAGCTTTGAATTCTAAATGTTCATTCGGCTTCATCAGAAGTAATACAGCGAGGACTCGAGCTTGAGACAGTCGGGACCTTTATAGCATTTATTTCATAGTATCAGACTCGGATAAAGCAAGGCAGAGCGAAGAAGAGGAGGCAGAGGCTAAGAAGAAAAGGAAAAGAGCGACGAAGACGGACAAGACGAGGAACGCCACAGTCGCGCGTTGTACAACGTGGCGAGCACGGCTCCATGGTAGAGGTCATCGAGCTTCAAAGAGACAATTAATGTGCCGCCGTGTGCTGGTCACAATGCCGGAGCGATCCTCCATTGTCAAAGGTACAAGCCGCGTGTGTCCCTCGCAGTGTCTCTCGATCCTCAAACAGGAATGGCCATTCCTGCTGAGGAGTGCATAAAAGCCTTTGCCAGTAACGCGATGTCCGTCTTCTAGGTACAGTTCATACGTTCTCCGGTTTTCCGGGAGGCCGTTCGTGTTGGATAAACCAGACATTCTCAAGCACATCATTTGGTGCTCTCCTAGGATAAATGATATACCGTGTTGGCTCATTGATACACAACTTCACCCACGTCTTTATAAATTCTCGTCAATATGTCCCAGCATTGATTTCAAAGGTAATCTTTTCAAGTATCGTCCGACTGATTTCTGGCGTGCTTAAAATATTGAAACAGTTATAATTCCACTTTCCAATATTAGTCGTTATACGTGCACACGACCTTCCATTGATTATCATGGTACCCATCTCTCGGACTTAGTTTCAAGCAGGAATCTCTTCTACTATTCTTGTGGACGGATAATAATAGTGAAAAAATGGTTGGAACTTTTTTCATGAGCGAATCACAAGGAAGATCCGAAAACAAAAGGTGGCAGTGTATCAAGAGAAGAGCTAGCGCGGTGGACCTCTTGAATTATGGTCGATATCGAGCACAAGCTTATACTGCCGATAATTAACGCCGGTCCCCAGGCTGCCGCTGCTGCTGCTGCGGTCGCTGCTGCTGCCGTCGGGTCCCTAGGCTGTCCCGCGTGTGTCTCTTGCCTCGCATGGAATCCAAACTTTATGTCGGTGGGTATCATAAAACGCGTGACGGCATAAGAATTAGGACGCCAGGAGTCGGCCGCAGGGGCTCCTGCTTACGGCTTATACACGAAGCTACGGAGAAGAAGGCTCCCAGACTCTTTCCTCTGCAAGAGGACCCCGATAGATAGATTATGCGAACGTTCCAGCGCCAAAGTGAAATGTAGATGAGTAATCTCCGGCGAGTCGTCTTGTGGCTCTGCACTTCGCGTTCCGAAGACGAGGGTGTCGCGATTCCCCGCTGCGACTTGATGGCCTCATCTAGGCTTAGGGATTCTTCGCTAACCTGCACCTGTAATTACCTTTGTTCCGCACAATCCTGATGAACATTTTTCATTTCTCTTTTACTTGATTATCAAATGGAAAGAATGCGAACGAAATTGCAGTTCTGGAATCCTACATAGACTTCGAAAGAAATATACAATACTTTCTAGATATTTTCGATGGCAGTTACCCATTTATCCCAAAATAAAATGTTCCAACAATGACTTACCATAATTTGTATTGAAAGTGATTCAAATCGGTTTCTTTTACTTGCTCAGGGAGAAAGTGTTATTTTCGTTTTTTTTTAAATTATTTTTGATATTTTCACATCAGAATATTCAAAATCTTTCGCATTGCTTCTTCATTATTTTTCATTTTCCACAAAGACACCCCCATGTTGATCAATATTAGTTTTCTCATTGAGAAAACTTGTGTGAAAAATATAAAATAATATAGAAGCAATTTGCAAGCTTGTAACTTGCATTCTTGGCATAAAAAATTGTAAAAAAAAATTTATAGATTAGCGAAAATTAAGTGATCGAGAAACAAAAAAAAATTCAAAATGCTATAAAATCTTATTCCTTCAATATATTTTAACAAGAATTACATTAACAAATTTTATATAAAATGTAAGTAATTCTCAATTTACAGGTCTTTAATTTTTCAATCTATAACTATAGCTTGAATAAAAAATGCAATTTTCTATTAAATAAAAATATTTATATCATTATTTGCCCAATCTTATAACAAACATAACTCAACTTTATTACACATGTGTACAATGTTTCAGTTCGATTTCTTAAACTTTTTCGAGTTGTAGCAGTTAATTTCGAAAATTAAACATTCCACAAAATCTGAACTCTCCTTAACCGATTTTGTCGAAGCTGAATATCGAAATTCGCTAAATGTTACTTTGACTCTGTACAAAATTTCAATAATATTGATCAATGTTTAAAAAAATTAGATCGAAAGTCTTTTTCGGAAGAAAATCGCATAAAATCCTATCCTCTTTTTAAATTCGGCTTAAATTAAATACCAATCGTCTTTGAACATTGTTTTATTCGTAACTAATTATTTATCCTCATATATAATAATTTGCGGCAGCTAAAGTGTTTACAGATATTTATAGAAAAGTTGAAAAACCCAAAAAAAAATGAGTCACTATCGATCAACTATCTACTATCAACTATTGAAATGTATGAGGAGAAACAAGTTAAAAGCTCAGACACGTACGTTATAATATTCAGGGATATTAAGTATCAAATTTGGTGACAATCGATAGAGACGTTCGAACCTTATAGAACAGGGGTCTCTAAACTACGGCCCGAGGGCCACATTCGGCCCGCGGACAGATTTTGTCCGGCCCGCGGAGAGCTAGGAAAATTAATAATATGCAGTGTTGCCGTTTTGCGGACTTTAGTCCGATTTGCAGCTTTTTTTAAACGTTGCGTACTTTTTCGGACTTTTTTTTTCATCAGTGGACTATTTCACTTTTTACCACCGGCAACAATGATAATATGGTTTTGGCCCTCGGAACTTACTGGAGTAATCAGTATGGCCCTAAGGCTGGAAAGTTTGGAGACCCCTGTTATAGAACATTGCATTTTTATATTTCTGATTGGGCAGGCTTGCAAAAATGAAAGGTCTGTAACTCGTAAATGACTTGAGCTATTGATCCAAAATGTGTTATATCGGTTACGCAGTAAGTTTTCGTAATCGTCTATTATTTTTATTTTAATTTATTGAAGAAATGAAATTAGAGAGTATTTTATATTTTATTATTTCTTCATAATGTAATTTTCTTTAAACTTTAGTTTCTACCATTATTCTTTTTTTTTTTAACAAAGACGCTAAGTATAACTTTACACATTGTTTTGTTATCATTTTGCTGTTTTTCACGCAGCTTCCGCTTTGATGAAGCGAACATTAATCAACATATTTCCTCGTCTACGAAGCTATCTGTGGATAGCCTTGTAAAAAATGGAAAAAAAAAGAGGAAACAATGTGCAAAGTTGTTGTTTACTTCTATATTTTCTTACGCTTAGGGTTCAAGTAAACTTTTCTTGTGAGAATACATGTTGAAGACTATCAAAACTGATTAAAGAATCGAAGCAATGTGCTGTTCAAGGACAAAGGTCAATCGAGAGTACCGTCATAAGTACGATCTTTCGTTAAGAGTGTCGTTGGTTCTTCGATTATTTTCCTCGTGTGGATTTAAACGTTCGACTTTCGATATATGAGAAACAAGGAGACAAGATGGAACGAAGGGAGTCAGTAACAGCATCCAGAAGCAGCAAATCACCGGTTCTCCGATCGATTCCCCGGGTCTAGACTTTCACGGACGCGCCCGTACATAAGTTATGGCCAGCCGAATAATTACACGGTCCCTCTGCTCAGCTTGGTCGACGCTCGCGTTGTGGTCAGCGCGGAGGCAAAAGACAATTTTACGCAGCGGGATATCGAAACCTTGGAGAGCGAACCAACGGAACGAACCGAACGGAGGATAAAAGGGCAGCAGACTTTGGGAACCCGGCTGCTGCTTCTGCTGTTGGCTATTGCTCCTGCTGATCCTAGCTCCAGGCACTTTTTTTAAATTGACAGACACCCCGTGCTCGCATCCGTCAACTTTCTCTCACGCTAGCAATAGCATCCACAGCTCATTCCTGCCCATTGTTCTTACTTAATTAGACCCTACCACACGATCGCAGGTCGTATGTTAATCAAGGAATCGGAAAAGCTAATTACTCACTCGCTTGCGGAAATCAGTTTTGGTTCTTCTATCGAAGAACTGCAGCTATCACTGCAGGTTGTCGTACGATTATAAATCGCCCTCGTATTTATGGCTAAGATTAAGGGTTCACATTTTACAGCATTTAAACTAAAACGAAGAAAATCAAGAAAAACCGTCTTGAACCATCGAAATATCTCATTTTCTTGAGAGTTAGCAGAACGAAACTAAAATTAGTGAGGGAAAAGTTGCTTAGCAATTAATTAATGACGAAATAACTTATGAACTAGCAAAAGTCAGTATAAGGGCTAGAAATGCAGCTGGAAAGAAAAAAATGCGCGCAGCTACTCTGCCGTTTGCCTCCTGTCCATCGGATGCGACTCAAGAATATAAGCTCAGGTAGCCGGAGTAGAATCCTTTGACATTTTTCCGCGCGCACCCTCAGGAGCATCATCCCGTATGTCGGTGTGCCTTCTGTGCTTGAACCTTAGTGGAATTCCGAGTTCCAGAAGGACGGACGCGCGAGTTGAGCTTCTTTTCTAAAACGGGCGTGGCAATTCATTTTCGGTTGAAGCCGTGGCACCCGAGCCACCGAAAGAATGGTTAGAATTAATAAGTGACATCTTGAAAAGAAGAGGAACCCTACGCCCCTACAATCGGCCGGTCACCGGGCGTGAGATGATTCGTAGGCATCGTTCTCCTTTTCGCTTTGTTGTCTCGCGTGCAGCCCGCGGGGCCCCCCTTTTTTTTTTCTTATACACATTATTTCATTCGAGAGAGCGCGGCACGAGACCCTCTTCACCAAAAACCCCTACCACAGTCAACAGCTTTCTTCGCCTCTTACACGTCACCTTATCCTACTGTATTTTACGCCTTTTCTTTTCTACGATCTTTTATTCTAGCTATGCGGAAAGGAGTTGAAAGATGACCAATCGATTTTTCAGAGATGAAAAAGAAATCGATATAATTGTGCATTGAGTTAACACTTTTGTTCAAGTAATTTCTTACCAATTAATGATGGTGAATTTTGAGTTGGGGTAAAATGTTTTTGTTTCGATCCGCCGTAGAAATAAGACGTAAGCAATAAGGTTCGAGAAGGTAAACGACAGCATCTCTGCTTATGACTTGAATTTAAGCGCGTGCGCACGCACGCGCGGTTAATTGACTGTGGATGATGCGCACCACGGTGATTATCGATCTAAAGCGGTTAAATCGAGAGAGCCGCCCCTGATTGATATGTTCAAGGCAAACATCGTCAGGAGGATCGATAGATCGGCCAGATCATCCTGTAATTACCCTAGGGCACCAACATCAGCGCGCAGGACTCGTTCCGGTGCGTGCGCCAAGTGCTGAACTGCGCCTCGTGAAATGAGGTAGCAGCATTTATTCCAGCCACTCATCGCCCCTTCATTATCTATCAATCGGCGAAAAGACGACGATCGGAAGCCATTTTCGGGACGCCCTTCCCCCTTGCCACTCCTCGATTCGTGGCAACTATATTATCGGTTAAATTCTTGAGAATCATGCAAATTTATAATGAGTTCGCGGCGGCTGCCGAGTTAATAATTTCGATCCCTGCAGCGAATACAAAACATTACAATGAAAAATGAATAAAGGGTTACCAGAGACTAGGACTTCTGTTCATGTACTGCAATTTAAATCTGAACCGCATGAACCAGACATTAAATATGAACGACTATTCTTACTAATTAACAGTTTACAAACCGCCTCTGGCTACACTCTTTCCTTTACATGCGTTTGTTAAAAACGCGATAGCGTTGAAACGGATCGTAAGAGGTCCTTTGATGAGGAGGGCTCTCTCACCTGAACCCTCGGCCCAGCGGGGTGTCGCGCGCCCTCGACGAAAAAAATATAAGTAGCCAACGTTTCCACTCCACCCACTTGAACGGTCCGCCGGCGGGCGAACGGCAAAATAACGAAGAAATAGACCAACTTCGGAAGAAGCCTTCGTCCAGCTCGTTACAGCAGCAGACTGTCCCTCCGTAAGCACCAATCTTCACCCTCATTCTTATTCTCATGTGTATGCTACTTTCGTGGTATCCTTTGAACCTTGGTGAGCGAGAGGGAGAGAGAGAAGCTAGCACACGAGGTGGATGTTAAACTATATATGTATACCAGGCACATAGAAGCCGCCCTCAACCACGGATGGAGATTCATAAATTATTTTTAGGAAAAAAGGAGGAAAAGTATTTCCAATTACAGTTTTTTGTGAAGGGTTGCCGCGGGCCACGCAGCAGGGGGTCCGCTTAATGGCGACCCGAGCGCCCACCGTACCTCTTGCCTTGCTTCCTATCCTCCTCCTCTCTTCCTCATCTTATTCCACTTTTTCTTCTTCTTCTTCTTCTTCTTCTTCTTCTTCTTCTTCTTCTTCTTCTACTTCTACTACTTCGTCTTTGCTCGTATGCTTTCTGATTCTTTCCTTCATCTCCGCACCTCTCTTCATTCTTTTCGGACGGGTTTCTCAAGACCACGACAATGCTCCTGCCATCATCGTTGTCCCCTCTCGTCGCGTCGTCATCTACCCTCGTCAGCACCCCCGTTGATGGCTACCAGCAACCCTTTGAGCCGCCCTTTTTTGAATTTCTAGTCTTCCTATCAGAAGCATAATATCTGTAGTATTGATGCTCCACAGAATACACATGTGCGTATACAACTCTGGCGCAGTGTCCAGCAGTTCGATATAAATGATTCGATCGGTGAACGTAGCCACGGGTGATCTTGTACCTCAAAGTTCATGCTGCTTCGTTCTTTAGAATTTAGGTCCTGCTCCGGCTGGTTGTGACTGAGGTAGATGACAACGACCAGGACGAAACCGAGCGGACATATATCCCCAGCAGCGACAGATTCCGCTAGTCTCCGTGCCCTCCTTTACGATCGACTTAACAGCCGGTTAAATTACAGCTCGGCGAATACTGGCGAACCTTCGTGACCCTGAGAATGACCTATCCCAGCTTCCTTTCCTCTGCATTCAGCTACTTCTTACGAACTCTTCCTGAAAGCAGTTTCTGGTCACTTTGGCTTAATTATAATCTCGTTCGAAATGACCTCAAACACAGTGTTTCGGCAATACATATTCACAATTTTAAGTAATCAAAACAGGGTAGAGTACTTTCACTGTACTTTTAATAAACTATCTTATCGATACATAAGATTAATTGACAATTGATAAATTCTCTTCCGACTTGGAGCATTATTAATAACCCCAACAGTGTTGTACGATTAATAATGAGCCATCGGGACACAATCAAGTCCACGGTATCTCGTTATCCACGCTTGGATCAAGATGTCATAAAAATAATAATTTTCAAATCTTCTGGCTTACATCAATATTCCCGAAAGTGCACCGAACGTTCAGGAGGATACAATGAATCAAAGAATAGTGGGAGGGCCATAGCCAGGAGCCTTTCGCGTGATATTTCAAAGTGTCCAGCCCATTCTGGGTACAAGAATCAGCAGAAGCAGCAGCAGGTCCTCGCGGCGTTGGAAGAAAGAATCACGTTTGCCCGAAGCCATGGGCTTCCCCTCTACCCCACCTCTTGTCGCAATACTTTACGTGACATTTCAAAATGAATATGAGGCACGAGTTGCGCGCCCGAGGACCACAACCGGCGCTATACACAAGCACCGAGTTGCGAACGGGTAAGGAGGGATGGTGGGAGACAGCGGGAACGCGCGTACATAATATTTTTGGGATATAGAAGCAGAGACTCGGTTGGGGCGCCCGTTCATGTATCGCCGTGGGCAACATATTCATAACTAATAGATCGCCGTGGTCCGGGTGACAGAGCGATACGTCCTGGTTCACGATGTTCTTACTTCGCTCCGTGGTGTACAAGAGAAAAGACCAGCCAGCCACGGCCAAAGCTCAACACGGCTCGTGCATTCCACAAAGTTGCTCAGTCCCATCGTCAACGACCATCTCGCAACATCGACTATAAACTCTTGCGACTGCATTCACAGTCAAAGCTTAACAACTGCTCATTCGAGTCCAGGTTCATTTGCTGGATTACAAGCTAATCCGATGTGGTCCTATTACTGATTCAAATGTTTTTGTGACACAGCGACATATGTCAGAAGCACCCGGATATCTATTGCAGATGTCTTCCAAGGTGTAGGATCTTTTAAGTTACCAGATTGTAGAATGTTCCTTCCCGCCTAAAAACTGATCCAAGGATGACATCCGACACCTCGGATTGAAGAAATATTTTAAAAGATGGTCTACAACTGACTAATGAACATCCGACGTTAGGATTGTCGAGCAAGATCTAATTCAAGGAGATTGATAAGATTCCTCTCAAGTTCTGACAGTCGTTTGTGAATACGGCCCTTACTCCCGCAATGTTATAAGACGTAGGTTGCAAAGCGAAGGAGACCCGTGAGCGCTGGTAGAAAGAAAAAGTGAGCGAAGAACGAAGCAAGGGTTTCTTCGCGACACGTAGCATGAACGAAGGGCGTTTTCGACGAGTGGAATACTGCGCGACACTCTCAGCGGGTGTCCACGTAGCGCGGTTGACCCTCGTGACCCTGTAGCGCGCTCGTAGTACTGTGACTCGCGACAGGGCGCGCCGCTGCCGCCGCCGTCGCCGCGAGTCCTTGCAGTGTGTAACTTAACCGGTGCTCGCCGGTCGACTGTGTGAATGCGAACGACTCGGAGAAGCCCGTACGCGCACACGCGACTCAAGACCATCAACAATGGGACTCAGTTCCACAATAATAATGATCAATTATCGAACTGTCATTCAATGGTGCAGCATAGCCAGAATGCACAACGAATCGAATGCTCTTGGTCGTTGTCGTCGTTATTCTGTACCTTCTCTCTTTCTTCGGCTTTCTTCTTGCGCGCGCACTCGCGCGTCTTGTTCTTCCGGCTGGTTGCCAAGAGCGCGTACTGGCTGTGGGAGTCTCGGGATAGAAGTTCAGTTGATGCAGGCATTAAAGACGAAGGGCACGAGAGAGAGTCGGAGAAGGACAAAAGAGGGAGAATTCAACCGACGAGACAAGAGTGATGAGAACGGGAAGGGGAATAAGGCCCGGGTGAGTGAGACGGGGACCCAATCGTTCCTCTTACTCGTCCTCTTCTTCTTCGTCTTCGCCTGGTTCCTCTTCTTCTTTCTGTTTTATCCTAGCAGCATAAAGTACTGAACCACCCGGGATCACGAAGTCGGCATCTCATTATCGAATTTACCGCGTTCAGGTACCTCCCTCCGTTTATCGATATTTCCACTAGGGATTATCCCGCTCTCGGGCTAAAATAATAGTGATCGTAATAAGCTGCGATTCAGAGCCGCCTCCTTCCATCACACCGACGATCTCATCCGCGCGCGCGCGCACACCCTGATTCATCCCCCCTACCCCACGCGTATAATATATGCCGCGCCCCTTGCACTTGGCATCGACGTGAACCAAAGATTTTTGCATATGGGATTTTCACGATGAATTTTGTACGGTGATGAACAAGATATTTTTTAACCATATGCAATTTACCTGATTGCGTATGTCGTTTTGACGTAAAAATCAAATGCATTTTTACATATACCTTGCGTATATACGTTTTTTCGTAGTTCTTTGCCCTCTCGCCACCAGTACCTCCAGCCAC
This sequence comes from Cylloceria caligata, assembly GCA_963942595.1. Lineage (NCBI taxonomy): Eukaryota > Metazoa > Arthropoda > Insecta > Hymenoptera > Ichneumonidae > Cylloceria > Cylloceria caligata. Next base: position 17,661,525 of record OZ012705.1, read on the forward strand.
TACGTCCAGCCAACGGCAACGCCAGCAGCGCGAGAGAGCTTATTCTCACCGCCGTAAAACTCGGGCTGCGTAACTACCGGCCATTCTCCCACAAAAAGTTCAAAATTAATCATAATAATAATGAAAGAATGAGTTGTGAGGAAGGCAATAGGGTAAAAGTTAGAGAGGCGCCCACCGCCAACCGGCCCTAAAAGCAAACGACCAGCAGGGCAAAAGAATTCTCACTCGTGGGAGTTCTTGCGGAAAAACGACGAGGTGAACCAAGTAAGAGTAACGAAGTCAAGGCTTATAAGGTTCATGTGAAAATTCTTGCTTCGAAAAAGCGGTCTTTAACGTTACCCACATTTTTAGCTCCATCCAAAGTACAAAAACGATATATTCTGTGAAAAAAAAAATCAAGATACCCCAAGTATTTTCAATCGTTTACAATTTTTCCCACACATAGGCTATCGCTTGTCATTTTTCAGCAAGAAGAACATTACGAGTAATGATTAGTCGAACTCACGAACCAAAATAGTCCACTGAAACTTGAACCACTTTAAGCGAACCTAAATTTGTAATTTTCTTTGTTGAACCCACTTTTCATGCAATTAAAGTTTTGTTTTCCACTTTTCATGCATTTCTTCAATTTTTTATCCACAAAAGAACGCAAACTGAGAGTAATCTATGGAGGACTATCGAGATTGCATAAAAAAGCAGAGATAACTGTGGAAATGTCAGGCTTTCGGAAGAGGGGACTAAGCTTTAAATGAAACTTATTTGTTCACCCAATCCCGAACAAAATGTTCTACTCGTAACAACCTTTCAGTCAATTTCAGCCGATTCTACTGTAAGTGGTCTTACGGTCGTTCGCTCGACGACTAATGGTCCTAGAAAATCTGATGACTGGGAAAGTTATGAAGAGGCTCTTTTGCTGCCGGAGTGGCCGGTACGGAGGCAACGGGGGTAAGACATACCCCGCGGTGAAGCCGCCGCCTAATCATTCTTTAAACGTGCATAAACAAGTCCCCGATAGGAAAAAAGAGTGGCTACGGTGGTTGGGGTTCGAGCGTGCGAGCGGTCCTCTTGTGCTGCTGATGGCGTTTATGAATAATGTCATTCCTGTAGCATTGGAAGCCGGCCCTGGGGTCCGGAGACTGAAACGCCCCCGGCGCACAAGCGTCCCCCGGAGAACCAGGGAAAAATCAAAAGCTGACTAGAAGATACGCTATAAGCGATCCTTCTCCTACGTATATACAACACCATCGACTAGCATGTAAGTAGAGGACGCGGGCGGATCAGGCGCGGCAGCCTAAATCTAAAATGCAAATACACTCAACAAATCACTATCGGTGACAGGCATACTGACTTGAAAAAAGAGAGGAAGGAGATGCCGGTGGGACCCCCCGCCAGGGGTTTCGCCGCTGCTGCGTCCTCCCCACCTACTGCGTCACAGTTCGCCCTTGCCTCACTCCTTCTATCTCATATACGGTTCTTACTTTTCCTCCTGCTGATGCGACCCTGGCCTCCGACGCCCCCGTTGATTGCCCACTACCTGATGCTTCGCTACACAAATATGAACACCTTCCATGCTCTTGAACCTATATTTTTTTTTAGGGGAATAGTTCAAATTTGAATTTATGCTTTAAGTTGCCACACTCATTCAATAATACTTCAACAAGAATTTAAGGAGGCATCGCCTCAGATATGATCAACTTTGATAAGAGAAATGTGAATTTCGTTAACTTTGTAAATCGGGCAGTTCATCGAAAATTATAATCTTTTTTAAGAAACTCTTAATTTCCATAAATTTTCCAATATTTATCCTACTATAGTCTTTTCTTAAGCTTTATCATAAAGTTCAAAGTTGAATAATGCTTTAATCTCAAATGGAGCCATTATTCACACGGTCAAAATGTTATTAACTCCAATATCTCAATGCTTATTTTTATCGTTATTTATCGTTATTTATAGTTATTTTTCTTTTCCTTTTTTTGTATTCAATGTCCGGGGGCGAATTTCTCCTCCGTCGTCTCGTAATGAAATTGAAAAAGGTGGGTTTTGAGTAGGGAGCCTTCGAGCGATTATTCCTTGTCGAAGCCAAGTGAAAAATCATTCGATTTACGGATCGATGAATCCACTCGCTTAATCTCCAACGCGCTTATATACTTTCTTGAATAATAAATCGCTCGGGTATCGAGGAGACGGATAAGGGCGGCGTGCAGGTGTCCGCGGGGGGTGAAGGAGAATTAAGGGTCCCCCTATTCCGAAATTCCCGTTGAAATGACCCGGAGGGAGCAGTACGACGCAAGGGCCCGCTGAGGAGCGCTAAGGCGTTGACGTCCTGAACCCATCGACTCTTCTCTCTCTCTCTCTCTCTCTCTCTCTCTCTCTCTCTCTCTCTCTCTCTCTCTCTCTCTCTCTCTCTCTCTCTCTCCTTCTCCTCCTCCTCCTCCTCCTCCTCCTCTCCGTTTGCATAGAAAGCAGGTTTCCAAAGCTCATTGTCGAACGATATGTCGTAACAGTGACACCTAGAGAATGAACTCGGCATTATTATTAACGTGTTAGGGCTATACCGTCACGGAATATAAAAAGTGGCTAGTCACCGAGCAGACTCACATGTATAACCAACGCTCGACAAGACGCATTCAACGGATTCAACCCTAAAGACTTTGAGACCTCTACGAGAAGGACGGACCGACAGTGACGAGGCGTTACAGTCGTAAAGAATTCCTCTACGGTCGTACGTCTTTCACTCGAAATCTTCTTTTTAATTCATCGGTCAACATGTAACAATTCCAACATAACGCAAATCTATAATAATCTGGGAACGGTGAATAAAAAATTGTATCAAAGTTACTGATCAACTGTGCATTAGTTAAATTTAAACAAGGACTTCATTAAGTTAATTTTTTTTCAATTTCAATTCACCGGTTGTATATTTTTAGTAATATTTTCAGTTCTAATTAATTAATTAATTAATTTTCTCAATTAGATGAAAAGAAAGATTGTTAGCTCGTTTATTGTCACGTGAATTTGTTTAATTTTGCTTCGGTTTTGTCGTATCTCACGAAACAAAATATTTCGATGGATTCTGTCAGTAGAATTTAACTCGTAAACAATTTTACATCGAAAACACGGAAGTAGCATTTGGATAATTGTAACTGGCATCCAGTAGAGTCGGCGAGCAATGTCTTTTTTTTCAAGCGCAGCCATGAGTGCGAGAATCGAGCGTGTAAAAACGGATAAGCACCGGGTGGGCGGGCGCGTTGAGCTCACATATCTGAGCGCAAAGCGCCGAGCGTGTGGATATGCGTACGTCAAAGCAGAGTGGCGTTGCTCGCTGCTTCTCGCGCGCGCTCGTGAGCCGGCTCGCGTCGAGAGCTTGCTTAGTAGCGATCTAATTATCTACGCGGCAGGAAGCCCCGGCCTCCCCCTGAGCGCACAGCTCGAGCGAATAACGAGAGGGCAGAGAACGAGCCGCTGACGAGGTAGCTGAGAAGCGGTGCCTTATCGTGCTGCGAGAAACCAGCACGAGACACACGATAATTCACACTCGTGAACGCTGAGCGATCACGCGTTATCGCGCTTCATTCAATGATATCGATAAGAACTGGAATTTTCTACGCAACGATGCTTTCTTGTAGATAGCTGTGAAGTTATGGCTAATATAACGAATGGCTGCTGCTAGACTATGAAAAACTAAATAGCAATTGAGAAGGTCGATAACATAATCGGTATAATTTTTTAAAAATAACATTTTATGATTCAAAGGTCAGATTTGATGAAATAATAAAAACAATTTGTACTCTTCTCGTAACAAAAATCTAAAAATGAGTTCCTCATGCGAATGAATAAAATTGACTCCGTTCAGAACGAACCACTTATGCCTAAAGAGCAGACAAAAACTATCATCTGCTCTTTGAAAAATCTATGAATAACCGTAAATTAATTATCGTACAAAAACAATTGGATAAAATATTCTCCTGTTACACATGTGTCCATGTCACGATTCCATGCGTAGCAAAAATTCATGACAGTTGTTCGTTCCAGTCGGTCAGTCAGTCAGGCGATCGTCCGCAGTCGGTGATTAAGCGGGCCCCTCTTTGCTCAGCTCGTTTCAGCGCGGTGCCCAAGTGGCAGCATGAGTTCGACGCATTGGAACGAGCGAACTGGCGAGCCAGACGAGGAAGAGAGAAGAAAAGAGGAAGAGAGAAGCAGAGAGGGAGAGGGAGAGAGAGAGAGAGAGCAAGAGAGCAAAGAATGAGGCCCTGGCGGCTGTGGGCCGTTAAGGACAACGGTGGGGGAAGGAACCGTCCCCGGCGGTGACGGTCAGCGAGCGCGAGCTGACCCCTGACCTCTACCCTCCATCTCTCTGGCTCGTTCGCGCGCACGGAGTCGCTGCGATCGCAGGCATCGCAAAGTCCCGGCGTGGGCGAACTCGCGTTCAAGCGGTACGGGAGGGAGGGAGTGCAAGTTGGGCCCGCGGGCGTCCCGGGACCGTGAGAACACCACCTATAATATTATTTAGTCTGCCCCGTGTGCCTCAGCAGTTCGCATCTTCCTTCCTTGTCTTGACTTCGTGAGGATCGTTCTCCCTTGCACTCCCATCTTTTTCTCTTGGTGCGATCTCTCTCGCGCCGGCCCGTCCTCGTAGTCTCGGGTCCCAGCACGCTCCTCACCGGTATCGCACGGCCTTACTCTCTCTCTCTCTCTCTCTCTCTGTCTCTCTCTCTCTCTCTCCCTCCCCCTCTCGGACGATTCCGAGACCGGCGGACTCGCCCCGCGGTACACGTTGTAGAAGTGAGCTTGCTTTACAGTGGGCCTTAACCATTCGCGTTACATACCATATTATACTATAGATACTGTACTTGGATGCGCGCAGTTTACTCTCGTGCATTAATTGCCGTCGTAAATTGTTGCGGCTTTGCCGAGCCGAGAGTCGAAACGAAACGCTGCCCCTCAGTGCCCTGCCCGGTTCGGTGCGGCTAAACGAGGCACCGCGAGCAGTTTTGCTGGTCTCGTTTCATCATTTTTCTTTTTGTTTCGTAGGATTCAGTCGAGAGTGGGGGATTAGCAGGCCCTGGATCACCCGTTCAATCGGTATCAGTTGCAAGGGCGACGTCAATGGGTCCTTCGATCGAGAAACGAGGTTAAGTCCTTCAGAGCTTTTTGTGGTTCTTTTTTTTTTAATACAATACTGCTTCAGTGTGGAGGGGGGGGGGTTTGAAACTATCCTTTGATACCCTGGGTTTCAGACACGAGTTGTACTTAATACATTTAATACCTTTGCTAACATACGAGGTACAAAGAATCCTGTAAGAAACGGTAAAGTCTTCTCTTGTTGTAACTGTTTTGAAAATAATTTGAAATGAAAGATGAACATCTAAAGTTCCATCGATTATCAGAGTCTTACATAATCTCCGATGAATACCGGATAGGACGGTACGATATCGCTGGTGCGTTTAGTCGCTTTATAGCGTGCGTGCATCTTCGAACCCACCGGTCATATGAATATGTCGAGGGGGGCCTTACACCCCCGCACAGTCCCAACACCACGGGCCTATGCTACGTTCGTGTTGCCAGGCCACAAAGCGCGGCGATACGACGCCAGGCACAGCATCACCAACAGAGAGCCCGTTGGCCCAGCTGTGGCTCGGTAGGCAGGCGCGCGCGCGAGCACAGCCGCACCAGGCCCGCGAACGCAAGCGGGCCCGGTACAACTTGCCGTTGGTACACCAGGTGGCTCCACGAGCAGTGCCCAGCAGCCCGATGCTCGTGCAGTCTTCAGGGCGCCTTGGCACCGCGAGCACCTTTCGGGCCCCGCGTTACACTCTCCGCCACGATTTCCACGCATTCTCTTTGCTCACCAACTGGCCGGCGTACGTACTACGACACATCAAAATGTATTCCGCATTCCACCGTGTCAACCATCCCCCCACCAATGACACTTGTGTGTGATTAATCGTCGAACCGGGTGTGACCCATGTGTTCACGGCTAAAACTGAAGCTTGCGGTCAAATCGCCGCTTACAATCGACCTACGGACAAATGCGAACATCCGATCATTATCAACCAGTGTTTAAACCTTTGTGAAGTTTGTGCAGTGCCGATTGATAGGTGATTGACGTGTGATCGAGCCAGCAAGGAATGATGCAGCAGGAACAGCAGCACGCTGAGGGTGCCTCGACTACGACGCCCGCGAATAACGACACCCAAACCACCACGGATCTGCGTGAGGCCGAGTCCTCTACGGAATCGTCCAACATGATCGACGCCGGACTCCCCAATCTTACCCTACAGAGTGTCGCACTTGGTCTACAAGGAGCACTTTTAGCGGCACTTCAGAGGGTTGCACTCTTACCCCCCGGTCACGCCGATGCCGCGGCACTTAACTTCCAAGCTCTACAGACTTATCTCACATTGCACCGTCTTCACGCCAGTGGGGCGGCTGCGAACGTACCCTCGCCCTCGTCCACCACTGGGTCCAATCTTTCCGGCGGTATTTCCAGCGCCCCTGAGCGCACTTTGAACATGACCGTCGCTCCAACGACGACCAACAGTGCCAATTGCTCTACGACTCTCACCTCCACGGGAACTCCCACGTTAACCTTGAAAAGCGACCACCATCACCACTTGGGTTTGGAGGTCCTTCAAGCCACGTCTTTGGACGATGACGATGACGACGGCGTCTCCCATCTCGACTTTGTGACGGATCCGGAGGAGGATTTAGCGCTGTTGGAGGAAGAAGAAGCCGCGGCGATTTTGCGAGAGAACTCAACGACGGGACCCACCGCCCCAACGACAACCACCGGAACCCACAATCACGACGCTTTGATGCAACGCATCGCCGATGTGAACAATACGGCGTCTTCGACGTTGACTTTGACCTCCGTCGCCCTAACCGCACCCACCACGTGCACCTCATCCACGTCCTCTTCTTCGACGTCCTCGGTGCAAGCGACCTCGACCTCAACGGACGCTAGTCTACCGCGCAGCTGTCGCGCATCCAGGCCGAAGAAACAATTTATTTGCAAATTCTGCAATCGGCAATTCACCAAGAGTTACAATTTACTGATTCATGAGAGAACCCACACGGATGAGAGACCGTACTCTTGTGATATATGTGGCAAGGCTTTCCGCCGGCAGGATCACCTCAGGGATCACAGGTATGTTTCTCAACTTAATTATCGAGAGTTATACGAAAATGATGTTCATAATTTTATTAAAAATGATTTCTTATTTATTTCATTGATTAAATTTACGTTAATTAAATAATTTATCTTTGACTTTTCTATGTAATTAATTTAATCATTCATTATACACTGATTAACAATTTCACGGGGAGTCATGTTCAAATAAAATATTTGTTTACTAATTAATAAACTCCTCTCCACATATGATTTTTCTATCCATATCTTAAGTAATTATTAGATTGTAAAGCTACATCGATTGATGTTTAATAGGATGAAAAAAAAAGAAAAAAAAAACAATAATGGGACGCTTTGTTCGAATTCCGTGTGGCACAAACGTGTGTGTACAGATCGAGAAAGGAATCACGTCGCTCCGTTTACCTCCAACCACCCGCGCGACTTTCGCCTCTCGCGACTCTAGAACTTTGCCTCTCTTTATGATCCGTGTCGAATCGATTCACTCTCGGCTCGTTACGGACACGAGGACTTTCCATTTATTCTTGGTCTCGTTTTGCGCACGACGTACGCTCGTGGGATCGTGAGCTTTCACCATTCTACGCTTTTGGCTCATTGTTATCAATTTTTATTTCCAATTCATTATTTACGTTTATCCAAACAATCTTGAGGGATATATTTTTTTTATTTTAATTGATTTTTAATTATTTTTTTTTTCATATTTATTATTCTCTTCAACTTGTAAAATAAAAATAAAATATTGATTTATTATGTTTTACTTATTTCAGGTATATCCATAGCAAAGAGAAACCTTTTAAGTGCGGCGAGTGCGGTAAGGGCTTCTGCCAGAGCAGAACCCTTGCGGTTCACAAAATTCTTCACATGGAGGAATCGCCGCACAAGTGCCCAGTGTGCGCGAGGAGTTTCAACCAGCGTAGTAACTTGAAGACTCATCTATTGACGCACACGGATATCAAACCTTACCATTGCGCTTCGTGCGGCAAGGTATTTCGAAGGAATTGCGACCTGAGACGTCATTCGTTGACCCATAACCTTGGAGTCGCGTCCTCGCCACCCCCGACCCCACAATTGCAATCCTCGAGCATCCCCGTACCTGGAACCAGCGCTGCTGCACTACTTCAGGAAACTTCCTAGCTGACTTCCTTCCTAACTTAAAAAAATGTTTAAATACTACATTTCTTTAATCCCACTCTTTAGATACTTTCTGTGATCGTCACTCGAACAAAAACGAGCTCTCTATTAGCTATTTAAAAATTTAATGAACACTGGGAACAATAATATGTCATTTAGATTCAAATTTCAAGCCAACGTATGAATTTTTTTTATCATTATATTATCTAACGTTTAGATTGAAAGATTAAATACTTTTGTTGGTGTTTTTAAGAAAAAATATATTTTTATACGTTAACTGATTATTATTTTAATCGATTTTTTTTTGTTATCGTCAACTTTAAATATGAAAAAGAAAAATCAGCAATTAAATTATTCTTCCAAAGTAATTAAGAGCGCCTAAAAAATATATTTTCTTCCCACTGTTCATGGAATCCTCGACAAAAAGGCATCTTTCGTCACGCAATATCCCACTCGATATTAAATTAAGTCTTTCACGCTCACTTGTGTACCGTAATTGATATTACCTCGACGTAAGCAACCTATCCAATGTATATTTATATTATATCTGTTAATGGAATGTATAAAACTTAGTTTGTGTGATTCTGTGCTGACTGTAAATGTAAAAATAAACTTTTGTATTATTATTTTTTAAATCCTGGTAACACGATGCTCTCGTAGATCCCGAAAAAAAAAAAAAACAAAAAAAAACAAAACAAAACAAAATTAGATGTAAGTCTTAAAATTCCAGGAAATAATGATAATTGAATACGAGCCTCGTTCTCGCGCCTGGGCTTATTAATTGGGGTATCCGGGGTCTCCTATCGTCCAGTGTCCGGAGTACAGAAATATTGTTGCCGATGCGATGAACCACAGAGACGAAAAGAGGAGATGGTCTCGTGTTTCAAAGAAGAGGGTACCGCCAGGTGCCCCTCGCGCGTCATGGACATCACCTTGGCGATACTTTCCACAGCGTCTAGGGTTACGTCGTCTCTCATGAGACGACTACTCGCACGCCATGCGAGCAGCCGGACGGGTATACTATTATCGGCTCGTAGCACGAAGAACCATGAGGGACTCGCTTCGAGAGAAAACGATAAGGGAGCTCTGGCCCGCTCGTGACCGAGGCCTTCTCACCTCTCTCGAACCTACATAATAGTATATAGCATAGCAGAAACGAGCGTTGGTATCCCTGGCTGTTGGCACCGTCCAGCGGGCTCGTTAACCCCGGTCAAGCTCGTCACTGATATACCCAAGAATACTACCATCCGTTCAGCTGCAGCTGTAAATCTCCAAGGGATTGGAAATTATTCTTTATCTTTAAAAAAAAAAATGTTTTATAATTAATTACGCAAATTACGGCCATTTTTTTAAATGCAGGATAATATACTTTTTATCAGTTTTAACTGAAGCAGTTATCACGGAGGAATGTATAGAATTCGATTCAAAAGAGCTCGGAACTCGATACCAATTTTTTTATCAGATTTTTCAGGCGCAAGGCAGATTGTCTTTTTGCTGAAATTTGAATCTTTTAAATAAGTTTTTAGTCTCTTCTTTATGGAAAAAAAAAAACGAATTGAACGCACTAAGATTCAATAAAGTGAATAAAAATGATTAATGCATATTAATCAGTGGTTAATTGATATGGATTTAATATTAAATAATTCCGGACGATTGATTGACGGTAAAATGTCCCATAGTACCTACAAAGGGTTACAAATGATAACAAAATAAATTAGGAGATAATAATATAATGTTACAACTCAAATATATATAAATACAAGTGACTAATACGAGGTTTGACTGAATTACCGATTAGCAAAGAAGGAATTGAATTTTCATTCTCAATGTGTAAATATACCAATTTTCCATGGCTCTTAAAGAACGATTAGGATGATCGGTAATCAAGGTGTGGACATGCCGTGAACATCGGATGAAAGAAGAAGGCATTCTTAGTTTTGAGAAGCGGGAGTACCGAAAACTCTGTGTGTGCGTGTACGTGCGTGCGTGCGTGTGCGAGCGTAAGAAGCGTGGACGTAAGGCAACGCGATGACGAGTGGGGAGGGGGACATTGTAAACGCACGGCTGGAATCGTTTTAGAGTGGGAGAGAGTCCCAGTGAGGCCCGCAACAGACCCAAAGCGCGGTCCAGCAAGGGGGTGGGGAACGGAGGGGAGGGATACCGAGCGCCGCGACACCGGGGACCACACGCACGCGCCGCCCACAGATACCGTATCACTCGGCTACAACCGACGTGATCTGCATGCGCATGTCCTCCTTCATCACCGAAAAAAAAAGTCTGAAAACTTCCATCCAGCCGGGAACACAAGAAGGGGATATATATATATATATGTATTCTGTCCTTTCTCGCGATGTATATACTCTCTTCTACGTTTTCAGGCTGGACCTACGGTATCCTTTTTTTTTTGCTTACTCACCGAGAAATCAGTGTTTATCACAAACGAGGCCCCAATTCAGGATTATCAGAAACAAGAGTCGAATATTTGATCTAAGGTGGTATCGAACAGCCAATGCGTTCATAAAAGTTGCTCTTTTTATGTAGACTTTATCGTACTTTCGTACTGTGCTCGAGTTTTAAATGACTCTCGCATCGTCATAAATATCCCAAAAAAATTATAAAAAATCTATTATTTTGTCATGTATGCTCAGCAAGTGTTAATAAAGTTCTCGATAATTAAATTGTAGTATAACGTTGAGGTTCAATTTACCTTATTTTTGTTGCATTAAACTGCTCATCAATGAGAATGAGAGTATTTTTATAATTCCAAAAGGGTGGAAAAACCAAAATTTCGTTTTAGTCGACGGACCGATTGGATCCTCCTCCATCCACTGCAACATTGATGACCCTTATTGACTCTCTCAGCTATCTCAGTCCTTCTCAGACTGCGTACAACAAGCTCATCCGTGTACCAGGGGTATCCTTCGACCGTTCGGACACGCTTTCTTACTCCCTTCCCTCGTTTACGCCTCGCCACCACCTCATACCCCTTGTAACGTGCGATGTACGTACCTCAAGAGCTGGTGGATGCGTGTATTTCACACACGCCGGGAACACTCTAACGTCTCCATACGAGAGTGAAACGAAGTTGTACTTGCCGATATACGATCGGCTCGTAACGTGGAAAGGGAGAAGAAGAAGGCTGATTCCTCGCCCGCGAATCCCAAGCGCCCACCCGCGCGATACTCTATCCTCCTTATACTCGATATCCACTTCAACCAAAGAATTTACTGCATCTTGATCGCACATGCGAAATTAAATAAATGAAATTTCAAACAAAAATTCATATAAAACAAAAGCTTTCATTTTATGAATCAAATATATCATTTTAGTTAAATGTTGAAAATGTTATTTTTAGATTGAAGGAATTTACATGACAAGTTTTAATGAAAATATTGATTCAATGTTATACGATAATAATAAAATGTTATAATTAATCGATACAAAGTTATTATTTTTATTATTACATTATACTAAACTTGGTGTTATATTAAGTTTCTTCTAGTTTCATCGTACAGTGACAAAGAACGAAGAAGCTGTTACGAATATTCTCTGATCTTTGGCTTATCCAGTTTTTGGTATATCCTCAGAGCAATGATTTGAAAAAAGAGAGCGTAGGTGCTCCTATGTAGCGAAGCTATGTGGCCTGAGAGTGCTCAGGTATATAGAAACGGTAAGGGAAAGAGAAGCATCAGGAGGAGCGTGTGGCTGGCTGTGAACGCGGTATACGAAATACGAACGGGCGGACAGGATGACGGACGGCGTGAGGCCCCGGGGTCCGAGCGCGAGTGGTGACTCGCGCGACACGGGCCCAACACTCGTGCGCCCACGCACTTGAACTTGGTCTTTTGCCCGTCCCACCCGGCGCTCCACACGCTTCGACGTTCAGGCGCGAGAGCGACGGAGACTCGCAACCACCACCATCCGCCTTTTTAAAGGCTCGTGGTGGCGAACCTTCAAAAACGAAAAAAATAAAATTAAAAAAAAAATGGAAAATGTTTCGTCCTCGAGGGGTACACAGCGAGCAAGATTTTATTTATTGGATCCGTTCTCTCTGCGTGCCAGCGACTTAGAGCCGTTGTTGCGCAGCCGCAGGCCGCAAAAAACGAGGGACTTGTCGTTTCGGGAAGAATTGCACTGTCTCTCCGTTTAAGCCATCCACCCGCAATACGTTAGAACCTGCGGTCGAGCCCTTCTCACTTCGTGCCATTTTTCTTACTTTTTTTTAAACCACTTCCATACTTCTCTCTAACGCTATACGTAGATCCTTATAGATCAACTTTAGAAAAAATTGCGAACATTCATTCGAGTCTCTCACAACATTTTTATAATTGTATGCACGTGTACAATATAATTTAGCATTTCAAAATTGCGTCACTAGCATCTTCTTAAGAGTTCTAAATAAATTTAAAAAAAAACAAACAACGAGTACAGAGCATGCTACATTTTTTTATCGAAGTTAGAAAAGAAGACTCAGCTTATGCTCGGATGTAGAAAAGCTTAGGTTGCACATAAAATGATAAATTGTACAAAAAATATTCGTCAGACTTACATAAACATGAAACTTTGTACAAACTTGAAGGTAACCTCCATGGGAATAAAGTATACGCGAGATATATACAGAATATATCATTATACAGGGAGTCCCATTTTAATGTACCCATTGAAATAAACCGAAAACGGAAAGTCGCACAAAAAAATGTGTCCTACAAAAGTTTCACGGTTTACAGGGGGACAGTTGATGGTAGCAACAATTTTTTCATCCAGAGGCTGCTTCAAGGTCATTTGAAGGTCAACTTTATTTCGTCTTTAATGGAACTACATAGTTTTTATTACAGAATCGTATTTTGCGTAAAAAAAATACGTAACTTTTGTGTGAAAATTTTTTTTAAATTCCAACTTCGAACCGAAAATTGAGGTTTTACGTTTTGGAGAACACTTTCACTCACTCGCTTCATGAGCGCAGTTTCAATTTTCGATTATTGTCTAGGCCTTAACTCTTTATTTTACACACCGTTTAGCCCTGAAAAGAGCCGTTTATTCTTTTGATAGCCATTTTGTGGTTGCATTACGCGTTCGAATTGGCCTTGATCATTTTAAATTCAAATGTTGAGCCTTCGTCGAAAATTTGTAATGACCGATCTGATGGTGTCGGCATTGATTACTGCACGCTCTCTTCTAATCAACTCCACGATATCCACGACTAAACGAACTGGGAACGGGATGGTTCAGAGCTAAGCGGTGCATAAAATCCGATTAGCAATCTCCACGTGGTGCACACTGGGTGATGTTGATGCTGACGGTAAAGAGTTAAGGCCTAGACAATAATCGTAAATTGAAACTGCGCTCATGAAGCAAGTGGGCGAAAGTGTTCTCCAAAACGTAAACCCTCAAAAATGGTGCCATCGGCATTTCCTTAAGAGTTCTAAATAAAAAAAAAAAAAAACAAATACAGAGCATCATAAAAAGTTTTATTCAAGTTAGAAAATAACACTCAGCATATACTTGGATTTAGAAAAGATTTGGCTGCACGTAACACGATAGCTTGTACATAAAATCTTCACAAGACACACATAAACATGAAACTTTGTACAAACTTAAAGGTAACCCCCATGGAAATAACGTACATACGAGATATATACACAGGATATATAATTAGAGGCAAAAACTTCTGTATCCTCTACATACATTTTATATATCCACTGGATATTTTTTAAAAGAAATATCTCAAGATATATCTCAGTTGCATATACTTTGTGGCAAAAAGTTGCATATCTCGTATATATCTTGACATATATCTTCGGAATATACTTCGTTGCCGTGTGGGAATTTGCACAAAAAGTATCCATTCAGCTGTAGTTCCAAAAACAAAGTTTAGATTCGATTAAGAATAGAAATAAAGAAGCATTTATTACTCTGAACTGAAATACCAACAAACAAAAAAAAACGACTTACATATGCTCTTTCAAACAAAGAACTATGTGTTTTAATCCTCGAATATAGAATACCGGGATTTAAAACCAGACGACGTGACTCTCGATCGGCAGATAATGAAAACACGAGTAATTTATTCCGATCGAGAGAACCTCGGAATCTACGTTTGTTACTCTTTTTGCATTTATACATTCCCGGCGAGAGCGAAACGATGAATATTAAGGATTATGTCACGGTATATTGGTAGTTTATTCGTATACGTTATGGATAAGATGAATACCGACACAGTTTTTTCAATAATTTCATAGGTCAATCATCGACGATATTTTTCGACTCGCTCAATGGGACAAAACATCATCGGACGAGTTTATATTAACAAAAAAATTATTTGAAACTTTTAACCAAGCTTGAGAAGATTGTGTTGAACAACTGATGAATGTAACAGTACCGCGTCGTCTTAATTTATTTTCGTAATACGTTCGTGCACGACCATCTGCTATACTCTCACTATTATTACCGCTATGCATAATTACTGTTATACATAGTTATCATACGTTTTTTCGCACTGTTCTTTAAACCCTATTATCGATTTTTACGGTTGCGTTTCTGAATGCATAAAATAAAATAAATATGTAAACTTTGACCAAAGTGAGAGGTAACTTAGGGAAAAAGTAGTAGATTCGCTCAAATGATAAAACTAAAAGTTTAGATTCGACAAAGAATAGAAATTAAGGAACCGTTACTGCGCCTTCTAATTTCCAAGTTGGAATTTCATTCACCGAATGCTCGTTGCGCAGACTTTAAATGCATTGAATAACCTCCATTGAAGCTGCACATGCACACGTGTCTCGGAGCAGTGACTATTCCGAGCTCATCATGAATACCCGATCCTGCGCGGTGGTCACTCTGACTCAGTGTGCTTATAGCCCGCGTTGCCATAAGGATTCCAGTTTTCTTACCTGCCTCCTACCTCGAACGTCCCGAGAGCTCTTCTCGACAGAGATAACGTTATCTCTCAAGTGAATGCTCGCAGGCGTGGACGTGAGGCAGGTACTACTATACTCCCGGGCTCTCAATAACCCCTGGAGATAAAGTCGGGCCCAGGCCATTCGATTATTTACAGTCTTACACGTGTGACCCATCGCCACGAAGAATGTCAGGATTAATTAGAAAAGGAACTCGGGTCATTCCTTATCGTGTTATCAGTCGAGCTAAATAAAAAAAGAAAGAGTGTTCATCCTTGACAATTGTTTTCTCGCCAACGATCTATATATTCCTGTACCTCGTGTCCGAATAAATTTATTCTTAAATTAATGCCGGACGTAACTTTTCTTCCAATTTGAGATTAAATATTAGAACTTCAGGCTGAGCATCAAAAGTTTAGAATAAATCATACAGGGTCAGTCTCGGTCTAAATAGTTTAATCTAAGTATCAGATCTGAATCACTGATGTTTAATCTACGTCTTAAACGTGCAATCTAAGTCATAAACGTGTTATCTAAGTCCTAAAAGTGTAAATCTATGTCTTAAAAATTTTACCCAAGTCTTAGAAGTATATCGTACGTTTTAAAAGTGTAATCCAAGTCCTGGAAGTTTAATCTAAGGATTAGAAATTTCAACTAAGTTTCAGAATCTACGTCTTAAGAGTGAAATATAATTGCTAGAAGTGGAATCCAAATCTTAAGAATTTAATCTAAGCCTTGGAAGATTTATTTAAGTGAGTCTAGATTTTAAAGAACTTAAAATTTAGCATTAAAAAAAACTTAGATTTTACATTGCTTAAGAACCAAGTTTTAGGTAAAAAATTGGGTTCAAGGGTCATGATCGAAAAAAAAAAATGTAAGCATTAAAGAAATGAAACAATATAACCAAAGTATGGAAATTGTTAAGTTTTTTCTTTCCTCTCGTATTTATACTCGTGAACAAAGCATGCTCAGGTGGTCCTGGTCGTTCTCGTACGCGTTATTTTCATTTACTCATCGAATTACCCCCTTAGTTTCAACCCACTGCTCAATCTCACCCGCAATCTTATCTTCGAGTCAATCCTGCTGCGAGTCTAGCTGTGCAAACTTTCCGTCCACACACAGCTTGGTACCCGATGTACCTGTGCAACCTCCGGGAGATAGGCTGTCTCACTTTCTTTCGCCCTCAACGGGTCTTATCTCTCCGTAACCGGGTCCTAGTCTTGCACCTCCGGGCTTTGTTTAAATGTCGCGATCGGCAGGGATAAGCCGAAAGAAACGAGAATCCTACGGCTTCGGCCATGCTCATCCTTCGTAACCGCAGCAGCCAGACCTGCCCAACGTTTATCTTGAAAAACTTAAGAAACTTGGCACCTTACGCGCCGCAATTACGTACCTCCTAGCCGCAATTGTATATATACAGTGCTTATACAACCAACGGAATCATGGGAATGAAAAAATGAAGAAGACGAAGCTTTGATGTGGCCGCAGCACCACCGGGGGCATGATGCCACAAGAATATCAGAAAATATGCGATGCGACCTCGCTGACCAGTGAAATATTCCTTGTCCCTTGGGCCATACCGCCGGCAGTCGACCTAGCATCCAATATATTTCCCTATATAACGTACCAAGGCTTATATATAGGCTTGCGCGTAGGAGTTGCGTCGCCGCGGCTGTGGGGCTAAGCCCCGGAGATCTTGAAGTGGTGACTGGTCATCCTGTCCGTTGAAGGAAAAAGGACGGGAATATAAAGACTGGTATAAATAATAGTATACGAAAGAGGGTGAAGGGAATCTTTGGCGAAAAATCTGTGCGAGGGGAGAGCCGAAGACGAAGAAGATGAAGAAGGCGGAACGGGGGTGTGCGACGGCGCGCGGATGCGGTTGGGCCGCGTGCCAGAGGAGTCCCCGTCGCTTCACAGGGGGCCTCCCGGCGTCGCCGACGGACCGGGAATGGTAGAAGGACTCAACGTGAGATCGGGGCCTCCCGGAGCGAACTGACGACGCGCCACCGACACACCATGTCACATTATTACCATATCGGTATCCGGGCATGTGCAGTATCGTCACAACACGTCGCATTGCTCGAGCAATCAACCTGGGACAGCGATCGCAGCTTCCTTCGACAGCGAGGCGAGGAATGTTTGGATGGACATTGGAAAAGACTGGGAATTACTATTGCGGGAAGCATATCCAGAGACCATCGAGATTTTTGGTTCAAGAAAATTTAAGAAGATACAAAGAAGCCTGAGAATCGTCATATTCGACGATTCAGCACGAACTTTATTTTCTTTTTTTATCCTTTACGAATCGGAATTGTCAATTGGGTGATTGACACTTTCAATTTAATTTTTCTAAATTCTTAATTCCTTCGTTTCGACTCTCTTCATTTATTATATTTTTCAACGACACGTGACAATTATGATATTACATCGTCAATTTAACGATTGTCAGTAATTAGTCATCGTTGAGAGTCAATTAATTTATCAAAATCTCGCCTTACGATTCTTTCCCGGAGCAAAACCATGTTAACATACGTGTAATTCGGCAACATACATTTATAGAGGCTCAGCATGAAGTTTCCCAAGATTTAACAGAATCGGCATCGACCATATTAGCAAAGATGACAGCATCGGCGATCCTCGCGATAAAAACTAATAAAATTTAAGCTGCACAGCGAGCTCTCGTACAGTTTTCATGATAATTGTTTCGTTACCTCGAGTAGACGAATTCTCGTGAATTTATTGTTCGATCGTTGGTCGCTGACAGGAGTTGAGGGGGGAAAAAGAGGCAGCTAACGATCGAGAGTGTAGCACAGCGGAGCGTAAGTGAGCCCGCGGCGCGACCGGTACGGGGCGTAGGAAGTATATTCTCAGGTGAATTTATTCAACGGGTTTTACGAAGTGATGACGCGGTGAAACATCTATAATCGTGGCTCGTGGCGCTGCTTCGGTGCGACGCGCTCGCAGCTCCCTCGGACGTACCATTTCAATATAAATAAGAATTTATCGGCGCCGCTACGGCGTTAGGTTAAAAGGTTTACGTTTATTAATTTTTCGCTAATCCCGCTGCCAAGTGTCCCGTGGATTTGCGAACGCGAAAGAAAAAAATCGAAAATCCTGCGGGGATGCCTCCCGTTGGTTACGAATAATGCACGTGAGACATCTTCTTCGCTACCTTCCCTTCGATTTAACAAACTCCGCTCCTTTGCATTCGCACTCGCACTCCTCGAGAATATTTTATTATCATTTTATTATCGTATCTCGCATATTCACTTTTTCATTATTATTATTATTATTATTATTATTATTATTATTATTATTATTATTATTATTATTATTATTATTATTATTATTATTATTATCATCATTATAGTCTTCGAAAATTAAAAAATGTTGATCCGCAGCAACGTTAAATCTTAGAGTTTTGAGGATTTGTGGCTTGAATTATGGATCTTGAAAGCAAAAAATTTTAATATTTGAGGGCTGACCGACTCATTAGGCCTGCGAGGCCCCAACGGATCATCGGAGATCGGTTAAACCCCAACGAACCATTCCCCGTTAAGTAACTTCGATACACTTTCAATCAATTTGCAATAAAATTCATGGACAGGCACTGAAAAATGCGACAGACACAAGAAAACATATTTCGAGTCGAAAAGTCACAAACGGGTGACCACTCGATGTTCGCAGTCCAGAGCCTTAAAATAAAGACGAATAAAATCAAGACACCGATGGAAGAAGAAGAAGAAGCAGCAGGTCCAAAGCGTGCGGGGATGAGCGTCGGAGACGAATCCATTAGCCACGAGGGCGGATTGAGCAATAAACCAACTGGGAGGTAAGAAGAAGAAGAAGTTCCTCCCTTTTTTTCGTTCCGTTAAAGCTCTCGTCCATAGGGATTCGAAGCGCGCGTCCGTGAGAGATTTCAAGCGGCTGCCGTGCGACATCGAACCACGCGCGTGAGCGGTGTGCGCCTAAAACTCTTGGGCATCGCGATGCCCCAATGCTCGGAGAAGAGTCGCCCCGTGGGCCCGCATTCCCGTACAAGATGTCGCGCCGATAAAGTCCCTCTTCGCTCCTCCGGCGGTTCGAAGCCGATCCTCCACAGATCCCTCGAACATCTCTCCTTTGCACGCGCGTGTGTATGCGTGTGTGAATGTGCGTGCGTGTATGGCGAGTTTCCCGCACGTTCGAGCAATTCATTTAAACATTCCCCGAGGTGGTCGCACGACAAATTACTCCCCAAACCCTCGCGCGCCCGCGCGCGCCCGAGACATTGACCGCCAGAAGGGGGGAAAGAGCACCTACGGAGCCTACCTCGCTCTTCGGGGACCCGGAGCTATCTCCATTCAAAGATCTCGCATCCGAACCCCAGCGAGAGAACGAGACGCGACACTTCGCGGCTCTAGCGGCAGCCTCTCCGCCATCCACTCACGTGCGTGTGCGATAAGCTCGTTTCATTTGATTCCTCTCTTTCATGGATTCTTTTCCTTCCGTCTTTGTCTTTCTTCTTCGACTCCCGAAGATTGCCTCTGCCTGTGCGGAGGATCGCTTTATTGCTCTCACTTTGTGTAGCGTTCTCGAAAGACATAAAAATGTCGGTGACACTTCTCACACCTGAAGTAGAGAGAGAGTGAGTGAGAGATGGAGAGTGAGATATATGGAGGGTCTTGTGGTGAATATGTCGCGAATCTGTAGAATTGCTCGACGAAATTCTGGGACCACCCCTCGTGGACGAAAATGTGAGAAATTTTTATCTAATATATGTGAAATTTTGTTAACAGTTAACTCTGATTGTTTCATTAAGATAACGACAAGTATTGCCTGAAAAAAAAATTGTTATTTTGTCAAATATTGAAGATCGTAAATGCAATACAAATATCATCATAAAAGTATACTTTAAGACGAAAAATGTTATTTAAATATTTTTCATTGATATGCTTCATCATTACAGAAATATAAGCATTTAATTTTTTTTTTTTTTACTATTTAGTTTTGACAATTAATAAATCGTTAATTCGCATAATTAAAAATTTAATAAAATTATATGAATTAATAAGGACAACAAATATTAAGTCAATCGAATATAATTAGGTTTAGCTTGCTGAATCATCATTAATGCTTCTTGTTAATATTTCAGATGTTATACAATGGAAACAAATCTTTATTTTGCATTTTTTATTATTCTATTCAACAGCCCAGAGGCCTTTTCTTCGTTTCATGTGACTAATCTTCCCACAACTCCCTCAAGATATCTCAAGATATAAACCAGCATTTTGCTTCCTCGTGGAAAAAACTGTTTCTATGAAAGACTTTTTAAAATTATTCTTTCTCAGTCTCAAATGCCGAGAAAAATGGTTGAGAAAATGTGTGTGTGCGCGTGCGTGCGAAAATTATTTTCGTAAAAATTAATGCACAATTCTCTGTAATCACTCTCACACTTACAATTGCTTAGGTATCGTGCTAAACAGATGTTCATAATTACAGTAATATTGTAGAATATTTGGTATTGAATTAAGTCGAAAGCAATAAAGATAGATTTTACAGGATTTTGAATTTTTCGAAAAATTGATGTTGCCGCTCTAACTCACTTAAACTTTGATCGATTAAACTCAAATTTTATCCATAAAGAAATTTGTATTCGGTGGAGCTAAATGTTCAATTTGGCGGATAACGATAGAAGTATTTGGATTTTTTATTTCAATTAGAATTTTTCTAGTTTTAAACGATTTCGAAACATTTAACGAAACGAGCTAAAACTTTCAAACACGTTAACTTCAACACGTTTGGTATCAAATTTGGTGAAAATCGACAGAGGTATTCGAATTTTATAGAATATTACATTCTTATATTCACGATTGTCGAGGCTACCAAAAATAAAAGTGCTGTAACTCGTCGATGACTTGAATAGCAATAAAAAATTTACGTTAAAAAATGTTCGTGCAATGAGATTTTAGAGCGTTTCACAATTTTTTTATTGACAACTTCATTTTTTAATTTTGTGACGTTACGTTGAAAAATTTCAACTGCGAACGTAGATTACAATGTTTATACGGAATTATAAAATATCTGTCTCTCTCGTTCGCCATTTTATCACAGTAATTTCACGACAACAATTTTACACCAATGAAAATATTCATACATTTCTTTAAACAAGGATACAAAGTCGAAACTTGTACATTGCTTTCTCATTATTTTATATTTTTCACAGAGCTTTCTCGATGAGGAAGCCAAATTAATTAACATAATTCTTCAAAGAGGTGGAATTGTAAAAAATGGAAAATAATGAGAAAGCAATGTGCAATGTTCTAATTTGCATCCTTGTTTTATATGTTATAAAACTCCATCAAGTCAATCGATATTTAAACTATGAATAAGAGTACAGATACGTCGACCATTGAAAGATTCAAGACCGAAGATCGTAAAAACGGTAATGTTACCATATGTTTGCGCAAGTCGTAAGTGTCACTGTAACATAACCAAACAAATCGACATAATTTTGTTCTGAATCTCGCGATAGAAAGACATGTGATATAGCGGATCGTCAGCGGTTAGTCGGTGACGCAAATCTACGTCCATATTTATAAATTACTTATAAAAACAATTGATCTGCTAGCCTTCGCGAGAGACAGGGGGTTAGGTTAGGGGGTTGAGGGTCAATCGAGAGGAGTACATGTCCCCTATAATTATTATATACACAAACAATTGATGCAGTTCATTTTTACAAAAGTTTGCTGTTTACTTATCATTCTTTAATTAAATATTTTTTAAAACGAAACTGCTTATTTAACACATTCCTAACCTCTAATACCAATCAAATTAAATGCATAATATTACTTTAATTAATTTTAACACGCAAGACCATGAAATATAATTTACCTCAAGGAACACTAAAATAGACAGAATATTATTAATGATTTACGAGTATGATAAAGTACAATAATATAATTCTTTTCCACGGTAGTAGGCGACTTACCTTAAAGATATAAAAAAAATTATGCACTTCTAAGAGTACAATCGTTGCTTTTGTTTGTTTGGCCCAAGTATTTTATTCTCGGTAGACAATTAGTGGACTTACAAATTCTTGTGTTAGGACACAAGGACTTGAGAACTCGGAAAGCTGTGCGATCGTAATCCATCGCGGAAGACTAAACCTGACGATACGTATCTCACTCTTTTCAAGGCACAACAGCTTTTAAGATTCGTGATGTGCGCGTAGCTTTGTCCTAGTAGGCTAGAGGGACCCACAGGAGACGGACAGCTTCCGGAAGCGTCGAGATATATCGATCGCGATTAGAGGCGCTCTCGGCGGGCGTCTGGTGTCCTCGGTAGTACACTCTCGCTGTCGCTCTCATGCGACACTCCCTTTCTGTCCTCACTCGTAAATAAGAAGAGGCTCATTTCTTGACCTCTCCTCGCCCCCCCCCCCTTCACCGCTTATTTTCTTTTGGTAGATTCGGTTAATTGACTCAAGACAGGAATGGCTCTACCGTGTTCCTCCTGACAAGTCTTGACACCAGCTAGCACACAAAAAAGTGACCACCCAGACCTTCTCAGGTTCTATTTTCTTCCTACACTATCGCTTTATTCCCTTTTCTCATCTCTTGTCGCCGCTTCACGGATATGGCTATAACCGTTGGAGCGTTTCAAAGGTTTTTCGGTCAAACAACGCTCCTAACCTTATTTTACGCACGATTGAGTAGGGACAACGAGGGTAAATTAAGTTGGTTTGAAAATTAATTCATCAAATTTTTACATTGGGTTCTCAATTGAGTGAATAAACCTAGAAATACGTATCTTCTATGGTCTTATACAGCGAATATGTTGTTCTGATGTGGTAACACGATAAGACTCTATGCATTTTCCTGAATTGTCTTACGAAATCAAAACTGATAACATTTTTGTGAATATGCATGTTCCAAAGATCAATTATTTCGTATATTCCTTAAGATATTGCAAATGCAAAGATGCATTTTTTGTCGGTGCATAAACAGGCTCCATAATATTCTCAAGCATACAAAACTGTATCGCCGTGAAACAATTTTAGAAAATCTTATTAATCTCTATGATGCATAAAATATGCGAATTTTGAAATTGTCGATATCCACGGCTGACTGAGAAAAAAATAACTATGACTTAACCTAAAAATATTACACATAGCATCATTTTTTATCGAACAAAGCCTCCATCATTATTTATTGATGAACAATGAATTGTAATAACGTCCGTTAACAGTAAAAACATCTGAATTAACCTCCAACAAACGTCGTTGAATTTCTTTCGAGACGCCGACGACGGTGACAGGTACACGATGACGATGCCAGCGATCCGCCGCGAAACTCGCTATAATTCTAATATGACATCGAACTTATTCTTGCATCGTTCGATAATATTTTCTTGTGTAAGGCTTCGGTGATGCCACTTTTTTTAACGCAATACTTAATAATTGAAGCGCGAACGGAAGGTTTTTACAATTGCCTCTGTAGTAATATTTAATTTTTAAAAATAATAATTAATCGTTAAAAGGTCCGTAACTGAGCTTGAGATTGTTTTAAAGATGAGGCTTAATGCCGACGGAAATTACACGAGTGCGAGAGGTAACATTATAGGAATAGTGCACGAGTGCACGAGTGTTGAGCATCCCCATAAATCACGATCGAACGTAGAAGAAACGCAAATATATCCAAATAACTAAAACATAAACAAATATAATAAAAATTAAGTCGGTGAATGAATTGTTATTTATTGGCAATTACAAAATCTTCACAGCCATTTCGAATGTCGGAAATTAACTTACTTACCATTATTCTCGAGGTTCTCGGTATACCTGACTGATCGCTGCACAAAGAAAAATGGTGGTCGATGAGATATACTGGCAATGAAATGTCATTCAACGTCGGCTACGTTCACGGAGGATTCGAGAATGGTATCCCAGGACGCATATACTTATCAGCTTGTTAACTTCATATACGTCTACGACCCGCACGTAGATTGAAAAGATCAAAATAATTTACCTTAAATATTTCCAAACGTGTATAGTTCCCGCAGTACCAATTCTCCGGTGTTAAATCCACGCGATGGGTGCTACAGTTTAGATCGGTAAGTTTTTACGCAGTTTTTTAGATGAGAGAAAATGACACAAGTATACACCAAGTGACAAGGTGCTCGCGTAACCTTCATTACCCCGATAAAAATGTAACGGCACGGCTCCGTGTCATCTGTCCGTTTTTTTCTATCCAGGTATCGGCATCCGGCTTCCTATGAAACACTTTTTTATCGATGAAGAATGTTTTTTCCGATGTTCCGCGTAAAAAAAAAAGTCGGGATAGGGATGGAGTAACTTTTTTAAGGTTATGAGCTCACGTCATCTGTCTATCTGAGATCGCCACACGTGTGAGATTAATTTTTAAAAAATTCCATCGCGGATTTTTCGACCACGATTGATCTATGGGATAAAAGACGAGAACAGTGAACTATACTCATGTAGCATTGAAAATTCAATATTAATTGTAGAAATATTGCAACAATCTTGCAATGTTATTCTGAACGTTACGCTGAAAACATTACATATGTTATAAAATCTATCAAGATTACCGAATAAACATCGCAATAATATATATACTTGAACAAGTCGTGCAAATTTGAAATCTGCACATTGCTTCCTCGTCATTCTCGACAATCAATAGAAAAATTGAAAATTGTTAATTGCTAATTTTATAAAGTTTAAACCCCTCGATAGATTCTCACTAAATTCAAGACTAACAAGGAAGGATAGTTTGGTGTCCCCCTCCGATTTTGATGAAACTCACGCTTGTTGTAGAGCATCGAAAACTAAAATACACATATTTTTTTTATCGGCGGAAAAACATTTATAAGGGATGAAATCGCCCTTCAAAGTTAGGGGTGATTATGCAGTTTCACCCCAGCAAATGATTTTTTGTCTTCATCTTCACGTGGAATTTTTATTGTCTTTAATGAGGAGTATTTTGGTTTTTGTTTCATTAAAATCGGTTGACGCCTTCTGGGTGAAATTGCATAATCACCCCTCTACATGCCTAAATTTGAAAGGCGATTTCACCCCTTAGAAATGTTTATCCGCCGATAAAAAAAAATACGTGTCTTTTAGTTTTCGATGCTCTACAACATACGTGAGTTTCATCAAAACCGGAGGGGGGACACCAAACTATCCTTCCTTGTAAGTATCCTCGTCCCCTAATCAATTTGTATACCAAGGTTCAGTTCAATAGATGAAAATTTATGAACGATGGAGCAAACAATTTTTTTCTCGATAAATCACAAAAATGTATGATTCAATAAAGTCTGAACGCCTTGATCGATTCTTGCCAAACTCAATACCGAACAACCTTGTCCCCTATCCTATTCATGTAGAAAGTTTTCACTAGATAGCTAAAAATTTACGAAAGGTAAAGAGAACACCCTTTTTTTTAAATTTAAACAACGATAAAATGAGACAGCCATTAACGATTTGGTCGAAAATGGCAGCAAACTGACGAGGGTTGCAACCGGATTCATTTGCAAAATTTCAGAAAGATGCGGTAACCCGGTCTTGAAATGTAGCAAATTCAATTTTGCACGCTCATCACACAAACGGACACACACGAACATTTTTTCTCAATATGATTTTTCGATGTTTTGGAACATTTTAACTATACTCTGACATAAAAATCTTGACAAGAAAAAAATTTCACAAAAACAAGACTTCCTTCATGAGGAAGCACAACTATTGCTGAAACTAAATAAAAAGATCATTATTGTCAGTAAACTTTAACATTAATTACAAGAATGCTTGTAAACATAACTTATAACACAAATTGTATTATTAACGAATAATATGAAGAAAAAAGGGTACCAATTACGTGTTTTCACCTAGTAACTTTCTCATCATATTTGTTACTGGTATGAAGTTACAAGTGATCTTGTGATCTATCGAAGTTCTGAAGTTGGGAATATGATCTAGCAAATAGTTTTAAATATATTAGTTTCCTGCTGCTAAGTATCTGGAGTGTCCTGCTCTCCGACGGTCACGTGTGGTACTACATCTAAATGACCACTTGGTTAGTAGGTATAGTCTGACCTCGGCTGCGGCATGTGGCACTTTTATACAAAAAGACAGCGCTTCTAGGAGGAGTTGCGCTCTCTCTCTCTCTCTCTCTCTCTCTCTCTCTCTCTCTCTCTCTCTCTCTCTCTCTCTCTCTCTTGATTGAACTTCTCTAACCATCGCGCTGCCCGTTAATCAGTCGAAGCCATGTTGAAAGCATTATGAGCACGTTCACATTACTACGTCTATAGAATAAATTTAGATGTAGCACGTCACCGCACTTCATAACTTTCATGTTCGTCCCTAATATGTTCGAGCTTAAGGTAGCTGCTGCATCAGCGAAAACAAATATTTTTGTTTGACATGGAATTATGTTATTCTATACGATATTTAACGAAATTAGGACAAATTTCAATGGTTGTCACAACTTAGTTACTGAAAAATTGGCATTCAAAGTTGGCCACAATTTTACATCAGAATATGTAAGCGACAGATGTAAAATCGTAATTCACGAGATTTTACTGTTATATTTTTAAACATCGAGATTTGGAAACTGAAAGGTCTTATCAATTGAACTATGACGGAAAATGAAAAAAAAAAACCTTAGCTTACCTTGGCAATAAAAAGATATTCAATATTAAAACCAAGAAAATGTAAATAAAAAGCAAGCTTTGGCTAGTCAGCCATCTAAACTTGACAACAGCGGAACGTTCAGAAACTAGGCGGCACCTAACCTCATTGTCGGCGCCAATTTCAAAATAATCAGAGGCGCACTCAACTTGCTTTGTAGCAATCCGAAGCACGAGAGCGCAATTCAGTTGCAAATTATTACTCTGACATTGAAAAGAAAATTACCCAGTATATTCTTTAATTGAGGATACAGAGCCGCGAGTAACTATATTTATCACATGTATAAAACACAAGGCAACATGTGCTTAGCAGTGTGACCAACATCGAAATGCTGCAATGTTGCAAAATTATAATTAACTATACAATGAATAATTCGAACCGACAGAAAATTGTATCATAATTATCATAATTGTGAAGCTCGAAACCTCGCTCAAAACTCCGCCGTACCTAATTGTAAAAATGTATTATTATCAGTGTCGATTCGACAAATATAAAGTTAGTACCCCCGGGTAAGACACTTTTTAAAAATTAATCGTCCATATTTGGAATACATAATAGAGTGTTAACACACATTTCTGCAATATACGCGTTGCATACTAAATATACTATCATATAACTTTTGGGTCTGTAAGTGAAACAGAGTGCAGCAGAGAAACAAGCGAGAGAGAGTACAAGTTTCCCTCTCGTTTCGACTGTAGTGAAAATCCAAACGAAAGTGAACTCAAACTATTAAATTGACTATAAATGTCACCAAGGATGGCCAATAATATTACGTGATTGTAATACCAAGTGACAACAAATAATACTTTCCGATAAATAATAAAATTATTAATGGATGATAATATACGATAATGCTTGGTTGTCTCAGACGGTGGTGTACTATTGTTGTGTACTTTTAAGCGCGTTTCACCTCAAAGAGACCAATGGAAAATATAAATCTCAAAGGTCTGGTGGTAACATTTAGTACAGCTGTTTAGATCATCATTATTTATATTAATCAAATTGAATATTTTCTATCTTTTCCATTTAGGTAACGAAAAGGATCGTGTCTATGAAAAGAGCATGGTGTTTTGTACACCGCTCTTGGGAGTTGTGTACAATGTTTTACTTTATATTCCCATCTCTGCTGATCAATTTATTATCATTATCCTATATGAGTGGATACGTAATGAAATGATCACTGTACTGATCAATTACCTAGTTTTAATATTCTCTATAAAATTACAAAGTCTGTGGTTCAAAATATTTGTGTTTTTTATTACTA
This sequence comes from Cylloceria caligata, assembly GCA_963942595.1. Classification (NCBI taxonomy): domain Eukaryota; kingdom Metazoa; phylum Arthropoda; class Insecta; order Hymenoptera; family Ichneumonidae; genus Cylloceria; species Cylloceria caligata. The sequence continues at coordinate 17,689,649 of OZ012705.1, forward strand.
ATTCAACTCAACATTTTTCAATCCTTGTTGAAGAAGCTGTTTTTGTTTTTATGAAAAAATTTAATTTCGAAATTTCAGGACAATCAAATCGGTCTAAAACGTCGAAAAAAGTGGTGTAAAAAAAATGATGGATAAATAAACGTGTGCGTGTTAAGACCTTGAAAATTGAAACCTCTGTATCTTATTAATTAATCGATCGAATAAGCTCAAATTTGGCACAAAAATAAAGCAGAAACGTCTCTTTGTTTGGTTCATTTTTCATCAAAATTGATTCACGGACTTGAATTTTTTGAAAAATGTCTGTTGGCACTCTAGCTGTTGCAAATTTTGAGATATCTGATTAAATAGGTCTATACAAATAGATTAATATTCAAGAATGTTTGAAATTGAATGTGAACCGAATCTATTAAAAATTTTGGATTTTATGGGATTTTCAATTTTTAATTTACGCAAACTCTAATAATTTTAATTCAATTTCCTACTTAAGATAGTCCTTGCATCAGGTAATTCAAGCGAAAGCACTATTTTTATGTCTGTTTGTAATGGATATTCAACATATTATAACGTAGAAAATATTTACGTACGATCCTAAAATGAATTTGATTCAAATGCAATTTGGTCAATAAGCTACAAGTCCATGAGTTTCTTCAGTGACAAGAACAGAATTGTTCAAATTGAAAAAAAAAAGATATTATCCGCAGCTAGAAAGATCACTCTTTAAAATGATTTTGGGCACGAAATGATAAAACACCGTTTGTCAGTATACGGTACACGGAAACGATTATTTATAATCTCGAAAAATAAATCCGCGAGACACGGCCGATAGTTCAGCTGTATGAACCTCTCTCTTAAGGCGAGACAAAAAACTTACTTCACTTTATACCACGTGACTGGTACGCTCGCACGATTCCTATGGTGCTCTCTCCCTCAAACACCGTTAGAGTGCAGTGAGTCTTTGGCTTCACCGTAAGGTGATGCGATACTAGTCCATTGATAAGAAAAATAAAAAATGTAGTTTCTTTGCCACAGTTGATGTTTCGAATAAGAGCCGCGAAAGTGCTCTATGTCTAATAATTCTGCAGGGCATCTTTCTCGTTTTAAGGTGATTTGCTTCCCCCTTTCCCCAATCCTGGGACTGGTCAGCCAATTCGATTCCACTATAGAGTAGATAGTCGAAACTGAATTTGCTTTTGTTTAAAATCGTGATTGGTTCTACGAAAATTGGATAACGGTTTCTGCTACCGATTACCTTGTCAAGCTTTGTGTGTTTACGAATGGTGCATCGCTCAATCACTTCAGACTTGTTAAATAATGGTAAATAAACATGCTGCCAGTATTTTTGATTCAAGAGACGCGGAAGTGATTTTCAATGAATTAGTGAAGTATCGGCAGCGTCTAAAAAATATTGCCCGTCACTATATTACATTGGTCAAGTTGCATTGCCCTCATATTGAACCACGGATCTAACCAAAGTGAGACAACGAAGAAGAAGAAGAAGAAGAAGAAGAAGAAGAAGAAGATGAAGAAGAAGAAGAAGAAGAAGAAGAAGATGATGAAGAAGATGAAGAAGAAGAAGAAGAAGAAGAAGAGAAGAAGAAGATGTCGATCGACAGCTCGTCGTGTTACGAAAATCGCGATTAGCTAATAATTTATAGACATTGTGAGAGGCTAGTATGCCTCGTGGCTGCTGTGACTTAGCTTAGACTTTCTCGAGGACGATTTCCTGTTTGCAGTGCAGATACGTTTAGTTCTGTGACAAATCTATTCAATTATTGGACATTTTGTATCCCTCGAGGTGACATTTAGTTCAAAAATAAAAGCCCGGCAAAGAGTATAGAATTGAAAAAAATATCTTTTGACGTTTCAAGGCTCTGATAAGAAGTTCACGACACAGGTGCCTAAATTACGATTTTTTTTATCGTCACTGTAGGTGAATATCGAGTTAGTAGTAGGCGAAAAGGAGCTGGATCAACATTTCAAATTATTTTACAGTCGAAAGCACAGAACGATACACCTACCGATCGATCGATACACCAATTCATAAATTCCCAATAGGTACTGCATTAATTATAATTGTACATTCGATCTGATAACTCTTATCTATCTCAAATCGAAAACAAAATAACTCCCCCCTTGAAATGAACAAAATAAATAATTTTTTTAGGGTTGGGGGGGGGTTAACATTGTTCGTGAGCGAGGTATTAGTAGGAGTGGCGAAAGCGACCCACAATATTAATTCATACATTAAAAAAAACAAGAATTGGATGGAGGAGGATCCGCGTCCCAAGGTTTATACGTAATAGTCGCCGGTGCGAGGGTGGAGGCGGGGAGGGAGGGTGGGAGGGAGGAGGGGGCATAAACAGAGTTTTGTCGCCTTGTGTCACGACTCGCAAACTTTTCGGTCCCGAAACCATTCTCGAACAGTCTCTTGCGGGGTAACCCGTTATTACGTGCAGTCTCAGCTCTCAGGTCATGGCTCGCCTTTGAAATTATTATAATAATAATCTTCACCGCATGAATTCCTCTCTATATATACAATGTGTCTGTGGTTTTTCTCATAGCCGTGCAATAAAAATCCTTCTTTCCATCGAAAACCCATGAATGAAATTATCGAATCTCGAGTGATTGTTATTATTGTTATTATATTTATTATTATTTACATTGACTAGGGGGTAATAGAGTAAAACCGTAAAGATTTTTCGTCTGATAATCTCTGCCGGCCGGTGTGGTGGCGAGGTGGAGGTGGCGCGCGAGGGTCACCCACGCACGCGTAGGATAATTGCACGCGCGCGGACGGATATATTCTTCCTGCTCGGTGCGCTGCGCCTAACCTCACGTTCGTGCGCGCCACGTACGGTATATACGGACCTACGTACGTGAACGTACGTACTGCGCGCTCTCTGCCGTGCTATGGAGAATCATCTGCATGCCGGTCGCTCATGCAACCAGACCGAGTTGTGCGAGCTCGAGAGAGTGAGCGCGAGCGCGCGCGCTCGCACATCCAAACGCGCTCGCGCACTATACGTACCGAACGCGCAGCACCACCAGCGGAGGTCAGAGGTCAGCGGTACTCTCGACGAGGCAGACGCGACGCCCACCGAGCGACACCCACGCGAAAATCTTCCTTCCTTCCTTCTTCGCCTTTTTCTTCCCATTCGCCTGCATCCCTACGTCATACGCCATTGAAATCGCACAGTCGTTGGCTACTTGGGAGCATTAGGATGAAAGAAATAACAAAAGTTTTATATTATTTTGAATATACAATTCTTTAGAGGTTACATGACCTCAGATATAATTGAATAATAACAGTTTTATTATACGTTTGATCATTTCAAATTTCTTTTTCCTGCGTTAAAGTTCAGAACTCTGTGCGAATAGCGCCAATCACTGGACGCCGGCTAACTGTTGTAGAACTTGGCTTATTCATTATGTGTGTTTCTAATATTTTTTTTTTTTTTTTATTGTTGGATTGTCGTCTTCGATTCTACGCAATTTCCTTGGTTATAGAAGGGTCGAGGAGGGTGGGGGTGTGCCCGGCGCCTCCGCGAAAGGTCTCTCGGCGCAGTGCGCCGCACCCTTCTTCTTCTCTTCATCTTCTTCTTCTTCTACTTCTTCTTCTTCTTCTTCTTCTTCTTCTTCTTCTTCGTCTTCTTCTTCTTCTTCTTCTTCTTCTTCATCTTCTACTCACAGTGCGTCGTCGCTACACCGAGATCCTACGAGGATCCTCTTCTGGGTCGGTGTATACACCAGAGCTGATTATTAATAACTGCCCGGAGGCCTTATACGTGGGTACGCCGCGCGCGCCGGGTGAAAACATTGCGCACGGATTCTCAGGTTCGAATACGAGTGCCGCGCAGCACTGCACCTAGTCGCGTGTAGCGGCCGCACACTCTATACCCTAGCAGCCTCTCGTGTGCGATTGCCACGATCATTGCCCGATGACCTTTCCATGTACCTATACTTGATGCTTCTGATGTTACTGCTCCTGACTATTATCGTCAGTCTAAGACGATCACGAACGCCTTTTGACATTCCAAACAGTTTGATGCCATCGCTTGAAAGTTTTTTTTGTTTTCTTATTTTAATAGAGGAGCCCTGACATTCAATCACCGTTGGGCAGCTGTATCGTTTTGTTCAAATGAATGTTCAATGTTTGATCCCCTTTAAATTATTTGTTACAACTAATGTAACATTGCTTTTAACACAATATTTAACATATGGTATAGCCAGTAATAAAATGTCATTAATGTGGCAATTTACACAAAATAAAAACAAGGCGTATGAATTTGAAATGTTTACCTTACTTACTCGAGATTCTCGCCAACCCACAGATTTTCCTCTACGGAAAATGGTTATCCCAATTCTGGCTTCCACATAGAAAAAGTGGTATTAACATTTTCGATAAAATAAAAAATTTTGTAAAATTGTAAATTTCAAAAAGTTTAAACCCCTTAATCGATTCCTACCAAATTCAAGACCAAGTATCCGTGTATCCTAACCAATTTGTATGCTGAGTTTCAGTTTGATAAATGAAAATTTACGAAAGTTTGAGCAAAAAATATAAAATATAAATGAGATACCCGTTAGTGAATTCGACGAAAATTGCAGCAAAATAACGACGGTTGCGACTCGACCCGTGTGCAAATTTTCAGAATTATCCTGTAATCCGTTCTCGAGATATATCCAATGCAATTTTGCAAGCTCATTACACACCACACACACGCACGCGCGAGCGCGCGCACGGTTATTTTTTCTAAATATGATTTCTCTACGTTTTGGGAATTTTTAAGTACGCTCACATCAAAGTAACGAGAAAAATTTCTTTCACGAAATCACCTACCTCTATGCGGAAACAAAATGTGCTGCAAAATTATATAAAACAACGGCTTTCGCCATCAAATTAATTTTCTATTATTTTTGCTTCCTCATGGATACAGCTTCGTTGCCATGGCATTTTTTTTTGTTAGTTAGTTTTTAATGTTAAATTTATACGTGTGCGCGCATGCGTCCGCGCGTGTAAATATGAATCGTCTGTAACTCAAAAATCGTTAGAACAATCGAGCTAAAATATTTATATCACACAAGTGATGCACGTCCTATTCTGACATTTAGATTTTATGATGTTTTGAATTTTTTGAAAGAAATGTTGCGTTCACTCTAACTTTTGTAAAATGTTGACTATCGAGTCAGCTATATAGTTCTTCATTATCCAGATATAACTAAGATTGTTCGGTGTTGAATTTGGTCGAAATGAGGGAAAGTGATTAAAATTTTATGGGATGCTGAATTGTTTGAAAAATTTCATCTAATCGCACTAACTTGCGTAAGACTTGAGCTGGCCAGCAAAAATTTTGTACACAAATAAAGTATTATTCAGTGATGTTTGGTTCAGCAAGATGGTTCAAATTTTAAGGGATTTCAAAAGAAGTTATAGCGTATTAACCATTTTTTTAAAAATGATACAAAAAAATTGTATACACATTGTCAATTCCAGATGATCCCAATATCAAACAACCTTGGTTGTAACTATACTTGTGCAAAAAGTTTGAGTTCGATAGTTTAAAATTTGCACAATTTAGCGAGTTTATGTCGTTTCGCATTTTTTATAAGATATACAAATCTCATAAGATTTTATTGACGTCATCAAATTTTTATTTAATTTACCACGATCGGAAGGTAACTGCTCCACTTTTGTGACAAATTTTAGCCTAATAGTTCAAGCGGTTCTCAAGTTATGAGATTCAAGGGTGAAACCTTTGGCATACATACACAAAAGGACATCGAATACTTTCCAATCTCAATGCCAAATATCCTTGGTCGTAGCTCCACTTATGAAAAATTTTTTAGCACGATAGCTTGGACATTGCTGCAGCGACATCAATCACGAACGATTTTGACAAAAATGTAAAAAACAAAAATATTCATAACTTTTGAATCCCTCTGCCGATTGAAGCCAAATTTAAAACCAAACAACCTAGATGATAATTCGATTTGTGTGCAAACCTTTAGCTCGATCGTTCGAAATTTGCGACAGTTATCGTCGTAACGTTCTTTTATACGCCGAACATTTTTTTCTTTTATTTATTTCTTTTTAATTTGATTCTCAAATAATTTGAAACATTCCGAAATCATTAACATGAAAATATTTTTTAAAAATGTCTTCATGAAGACGAAGCTTCCTTTACGAGGATACAATAAGAAGTGTACACTCTGTACACCGCAGATCACTTACAAGATTATGAATCTTGATACATAGTTCAAACAAATCTAATTGCTAAAACTTAATTTAAAGTTAATATCCAAAAAGGTAATTTTTCGTTTCAAATATGTGGAATAGGAAATAATGAATACACAGACTTGTCGATGATATTTATCCGGTCTTCTTGTCTCTTGAAAAAAAGTTATCGATTGTCGAATAAAAATTGTCACTGTAATTGATTTCTAATTCTTTAAAACTCATCCTAATGCTCGCATTCCATCTTCCCACTGACCATGTATCTCGATAAACCCGTGAGCCATGCGGCGGTTAATGACACTATAATACGCTGAATATGATCCGTGAACATTCGGAGATTGAGTCGTTTATAGAGTGCTCGAGAAAAGCAAGAAGCAAAAGAAGAAATATAGTCGGTTCATCGGGAGCGTGTCAAGCTCAGCTCGGCTCGAGCAACAATAGGCACCAGCAGCCAGTCCTCAGAAGGAGAACCCGGGGTTATTCCATCCCCGCACCTCCTATTCGCATCCCACGTCTCAACATTCACGCCAGTTATTCACTGTTAGGTATTCGGGTACAGAAAAATAAAAAGACAGATACCTCGCTCGAGTGAGAGAAGCGCAAAAGAGTAAAGAAGAAAAGAAGAGAAAGAAAAAAGAAAAATGAAAAATAGGGAAGGGGTGAGCATTACGAGAAGGATTACACCGGTAAGCCGGGACTAACTGGCAGCCTGACGTCATAATCTTGAGAAATATTTCGGCTGTCCTCATAGCGCATCTTCTTCCTTGTATTCCTCGGGCTCGGTTCTTCTTCCTTCTTCTTTCACCTTCCAGCGATTGCGTGGTGGTATATGCTGTTGGACTGCTGACTGCAGCGAGGAGATGATGGTGATGATGATGATGATGATGATGATGACAAGAGACGCGATCCCAGAGGGAGGGGGGGGGCAGCCGTTGAGAAGAGACGACGACCAAGAGGATTTTTTGTAAATGCTCAAGAGACCCCGGGCGATCACCAAGATTTTCGAATCGATCAATTAACCGCGTGTGGGAACCAAGGCGACGCTTCGGTTTAACCATCCTTTCCTTCTCCTCTTCATCTTCTTCATCTCCTCTTGTCAAGGATCAGATCACGATCTCTCTCTCTCTCTTCTATCCGCAAACCTGTAATCCTCCTCGAGTCCCCTGCGCATCGTGTGTGGATGATCGGGGTAGAGAGACGAACGCTGAAGAAGTTGTGGAGGGCTCTTTGCTCGCTTCGATCCCCATGCCTCGGCCTCATCTTCCTGAATTCTTCCGTTGCTCTTGGTCGTTTTCCTCGTTTTATGTTTCAGCGATCACGAGTTTTTGGCGGTGGTAGCCGCGCGGGACGATTCAGGGGAAGAGGCAAGGAGACGAGACCCTAAGGGGCCAGTTCCCAGGGTGTCAACCGGGGGCTTGATCCCCTTTGGCTGATCTCGGTTCGTCGAGTTGTCAGAACGATTGGGTTCCTGATAAGGATTGACGACGACTGCTCGGCCTCGGGCATGTCGATCGGGGATACTCGAGCCAGCACCTCGGGATGCATCTTAAGGATCGGAGGGGTTTTCTGGATAAGATCATTGGGGATACGGCGAAAAGCGGGAGCTTTTTGATATGCGCTTCCGGCTAGACGCTACTGATGCTGCGTGTCAAAATTTGGATTTGGTATTACAGATTATGGATCGCTTATGAATTCCATTAAATCCATTTCAGTATCCATATAGAGTCACAACCTCCTTTATTTATGATTGCTTTTCGCAAGATTCAATAGACCTGGACAATTTTTGTGAAATCATATTTATGGAGGGACATTTATTAAAATGATCTACGATGATGTATGTAAAGAGATCATCATGTACCATATCGCTATTAAGGTAGTTGAAAATCGATTTATTTTTACATTGCGTTGCTCATCGACATTCCTTTACTTTGTTACAAAAAATATAAATCCCTCGAAAAATCTATTCCAACATTAATTACTACTGCCTCCCTAAGGTCGAAATTTCCAGCTTCTCAGAATCGATCAGTCAACCCCTCTAGGATGTTAAGTTGCCAAAATATTAGCAAAGTTGATTAAAGCCACAGAGAAGTACCTATCATTCGAGTACAAAGCATACTTGTAATAACTGGAAACTATCACACACTTTTAACTATCGTATATCCTTCGTAGTCAGCCATGTTGCTTTGAGCCGTAGTTTGAATAAGTTACTACGTCCATCTCAATGTATGAACTGTTCTTCAAGGTGAGAGGAAAGACAGAAATGAGAACGACAGCACCAAAGGGACCGGATGAGTGTAAGAGAGAACACGCCAATGTCACGTGGTACAAAGCAGAGTCTTTTTACTTAAGGTCTTAAGGCGAGACGAAGCCGCGATACTTACTCACAATCAGATGTGCTGCTACACTTTTACTTCGCCGTGAACGCCATACTAGTTCTCTCTCTTTCATACTCATAGAGGTTTCACCTCCCCTTAAGGGGACGCGAAACCTCTAACTCCAGCCATGCGTGAAAGAGAAGCAGGACATCTGTGTAAGTATGGAGGTTTCGCCTCGCCTTAAAGCCTTTTTCATATTCTTGTAATAAAAAAAAGGTTTGACAGCACCGTTAACTAAGGTGACACTACGCAACAGAGTATTTTTTTGGTCGATGCCTAATATGTCCTCGGAAAAAAAAAACAAAGACAACCGAGTCCTTTGTTTCTGTCATCCTTTTCTCCAACCGACGAAGCGTCGGTGCATTACCTTTTCACGTTGCAATAATTCAGCGAGCTCCCCTTGACAAGATATCGTTCTGGGCGGCTTTTTGGCCATTCGCTTCTTCGCACTCTTGCCTCCGTTATCCCACATTTATTTTCTTTTCTTTTCTTTCTTTCCTCGTGTTTATTCGCACTCAACCGCAGCACCTCGTCTTTTCCTTATTCCTTGAGACTCGGTGGCCTCTTCGAGCGCCAGAGTGTCAGGAGGGTTAGTATCCGTTTCTCTGTCTCGACGCTGAGCCCCGGTGTGTGGTCCTACGACGGAAAGCGTGAATCTCTCTAGGCTGCTGTCACGGATACCCCTTGGTACGGAGACTGGCTCGTATTCCGCGAGGATGCGCTGCCCCACGCAGAAGCAGTGCCAGCAACTCTCTCTCTCTCTTTCTCTCTCTCTTTCTCTATCCAGCCTCCATCTTCGTCGTCTCGTCCACAATCTCTTTCTTCAATGCGTCTTGAACGGTTCGGGCGCCCATCACCGACAAGTCTTTATCACGCTCGCTGACCCTTCTCGAAATAAGAAGGATCAAGATCGTTGGTTCGTAAAGGGAAATACAAGCGGGAATTTCTCTTCGCGCTTCGGGGCTCCCCGAGAAGCAAGAGATCCGAGCGAGCAGGTTATTTCGCCTTGCGAACTCGACGACGATGACGACGACGATGGCGAGATCTCGACGACGCGAGTCAGAGACGGGGTGGTCCCCCGTCAATCTCATGCTCATATACCCGACGCCGACGCTCTCTATGCTTTCGGCGTAAATATTCTGGAAGGTTGCACCAGGCGCAAGTGCGCGCGAGCGCACGCCTCTGAGCTTCTCGCGCGTCGCTTTAATTCTTTCTCTTTTTCGTTTACTCTCCTTCGGCACGCCGGGCACGTACGTTACTCGGTGTGCCCACTGCCCAAGCACCCAAGTTTTTCGGTTCTATATGGATCTCTCGTTCTCCGGCAGCCCTTTATTTTTTTTTATTAGGAACATCCCTTCAACACATTGTACACGAATGCAACGACATCTAATGGGTATCATCAACACGCGTACACCGTTAAATAACAAACAGTGCTGCGACCTACGCTATGTCATTCCGTATATAATTCACGTTAAATTATCTGAAAATAACTTTTCTTCTTTATCTCATTTTTTATTTCATTCTTTGAAAATATAATAAAAAATTTATTTCAACAAACGCTCGTATCTGGTGTGAATTTTAAAACATTTTTATTATTAAAAAAACTTGTGAAAAAAGTAATTTTGTAGTTGCGAAATATTTTTAACGTTTGCCGCTAGCCCATAAACTTGATAGATTAACATGAAATGTTTTAAAGAATTCCAATTTTTGTTTACTCAAATTCCGATGATTCGTCTTTTGGAAAAGTGAACTTATATCGAGATACGAAGACACGCGGTGACACGACGGTGAAGGCACGGCGCAGTATGTCGTGACGGTTAAGTGGAGTGATGTACGTCTACATATAACAACGATGTGCCGCTACATTGCGTGATTCGAGTACACCGTGCCGTTACAATTTCATCAGATGCGATCGTAGATGACAGCACTCATTTGCCGGCATAGCGTGTCGATTGTCACAGCACGGTTTTCTTACTGGGAATTAGTTACGATTCTAAAATCCATTGTCCTAGGTTGTCCACGTACCAAAAACAAGTCCCACTAATTACCAGGAACTTAGACGAAGACGCACAACTATAAAAAAAAAAACAAGAACGAGCACGAATATTACCTTAAAGCTAAGGAGGAATCGGGCCTTGAGTTTTCGTCAGGGATCGGAGTGGGTGGCCGCGACTCTCAGATCCTAATCTTCTGGTTTACGAGGTCTTGTCCTGCGTGTGTCTCTACGCTCGCGCTTCCTTTAAAACCGTGTGCTTTACGGTAAATGCTTAGCATTCACCCTCGGCGTTATGCATCCCTCGTGCCAAAGATGCTGCTTATGCTACTACCGCTGCTTGGATGAGAAACACTCGAAAGTTATTTCCTTGGTTCTTGGTCGAATAATTTAAAGGTAATATGGGCGGAAAACTTCACAGAACGGGAAGTTTTTATGTACTAGTTAATAATCCATTATAAATGTAGGCACGCATAGAGGACATTGGGAAGAAAAAAAAAGAAGAAAAAGAAGGGAGACGCGTGCTTCGCATAGTTCGTTGCATTGTCGTCCTCCTGGCAGCAGTACTTGACCAACCAACCAACCAAAGGGATTCATGCATATGCGCTCAGCGCCGCCGTCGGGACACAACAATCACATTCATCGCTGCTCACACAATGCTATCGTAAAGACGCCGACTATTATGGGGGCTACGATACTCTACGGGAGGGAGGGATCATAGTGACCACTTTGAGGAACGAGGAGTTGGTTCAACACGCATCTCTCTCTGGAAAGAAAGTGATGAGAATAGTTAACTAGAGGTTTTTCGTATTACTCAAAATTCTGGGATAATTGTAACTAAATTGCCGTCTAATTTGCGTTTCTTAAACTCTAAATTTGTTTAAATTTTTAGATTCCATTCATTATTTGTTTAGCCATCCAGGAGGAAAGATCAACATTTATAAAAAAAAAAACTATTAAAGAATTAAATAATTGTTTAGCGCTTTAGTTTTTGACAGAACTCGTTAAAATTTGCTTGAGACGCTCACAATCTGTACAAAAATAATATATATTTATTAATACCTTAAGTTGAAAGAATTATAGAAGATATTTGTTGAATTTTCATCGAATTGAGATGGAATAATAATTATTAAAATTACTTTAATTCGTTAAATACGTATTTCTTACTTCTGAACCAAAAGTTGCTCATTTTAATACGAAAAAAATGGTGTAAAGTAGTTGAGAATAACAATGAAAATATAATAACTTTGAGGGAGTTGACGGACGTGAGTACTTGACGATTCCCCCGGGGAATAATGAAAGATATTGGTCACAGCGAGAGAGAGAAAGAGAGAAGACACTCGAGAGACATTCGAGAAGCTCTCAACTCCACTTGACTCTGCGTTGCTTCCGAAATTCGACACGGCCCGTGTAGACGGTAGAGACGGTCCGTCGGGCCTCGAGAGCCCTTCTTTGTGACCGAGTTTTCATCTCTTCTCCCTCTTTTTTCTTCTTCTGATCCACATGAATCCCTACTGTCAATGAGGGAAAGGAGAAGTGCGTGCGAACTGAAGGAAAAAAAAAAATAGAAAAACGACAGAAGACCCCCTGTGGCGAACGCGCACGGTAGCTCGATCCCTATAGTGTCGCCGACTCTGGAGAATCGTTGAAGAGCCAGACCACCGTGACATTTTCACCAGAGATTTATCCTGTCCCGGCTGTTGTTGGTCCTCTGGCTATTGTCAGAACATTGTAAAAAGCCACCGCTGCCCCTAAAATTCGTTTCCTATATTAACTGCAATAGCATGATAAATTTCGATTCTCAACATTTAAAATAATATTCCATTAACTTTTGAGTTTATAAAAAAATATATATCTACTATACAAATGGAGTATTTTCATGGATTTTTCAAGCAAATTTGCGTAATTCTATTCATGTAATAATGGTACAAATCAAATTTGAAAAAAGTTGAAAAAATGTTCGAGGCAAACAGTATTCCAAGATATAACCTTTATGTCTCTACATTTTTTTCATACGATGGATAGTTTTCGAAATATAAATAAAAATCAATTTCCCGTATACATATTCAGCTAAAATATGTGATTTTAAAAATGTAAAATAATTTCTAAATATTCTAGACAATCAGAATAACAAACTAAAAATTTACTAGCGCTTTTTGTCACAATTCGGACTTATGAATGGCCCGGAAGACGTGGAATACAAGAATTTCCATTCAGCTGATAAGAGAAGTAGAAATGTAATTTTAGTGGGTCGCCAGATTGAAAGAATTCCAAAATTTTATTGATATGTACGATAGAAGTGCAAGCTTTGGCGAAAATTAAGATTATTCGATACAGTTCGTGCACTCTGACATGTTGAACTCGAGTTCTTCATGTAGGAATGTATTGCAATGGCAGGAATGAAGGAGGTGAGATGGTTACCACGAAAAAGTGGTACAGAGAGGGCTCGAGGGATCCTTGCTGATCTTGTGGGGGAGGAGAGTAAAGAAAGAGAGAGAAAGAGAGAGAGAGAACGAGTTGTGGCTGTCACTCAACCGCTCGATGTCTAGCTACCCTCCTATTAGCCCTCTTCTCTTTTTAATTGCGAAATTGAAGGCAATTTCGTAGGAATGGGAATTCGACGTTATACGCGTGATCCGTGAAGCACACACAGAGAGAGAGAGAGAGAGAGAGAGAGAAAGAATTACGTGGGATTTATTGTAGCCGTTGGACTCTCCCCGCCCCCGCAAACCTTTGAAAACTCCTAAACGCCGTACCTCTGGAGAAAGAAGGAGAGAAATCCTCTCGATGGGCAATTATTCTTCGGTTCTGACTTCTACGCAACTCCCTGTCTATGCGCGGCTTCCATAAGACCATTCCTGGAAATCACAGCAGCAATTAGGCATCAGAGTTTCGATTAATCGCTACGAAATAAAGGAACCAAGGTTGCGTCTTGAACACTGCTGGATTTACGCGATACTCTGAAAATAAAATCTCTGTGGAGAGTCGACAGACTCGGAAAGGAGAACAAAGAAAAGACAATATTCTTTATACCTCGGCTATGCTTCCTAGAAATCACCGATAATTATAGACGCGTCGTAAAGCGCGCCCGTTTTTCGTTTCTATCTTTTACTATATGCTCCTTCCGACCGGCAGTCTCAATCTAATTGCCCTGCGATAAATCTCTCGAATTCTCTCACTACCGCTTGGGAACCAAGACTAAAAGCATCTTGGCTACCAGCAGTAACGATCTGCAATTTATTTATAAATGGCTGCAACGAAATATACTTGCAGCGTGAAACAAATGTGATTGTAGACATGTGAACGAATAAAGCAAATAAAATATTACAACTTTTTCTCACTCATAATTTTTTTATCGATTAAAAAACGTCCTCTACAAGAGAAATTGGTCGAATTCAAGATATTTTAAGATTTTCAACCTTCAAGTTAAATTCTCACGAGCCTTTTACGAGAATATCGTAGGCTTTTAGCGTATAAAGTTCCTAATGAATTATTAAGTCTGGTGTCATAAAATATCTCTCAATCATTTCTTCTCTAACTAAATATCAAAGATCGTTAACCAGAGAAAAAAAATAATCATAAGAAAAAATGCTGATACTCGATAGTAGTTGCCCAACTTGGCTATTGAAGGACAGCGGCGAAAATTAACGGACAGTTCGAAAAAGCAATGTAGTTCGTGAGCCTCCCTCCCCTCTCCCTACCCAATGTTTACAGTCCGACGGGAGTCCAAGATCGTTGCCAACTTCACTGCTGACTGTCGGTTTACTTCGCGTTCACCCTTTCCGCCGGCTGCCGTTGTGCTTTACTGGGACTCTCTGATCTTCGCCCTGGTAACTCGACTCTAGAGCCAATAATCCACATAATACGCGTAATAGGAACGTGGCCCCCGGACAATGGGGCCCTTAAAGTGTTGCACCGAAGAAATATGGGAGCCGCTCGAGGTGGAATAGTGCTCTTCTGGACGGGACTCGATCGCCACGCACTCGCGAACGGCCCTTCTCACCTTACTATACCGCGCTCATCGTAAACTCGGCGGAAGGAAGAAAGACCAAGGATGCACTTCGGTCCGTGGAATGCGCAAAAAGCTCGCTCCTACACCCGTCAACGATCCTTATCGAGTTACCCCCGGGTCGTAAAGTTATCGAGACACGGAATCGCGGGCTTCTCTATACTAAACAGGTATCAATCGTCTCTTTGAATTATTCACGGAACTAAAATAAACGAATTTCAATTTTAATTCTCAACTGCACATTTCAGGACTGACGGAACGAGAGACTGTAACATTAGATCTCTGTGAATGAATGGCAATATAGAAAATAAAGCTGTCTGTACCTCATTCATTTATCGTTTGCATCATTAATTTCTTGAGAAAAGTTGAGACGACAAAAATTTCGATACTTTATTAAAGTTGAAAAATGGTAAGAAATTCTAAAAATCAATTTATCATTTATATAATAGATTCTCAAAATGTTTAAAAAGTTTGAAATTTAGGAAATGGCAAATATTTTTGAAATTGATAACAATTTAGAAATTCCAAAATTAAGAAAATGTTGTATAAATCTGAGAATGAAAATACCGATAACATTATTATCATTTTCTCTTACCGTTATTAAGTAATCCTATCCACTAAGTTTTGAAATCATTTACCTCGCTGATAACTCTCATTTCTCTTAAACTGCAACAGACAGTCACTAATATAAAAACAAAAGCCTTAATCTTTGATTTCCAAATTGACTGTTCATATCCCATCGTAGCCCCGAGTAATTGGACCTTTCATCTTTTAATTGGCCGCTCCTTGCAAGCCCAACAACATTGCTCTCATCTTTATATTGTAGGACTGGCGTGTTATAAACCCCAAAAAAATGTCTGACACATGGGTCATTGCAGGTTCCATATACACACAGGTAAAAAGACCCTAGGAATATGGTCCCTTAGCCAGAGTCTTTTACGACTTATACATCGCGCGAGCAAAGGCTGAGAACATACGTTTAACGGGGGTCGTAGAGTTTCGATGGTCCCCGAAATAATGCCCCGAGGCTACCGCGGCTCTCCCAACTTCAACCCCAATTATACGCGCGTCAAAGTCCCTCCCAGCGATTCTTGAAATAGAATCCTACGTAACGGCTCCTCCAAGTTTTCCCGATTATTATATTCCTCCTGGCTATGGAAAAAAAGGCAACCGCGTAGCCTATCCTAAGGCCCCGAAAAAATGCCTACCATATAATTGGTACATTATTAAATACCGCTTAACTCTCATCCAAGAAAGGACCAAGAAACATAATACCTTCCAACTTGTTCTTTCTACATTTTCGGATGTTTAATTAGTAGAATTGCTCCCGATATAGATAGTAGAAGAGCCCTTAGAAAATGAAGTTTTAATGAGACGTACCTGGGGAGGAAGGTATCCGACGGACGCAATTTTATCTAAACTCAGAGCTTCCAGAAGATTGAGTTCAGTGCGGAGAAAGCGAGATATACCAAGAGGAAAAGTATCAGGGAGTAAAGTAGAGGCTTCCTGGCTACTCCTCGTGTCTTTAAACATACATAAATTAGAGGGCAAACGGTGTTTCGTGACACTGGGAGAGAGCGTCATGAGCGGTAAATTATGGATCGCTGAAGACGCGTAATGTCGAGGTTGCTATTCCAGTTGAACCGCAACAGTTCAGCGAATGGATTCCCGGCCTGTTTTCTCGCGAGAAGGCATTGTCAATGGCCACCTTATTCTCGGTTGTTTTCAGCTGGGTTTAAGGCAGTGAAGTGGTATGGATACGGGATGGATACGCTGTATATCGCGCACAACCGCGACCGCCTGGACGATCTTACTATCTCGACTTCCTTCGATCCTCGTTTCCTTTCTCGCTTTCCTCCTCCTCTTTCACTTCTCGTGCCGCAGGAACAGAGTGCGACCATTCCCCTTTACAACCCAGTGAAAGCCTACACCCGCCACAAAGTATAACCTGGCTATATACATGCGCTATGCACGAATGTGCGTGTGCGTGTATCTGTGTATATATATCGTTATACGTATGTATATCGTTTCAGATGTATTTGTGCCGCGCGTGAACGAGCTCACGACCGATACCAGGGGCCCCACACGCCACGGAGAGAGAGCCAGTTCAGCCCCCAGCTCGTAGGACACTAAAACTCATTTTCATTTTATGCAACGTTCGAACGGGTGGAACGTTGGTGGTCGCGACCAGGATAAGATTTATCGTTGTCGTACCTCTTCATTTTCTTTTTTTTTTTTTTTATACTTTAGTACGTCGACAGCCGTGGTTCCTCTCTGTCGTTCCGGTTATCATCACTTTGCCCTAGAATCACTGTAAAATACGTCAAGTAGTTCTGACCAGGATTTGATAGACAAAGCGTAAGATAAAAAAATCAATTAGAAAGAATTAAAAAATATGAAATATCAATATAAATAACCGAAGATTTGTAACTGTTTTGGAAGAAATTTTGTAAGCAAACATAGCTCGGGACAAAAGTCTCCATAAAGGTTCAGGATAGCTCATTAATAGATTTCTGGTGGTTCAATTATAATTTGTCGTTGACTTTGTGAGAATATGCCGCTCGTAGGCGAGTCACATGGAAAAAAAAATCAGAAGCATCATAGCGCAACCGGGGTATACGGTCGCCAAAGTTGGTGTTTCGATGGGTCGGGGTAGGCGGGAGGGCCTACGCGCGGTGGCCTGGGCCCTCCCGTCGGGAACTCGCGGCTAAACCGGGCCTGATTTATACGAAATTACGTTAGTCCTCTCGGCACGATGTCCACCTCCCGCTCGGTTATCCTCTTTTTCTTCGTCTTCTCCACTCGTCGTATACTCGAGGATATCCTCGCGTGTTACCTAATTGAGAAACCGGTGCGCAATGGCCGGATGAGTTATCGCCTTCGTTCTACTCGGTGGGACCTAGAGCTCTCGTCTCTTCTGACCGCCAAGGCACATGGAAACCCGGCGACATACGCTACTTTAACGCTGGTTCACCGCTAAATATCTCGGTATCGATGAGTAGGAGAGAAAGAAGAACGACGACTCTCCGGTCGATCTCACTGGATCTCTTTTATTACGTATCTTCGCCGGAACAGACTGACCGTACCGACCACACGCATCGACGAGTAAATGAATTCATTGAAAAATGTCATTCTGCCTTTGGGACAGACGAGGAGTCCGTACGACACCTGGTGCGGATCATACAAGTCTACAATATGATGGCCGTGAGGTTAAGATTGCTAGCAATGAACGGCTGGATGACTTTTTAGCGAAAACATTTAGTGAATTCATTCTTACGTCTCCTTCGCAATCTGTCGGAGAGACAAGATGTCCTCGCGATGCCTGGTGGAGAATCATAGAAGTCCTGAGTTTTTTAAATGAGCGATTTCAGAGCTCAAGTCGTCGTTCTATTGATTGTCTCTTCTCTATCTTTTGGAGATACCATTTGGAATACAATGGTACTCGAACGCCAAGGGCCAAGTCATTCCGTAACTTGACGAATAACGGTAGAGGCGATATAATTATACATAAGTCATTTCAATAGTCATAATCATCGCGTGAAGGAATGTCCCTGGTGACGAATGATAAGAAGTTCTCATTATGACGACTTCAAAGTTTGCTAAATATCTAGAATATTTAGCACTACGGAATACAGTTTCAGGGAAACAAAGAGTTAATATTGTCGTTATAATGTCGGTTATCTATCGAAGAGACTTTTTGTTCATGCGACACCTTGATGGAAAATCATCGAGCTCACCAACAAGGCGGCTTCAAGTTTTAGATTGCTTTCAACCGACGGCCGAATAAATTTACCTTTACAACAACCTTTCGATGAATTCACGTTGTCGGATATCGCACGTGCTGCATTCGCAACATCGAAAGTAAACGAGCTCATATATAGAATCTATTCCGCAGACATAAATATTTGTGATATTCTACGGTGTTAGGTGCGTTGTCAACGGCATACAAAATTCTCGTCTCGGTGCTCTTCGAGTCACTTTGGTTAACAAAGTGGATCCAGAAGAGGAGAGCGTTCTCCGAGTGTGTCCTTTTGTCTCGTAAAGCCACGTCGCCATCGTAATCCCCAGCAGGAGCATCACTCGCGCAAATATACACAGTGTGCGCATAAACTACCGACTGGACTATGAGCCGATATTTATTATCACAGGCACGATCGAATGAAACGCCAACCGATGGCGCTGCTGATGCAGCTGCCGATGCGGTTGCTCCTGCGGTGCTGCTGCTGGTATATTCCTGTCCGATCAGACGCAGCACGGAAAGAAATAACGAAACAAAAAAAAAAGAAAGAAAGAAGGAGACAAGAGTCGAGAAACCCCGCGATGCGACTCCGGAGCCCGACCTGACACGACCTAACAAATGGCTGTTTTATGTCCGAGAGAAAATGAAGGGAGCATGACGAGTTGATTTTCGGACTGCACGCAGCCTCGCCGAAGTTTCCCTCTCTCTCGCACGGAGTTAAACTCGTATACGCACGCTTCGACTCAAAAGTTGTAGTCGATGAGTCTCGAAGCAGCAAAAGCAGCACCGGTAGAAGCGACACACAGACACGCGCGCACACGCACGCACGCACGCATACGCACACACACACACACACACACACACACACACACACACACACACACACACACACACACACACACACACACACACACACACACACACACACGTACGCACGTACGCACACACACACACACACACACACACACACACACACAGAGAGAGAAAGACTAAGACTCCAACGCCAAGGGAACACGAGCCAAGAGGTGTTACTTGTCAGGGAGACCCCTCGGGGCCCCCGAGGCAATGACAGCCGCGCGCTCGAGAATTAGCATGGGATAATGGGAGACGCGCGGTTGGTGTATTCCCCTGTGCCCCTGCTGAGGAGACCTCCTCAAGCCACCGAGACGCCAACGCTCGAAAACCTCACCGACACCCATAACACCCCTTTATGCCCCCCCCCCCAGCCATTACCGATACAGTAACAGTCGTGAACTTTTTCGGGATCGAAACTTGAATCCTTTATTCAATAATAACTACGTATCGCACAATCCGTGCAATTCGCGCAATTCCTAAATCATAATAATTATCATTATCATGAATATTGTCATTGTTCCTGTTATTATTATTTGAGAATATCGTGTTTTACAGTGATAATAATAATAATACGTTTGTGACCAGTGTAAAAAAATGTTTTGGATGAAAATATAATTGCACATAAAATTGGTCAGCCATTGAACATAACTTAACTACTTGGGCGACATTGACGCCATGGGGCGTCTATGCGCTATAGGCTCAGACGTAATTCTGTCGCCGAAGGGGTTAATAGGTTTATTTTGGGTTTAGTATTGACCTAGAACAAGTTCGTAGATCTTTTTTTAATAAAAGTGGCCCGTGTACTACGGGTCATCTCGTATAAATCTAGCAGCAGGCGTTTAATGAATCTCGTGTCATACGAGGATGCCGCTTTGTTTTTTTTTTTCTATAGGGAGGCATCGAGCCCCGAAAAATCAAGAATTTAAAGATGAACCAGGGTCGTTTGGGAAATCATATTTTTCCCCGCATTGAGACGCTCACAGTGCGATAAACTTGAATGGTTTAGTAACTTTGCCAACCGGCGGTCACGGCGGACAGCCGTTGAGGCAACGTTGATTCGTCGTCTCTACTATATAACTACTACCTGATGTTAAGTAGCTGACTCGTTTCAACGCAGGGAAAACACCGCGTGGTTTCTCGATTAAATTGCCAGCTTATTTACGACACCCGGGCGTCTGGCATTGATTATGCTACTTATGAGCCTGTATATGATCATCTTTGTTGCAAGAGTCGGTGGCCGTGTGTAAACTTTACTTCTTTATTTATTTCTTCTTTTTTACTCTTCTATGGTTTTCAGCATCAGAAGCTGTGACAAGCTAGTATAAGGGCAGGATGCAGGATGTCTCGTGGTTGTGACAGTCATTGACAAGACTCGTATGTTGGAGTGACACCTGATGTTCGGTGAACGCCCCTACGACACCTGGCACATAACTGACGCACGATCGCAGAGAGCAACACATATACTCGGAGGAGCTGTCGCTCGTTGCATGCGATGCCAAGTCGTACAACACTCCCACATTCCCCGATGACGAGACCAGATCACTGTACCCGATAAATTCACCGGGCCAACAAGCACCACCTTCTCTGCCTCCACCTACGAACAATCAAAGAGCAGCTCGAGTACGCGCGAGCTAGAGACATCGCTCGAGTCACTTGATTGCGACAACATCGTATTCGTGTCTACCGATGCCATTAACGGCAGCCATGTATGCCTAACAACCTGCGATTCGTCTGACGCCTGTAGGATGTGTAAGTAATAAAAAGTATGTGCGGATCATGTGTTATAAACATTTTTCAAACATTGCAACGCTTTTATAATAAATAGTCCGAGGCATATTACACAAAAGAAGTAAACTGTGCGTCGATGACGATATTCGGAATTACTTGTCAAATTGTCGGTTGTCTATGTACAAAGATATTATAGATATTACTCCGAATTATTGAGTAAAATATTTGTCGCTGATGATTATTGAGAAAAACATGTTGAATTATTGTCTCCAAAATATTGGCCGCTGATAAAAAAAAAAAATATTTCAAATTATTGGCCAATATATTAGCCGCTAATACGAATGAAGATAATATTTTCAGAAAATCGAAAATAATTAGTGCCAATGACTGAGATAAATATTTCTAATATTTGGCTAAAATGTTGACTGGCAATATGTAACGAAAATATTTCAAGAAAAACCAAAACGATGGCTGTCGTTGACTGTGAATAATATTTTCAGTTATCGGTTAAATTATTGTCAACTAATAAACAAAGAGAATATACCAAAAAATTGTCTACGATATTGAGCGCCAATATATTTTCAAGCACATAGATTACAGTACAAACTCTTCTCGATCGAAGAACTATTTACGTCGGTGCGGTTCGATCGCCCTTTGGGCTTCCGGCATGCTCGCGATGGTACAGCGCTCGACCGCGCGCGCGCGCGCGCGCGAGCGTGTTCAAGATCGCGTGCTCGCGTGAGCCTAATAGTATAACCGGAGGAAATATATAGAAGCCGAGAAGCGCCGCTTCCCTAATCGCTCTTCTTGCCACACGTGAATGAAATATTATTTCGGAAGCACTCGAATTCTCTCCGAGGGCTGCTACGCTACGCGCTGCGCTGACCAACACGCGCGATAGCTCTATAACTATATAGGAAAGTACACTATGAGAGCCTGGGGCGGGATTCGTACCTCGTCACGATGGCTCGTCGATGGAAACCTCCCGTATAAAGTATAATGCCCGCTAGTTTTCACTTACAAGTAGCCAACGAGTCTTCGAGTAATGATTAGCGGAGCTTGGAGGAATATAATATTCACGGAAGTATACGGGGGATGTCCGTAAAGTCAAAGGCCATTGACCGGTACTGGCGCCAACGCAAATCAGTCGCCTCTTCCTTTATTCCTTCATTCTTCTATAGCACCTTGATCATTCTCTCTGTGTACCTTGGTGCTAAGAACGCATTCGTCCTCGAAACGATCACCCAAGATCCGTATCGGACAGTGAATTCCTATTCGCGGCACGAATCAACCTCTGCCGCGGCTCCTCGGCATCCGCCAATGCCGCAGACAATGATTGATAGGCCCGGACTTTGGTTTTATCCTTTACACCGTATAGCGCGAAAGTTACAGGCGCTCATTCGTTCAAGAGTCGTTCAATCCTAAACGAAAATACTCTGAATTATTGTAAACAATATTGGTGAAAATGGTATTTATTGGCGGAACCAATAATTATTAGCTACCTTGATATCCGTAATAGTATCGGGTCAAATAATTGTTACCGACAAGTATTGTTACATCAAGTAAATATTATTGACAAATATTGGCACCAATGTACGATATCGTCGATATAAATTGTTGGCAAATATCGACGGTAATTCAAATATCGGACAAAGATATTTACGCGAAAACGAATTATCGAACGATCCTCGTGAATGTTGTTGGAACTTTTTGAAAATACTGCCTTCCCGTTACAATCATATCGCGTTGACATTTAAGACTGAATATTCGCATTATTATACATTGCCCCGTGCCAGCAAGATTGATGCGTTGAATGTTGGCTGTCTACCAGGGACCGCTGCTTTCAATCCTGATGCATACAAGAAGATCCTCGCCACGATCGGCGTTCAAAGATGCCTGAAAGGTTATGCGGAGTTGGCTGCCGCAGCCCTCCTCGAACATATGATAACCAAAGGTACCCGTAAGACTGTTAGGGACCTTTGCCATGAGTGTTAAGAAGCTAATCTTTGCGCTCCTTGCCGGGGAAGCCTCGCGGCCCTGGCACACTTACGTGATCGTGCCTCGCTGCTACCGCGATCGAGCAACTTGGCCCCCGCACACCACCGCGCACGTTCGTGCAAATCTTATTAGTATACTTCTGGGTTCTCCTCGGTATACGAGAAACCGCTCCGTAAGAGCGTAGCGCGCTGCTCGGTCCCGTCCCAGGATCGAGAAGCCTTCGGGGCTCCGTTGTCAAATTTATTGCACCACTCCCGGAGCCCCCGTCGAGGACTTATCCCCAGAAACTCGGCGGAATGCTTCGGTGACGACGCCGAGTTCCTCCGCTCGGTTTTATACAGGATTTTGAAGATCCGTGGCTGCCTCGTCCGCCCACATTCTCCGGCCGAATATATCCTATACGACACCGTGAAATCTCGTGGACAATGGCGATGAGTCTTTCATTCCCGAATGAGAGACTCCTGGTCACTATAAAATACTCACGACGACAAATCTCTTTGTGCGAAGCACTCGAAAATCACTTCTTCCGTCGACTAATATTTATATTGGCCTCAACGGCTTCCGGTTGAGTTGTCAGCACTTAACATTATTTAGATATTGATGTCTCAGTCGTTGACAATCCATTTTTTTTATTCTTAGTTGATTTATCTTGTATGATTAAGGACGTTCTCTGTATGAATTGATCTTATCTTTTGTCGCATTAATATTACAAATTTATTCGTCATTTTTTTTTTTTAAGTCTTTAGTTGGAATATATCGGACATCGTGTATACGCAACATTTTATAATTAAAAATTATTTTATACAATTATACAGATTTTATAAAATAATATCATTTAAGAACGTACAAGCGTCAAAGGGAGACGAAACCTTCATACTTCACCTAATGACGTCGAAAGAGATAGAACTAGTATGGCGCTCACGGCGAAGTGAAAGAGAAGCAGCACATCTGTGTAAGTATATGGAAATTTCGCCTACCCTTAAGACGTTTTTGGAACTTTGCAACGACTGAAACTTCGTTAATATATCAAATTGGAGAGACAACCGAAGAAAATTTTGAGGAAAAATAGATGAGAACAGGGCAGCAATTTTTTTTTCCCCAATATTCAATTATGTTAATCTCATTGGTCATGACAGCCACGAAAAGAGCGAGTAATTGATAGAGGCAAAACATGAATGGCGTGTCGATCAGCAACACTGTATACACCAAACATAGTAGCAGAGCGTTCGACGAGAATTTTATTTCTTGGTTGAAGGTACTAGGGAATATCTTCAATTTCATGGCTAGTCTGCGAAAAAAAAAAAGAAAAGTTTGAAGGATAATCAATAACCTAGGAGAACAAAGCGTGTGCTGCTGATGAGGGAGTCAATGATGATGGTCATTCTCGGTAGCGAGGGTCAAGGATTTAAGCTCCTGGGACTCATGCCCACAGACTTGGGCTCCATATTTTGAAATAATAAATTTAGTCGTTTTAAGTTCGCACGAGACGTTAAAAAATTTTTTTTATTACATTTTCAAGCACAAAAAATGATGAATAATTTTTTTCAATTAGTTTGAATTACAATAATTTTGTAAAAAAAAAAAAAAGAAGGAATTATACTGAAATGTTATTGAAAAAAAAAAAAAATTCGAAAGTAACTTTTGCTAGAAAGTGCATTGAGGAAATGAAGAAAAAAAAAATATATAAGGGAGAGGGTCGCACCCCGATAACGGGCGTCAAAGGAATGATCTCTCGGTGTCCGGTCGCGTCAGGGGAGTGGTAACCGCGAGGATCCTCGGCAGAAGTCGATCTCTGGGAACTCTTGTGCCTCCGTATTCACATATTCTGCTAACAATTAGGTGAAAGGCGCGCGCGCTCCGGCTCCCACAGCTTGTTGTAGTAGGTGAATATCGCGCGCGGGCGTCGATCCTCTATCCTAGCTTTTGCCTTTCCAGCCACTATACTATACATATCTCACTTGTTAAGCCAACATACCCTATAACCCTTTCTGCTACACGGATAAAAGAATATAGGAATCGTTGTTGCTATAATCGGTATGAAAAATGTATGTCAGTGTGGAAAAAAAATGATCAGAGTATCGGAATGTCCTTCAATCGACGCATCGAGTATAGGAACCATTAAAAAATGTTGTTAAGTAAAAAGTAATTTTCTTATAAATAAATGGACGGATCGTTGGAATAAAATAAAATCTTATAAATTGATAAGAATTATAATAATGAGAATTATCGAAAGTATACGTATAAGCCAGGATATCGATGTGCAATAATATTCCATAGAGTGAAAGCCAGGTTTGAGCCCAGTGGCATTGGATCTATTAGTAGCCGATTGCCGGTTGATTTTTTTCGTGACCCCGAAAGACCCCCTAGGAGCAGAAGCGAGTATCAGTGGCATAGTGGGTAGTTGTAAGCAGGAGTATCGCGCGCGAAGTTCATTTGGCGCCCGGGGAGGTGAGAGTCCATGGGAAGCTTCTGCCCGCTACCTTAACGCCCGCACGAGTTTCTATTTTACCGCGGGCTCGGTAGTAAGTAGTGTAAGTGTATATTTTATATATAATACCGGCTTGTACAGACAAACTACCAGACGGCAGATTTAGTTTAGCTTACCAGCAACGCTTTTGCCACTTTGCCGCTTGACGGGGCTTCTAATCCATTAAGAGCTCGACGATATTATAAGGCCAGCATGGAAAACGAGACGCGGAACTCTATACTCGTGCGCTTCTTACGATTCCCCAACAGTGCCACTGCTAACAGGAAAAATCATCTGCCCATAAACTTACCTATGTCGATATCACTGTGTATCACAACTGTGTATGTCTGAGGTTCGATCGTGGGACTCCATTCAGCTTCCAACCTTCTTCTTCTTCATCTTCTTATACTTATACTATAAATAATCTCAATGTTTTACGATTTACCGTTAACTTCTGACTACGCTACCTCGATTCATTCTCGACACCCACGTATACACCATAAATTTCAATATTTTTTTTCAGCCTATTTCAATCTTTTGTCATTTTTCTTCTCAAATTATTGACATTGACGTAAAATTGATTTTTTAACATTTCCGATGTAACATATTCCAACGTGACTCAATTAATGATTTTCCTCTTATTTCATATTCTTTGTTAATTTCAAGTCAAAATTAAAATTCCTTATACGAATCGTTGATTCGTGGGGTATGTTCGATATATCGTTGAGTTCAAAGAGAAATTTCGTTATTTTGCAATAATTCAATATCTTTTGTTTATTTTAACGATACATTAATATGATTGCACGGAAAATTGATTGGGGTACGTAATACCCCAATCAACGATTAATATGTAAGCTGTTGAACTCTTGATCTCGGAGCTCGCGTGTATCGATCTCATAATCAACGCGAGGTAGCTTATGTATCTTGTTTTCGTTGCCGATATATCGAAACGAGCGAGCGATTATTGCGTAACGTTAATTAAGTGCACGAGCAGTTAATCACGCGCGAGCCGAGGTGTGTTACAACGTTCTCAATGGCATTTGGGCAAGTCCGTGCCATACGCAGCTGTGCATCGCGACCTGCTTCATGGCCAAGAGAACATTAAATGGAACGCGGCGGAGTGATGCGGTTCCTCTCGTTGCTGCATCACGGGGCACCATGCCCTCCCATCTTGCTCTTGAACCGCACTGCGGTTAAACTGTTTCCTTCTCCGAAGTCTCATTACACAATTTTCTCATTATTTCATTCAACTTTTTTTTCCACAATAATACAAAATGAGATTAAACATTTTTTTTTATCATTTAAAAACCACCAAAAAAAATTTAACTAACAATTTTATATATTTTTTTATTTTTTTCTTACGTTCAGATGAAAAAGGAAAGTTCGTTCGAGAGAAGGTGGTTTGCCGTGTGTCCACACACGGTGGAAAAAAAGTGTTTCTCTCGAAGCGGCAACGACCAAAAAAAAAAGACAAAAAGAAAAAGAAAAAGAAAAAGGAAGTAAAGAGAGTCCGCAGGCGGGTTTTTTACGACTTGGCGAATTTATTGGATAGGCCGAACTGGCGGGTCGCCCCACGGTACATTGCGATTCCTCGAAGGCGACACGCGGGCGCGCGACTCGTCGTTTTTATTTCAAACTTTTTTCGCATCTTGTACGATCGCGTGAAACAAACAAACAAACAGACAAACAAAATTATAATAATAATCACCGAAACAAGCAAAGACGATGTCGCGCGCTCGTGGGACACAATCCTTCCAAGTCATTCGAAAAAGCGTCCAGGCGTTCGCTCTCGTAGACGCCATTGTAAAGCTAACGAGACAAGGAATGTGTGAGATAGAAATTAAGGGGAAAAAAAAACAAATAATAATTCGATATACAGATCGTTATTAATCAATAAAAATTATTATCACTCTACTAGTACTAGGTACATTTTTCGATTGGTTGAATAACGTCGCGTTTACACGAGTTTCGACCCTCGGATGTGTGTGTTTTTCTACTATCACTATAGTCTATTTCCATCATATTTATATAATAATAATAATAATAATAATAATAATAATAATAATAATAATAATAATAATAATGTCCTCATCAAAGATTCGCATTATTTATAATATAATAATATTAAAAACATAGTAATAGAGTTGAAAGCTATTTACAAAGCACGACTGCATTTTCAAAAAAAAAAAAGAAAAAGAAAAAATAATCCATTCCACGAAGATAACTGAGAGAGTACGAGAAAAAAAAAGAAGGAAAGGGTTAGAAAAAATTGTCGGTTTCCGCTATGTCGTGTGTGGCCGAGAAGACCACAATCGAATATCGTACAATAATTTATGTCTTTTTCAAGCTGGCTGAGCAAGCACAAGTCTCGATAAATTCGAGTCGCCGGAGCCGCGTACATATTCTCTTCTATCTAAATAAATATATATGTGTATATATATATATATATATACACATGTTGTATCAAAATTAATTCGTTGATTTACAGGTTTTTTTCTTCATTTTATTCGCTCGACAAGTTAAATCTGTTGAGGAATCAATCGATTTTTATATTTTTTCCTATCGTAGTGGATGGTATATAATACTTGTCAAAACAGTCAGCAAGTCAGCGCGGTAATAAATTAATAGTAGAAAAGAAGATTATTGAAAGATATTTTATTATTATTATTAATTTTTTTTTTTTTTAAAGAAAGAACCGGGTTGAGTCATAGTAGTATTTTTTTTTGTTTTCCGATGTTCGTTATTATTTTATTTTTGTTTTTTTTGTCGCAAGAGTTTCGCCTGATCGATTCCGGTACGAATTTAAAAAATGCAATTAATGATTAGTGGCGTTACGCGCGATCGGTTCGGACGGCGAGTGCGCAGGCCAATGCTAAAACAAAGTGACAACCCAGGCTCGCGTGTTAACCCACTGGAAACTGGACCGTGCGCTCTGCTGCCGCGAAACAGCCGGCAGTTATAACGTGTGCCGCGGCAGTTACGTACCGATCGAACGACGACCACCGGCGGGCACCTTCGATTGGCAGCTTTTCTGCCCACGAGCAAGGTCGTCCGGTGTGTTCACGAGCATCGATTACCAAACCAGTCTTCGTTCGTTCCTTTCATTATACTTTGTCCACAACGTATCGTACTCACTCATCCTATTTTTTTATAGACCTCCATACATTTTTTTTTCTATACATGAATTCTAACGATAGAATTCTAATTCTAACTTCAATGAAATTCTAACGATAGAAGCTTTTCCGTTTGATGCAGATGTCACAGATATTGTTGTCTTAAAAATCGTAAAATTAAGTTACGGAAAATGATCATTTTTTCAATATAAGGTTAGCAAAATATGTGCGAAATTTGAAAAAAATACATCGAACAGTTTACAAGATGTCTGGACTAAAAATGTTGGAGATTATGTGGACCGGTAATTGACACAACATTTTCGATTATTCATCGAAATAATAATAAAATAAAGCTTCAAAATTGCAGTTACAATCTAAGAAAGCATTTATCGAGTCGAATAAAACAATTAGAAAAAGAGTAATTGAAAGAATATCGATATGTTGTCAATTACTGGAACATTTTTAATGTACAGGACATACGCCTTTAATGCCCGTCACGATGTCTGTCGGGACTGATCTACGTGAATCGATACGAAGTGGTTGCGTTCTAATCGAGAGTACGGATAGAATAAGGTCACAACTTGATTTGCTTTATCTTTATCACCCAAATAACGCCCATAAAGATGTTCGATAAACTTATTTGTTGGACTATCATTGTTCTTAACAGTTTCGTAGGCTTCGAAATATCCCTAAGAAGCCATATGGCTCGCCAAATAGTCACGTTACCAGCCATATAGCCATGTGATTAGCAATAATAACTATATAGCCACGTGGCTGGCAACATGTCTCAATCCATGGCTTCCAAATCTTGTCTGTAAATCTCTGCTGCCCTATAATCGCTTTACGACATATCTTATAATTATTCGAGCTATCCTTCCAAATGATTACAAAACAATTCTCCAGTTGTCTCCGAATTATATCCAATCTCTCAATTCCCTACTACAGTGTATCTAATCACCTTCGCTATACGGTAATCCCATTTGACGACTGCAAGATCCGTTGTCTCCTCGTGACTCATGATGATGATAATTTGGAAGCTCTTCTCGTAGAATAGCACGGGTCAACTGATTTTCATTGACATTTTGATGTCTCTGAATTGCGATTCCTCTTTTCCACAGCTTCCGGAACCATTGGATCGGAGCATACGGTAGCCACTTTGGAATGACGGTGGGTTGGATCATTCAACGAGAGAATGGAGTGAAACCCGGGCACGGGTATGTCGCCCGAGGCCTGGGCGTGGTTGTTCCTCATCGGAAGCTGGAAGACTCGCTCTCTCTCTCTCCTCCGGTAGCCCCAACCATCAGTTTCGCGCTCAGTTATTACGTAGTCCAGTTTCACCGTGATGTCTCGAGGGGAGATTGTTGCTTCTACAGTGATTTTTGGATCCAGGATCAGCGGGACAAGCGTCGCAAAAATAATACCAAGTGGGTTGTCTTTTTTTTTTTAAGTAAGCAAGGAACTTTTGCAGCGGGTGATGGTCGTCGTCGTCGTTGTCGTCGTCGTCGTCGGCATCTTGGCACGTTTCTAGGCATGCTTTTTGCTTAGTTTTCCAATAAAACTCGTCTCTTTCCCACCCTCCCATCCGAACACCCCATAATCATAGAACCTATGATCATAGCAAGATTGATACAATTTTACGCGTAGTCTTGTTTGCTTTTTTGTGTTGCGAGGATTTAAAAGACGTCTAGTGGAATGTTGAGAGGTTGGCCGCGATGCGACGCGTAGTTTCTCTTTAGTACCTAGAGTAGCCATTCGAATAGCCATTCGAGTAGCCGTTGGAGCCCTTGTAGGGCACGGAGTGTATGCTCCTGTAACAGAGATTGCCGAAATCGTCGTGTCAGGATAACTGTCAGGTTTTACGTAAGTGTCTAGTTTTCCCATACCCCAAAAACCCCTCTTATATCCATTGATCTCTTTCATTCCCCATCAGCAACAAGTTCTCTCCTCCAACGAATCTCCTCTTTTGTTCACTTTCATTTCAGTCATATACTTCGAGGCTTTTCTTTGTTTGGGTTAGTAGCAAGGGACATGCCGCGATGGGAGTGTAGAATTCGATGCAGGTTAACGGTGGTCGCGTACCAAATCTACCATTTCTTTAATTTTTTTGTATGTTTTGAAAAATATTCTTTGTCTTCCGGGACTTTTGTTGGGAATGGTTTCGGGAGATTTTGGGAAACGGTTTTTCTTATTTTTGTCTGGTGTTGTGGTCGTTGTTGTAGTTGATTTATTGTGTGGAGGTGCAGGGGGTATAGATCGCTCCCGCTCACCGCCACCCACATCTACAACAGAACAAGAAAAACAAGACCACCGCTGTTACATATCACAAGTTATCCAATGCTTGTCCGAGACGTTTATACGTGATACATTATTCCGCTTTCACGAACCTAACAACGGGACTTCCCTTTCTTTTTTTTTTTTTTTTTTTCATGTATTTATCTATTTTTTTTTTAATATGTCAAACGCAATCACGGGTTATTAATTCATGCTAAATCATTCCACAAGACACTTTCTTTCGCCGTGGCAATCGATCTATCGATTTTCTCCAATAGATTCGACTGTCTTTTTGTGCTTCTATACTTTCTGCACTGATGCGTGCAAATTCTACAACATTTATCCGTATTACATCGCTTGTACACTCTCATTCGTCGCGTTGCATGCATTATCAGTCATAATTAACTGAAATATAAAGATAATTGAAGAAATAGAGAGAATTTTGGATATAGATTGAGAGATTGTATAAGGAGGTATTATCTTTCTTTCACTATGGCGTTTTTAATAAAAATCTAAAGATGCACTTTTTGTCGGAAAATAAGGTGAATCGTAATTCTTTCTTTCTTTCTTTCTTTTTTTTTTCAATTTTTGTCGGTCCAAATGACGAAATCACACTTTTGATATGTAAAATCAAGTAATCGTTAATACAAAAGTTCACTATATCGCGAGCAAAACTTGAGACGAAACACTTTTTTTTCACAAACTCGAAACGCAAATTTATTTTAAATCTTTAAAAAAAAAAAAAAAACAAATTGTTTAACTACCGAATCACGAGAAATTTTAATAATAACAATTCCTCTCACAATTACATTAATACACAATTGACAGAACGAAATTCTCGACAATCGACACGTAACAAATTCGATTTTTTTAACGATCGAATTTTTTTTTTTCGTCAAACTTCGCGACGGTAAGAGACCACCGCTGAACGTTCGCCGTCGGCAGATATTCGCGACTACAAATCCCGGCACTATAAACTTCAATTTCACTGTCTCTGATTACTGTTAATATCGCAGTTTTTTAAATCAATGAAACAAGTTGCAAGGGAAATTGGATTTTGGGCTACGAAAGTGAGGAAGAATGATAAAATGGATCGAAAAAAAAGAAAAAAAATTTCACGTTACCTGTGCTGCTTAAGGTTGTCCTGCCTCTTGAAAGATTTGCCGCAGACCTCGCACGTGAATGTCACGTCATCCTTGTGACTACGTTCGTGAATCATGAGGTTGTAGGGTTTGGTGAAGCGTCTCTGGCAGTACTTGCAGACGAACTCGACGGTGCACTTGGCGCGCATCTTCTGCCGCCGGCCGAACTCCCTGCCGTGCCCCTCTGTCTCCATTGGCATTATCGCGAACATCCTTATAAATTCCCACCGCTCCCTCGCTCTTGCTGACTATACGATATCTCTCTCTCTCCTTCTCTCCTCTCGGTCTCTCTATCGCCCGCAGGCTCTCGAGACTCCCTCCACTTCTTCTTTCCTCAGCTCCGAGGAACTCTCGCGATACTCTCCTCCCTCGCCTTTTATCCACTTCTTCGGCTCGCCACCACTCGACGGGGACTCTGCAGCTCGATAGCTTCTTCCACTCAGATCACTCTGAGCCTTCTTACTATCCTTCTCTCTCTCTCTCTCTCTGTGTCTCTTTTCCTCTTTACTTTGCTCTTTTTGCACTCTCCCCCTTTCGATTTCAACTGATTTCCTACCTGTGAACAGTAACACATGCCAATCCTAGAAACACGAGTTTCAATAATATAAATATATCGCATGATAATATTCCAATGACAAAAAATGTATATTCATTACGTGATCTACGTTCTACGATTGTTTAACAAAATCTCAGGTGAGTTCTTAAGAAATTATTCATTAAATATTAAGAAAATTTTGTGTCGGTACGTCCAGAGACATTTAGTACGATCAACATTGTTTTTTACTTTCTCATCGTTTCAAATTTCGATGAAAATAGTTTACAAGAGATATTTGAAAATGATAAATTGTGATCCCGTGTACTAATATTATATTATATTAAATCATTCAAAAAATAGAATTAGGAGAGTTTTTCCTGGATAAACATCAAATCCTATTACATTGTTAATCGCGCGATTCATCGAGACACGGATTGGAACACAACGACGACAAGATAGTACCTAGTTGCAAGATTGATGATATTATTGTGTAGTCATCGTGAGGAACCGTGAAGGAATGATGGATGATTTTGCAGTTGGCAAAGTCGGTGCTGCTGCAGAAGCGGACAAGATGTTACTCGGAAGGGAAAGGCATAGAGGAGCCGATGGTATAGAAGTACATACGACGAAGGAGCAGAAGGACGACGGCTTGATCTAGTCGAAGCCGTAGAGCGGGCGAGCGGATGATCGATCGCGTCGTTTCGAGGAAGCTGCGAGTCCCGAGTTGCGGGTTGAATTAAGGGGCTGTATAGAATCGGAAGTCGCGAAAAGATTCTATCGCTTACGAATTTATGACGTGTGATGCCCGTTGGAATTGCATTCGATTCTGAAGTTGGTACACGTGAAACAGAGGCAGAGCAGAGTGTTGGGTGTTTGCGGCGGACAGAGATAGATTCACTGATTAGATTGTTCCGTAGGAATTTTCTCGGCGATGTACGCGATAGGCAAACTCGTCGGGACAATAAAAGAAGCACAAAAACACCGGTAAAACCAGGAATTCTGGAGTCAGGACGGTTTAATCATTCAAAAACTATGCGGCAACGATGATTTTATGACGAGATTACGTTCAAGACCATAAGTGACGATTCTGTCGAGAGAAAACTTGACAAATTTCGCAGCGAACTATAACGACTGACGTCAAGTGACTATACGGAGAATGGAAAATATAAAAAGTAAATACTATTGACCATTGATAACTAAATAAAAAGATGTAAGACGTATGTGGACTATAAGTGATAAGATTACTATAGTAGTCAAATGGCGTTAACCTCTTGAGTGAGTATATTGACGTACGTATTTATCGATATATGCGTCGGTGATACTCGAAGGTTTGAGATGACTGCGAGAACTTATGATCATCGATTAGTTTGGTACAAGAGACAAGAGCTATAAAAATGATTTTCTTCTCTTGTCTAACTGAGAACTTTGTATTCACTTTTTGGAGTATCTGGACGTTGCAATGACTGTGAGAGCTTATATTCGCTACTTAACATTGTCGTCCTGTTGGAATAAGCGAAACTATGAAATAAAAGCGATCGTAATCCCGTATTATCAACAATTAACTCGAAACGCTTGGTCCTTTTAGCATTCTCTCTTTTGAAAATCTTATTGATTCCAACCGAAGCCAATTGAAACCAATTGATTGGCAATCGGACGGTATCGCATAAATCGGTGGTTTATTGGTAATATAGCATCAGCTACAGGAGTCAATAGGATTTTCTAAGCAGGGCTTCCACTACTCGAGTCCCGCGGTATAATCACGAAAGTGGTAGGAAAGTAACAAGGACGAGAGGTTATATACACAGGGGGCTCGAATAAAGTGGCGTGTCCGAATGAGTAATAAGCGCGCGCGGAGTTGGGCGTAGCCCGGTTTGTTAGCGAGTCTAAAAGGCCCGGAGGCTACTAATTGGGGAGCCGTGTTACGCGGCTGCCACCGCCAGTGATCCCCTCCACTTCCACCATCGCCGGCGTTGCTCCTCTTCTTCGCTCCGCAATTTTGTTCTCTCGTTTTTCCTCTTTGTTTCGGTCTGTAATCGCTGATTCGCCGGACACGAAGAAGAGCTGTGAGTGCGTGCGTGCCGATAAGACAAGGAGGTGGGGAACGGGGGGGGGGGGGGCACGGGACGGAGAGGCAGAAAAAAAAAGAAGTAAGAAAGAGAACGAAGCAGCACGCGCCGGCTGCGAGGACTCGGGGACTCTTAGCCAACCAAAGAGCTGCTACCGTGCACCGCCCTACGCTAAAACCCATACAGCTAACGTGGGGGCTACCGGTCTTTCGTTTTTTTTAAGGGGGACTCGCTCTCGACGGGCCAGACCAACCGTGAACAACCACCTGCGCTCTACCGGAGCCTCACTCGTGCAGCGCGCAGCACAGTAGCACCGTCTCAACCCACCCCCACCACATCCACCACCACCACCGTCAACTCTGTGCAGCAGGGGCACTCGACTCCTGCGGGCATGCACACACATGTCCTTCCCGCGTTTTCCCCTCATGAGCTACCACCAGGCCCACCGAACGTGAAACTCATTCTCATGCCTTGCTCAAGCCTCCATTGGGCCCTTTTTGGTCCGCCTTCCGTTTTATATTGGAACTATAAGATGGAGGATTCCCCCGACTACCCCCGACGTACTTTGAGATTCGAGGAATGCCCTCGATCTTCCCGTCTCTATATGGTGACTGTTGAGTGGACCGAAAATTATAAGGATCGTAAGATGTAAAGAGTTCTTTATTTTTGTTTAAAGAGTATAAAATCAAATCTTTGAGGATTGTAAAATCAAGTATCGACTATGAGGACTGTACCGTGGAAGATATCATTTTTATAACTTGTATAAGTAGTAGAAAGAACAGTTACCTACGAAAAAAAGCCCTTTTTCATAAACATTTCTCGCTGTATGGACTCTGCAAGGTATAAGTTATAAGGACTGTACGATTAAGTAACGGTGATAAAAACACTTCGGATGAAGTTAAAAATGTTATCAAGACGGAACTACCTATTCGGAGGATATTTACCACCAATGGCAAATGGTATTTCTGCTCAATCTTCCATATTATATGGAGTCTGCAGTATGAAGTAAGGAATACATGGACGTAGAATATGACTATAAGGACAAACCCACGAAATTATAGTAATATTTATTCTAAACAACCCTTTTCACGTGGATACAGTAAGGTTAATGAAAGGTGAAGTGAGGTGAGGCGATTAGGTTCTATAGATCTAGTAGAATAATCGGTACCTAAGACGCCGAACTACCGTGTTTTGTCCTGCTACAGGAACTTAAAATTCTAACGAAGATTACAAAACGACAATTCATCTTAATATGATTTGGACATTTATAAACAATGAATAAAATGATACCAAGAAATGTAATGTAATTTCTTTGGAAATCAACATCCATAGTCAAATTAAAAAACGGGACTTACCCAGCAATTAAATGATCAGTTCCAACTTCTGATTCTTAGCTGGAATTTCAGCTGAAGAAACGGGAAACTTCCTTGGATATGTCTTCCGGTAATTGGACAGTAGTAGCCGGCACGTTACAACGAAACCAAAGTAGCACAGTCCCCGGTTTCCATATATATATATGTATATATATATACATACATACATATATATATATATATATATACATATACAACGTGTCTTCACATCAAACGCAATTTCCAAGGTGACGAAGTAGGCTGGTACGATATTTAGCCTTATCGTAGATAATCGTTTCCAATGAGATGTAAGGAAAAACTCGCGTTGACGAACGTTAAGTATCGTACGTAGTCGTTGATGTATCAAGGAAGGTGGTTGAAGGAGTACAAGCTCTCCTCACAGGTCTGGACCGTTTGGGTGCGCGGACTCGACTGAACCTTCGCCGCGGCGTTTCGGTCCTCGTTGGGCTTTGCCACTTGAAACAGGGAACCGCGTCTACGTTGGTTCTGGGGCTGCTGCTTGCTGCTTGCTGCTGCTGCTGCTGCTGCTGCTGGTGGTGCTCCTGGACTGCAGTGCTTCCGATGTTGGCTGCTGTAGTGGAAACCCGGTGTGGTACACCCGTGTATAGTCCCGCGTGGTAGCCCGAATATAGTAAAGCGGCAGATCCCTGGAGACAGTAAGAAAGAGAGGTTAGCGCGGGGTCCGGGTGTAGTACGTGTAACGCGGGCGCGCGCGCGTCTCAACCAGCCACCGGCACGCCGAGCTTCAGCCACGGCTTCTTCTGGTTGGAGGACAGGAGTCCCTGGGACCTCCCTACCGAACTCGGCCAGCACCCACACTCACACACCTGTATATATCATCATCGTCGTCGCTCTGTCTCCCTCCCTTTCTCTATCTCACTCGCACAATGTTTTCTACCTCTTAACCCCTCTGCCAGGTCGTATAAGAGGCCCCGTGTATTTTCGTCCGCGCTCTATACGTCTTTCCGTCGCGCTCTCTTCTCCCACCTATTCTTGTCGGTTTCGCGCCCAGGCTACCCGCTGATGATACTGCCTGGGCTACGGTTGATTCGGCGTCGAGGAAGTAGTAGCTCTTTTGATCCCCCTCGCGCGGTCCCAGCGGGCTTCCTCCGTACGAGGTAACCCACCGCCTCCACCACCACCACAACCATCGCCACCACCACCGGTACGAATCTTTGCGAGGAGCCACACGGCTCCTTGATCCACTCAAACGCCTAGCTATTTCCCCGATCCCGGGGGCAGTGCGGCTACCCAGCAGCACGATCAGCAGCCTCCACTGTTGAATCTCCCTCTTTCGTCTCGTTTCTCTTGCAGTCGTGTTCCTCTTCTTCTTCTTCTTCTTCCCCTCCGACTTGCAACTTTTCCCCCACTCCGGTCGCTCCTAGGCCCACTTTCCGGGACCGCCCCCTCGCCTCCCTTTGAAGACTCTCACACCCACGTCGGATTCACGGTGTCGCGGACTTCGGGGAGGTCAGCATCCCTCTTTTTGATGGTGGAAAGAGAGGGGATTCATAGGACTCGCTTTAACTACAACCGTGCGAGGTACGTGGGTCTGGTGATACTGTCACCCCCCGCGGGGGTGGTAGCCCGGGGGACGACGGCGCTGAGTCAAAGCAACGCAACGGCCTACCGCAGAATCTAAGCCAAAGTTCCAAGGAATTTTTAATGCTCAACTGCTTGTGACAATCACCATGAAATTGCTAACAAGTAGTACAATCGCAACGATGCTTTGAACGCAGCATGTTTGCCTTTGGCAATCGCGAAAAAGAGATCGCCAAAAATCCTTTATGCTCTTAATTATTTCCATTACGGTTTGAAGATTCAAATTTGATGGATAATTGTGTTCAATTTACATTTTTAACTACATCATCACCCTTATTTAAGTCTCGAATAACAAAATAGAGGATTTTCACGATATTCACTTTTTATAGCACTAAGAGGGGTTAATGATATGAAGTGACATTTGGGAGTTTTGATTGACATCAAACAAGTTATAAAGAATTCAACGTTGACAGTCTTTTAGAAGTCACCTTCATCCCAAACGATTACGAGAAAAAAAAATTAGCAATGTCCCTGTAAGGCCCTGATTCCGTCTCAACTTTAGCTTCAGAAAGATACAAAAGTGCATCACGTCTCTAACAGAGATTATATCCGAATTCCGTGATAAAAACTGGTACTTAAATCCTTTTTGTGTCACGTATTTGTTTTTTATCACAAAAACTAGCATATCTTCGGATTACACAGAATCAATTGAAGCCAATCGTGCAATTCAATCGTACGATACCAAACAATTGAACATCAAGTGCTGAGAAAAAAAGTGATCTTTCTCGACGGAATCTTATTCAATGAATCCCCACTAACGGACATCAACATCTACATTAATCAACAAAACGGAGTTGGTTATAGATTTAGTGAAGCGTAAAAAATCAGTAAAGAAACGGTGTCCGGGTGATGATGCGGCGTCGCATTAGCGGTGGACCGGAGACAGAGAGAATGACGCGTTTAGAGCTAGGTTAGGTGCGGCGCGGAAGACACCGTAGACGCGTGCGGCAGAATCTTTCATCCCTCTCTATCTCTCTCTCTGTCTCTCTGACTATCTTCTTCTTCCTTCTCACGAGTGACTTTGTGCGTCCGCGAGTGGGAGTAAGAAGTAAGCGAACAAGAGGCAAACACACCCACACACAACCACAAAGACGGTAAGTAAGAAAGAAAGAAGCGTCGGGTCTTGCTCGCTCGCTCGTGAAAGAAGCAGCATTTACGTGAGTGCGAGCGTGAGTGTGGGTGTGTGTAAGTCGTTGCGGGGGCCGACATAGTGCCGCAAGGGTTCCCAGGGCACGTGGGAAATGCACAGTAGTCAGCGTTGCGGGCCCCGCGGGATCCGCACTCTTCCCCCACCCCCCCCTCCCCACTCCCGATAGTCGCTCGGTCTCGCTTCAGCGTCGCTGCAGGCGAGTTCTCAGCGCGGCAGAAGCGGCAGCTACGCGCGAGGCTCTGTGTGTTACGATCGGGTGGCGGTTGGCGGCGCTCGACGATGCACGGAGCGGCTTCAACGCCGGGGAAGGGGGACAGCATCGCTGTTGGGCCTCGTCGAGGATTCTACGATCAACGTGGGGCCTCAGGACCCAGACCACGCCCACCCAGATCACACGCTATCGTTTCATTGGACGACAACGCGAACGAAGATCGCCTCCTACGCTCCGCGACCGTATTGACATCAGCCGCGTTGAATCGCGAACTTCGTTGGTCCTTACACGCAAACGGGATGATCCTACAGCTTCATTCCTAGCACTCCTTCTTCCTTCCAGAGGCCCTTTCCGCGCATCTTCTTCATCGTCTTTGACTCGTTCTCTCCGACTGTCGGGGGACCTTTTTTTAAAGAGGATTTCACACGAGAGAGTTTAAAGACACGAATACGTTGAGGGTGAGACGGACCACGATGACAACACTGCCACGACAACGACAACAACGACGGCGACGATGATGATGACAATGAAGATGATAATGATGATGACGCTGATGATTGTGACGAAGAGCCGAGCGTGGGTTGCGCAACCGAAAGATCCGCCATCGCGTTCTCGTCTCCTTTTTCTTTCGGTGCGCTTGTCCGAGGTTCCGAGGTTGGGAATTTCTCGAATGAATGCGCCACCCCCGCCAGCGCGGTTCACCGCGACGTGACCACGACGTCTCGCGTAATGAACCTCCTTCTTCTTCCTCCTCCTCCTCCTCTGCACCTCTTTCTTCGTGTGCACCGTATGGGAATCTCGAGTCCCTTCGAGCTCCATGAAACTCCTCGCCGTGGGCCCTTTTCGTCACGGAGATTCCGCAGCGTTACTCCCCTCCGCCAAATATTTCGTTCCTAATTCTCCCTCATTGTCGGTGTAGACGGTATGTAACGAAATATAGAATAATGTCTTTTCCACCAACAAGAATTACTTAATCATCAAATTTCTTTAATCCAATTAATTCTTTCGAGGGAATTTATTCCCTTTATAATCCAACAATCGACTTGCAACCATAGAATACTTAAGCTCATGTATAGTTAATTAAAAAATATTATTATAGAACATTCATACAAACCGAAAGAACCGCCAAACAGGCCGATAAGTTATTCTTTATTCGTGTTACGGTCGAACTCCGCCTTTTCGACCTCCACGTATTCGACGAACCCAGCTATTCAGCCGACTCCATATCCACCTATTCACCGAGACGCATGGGCAAAGGGCTCGGAATGCAAAACGGAATAGAAAGTTGCGCGACTTATCATCGTCGAATAAGTAAATCAGCCCGGTCCCGAGTCGGTCGAATAAGCGGGGTCCGACTGTGCTATGCGGTAAATGCATCTCAAGATATGTATGCAGATCCTACAACTGAGGACTGCGTGGTACTTCGTACCTCTCGGTAACCGCGTCAAATACATGTGATATCCTAAGGTCTTTCCGACTATAGAAATTTTCACTTAGACCAAAATCTTTATCGCGAAAGAGCGAAGAACGAAGAGAAAGGAAAAGAAATGGCCGTAATCTTCGTGACTGCCGTTTGTCCCGTCTGCACCATAGAGTCCTATGTACCTAAAAAGAAATAATGTATCCCGTAGAGTTTATCTCGGGTGGATTGACATAATATTAAGGGGGTGCTGTTACCTACCATGGTCGGTAAATTCGATTGTGACAATATTTGTCACGAGTTCAGGGTTGGGGTACAGTCGTCGTAATTCCGCGCAGAAGAGATAGAGAAAAGGTGCAGCGCGCGCCCGCAGACACTATGTTTACTCGAGCAATATTCCTCATGCGCCGGTTTCTCTGGAACGGGCCGACGCGGTTGACGCGCAACAACGACGACGGCGACGAATCGGCTGTTTACCGAGGCTTTGTTTCCGCCAGTTTCCGTTTCCTACGGCTATCGTGTATATACGCTATCGCCCGGACTTTCGCTCCGCTACCTCCCTCGACAAATACCGCGGCGTCTTCTGTGATCATCACCGGTCGCGCCCGGTCCTTGTACCACACATACTATACATATAGTATATATACCGCCAATAGCTCGCTTCTTATGGCCGTTATAGATGCTTATATAGCGCAGCGGCGCGTGCGGTACTTCTTTACCTCGTCACACACACGCAATGCCCCTTGCTCAACGGACACCTCATTCTTTTCGGGTCTCTCGTATCTCATGGAATGTGTCATCGCGCCTCGTCATTGTGGCTTGAAACTTTCGTCATGCTTCGAATGCTCGATCACGACACTTGCATTGTCGTTTATTTTAAACATTTTCTCACGCGTTACTGTTTATTACTTTCATCCATCTTAATAGATTCTTTATTTTCTATATATTTATACAATCGTATACTTCCCGATATCACTCGTCGCAATCGTTTATTAAATCATTAATATTTAAACAATTTATTAAAGATTATTGAAGTATTATAATATTTCATCTTTTATCTATTCAACTATAAATATTAACATTTTATACATAAACTTTTATTCCGATTTCTCAATGGATATACCGCAGTACCGATTGGACGTATACTATATCTATCGTACACGTACCAAGTACCAAATGGCCGCAGCGTGAGTTCAAATGAATACTTGAAAGAATGGACCATAGCGACGGCAGCAGCCCATTAAATTCACCTAGTCATTCGTATATATACAGTCGCATGCATAGATTGATGATCGACGTGCGCGCGAGTCCTCGAAGCTTGAAGATATCCCGATTTTTTTTTTTCTTTTTTTTTTTTAAGCCGCAAGAAGCGAGGTCGCATGTCGCGAGACACGTCCTATACATCCACCGGGGTAGGCGGACCCCAGCGTGTGCACCTCGACGATAATATCTGTCCCCCGCAACGTCGCGGCTTACATCAAAGCTACAGTCGTTGTATACCTCTCTCCGCTGACTCTCTATGCGCGCTTTCCTTACTCTCATCGACAGGAGAAAGAGACGGAGAGAAAGACTCGTAGATATACAATTGGTGAGGGTGCACGAAAAGATTCAGCAAAGCCGCACCTTCTTGCCGCGCTTTTGCATATTATACCGCGTTATACGTTTAAAAAAAATGTTTTAAATAATAATAACATTTAACGTTACTTCCTCTTTATTCAAATTTTTTCTTTTTATTACATCGAAAATTATTTTTTCAATTTATTTCATTTATTTTATATATTTTTCAATAATTACTTTGCTCAATTAATTCATAAGGTGTGATTTCGTGTTTTCTTTTTGATTTTTTTTTTTTTTTTTTATTACAAATATACAAAATTATTAATTAATGCAGTTGTGACAGAATTGTTTTTGTTTATATTTATTTGCATACCTTTGTCACCTCGATATGCTCGAAGCTATGACTTGTGAAGGATATTAAAAAAGTACATTTTTTAAACAAATTTTAGCTAATTAAACTCTTTTTTTTTTTTTTTTCAGTTTTGTCTAAGCCAGGGGTCTCCAAACTACGGCCCGAGGGCCACATTCGGCCCGCGGACAGATTTTGGACTATTTCACTTTTTACCACCGGCAACAATGATAATATGGTTTTGGCCCTCGGAACTTACTGGAGTAATCAGTATGGCCCTAAGGCTGGAAAGTTTGGAGACCCCTGGTCTAAGCTATCGACATTTTTTATTTAAGACACGCCTTGCAAAATTGTTTTAGCACTTGTAGACAATAGCGCTATAACGCTCGTGGACTTTGAGTACTTCAAATAAACGGTTACAGTGAATGATACCGAAGTTGACACTATCCGTCACCACTTAAATTGTGCGTGGGAAATTGAAAGTGAGATAAAGGGTTCGTTGAAACAAACCTCACGTTACATTCAATAATTACACTCAACACGTTGCGTTGCTAATATTACCGCGGCGGTCTACCTAATCACTCAGCTTTCAAGGATAACACGAGTCCGATAATAATGACGGTAATAACTAGGTGACAAAGTGGGCGTAACTTACATGACATGACATTTAAAAGAAAATTTTTTTTTTCTCCTTCAAATTACAATTTTTATTGAAATACAGAAAAATTGTATGTTGCATTTTTTTTTAGACGTTCGTAAGCACAGACCAATGTTGTATCTTCATTAAAATAACTCAAAAAATGGTGGATCCTCTGTTTGAATGAGCAATTGTCAAAAAAAAATTCATCGAGTAGAAGAAAACAAAAATATCGATAAAAAGTATTCGTAAAATAATTTTGTCAACCATCAAAGATTCGTTAAATAATTAATTTGTATATCAGATAACTCAGTTTACAAAATTTGTTATTATTCCACATTTTGTTTAATAATTTTAAAAAGAATCTTTGATTTAAAAAAATCTCCCAATGAGTGAAATACGATATTGAATAATAATAATAATAATAATAAGATAAAGAAGAATTGCGAAAGGACTTAATCGGCGGAACGAGATCCCGAGTAAGCAATCATTCATAAATGAAATACCCTTCGCATCTCCTCAACTCCGTAGATCACTCGTTCGCTGCAAATAGCCGGCTATAAGCACTCGAAAGTGTTTTTAAGTGATGCGAGTATATGGATAGAGCGGCGCGGCAGAGTGAAGATACCGAACTGTGTGTGCTCAGAGAGCGTGCTATGGCCTGGCCGAGTTTATGCCTTTCTCGCCTTAACTGGATTTACCGAGGACGTGTGCGAGCGACTCTCGTCTCGAAGCGCGCGCCCGAGCGCGACACGCCCATGTTTGTCTCGGCTTTTGAGACGTGCCGAAATTTTCACGGAACACGAGACATACGCATATCGGAGAGATTACATTTCTTTTCAACGCGATGAAAATAAGCGGCGATGCGAACAAGAAATTTCACGTAATCTGCTTTTTTTTTAATAACGTTTTCAGTGAATTTGATATCAACGACATCAAGATCCTTCCGGTAGCAAATTTCATAAGAATTATTAATTTTTATTATGATATTACAATGTTAGGATACTAATAATTATTAAAAACGGTGAGAGAAGGTGACTAACAAGAAATTTTCGTGTGTGTTTGTGCAGGATTCCGAAAATTCTTTTATAACAACAATCGTTAAAGAAATTAGCCTGAAATTTGATACACAAATGTGAGAAACGGCAACTTCTCTTGACATTGGGGTATTTTTCATAACGAAATCAATGCAAATATTCAGTTTTTGTGTCTTGGATTTATTTTTAAGCTTCTGATCGTTTTATCTAACGTTAAATTTTGGTTATTGAGACAGTTTTTTGAAGATTTTATTAGCAGATACGTTCTAGGTTAGGATAGAACTTTCGTAAAATTTAACGAGAAAAAATCCACGTCAAGTATATTACTCAGTTGTGTTTGATACAGAGTATCGTAAAATTCGGTAAAATCGTTTAGATACAAGATTTAAGACGTGTTACATGTTATTTTTCTTTTTCAGGTTGCTATGCGTGCGATAAAGATAGCAGAATTTTCCGATGGCGAATCCCTCCTCCGCCTCAATTGATCTTTAGGATAAAAAATGAGAACAGTAAATTGTAGAATTGTAAGACGCGGTTTACCATTCTCCTCTTTCGTTCGAATGATCAATCGTGACAGAGAAATTTGCATTACAGTTGTTGTTACCGATCGAGTTGTACTACATTACCTTAAGCATTTTTGCTTCCTCATACAGGAAGCTGTTTTTGTCAAAGA
This sequence comes from Cylloceria caligata, assembly GCA_963942595.1. Classification (NCBI taxonomy): domain Eukaryota; kingdom Metazoa; phylum Arthropoda; class Insecta; order Hymenoptera; family Ichneumonidae; genus Cylloceria; species Cylloceria caligata. Next base: position 17,734,184 of record OZ012705.1, read on the forward strand.
CATATATATCGAGATTTTGATGTCAGAATACTTAAAAAGTCCCCAAACGTCGCGAAATCATATTTAGAAAAGGTATTCCGTTCGTATTTATGTATATTTGTTGAGCTTGCAAAATTTCAATCGATATATCTAGGGAACGGGTTACTCGATCATCCTGAAACTTTGCATACGAATAGGATCGCAATTCGTGTCAGTTTGTTGCAATTTCTGTCCAAATCGCTAACGGATTTCTCGTTTAATGGTTCTTTGAATTTTTCGAAAAAAAGAGATCTCTAGCTTTTGTAAATTTTTAGTTATCGAATAAAAAATTTCAACAAAAATCGGTCAGGGGACAAGTTTGTTTGGTATTGAGGTTGCCAAGAATCGATCGAGGTGTTTAGATTTTAGAGAATCATGAATTTCAATAAGATTTCGAAAAAAATCTATTTTTGCTCCAACTTTTGTGAAATTTCATCTATCAAACTGTAACTTTGGATACATATTGGGTACAAGGATACTCGGTCTTCAATTTGTCGAGAATCGATTAAGAAGTTTAAACTTTATTTAATTTTCAATGTTAAGAAATTTTCGTTATTTTTTTGAAAATGTTAATACTACTTTCTCTATGAGGAAGCTAGAATTGAGATAATCATTCTCCGTAGAGAAGAATATGTGGGTTGGAGAGAATCGTGAGGAAGCAATGTAAAAATTTCAAATTTACACGCCTTGTTTAATTTGTCACTTCTCCAATTTACATAAATGTTGAGCCAACAAACTAAAAATGTGTACACGCCCCCAATCATTCAACGTTAAAATAAGTCCAAAATTGGCAAAGGGCTTCGGATGTTACACCAGATTAAATGTATTATTTGAATTTTGATTTTGTTTGCAAAGGTGAAAGGAAACGAAAACTGTAGATTAAGAATCATTGGATGAATAAAAAAAAAAATTTGTCCCGCGAATGCAGCAGGCGGAACTTTTTATCTATTGCAATTTTCATTAAAGTATATAGGAACGATAAGGTGTCTGATGATTATTCTGTTCTTACTCTCTGAAATTTCGAGTTCTTAAGGTAGTTCTTGCGAGATAGTTGTTTCCTTAGGAAATAAGTGAAACTTTTCCTGCTCGTTATACAACGCTTTTACAATAAATGAATAAAATTTCAAAGTTATTGACCATTTGGAACCCGAGATATTCAATTTTTTTTAAAAATATCCTTATACACGGTATCACCGATGTGAAGCAATAATCACCGTACACTTTCGATTGCGAAAACGAAATTCTTCTTACCATTTTTCTCAAATTATTTCACAAGGAAGAAAGATGTATAACGAAACATCTCGATAAATTTCAAAGCAATTGACCATCTAGTTTTGACGATAAAAAATTGCAAACATAATTGTTCGAAGGTTTTGAGCAAAAAAACCTGAGCGATACGGCAACACCGCATTCAAATTATCGATAGACGGAGTTTGGATATGTTTTTCTCTCTCTAATCTCTCGCTTTCATTCGTGACCGTTAAAGGGCTGAACGCCCGTAACGTGCTCTTATCTCAGAGTGCAAACTTTCAAACTTATTTCACGACAATTTACCTAATACCCAAAATATAATACGAATTTTCCTTTTCACTTCGTTAATACACTGTATATCTTTTTTCCTTTTATCGAGTACATTTTTTTTAAATAAATTGTTTCAATCGAACGGGATTCGGCATTTTTGTTGATGTTATATTATTTTCGCACATAACCTCACAATTTACTTACATTGACAAACGTCGCAAGAGTATACGGTATGTTACATAGATTCGAACAGTGTAGCCAACGGGACGGAATGTGCGGCGTTGCCGAGCTCGTTCAGACAGTCGAGAGAACGTATCGGATACGTATAATATTATAGCACTTTGATTTAAATGGTTGGCGGCAATTACAGTCTGAACCAAAAGCTTTTGAGCCGTCAATAGGATTTCTTTACGTTCCTCTAATACGAATGATCAGAATAACTTTTCATTCCGATTACCGCGCAAGAATTACCTTAAAGGCAGAAGGTGTATACAGTAAACTTTGTATAAATCTGTGTAAAGTAAAAGTTTGCAAAATGCTTTCTCTCTCTTTTATACATTTTACAATGTTTCCTCTATAAGTAAAGATCGATCATCTTACTTCCTTCGTGAACAGTGTGAAAATAATATTGAGAAAGCAATTTCTAAAGATTTACATCGCAGGCGTTGTTTATTATTTATTGTAAATCGTTCAATTTGAAAGTTAACATTTTTTAAATCATCTTTTTGAAACTAGCGACCTTAAAAAAAATGTTTAGATACAAGTTCGCATTAAAATCGAATAATTGTCGATTTTTTAACGACCCACTTGTCTCCGCCATTATTAATTTAATAGTCCAAATTGATTTTCCTTTCGACACGTCTTTGAATCAAGTATCGAGGCAAGAACCAACAAAATGTCGTCGACATAGATAGGCGCATGCGGCACTTATCATTGGGTTACAACCGGAAGTTAAATTACTGGTAAATGTAGCGAAAATCCGAGTCTTTGGATCGTTTGGTAGTTTAAGCACATTTGTGCTAAAATACATTTTTCTTCTATTGCATTGTTACTCAGCTGGTATGTTGAACAAAAGTTGGCTGAATTTTTTTCAAAATTATTAACGATCGAGTTTGTTATTTAGCATCGCGTGTGCAAACATCCCAACTTTTACCTGAAAAGTAAAAAAAAACTGGTTCACGTTAATAAAATATAGAGGCCATCTCCGCAAATGTCTTTTGAATAAGGAACAAAAAAATGTTAAACATCCAAGAACATAGACAGTTTGTGTTTAAATTAAGATAACGGTTCATCCATTTGGTCTTTGGAATTCATTGAACAAACTCAAGCCCATGGGTGTGTGCCATTAGCTCAGTCTAATCGCGTTGGATGCTTCTCCTCTTGCACACTGACTGACGCGTTCAGCGTAATCTCTCATTCGTTTTACTCGCACATTTTTCGCACAAATATCCATAACCCGATATGACCCTTCCCTCGTCCAACTTGATGACAGTTGGTTATAAAAAAACTGTTAAAATATTTTTTCAAGGAACCCGAACCTTTCTCGAAATAAACAAATTAGCTTCCTCTGCGTAACGGCTAGACGAACAATAGTAAATTGTGTAGCTTATGGTGAAACAATACAATTTCAGACGAGTGCGAAGTTGGCTGCTCGAGACGAAGGCGACGGCTGACATCACGCGAAGCCTGAAATCATGTTTTCTCCCGTGCCACACACTATATTTTTCATATTACGTGTATTGAAATTGAGAGTTTGAATATCTGTAGCCAGTCGAATACCACAACTGTCGGATTTGTTAATGGTTAGAATAACTTAAATATTCAGAGATTTCCAATAAACAAATCCGATTCTGACAGGGATGAAATGAAGTTAGTAACTAATGTAGCGAGTAGAAAACGTCTACTTTATGTCCGCTGTATCCGCATTGATCTGAAATTGACTCGTTTTACTGATTAAACAGTCATTGAAGCTCGCTGTTTCGATGCATTTAATGTGAAAATATCTTATTTCCTTTTTATCCAAAAATCTTCGGTACCCTTGAAAACCTTAAGAAGTGGGATTTTTAATTCAAATACTGACGATACGATCATTTATACTGTTTATTTATTGTTAATATTGTTATGTTCATTATGTATATATTTATATATATATATAATATATGTATATATACACACATACAAATATATATAATAAATATATTATATGTATGTTTATAATATATATATATATACACACACACACTTTTATTCATGGTTTTATACTATAATAACTTAGGGCTACAGGCTTTTTTGTATGTATAGTATGTATAGTCGCGATTTTTTGTTTATTTTCAACTGACAAGTTATCTAGGGTCTCTTTAATTGTTCTTCTTCTTCTTGGAGTTGTTTATTTTTTTTTTCTTTTAAATACATAATTAATACGAAAGAAAAGCTGTGTAACTTCTGAGACTTTGAGTTGCTAATACGCAGCTTTTTCTCTCTTTCTCTCTTCTCGTATTTTCCGACTAACAGTACAAATTAGAAAAAAAAAAAAAAAAAAATGTACTGTTATCCCATTCAACGGCAAAGAAATCATACGAGAACGAAAGATATCGTGAATTTTAGATCGGCTATTTACAGCAACTGGGCATTCGCTCTTATTTATTTATTTATTTATTTCTTTATTGATTTATTGATTTTGTTTTTTTTTTAAGCTAAAGCCTTCTTATAGCCCTTGAAATACCAAATGTTACGATTCAACCTTTTTTTCTGGACTCAAAGGCTCATCTTTGCAGCATATCTTTCATGAATTACTGGCAAATTTTGTTCTCAATGGAAAAAAAAAAAAAAAAAGTATTATAATGACAATATTTATCGAATAAATTTTCATTCTTCGTTGTCAATCTTTGGAACGTTATGCACCACTCGACGGAATTTTATGTCCAACAGGTGTTTTTCAATCGCCTTCGAAGTTTGGAAACTTTTTCACGATATTACAAATGCTTTTATTTTTGCTTTTAGCGTTTCGACGAGCAACGATAAAAAAATTACCCAACGCGACGTTCGTTCATAGCAATTCTTAATTTAGAAAAAAAAAAAAAAAAAAAAAAAAAAGAAAAATACTCCTTGCAACTTATGCGCGACACTCCAAACGTTGCAGTAAACGTACCGTGAATCGCACTAAGTATTCCAATCGATGTAACCTCACAGGGACAAAGATCCGACATAATCGACTAAACTTATTGGCAATGTAAACTTCTTTCCACTTGAATAAATATTTCAATTTACCCCAAGATGACAATTCAATATGGAAGAAAAAAAAAATTACCGAAATAAAGTCGATAAAAATAATTTTTTTTTTAAATCTTAAAGCACATTCGAGGAATACCCCTTTCGAAGCTCTGATAATCGACGCAATGGTGCCACAACGTTTCAAAGATAAAATCTGACGATAAATACAAAAAATGTTCTCATAGATCGAAAAAAAAAAAAAAAGAAAAAAGTCAAATAGTGCTCAACTAATTTTGCTTGAGCTTGGCAAAGTCAATTTCCGCGTAACTGAAACCCTCAATGACGGGCGTCGGTGAAACAGGAGGCGCGTTGCCGACTTCCGGTAGGTCGAGGCTCGCATAATGAAGTATGGTGGCGCCAGGCTGCAGTTTCTCGTATCCCTCGGAGTCGAGGGGGCTGGGAGTAGCGGTCGGTGTGACAGTGGGTGTGGGAGTGCCGCCGCTGCCTTCGTCGGTAATTTTACCGGTGGTTTGATTTTTCTGACTGATTTTAAAGCCGGCGGTTGGCGTGGGGCTAGTATTGGGCGAGGGTTGCACGAGTTTAGTCTTAACGACGGTCAATTCTCCGAGTCTCTTTGTGAGAGGGCTCGTAGGCAGCTCTTGTTGCAAGTTTTGTGTCAAATTAACGTTTCTCTGTTCGTAATTCGCGCTCAAACCCGCGCTCTCATCTTTAACAAAGTTTCCTCTGGAGTTCTTCATCTTCGAAAACGGAATCTCCCCGTCACGTCTCTTGGATGCTGGGCTCTGCGAAATTTCGGTTTGTTGATGATTAAGCGGTCGGAAACCTACACCTTCGGGGCTGTTGGGCGGTTTTTCGTTGGCGTGACTCGAGCAATTAGGATTTTCATCTTTCCCGACGTTTGCGCTTGAATTTATGGAATTTCTCGTGGATCTCGTTCTCGAAATCGTCAATTCTGCGAGTCTTTTTGTTAGAGGACTCTGAGGAACTTCCTGACCGATTGTTATGTTTATTGGAGCGTCCGCGGCAACGGAAGAGCTCACTCCTGGTGCCATTATCGCATAATCACCGGTTAACATCGTTGGTGCCGCGTACATTTTGCCATTTTCCTCGCGTGATGCGCTAAACGCTGTAAATGGCTTTATCGGTGACTGAGGGCTATTCAGAGAGAACGGAAATATCGTGGCGTTGGAACCCGTTGGCGTAGCGCTTGGCGGAGACGCAGGCGTGCTAGCCAGGCTCTCCGACGTCGGACTGCTATTCAGCGGCAGAAAACTCGGCGTTTTTGAAGTCTTCGTGGATGCCTGGATGGCTATAGGCTGTGAACGCTGCGATTTTTCGCTTCGACTGCCCTCTCGGGTTCTGCGCGTTCGCGTGCGACTCCCGCTCGACGGCACCGTTCCCATACTCATGTTTATGTAGCCCTGCTCAAGACCCGGACGAGATTTGAACGACATCTCCACGTAACCCTCCGGAGGACGACGCGGCTGCGGAAGATCTACCGGTGCTGTTCTCGTCACACCTGTACAATTGATATAAAAATCAAAAACAAATCATTTAATACTAAAAAATGTAATATACATAAAGGCACCTATATGAGGAAATATGTTGATCAATTTTGATTTACTCATGAAGGAAGTTGTGTAAAAAATGGAAAGTTATGAGCAAGCGATGTAGAAAGTTCCCCTTTGAACCCTTATTTCAAAAAAAATTATGGAAACTAAAATTTAACAAAATTTAGACGGTCAAGAATGTTAATCGACGACGATCACGATCACGAAGACAAATTCAAATTTAAAAGTCATATAAAAGATTCCATAAAATCTGATATTTCTAATATATTTCATCAAAATTTGCAATAGATCATGAGTTCCTACCGCTTAACTTGCGTATTAAAATTTAGTCCGATCGATCAACTGATTCTCATTCTACGGGGCTTTTCATTTTACGAATAAGAACAATGTCAAAATTTTAAAAAATCAATATAGCATTTGAACCCTTTTATCGATTTCGGCCAAATTTTAGAAACGAACGTTCCTCAACGATATTAGGTATGTGCAACAAGTTTTTGTTCGTTGAGATGTAATATTTTGTAAAATTGTACACGCACGCACGCTGCCACACACGAATATTTATTCTAAACCATTATTCTCAACGTTTTAGACTATTTTGAGCAGCCTGACATTAAAAACTTCGAGCAAAGAAATTATCATGAAAACAAAGATTTCTCTGTGAGAAAGCGATAAAGCAATTTTTTGTTCGACTCGGAGATTTAACGCAAGATAGCCAATTAAAAACAGAGTTCAATTGCGAAGAAAAACATCGCGAAATTATTTATATCTCGGTAATAAAAACAAAATTAAATATAATTCAAAAAGTTTCGAAAATAAATTAATGAAATTGAATCATATTTTTGCTAATAAAACTGTGGATCCAAGAGCCTGTGCCAGACTAGAAGATTTTTTTTTTTTAGAATTAAATTTAAACATATGATAGAGTTGTAAAAGAAAAAATATTGATTTTTATCTTTGGAATGTTTTGAGATTTCGAGGTTTAGTAAGAAACTTGACCTGGTGGTCCGTTCATCTGCATATAGTCGTCCTGCATCGGCGAGGGTGCTTGTTTCGGGCTAGTTCCAGCTCTAGGCCAATCCTCCAACGAGCTTTCCATTCGCATGTACGTAGCGTCGGCCTCTTCCACCGGCTTTAGCGTTTTTATCGCTGGCTTATGGGTTATCGACGGCACCGAAGACGTCGGCTGAACGTAATTATGATTGTGATTGGCAGTGGTCGTATTGTTATTATTGTTGTTGCTGTTGTTACGATTTATCTGCAAATATGCACGTGAACATTGAATTTTTTTTCTCTTAATTTTGCAATTTTTCCGGAAACACAACACAACATTTTATATTTTATTTAATGTTTTTTTTTTTTTATGTTGATAATTATTGACGAAGCTGACAATAATTCTAATTTTTTGAGTTCCCAGAATTTTCTATACTCCTACAATTGTTGAAATGCACAGAATTTTTGCAATTTCTAAAATATCACAAATTTCTTAAATCTATTAAATTTTGAGGATTTTTGAAATTTGTAGATTAACTTTGAAAAATGTCAGATACTTGAATTGCCAGAATTTGAGAAATTCCTAATCGTTACCTTGTTGATGCCGCTCATGTCGACGTAAGGGGCAGTGGTAGCGTTGACGGAAGCGTGAAGTGTTCCGGGCGACATATCGACATAGGAACTCGTGTCCGTGGCAGTGGAGTAAGATTGCGAGTGCGATTGCGAATACGACGAGGAGGGTGGTGAGTTCAAATTTTCCTGTGCGGCGGTAGGTTTCGTAAAGTCAAGTTCCATGAGATCCTCCATGCGTTCGGATGTAACGGCACACCCAGAATTGTGTCCCCAGGAACTTGAGAGCAAGGGGGCCGAGTTGGATTTATTTGGATTTGAGCAATCGTTAGTTCCAGCCGGAAGTCTCGCGGCGATTACGCTCGCGAGTCTACCGATGATTTCCGGCCGTTTGGAACGACTGCCGACGGAAAAGGCTCGAACTCGGCTGGCTTCTTGCTGCGCGATGTCCAGTCGATTTTTTCGATGCCTATTCACGGGCTCGGGTCTGGAACCAACGGAATAGGCGCGCGTCGGCCTTGCGGGATTTTCTTCCCCAGGCACCAGATAACTCGTTACTTTATCGAGATGATATTCGGAAAACCGTAAATCCGTACTGGGCGTTCCCGACGTAACGGAGCAGCTGCTGCCGCCGTGTTGCAACATATCGTCGGGAAAGTGACCATTGTGTTGCGAGGCATTCGAGGGATCCATGTCGACGTAACCGTCATCGCCGACCGGCGCCATCGGTACGTAGCCGTCCGGCAGAGTCGTGTCCTCGACGAGCGACGAGGCTCGCGAGTGACTGTGCTGCGGCTGATGCTGCTGAGCCACTGCCGCACCAGTTGCCGGACTTACCGGCATGTAAGCTGCGCTCATACTTCCGCTCCGACCGGGACTCGAACCACACGGGCTGTACATCTCGACGTACGAACTTTGCTGCAATTTCATTCACAAGTTTTGCATTTTTTTTTTGTACTGCAGAAAACGGACGAGAAAATTTTATAAAACTGGTTAACGAACTTCAACGTTATTTAAAAATATCCTAAATTTGCCTTTGCTATTAATTAAGGAAACCAAACCACCTGAAAATCATGAAATTCAAATCGTCACATATGAAATTTTGCAACTTGATAAAAAATATCACTCAATGAACACAAAAAAATGTATCTTTTTCATAAGTGAAACATTTCCTGGTAATTAATCGTTGTAAGTAAATATTTTTAAACGTAAATTTGTATACTCGGATCGTACCGAGTCATTAAATTTTAAAGAAAATTAGACCTTACGAAATATATTTGTTCCAATGTTGTAACCCAAACCTTACAAGTTAAAAATGAATGAACAAAAACGAGCGTCAATGGACGGCTACGAAAGAATATTTCGAAATATTACCAAAAAGTATTCAACAAGTGTAATATTTTTAGTAAGTTGCATGATTTCACATCCGCAGTTCCAACACAATTTCATTTTCTTGATTATCGGGTGAGTCTGACCCCCCTGAAATAATTTATTAATTCTACAAAGAATTAACTTGCCTGTGAAGGCGAATGTGACTTAAAGTTGGGCGAGTATTTGTGTGACCGATGACTGGAGGACCAAGGTACATAGTCATCGACATTTTCTTCGAGAATAGCCGGCTCGTCGGGTGTCAGCGAATGCCCGTATCGCGATAAGGTCGTGGCTTCCTCGAGATTGTTCTCAGCGCCGTCGTCCATTGAGAGGGATGAGCCCGCCGAGTCCGTAGAGCATGCTCCCGAAGCTGGACTTATCGGCATCGAGGAAACCGGTGGTGAATACGAGAGTCCTCGTCCGTACATCGAATGAGGCCGAGGAACATGAGGCGCCAAGTGTCCACCTCGCGGATGACCGAGTACAAGGGGTGTTGGATGTCCCTCACTCGTCGTTCTCGCTCTCGAAGGCAAACTATCGCACCTGTCTCGTCCTGTGGCACCTGCAAAGAAAACAACAGATTCTTTATTTCGTAATCGTATTAATTGCACACGGAATTTCCCGACCAAACACATACACGAATACAGATAAGACGGAAGACAGCGAGGGTAAAACAGATCATTTTATAAAACAAATTGCCAACAAAAAAATTTTCATTTCATTTTTTAAATATATATTTATTTACTTTGTTTTATTATTATTTTTTTTTTACTAAAGCCGAATACCATCCCAGCATAGCAGCGGTGTTAGCATTTTCGTCGTGATCTTCTTAAGTCATGTTTAGATTTTTTTTGCTGCGACATCACACTTCGTGTACTTCAGGCACCTTTCTCGGTTTCTTGTCATTTCTTCGTTTTTTTTTTTTTTTTTTTTTTTTTTTTTTTTTTTTTTTTTTTTTTCATTGTCTTGTCGACGAAGTAAACAAATTAGTGTGGAGGCAGTACAATTGACAGAGGAATTCAAACAGCATGCAATCCCGTATGTAGATAAGGCAAAACTCAAAATAAGGAAGCAGGTTCTTCGTGGAGGTGACATACTCGTGCAGATTATCGCAAACTCTTCGCATCTTCTTCTCAGCAAACGCAAAAGAAAAAAACAGCAGCGCCACTGGCAGAAAGAAGAACGTTCCATTATCTCATTTTGTTTCGTTCAAATTGGATTTTGTTTTTTCCAAGCCCTCGTGGTGTGTTAGGAGCAAAAAGTATCCGGCTCGTCACGTGCGCTCAAAGTTTTAGTGTTTTTAAATCAAACTCGATTCGAGAGAAAGAAAATTATTATAAGAAAAAAAGGAAAAAAAAAATGCGACAATTGTCAAGTGAAACGTGGTAGAAGAAACGAGACAAAAAAAAACCAAGTTTCAATTTAATAAATCGAACGTTTTTCAAACTAAAATACATACAGCGTAAAACGGATCTTTTAGATGATTGCATTTGATTGACAACATTGGCGGCTAAGGGCAGCGACAAAGTTCTCTGATGCGATTTTGTCGTGGTTGTGGTGCTTGGTTGCTTTTGTTGGTGTTGTTGTACTGTTGTCATTGTTGTTGCTATTGGTGGAATTGGAGGTGATGCAGTTGTTGTGCTTGTTGTTGTCATTGTCATTGTAGTTGCGTTTATGGTATGAGAATTATTTGCGGTATGGGGATGGCTCGCGACCGAATGACGACGCCTGTTCGCAGTGGCGTTGCTGCTGCTGCTGTTGCTGCTACCGCTCCCGACGATGATGTTGCCATTGTTGACGATGACGTTAGACCCAATGATTCCAGTCCCAGCAACAGCTGCAAACCATTCACCAGGCTCTCGATGTAGCTACAGCCACCAATGCTCCTGATATCCCACCGAACCCAATAATAACGCGCCCCCCCCCCATTCCTTCCACCGCAAGTCTCTTTCGCCGGAAATGACTTTACCTTCCCCTTTTTTAGTTTTTTACTTTTATAAACGATTTATATTTACAGCGAGAGGTCTTTGCGGACTTGGCAACTCAGTTTCAAACATTTGAATTACGAAAGAAAGCGACGAATACGTTGTGGATTGCCACGATTGGTTCAATTTGCGTTTGCGTAGAAATCTGACGTTCTTATTGGTTGAACTTATGCGCATGCGTGAATTAAACCAATAAAAATTATTTCTTTTCGGCGCAGACGCGAAACGAACAAATGACAACACCCTGGACTTGTGAAAAACTTGTAAACTGCCATTTTCAGGTAAAAAAATGACCGGCTCACATAGTTTTTCAATCTAATTATGTATTATATATGACAATGTGCTACATGTCGTCTTTCTCAGTGCCGGGAGTTTATGAATAAAAGTCAATTAGGTATTTCTTCGTCCATTTGTTACGCACATTAACCTTTTTTGCTTTAGTACAGAAACATCCTGCCGCCTTGAAAAACTAAATAAAAAGTTATTGACACCGGCTGAGCCCGGGCAAGCAAGAGGGATGATGTATCACATCGTCGTTGACGACAAATGCTGGAATACGGAGATGCCAAATCCACGGAATATGATGCAGATCGATAGATGCTTTCACGGAAACGGTTATTACCTACAGCGAATGTGTTAATTGACATTCTGTACTCGACGGATCATTTTTTGGGATATACTGAAATTAAAGACAGTGATGCCAAGCGAAAAAGACGAAGAATGGCGTAGAAGGGAGATGAATTATCGACGGTTGTGCTGCATTCGATATAAATATCAATTCGTAGACTCGTCCATTTTTTTTGTCAGCTTAAGGACATTTTTGTAGATTCTAGTAGCGAGCACCAGGCGTCGTACCGATAATTCGTATCCCCGTAAGGGAGCGACAGACAGAGACGGTAAAGCAAGATGTTTTGTTTGTTTTATTTCAGCAAAAATGTATATATGAAGCGTAACAACTACTGTGACAGAGAACAGACCCGTGAGTGTATTGGAAGAGGAGGTACTCTGTGATTGACTACACTGTGAGGGGGCAGATGCAGTGACGTTCTGCTCCCGCAACGGATCCGCCTGTTCCTTGATGCTCCTCTGTTCCTCTGTAAAGCCCGCAACCCACGTGTGTTATATTCGCTAAATTGGCGAAATATAGACGCGGACTTGTTCCTAATTCGATCTTAGTACGGATATAAGCATATAAACGTCAGACAAGAACGAAACGGGAATAACGATACGATGGGGGGAGGATTACTACAGATTACGAAAATTAATCTAATAATGACGGTGGTTAGCGACAGCTTCATCGTTATCGTTCGACGAATGAAAATCAACTCGCTCGCAACATATCGTTGCGTAGCAAAGTCCGCAATCTCATTGCCCCCCCCCCCCTCCCGCCCCCCAAATGAATCACTCGTGTTTTTAAACAGCTCTCTTCCCGACGAGGTAAACAGCGAACGAATGTTTCGCGTTGACTGCATGAGTCATTGATCAACGATGGCAGGGCTGCGCAGTACTTTAAGGAAGTTGTAACTGTGAAACGCGTACTACAATACTACAAAGCTCCAATCAATTCGTTCAAAAATTGATCAATAGCCACATTGGAATGAAAAGGTGTAGGCACTTTTTAAGGCAAACGATTTCTTGAATATGAAAATTTTTTAAAAAATAATTATTTCTCTAATGTTTAACAAACATTTAATATTCAAATGATTGATTTATTAATATTTATTGAATTTAAAAAATATGTATCGCTAATCGTTTGATCGTCCTAACCATTTCACCGCATTATGAATATCTTACTTCAGTGTTCACGAATAATTTTGAAAAATATTACAAATCTCCACAAGATAATTATCCGAAAGAAGTAATTAAATTTCTTGAAATAAAAAAAATGTAATAAACTTATTATTTAATGTATTTCTCGACGTAATGAGGATTTCTCAAAAACTATTATGATCAAAACGGAAGTATTTACAAGAGAGAAGAAAAGGTTTGCGATCGGATAGTCTCATCTACCGATAATCAAAACCACACGCCATACGTTTATAAGAAAAAAAAAAAAAGGCTCCTGGGACGATTTCGATAATAATTATTGGCCTCCATAAAAAATGTCAGGGTTTTCTTACCGAGCGGCGAGAATCCGTGAAGTTTTGCGCCGGTGTGTCTCCGCTGAAGCACAGAAATGGGTTTGCTGGCCTCATTTGCCGAGGAACTTCGAACCCTTGGCCGAGGTCCGACGTCGTCTTTATTGATAACGGAGAAAGCGGTCCCGGTGCTGCTGCTGAGTCCAGAGCCACCGCTGCTGCTGCTGCTGCTACTGCTCATGGCATTGAGTATAGCAGCGTGCATGTTGTGCGCGATGTTGTTGTCCTCGGCTTCCATCCAAAAGTCTCCTCCGCCGGTAACCGCTGATCTCCCGACTTCCATGTAGAAGATGCGTTCCATATAACCGCATCTTCTTATGCATATAAGCTGAAAAGTGGAAGCAAACAGTTGAAAAACGTTCTACAGTTTGGAAATACAAAAAAAATAAATATAAATTCTCTCACCGAGAACTCGATGGGTTCGCAGTTATCTTTCGCCCCGACTTTAACCAGACTCAGGGTACGATCCGTCAAGCACAATCTGTAAGGCCCGTGAATATTCTTTCGTTCGCCGAGGCCCTTTTTCTGCATAGTTACCTGCCAGACGTGTTCTACAAGAAAAAAATCAAAAGATTTATGTTAATGTATTACTAACGTAGTAATAATGGCTATGGGGTATTGCTACGATATCAAAGAAAAACAATTAAAAACGGAGCACCCTGCTTAGAATATCTAATTCAAACCGATTGAATCTCACTAATTGGACAGAAATCCCATTAAAAACTAATCGGTTTCAATGGGATTTTTTTAACAGGGCAAGTATTATTACAATGCTAATAGGCAACGTTAATAGGTTTAAAATAGTGAAGCAAGTAAAATGGAGGTAATGGCAATAGATAATTAATTATAAAATAACGATGATGTATCGATCGATTAATTATGAATTTAATTGTTGAATGGTAATGAGTCGCTGATAATAGAATGGGTGGGGGTCAATATATCGAACGATCAAAATACGGAATGCCCGAAATCTGTAATGAAAAGGTCGACAAACGTTTAAATTTAGGAAGGCCCATCTTACGACAGTCTCTAAAGTATTAAATAAAAATGGACAAGTTTGACGAACTAAATTTATATCGAATAAAAAAACGACCGTGGTCAAATGTGCTTGTGGTGAAATAACGAATTGGCAAAAGTTTGACTACGCTTTACAATTCGAAGCATCGAATTTTGGAATGCGTATATTCAGAAAGTTCACAAGTATTAAATTCATTAAAGTAGTTCTTGCGCGGTAAACGGAACGAAAAGTTATTCTGATCAACTTTTGGTTTAGACTGTAATTGCTGCCAACCATTTAAATCCAAGTGCTATGGTAATATGCGTATCCGATACGTTCTCTCGACTGCCTGAATGAGCGTGGCAACGCTGCACGTTCTATCCCGTTGGCTACACTGCTCGAATCTACATAACATACCGTATACCTTGTGACGTTTGTCAATGGAAGTAAGTTGTGAGGTTATGTGCGAGAATAATATAACAGCAGTAAAAATCCCGAATCCCGTTCGATTCAAACGTCGATTTATAAAAAAAAATGTACTCGATAAAAGGAAAAAAGCTATACAGCGTGTTAACAAAGTGAAAAGGAAAATTCGTATTATATTTTGGGTATTATGATAAATTTTCGTGAAATAATTTCAAAATAATTTCACGACACGAGCACGACAAGAGCACGTTCCGGGCACACAGCGCTTTGACGGCCACGAATGAGAGCGAGAGATTAGAGAGAAAAACATATCCGAACTCCGTCTGTCTATAATTTGAGTGCGGTGTTGCCACATCGCTCAGGTTTGGTTACTCAAAACCTTCGAACAATTGTTTGCAATTTTTTATCGTAAAAACTAGATGGTCAATTGGTTTGAAATTGATTGAGGTGTTTCGTTATACATCTTTCTTACTTGTAAAAAAATTTGAGAATAATAGTAAGAAGGATTTCGTTTTCGCAATCGAAAGGGTACACAGATTATTGCTTCACATACATGATGCCGTGTATAAGAATATTTTAAGAAAATTGAATATATCGGGTTCTAAATGGTCAATAATTTTGAAACTTTATCCATGTATTGGAAAAACGTTGAATAATGAGCTGGCAAAGATTCAATTATTTCTTAAGAAAACAACTATCCCGCAAGAACTACCATAAAGCAAAAGACCAAAAACTCGAACGGTGAAAATAGGGAAAGACCAAAAACGCGAACGATAATAATAGTTACTTATTACTTCCAGTACTGAGTTTTTTTTGGCCCTTCGATGTTTTACAAATTTAAAATTTACTCGTTCGAAATTCATATACTCGACATATTTCTTTTCGGTATATTGCCTATCAAAAATATTTGCTGCTTTCCATTTTCAATTTTGTAATTAGGAACTTTCAGCATCACACGAATCTATATTTTGTTCATTTATAGTATAGACTGCCTCAAAACGTATTTTCGAATAAATATTCTTACGGGAAAGCAGTTATTCGTCTAACAAGGAAGGATGGTTTGGTGTCCCTTTCCGATTTTGATGAAACTCACGTATGTTGTAGAGCATCGAAAACTAAAAGACACGTCTTTTTTTTATCGGTGGAAAAACATTTCTAAGGGGTGAAATCACCCTTCAAAGTTAGGCATGCCGAGGGTCGTTCACCCCTGTAAATGAATTTTTTTCTTCAACTTCACGTGGAATTTTTATTGTCTTCAATGAGGAGTATTTTGGTTTTTGTTTCATTAAAATCGGTTGACGCCATCTGGGTGATTATGCAGGAAACTGCATAATCACCCCTCAACATGCCTAACCCTGAAGGGCAATTTCACCCCTCAGAAATGTTTTCCGCCGTTAAAAAAAAATACGTGTCTTTTAGTTTACGATGCTCTACAACATACGTGAGTTTCATAAAAATCGGAGAGAGACACCAAACTATCCTTCCTTGTCAGTGATTTGCCGAAAATAAAAAATTCGAACAACCCATCGTACGTTGTTATCATATTCGAAATATTGAAATTCGAGATTTGAGCCATTCTAAATTTTCATCGTTCGATATATTCACCCCCGCCCGGTTATCAATAATGGAATAACGGAAAATACAGCAATAACGAAAAATGGGTCAAATACAAAAAAAATCTACAGAAAAAGGGACAACGACACATAGTCATTGCAAATAGTCTCACGAAAAGAGGGATATGATAAAAAATAACAATGATAATAGGATGACAGTAATGGGATGATCACACGACGCTTGAAATTTTCGTGCAATTCAGAATGCCGTTCGTCCTTACCGAAGGTAGGTCGGGGCTGTTCGCCGTCCGGCACATCGCCGGCCAGCAGAAGCATCGCATTGAGCCACTCCTCGAGCTCCTTCTCGCTTTCGAGAATCAGCGAAAAACACTCGTCCTTCGTGTACAGGGCAATGACATTCATGTGCTTAGTGTCGACCCGACGATTGATATTGAAGCAACTTCTCATCGATATCGATCGCTTCGGAGTCTGACGATTATCGAATTTCTTCTTGCTGTCGTAGTACTCTAGACACGCCGAGTTACCCAGTGCGTCTCCACGCAGGACAAAGTACTTCTTCTTAAGCGTCTTTAACTTTCTTAGATGCCCGCAGCGAACGACCGGTCCACCCGAGGGTGAGACCTGCCCCCTGCCCGACATCACAACCGACGTTAAGAAACACGTGGTTGCAAATTTGTCACCTACACTGCCGAGGAAGCCGCGTATATGCTGCTCACATGGCAGCGGCCCCACCGAATCACCAGATGCAGCCAGCCTTATAAATCAACAGGTGCGGCATTCGCAAAATAATAAATAATTAATTGGAAAGAAATTTTTTTTTAATTGTCGAAAAAAAAACAAAAATGTCTTCCTAAAGACAAACTTTTTTTTCCTTCACAATGTCTGTCTTTAAATATCGCAGCGATATATGATTTGTAAACACTTTACACTGTATTTTTCGATGATTTCTTTTTCTTCTATTTTTTACCGATTCTCCGTTGACTTCCGTTCGAATGTGACAGCGCCAGGTGCGCCTGTCTGTGTATGCATGCTATGGTTTGTCAATGGCCGCCGCAGTTCAGTACTCGCGTGTACGTAGTAGACGCAAGGTCGGCGCGACGCATTCCCGCGCACTCCCATTTCAATTACGACGAAAATTATTCCGGAAATGACACACTGTTTACAACTATCGAAGATATGCGCGAGATGTTTTCGAAATTACGTTTATTATTTTTTTTTCTCACTCCCGATCGATTGTTTAGTTGGGCTTCGAGAGCGTGAGAGCACACCCACACTCAGAAACACGTTAAGGGCGAGTGCTCTTTACCGCCCCCACATTCCCAGCCCCTGCGCATCGCGCTGTTTGTATATCTTTCCTTGTCACACTGCAGCACGCGCGGCAATTTTACGCAGGTGGGAGGAAGAGAGAGAAAGAGAGTAATATGACGCGGTTCAGCACCTAGTGCACTCGTACTCGAAATGCATCAAGGGTTCTCTATGGTCCTTTTCTTTCACCCCCCACTCACGAGTATTTCGTCCGCACGGTCACCCACCCTTTTTGCCGCAGCCTCACCCTCGCGTTCTCTTTTTTTCCAATCAGTCAATTGCGGCGTAACGATAGAAAAAAAAAAGAAAAACAAATAACAAATGATATATGCTCATCCAAAAAGAAAATAAAAATCGTTGCTGTTTTGTTTATTTTCGTGGGCCCTCGTGTGGCTCTCGTGGTTTCCAGGACGCGCACTGTTGACCACGCGCGCGTACACAGAGTCCGTCGTACACCTGTTTTATGGCGACGTTGTGCGTGCTCTCGCACTTACCGCACGATGTTCGATGCACAACAAACTTGAGTTTTAGATTTCACGGACAGGTTGGCGTGTTTTTACTCAATATATCGTTTCCTCTTTTTCTTTTCTCAACGTCTTACCGTTCGGTCTTGAGCGACGACGTAACACAGAATGTGTGTGTGTAGCGTGTATTCGGCAACATTTGCACGCGCGAAACCCGCGTTATATTCTGTTGTTCAGAGAGCGCGCGCAGAGCACAGGGTCGATGGCCAATTGGCCAGTGACACCTTGTGTCACTCGTTTCGTATCTCCTGTCGCGTTACTACGTACTTGTGTTTTCCGGAATTTACGCCGAATGTCCAAGAGTCAAAGACACCGTATGGGCTTTTCTTGGTGAAAGAAAAATAATAAAAGAATCCGACGAAAGACGTTTCCCACACGTATACGTAAGGGGAAAGGGATGGGAGGGGTGAGGAGAGGAGACGAGGTAGGGTGAAAGTAAAGACGTTGAGAAGACAACACAGAACGCACGCCGCAGCAGCAGCGATCGCTGCTGGCGTTCCAGCCTCCGCCGCAGCGCTCTTTACTCCCACTTCGTTCACTCGCGCGCACACCCACACATACTCGTGCAAGGCGCACGCGCTTCAACGACACTGCTGTTTATTTATCACAGACGGAGAAAACAGCGGTGAGATATGCTGCAAAGATGTGTGAGATAGAAATGAAACGGAAATAATGAAAAACTAATAGACGCACGCACCTCCAACGGTTTCGGGAACTCGTGGCAACGCGATAAGAATCTTTATTCGAGGACAAAACGTGGTAGCTAGGTTCACATCTGCCCCCCGAGGAGGCTCGTTTCGAGTACACACACAGAGGGGGAGAGAGAGAGAGAGAGAGAGAGAGACAGAGCGCTGCGTCCTTGTCGCTCACGTTCTGCTTACGCACTTTGCAAATTCAACGACGAATGTGAAAACTAGAGGCACGATTGTCGCGTCACTTGAGAATTTTGAATAAAATATGCACGCAATCACGCACTCTTCTTTTGAGGGTTACACAGGCGCGCGTGAACTCAAGGTACACTAGTTTCTCATCCGGATCTTCGTGTTATTTTTGTTTTTTCTGTCTCAAGAAACAAACTTTTTGGACGCTTTGACGGTCAATTTAAAGATTGCAACGATGAGATTGTTGTATTACGCGACGTCGAGCCAGCGACGAATCGAAATTTCGAGCTCGGATCAACACAAATCTACGAACGTCGCACGCGCCGTACGTAAGGAACGGGCATTCGTGTCCATCTTGGAAAGGTCATGTGTATGGTAAAGCTCCGCAGTTGTAAACAAGGTTTGCGCATGCGCAAGGCTAAACAGGCGTCGCGACGCCTGTGTACTCACTCGGTGACTGCGGAGGGCCACGAAAATTTATCATTTTTTTCGTTGGTTTATTAAATTACGAATTTATGTATTGTCGTGTGATTTAACATTTTTCTTTAAATTTCTATCTTTACAGGTTGGTTTTATTTTCTTTAGAAAATTTTATCGTGGAAAATGACTGCTTTCGCTATACAGTGACGGCCCTGCGACAACGCTGGGCTCTCATCAATCGTGACACGTCACTGACAGTGTATTGGGTAACACTGACAGCATTTTTCTCTACTAAAAATTGTGCGCGTTTTAACTCAAGAGCAAATGAAACAAGTATACACTTAGTACGACCCAAGTGTATACTTGTCTCACTTGCTTTCATACAAAATACTGGAAGCGATGTCAATGCAGTCCACAGTGAAAAGCAATATAATGCAACGATTGCACAGTCTTCTGGGATATTCTGACACTTTTAGTGCTTCGAATTCTGAATAAGATGACAGCACATAAAATTGCTTATTTTACAGTTGGAAAATTTTTGTTGGTGTTTTTTTTGTCTGCGGTAACTCTGTTTTACCGACTGTTAGACTTTTCCGGAAATTAAAACTTTTAATTCTGTCAAGTTTCTCGTCGCGAGAAATACCGTTGAAATGGCAATTTGTTGAGAACAAAAAAAGACCACAAAGCGTTATTTTTTACTGAAAGTTTGTCTTTCGGAGCAACTTATCAATTAAATCACTAGCAATTTATTTTCGCTTATATCTACTAATACTGATGCTCAAACATTTGCATTAAATTACCACTCGGTAAAATGACGCTTTAGAATTTGAGCCTGGTTCTCCGTGACGTGTTGCTCCTGCCAATCATGTTTCCGTGTTATTTTCCGATGGACAAGAGAACGGAATGGTGAATCCGTGATTGGACACGATAGTTACGCATCATGTGAACCAAGCTTAAGACGATGTACTTAACACTAGGTTTACGCGATGCGTCATTTTAACGAATTTCGACAGACATGTATACAAGAAATGCCCTAAACCTAGTGTTAATGTCGTTAGGCTCTCTCGGATCACCATACGCGCAAGATAGAAGAATGTATCCATCACGAATTTCTTGACCACGGTTGATCTTTCGGATAAAAGACGAGAACGGTGAACCGGAAAATTATAAGCCACAGTTTAGCATACTTCTCTATTATCAAAAAGATCAATCGTGGAGGAGAAATTTGCATTAGTTTTTGTTACCGACTGAGGGGTGGCACATCATGTTAAGTTTTGAAAAAATGCGATTTTACAGAAATTATCTTGTGAATTCAGAGCATACAAAATGACCGTAAAATTACTCCCTGGAAAAATAGCCGGAGACATGACCATCGAGAGACATTTAAAAGATGTGAATTTTTTTATAAATGAATTTATTTAACGACATAAAAAAAAAATGACGATCCATAATAAGTCCATAAACGTATTATTTTTTTTCAAGTAGTCGAACAGACTCGATGTTTGCTCGCTTATAAATCTACGAGATACTTTCAGGAACTTAGATAATATTTGGAAGTAGCTTTTCCATATAAAAAATATACTTTAACTCAAATACTGTGAAATTCAAATCAAATATCCAATTTTCTGTAACGACGGAAGGCTTTTCTACCGTTTAACCCTTTGCACTCCGTTGTCGCCGTATTTGCGACATTGAAGCCTCTATGCCCTACTAGGCTGGAGTGCAAAGGGTTAATATTGATTTACATTTTTGACGAACTCTTTGGTTCATAGAAACTGATCATGTCACGAAGAAGGAGTTTCGTACGAAGATGAACAAGGAAAATTCTTTGGAGATCGATTAATGAACGATTCGATCAGAGATAGTAGAGCGATTCTGCGAGAGACTCCGATGGCTCTTGGCCGATGCTCTGGCCTACGAGATACGCGAGCTTGTGAGCGTATTGACA
The DNA here is from genome assembly GCA_963942595.1 of Cylloceria caligata. Classification (NCBI taxonomy): domain Eukaryota; kingdom Metazoa; phylum Arthropoda; class Insecta; order Hymenoptera; family Ichneumonidae; genus Cylloceria; species Cylloceria caligata. The sequence goes on from OZ012705.1 coordinate 17,755,654, forward strand.
AGGCGCTGGCACCTTTACGGTTCGTGGACAATTGTAGTACAAGTGACAAAGTTTGTACGATAGACGCTGCACGTGGTCGGCTTTCATACCAGCACTGTCATAAATAACTATGTAATGGGTTGGCGAAACGGTCCCTTGGCGCGAGAGTTGGGGTATCAGGAAAAAGTCGTACCAGTTCCGTCGGGTCACGACGGAATCGACCACAGTGCCTGGTGGGGGATTCTGAAGTCTTCCGCGCTGTAAAAAAAAAAAAGCAATAACAATTATTTCATTATTGCAGCTCCTTGCAACGTTTCGTGCCTAACGTTGTTATTTTTTTATTCTATTTCATCCGCGCTAAGGAGGTTGGAGCAATCCAATTGAGTTGACAGTTAAACATTTTTTTTTAACCGTTTAAACAAGATGTATTTGATAGCATTTTCTCCCTTAAGCGCTCCTGATTCATCAAATATATGCAAAAAGTGCAAAATGTTGCATTTTTATTTTGTTATTAGGTAAAGACAAAACGCTTTTTTCGCAATATCAATATCATAGCTTTTGATATTTCTGATAATTTTAGTAGAAAAATTGCATCTATACATGCTATATCATAGGATAAAGCCACAAATATTTCTCGTAGTTTTAAAAAATTATTTATATATTTTGTAATGTTGTATTACTTCCCAGAATTAATATTCCATGCAACTGAAATGTGGCAATGTGATCATTTTGTGAGATATGCAGTCGTGCGGGTACCCAAGCTCAAGCTCGTACATCTACAACCATTTTCCTTCCCATGATTTGAATATGATAAAAATGTGATGCAGTCAACTTCAATAAATTAATTAAAAGCCTCGAGTGTATTGTTCTAAGAACCACGTTACAGAATTTTTTAAAAACAATAAGCCAAATTTACTTACACACATTTAGCGGTAAAAAAAATGTTGGTAATATCTATTTCGGTTCGCTACACCGGATTGCACTCGGTGTATCTATCGCACGAGAACAAGAAAGACAGACTCATTCCGCTAATCTCTCTGGTTCACGTATTCTCTTGCAATAGATACACCGAGTATAGCCCAGTGTAGTCAACCTAAATCGACAAATACGTGGAGACGAAAATTGATGAAAGTAATGTAATATTATGAGTTTCATCTGGGTTAGTCGACCGACATTTACCCGATTTGTAAGGTTATGGTTACATGACCGAAGCGGCGTTGCCAAACGCTTTTCAATCGCTTTAACCCTTTCCACTCGAGCGGCGCCGATACGGCGCCCGGCCGATTTCAAATGTGAACTCGAGCAGCGCTGCTGCAGCGCCCGAGTGATTTGAAGTCTTAAATCGAGCGACGCTGCTACGGCACTATGGTCTTTTGTACCTCGATCTCTTTATTTACGATGTTCGATAAGATATTTTTCTCTGAAGTACTTTCGTGGACTAGGCTCGGCTGACATTGTAGCCAAATCTTAGCTCAGTTCAGTTAGTCTCAGCGTAACATTCGCTTGAAACAGTCATATAGTAACTAAAAAATGTTTGAGCCCTAAAATATGGAGAAAGATCAGATCAGATCAGCTCGAGTTCGGACGAATTCGATTTTGCCGCTTTGGATGATGAACTTACATTGATTTCCGGCGGATTATGCCGCGAAACGAACGAATCCAGTGGAGAAGACAGTGATGCAGTAAGAGGTGTGAGACGGCGAATAATTAGAATTATAGAGAGCGACAGTGAAGTTGAAAGTGAAGCTGTGGAAGGTGCAACCAGTTCAACATGGGTACTTTGCGGAGACTACGACGAAGTGCTGCCAAATGTACAATTTATATCTGGTCAAAACCCCACAGCACCACGAATAGTTTCTAACGCACAACAACCAATAGATTTTTTTAAACTGTTTTTCACTAATGAGCTCATGAAAAAAATTATTCGTGAAACCAATAAGTATGCAAAAAGAAAATTGGAAGGGAAGACGCTGTCTGCAACTTCGATATGTCGAAGCTGGCGTGATGTCACCAACGAAGAGTTCTGGGCATTTCTTGCTGTCGTTATCAATATGGGGACAATGCCGTTGGCCAATTTGCAAGAATATTGATCGAAGAATGTCGTCAGTCATATTCCTTTCTATTCGGATACATTTACAAGAGACAGATTTAGTCAAATATTTTGGATGCTTCTTCATCTGGAAACTATACCAACACGCACCACCAATCCACGAACGCGCCTACAACGCGTAAGCTGCTTTTTGGACTATCTCAACTCAAAGTTTTTGGATTATTTATCCAGGCGAGCACATATGTGTGGACAAGTTCAACTATAAAATTCAAGGGTCGAATTTCGTTCATCACATACAATCCGAAGACACCGACAAAGTGGGGTATCAGAGTTTATACTCTAGCTAACTCAAAGACTGGCTACATTTGCTGTATTTTGCCATACTATGGATCACTCACCACAGAGCTTTTGGTCTGACCCGATTTACCGGTTTCATCAAGAATACCAATACACCTATACCAAATGTTGTTGGAGAAAATTCCAAGTGCTCAGGGGCATTATATGTACACGGACCGCTACTATACCAGTTACGTCTTAGCTCAAGAACTAGCCAAATTGAAATGCAGTCTTACCAGAACAATTTTAACGAACAGAAAAAAATTGCCCAAGGAAATAAAAAAGCCAAAATTTCCGACAAAATCCACAGTCGCGTATCGACGGGGCAACACCTTAGTTTTAGGGTGGAAAGATAAGAGGGTTGTCACTTGTTTGACTACGAGGGGTGACACAGGAATGACGACGGTCAAAAGAATTACACGAGGTGGTGTGGATATAATGGTCAAGAAACCCAATATTGTATTGAACTATATAAAATATATGGGTGGTGTTGACCAGGCGGACCAGTATGCATCAACCTATTGTTTTCTGCGAAAGTCGCTCAAATGGTGGCGTGAGCTTTTTTTTTGGGCATGAAAATTTCCCTGGTCAATTCATACCTTTTGTATAAACTAGAAAAGACCAAAAGAGGGGAAAAGCCACTGAGCCATTTGCGATTTCTGAAAATACTTGTCGAACAATTGAGAGGGTCATATCGCCAGCAACGAAAGCAAGCGTCTACGTCGCATTCCGATGAAATCCGACTAAACGGGAAGCTTCACGTAATACTAAAAGGGCCAAAAAGGGACTGCAAGGTTTGCTCTGACCGTAACACGCCTGGAGGTAGGCGGGAAATTTCGTATTACTGTGATACGTGTCCTGATAAACCTAGGATGCATCTTGGCTATTGTTTCACTAAATATCACACCAAAACTAATTACAGAGTGTAATATATAAATATTACACTCTTATCAAAGTTTGTTGTCTTCGACATATAAACGAATAAACTGGTGAAATTTTATTATTTGTATACGCTTGTTTGTTTATAAATGTTTTTTAAGTACCTGTAAAATGTTTACCTAATTTGGCCGAAATCGTCTCGAGTTGCTGGTTCGCGCAAGCGAAAAAGGCCTCGAGTGCAAAGGGATAATATGTTATATCTCTGTTCCTTGATGGACAAACAGTGGCTTTTTTCTTTCTAAATATTCGGAGGTGCATTTTATGTAAATACGCTGTTTGCAAACGTTTATCTTGGTAAAATAATACTAAAAAGTGGGATTGATCATCCTCGTCAACGGTTTGCCCATATAACCACATGTTAAAAGTACACTACATCAAAATCGTATATTTTTGCTTCTGGACGTTTAATCTATGTGAAATTTATCTCCAATATACAGTGGAAACTACATGTTTTTCCCAAGCAAAAATCTTGGACATCACCTAATGCTCCAACCTCCTGGTGATGTGCTACACGTCGTATGCCTCTTATATCTGAAATATTCATCGTGGCAGAGACATTCGCGATGGGAATATTCTGCTACATCGCACGCACGTATGCCGATCTGAGAGAAACAGGCGACGCACGGCATATCCGCCTTAAGTAATGAAGTATTTGGTTTCAAATGCAATTTTTACGGTGAGCAAAAATTGGAAACAATCGCGACAATACTTGCCATATCAGCCATCAGACGCGTGTTAATATGCTTTTGGACGACGACGACAGTAAGCTTTGGTCTGTAGGTCTCGTCGATCGAGGCGAAAGCCGCCACCAGTTGCTTAACCTCGTAGGATGCGACAGTAGCCAACTGACCATCTCCCACGCCGTCGCGGTACATAATTATGCGTTGAGGGTATGTTCCGTTTTTCTATACAAAAAAAAAAGAACAAACATCAATTCAATTTATATCAAAGATTATAAAGAATTTGCGAACGTCTTAAATCTGTTGAGCTATATGCATAAAAATTGCACTGCACTTTGCATTGAAGGCTTAACTATGTTAAATTACTTATTAACAAAATTAAATGATCATTAGTATTATTACCTTGGCATATGTTTTGATCGCTGCGACAAGGCAAACTTTGAGCAGATCAATGAGCTCTTGATTTGATCGTTGCAGGCAAACTCTGCTGTACCAAGAAGTTAAAGGTTTGTCGAGACTGGCAACAAACGCTGCTACGCTTCCTTTCGATTTTTCACCCATTGCAGCATGATAGACGTCGATGCCACATATCATACAGTTATCCTAATAATTTCGGGCTTTTTTATTACAAGAAAATATTTTAAGTTTCTTTCTTTTTCCTTCGACTTACAAAAGGTATTTTCAGAGCCCACAGTGCACCGCCGAGTTTGCAATTAATTTGCAGAGCAATATTTTCAGACACGCTCTTGAGCTTGTCGCTTCTCGATATAGTTCTCGTGACTATCACTTGAGATCGTATTGGCTGGTCCACGCAACACAACCTTAAGAATGAAACGAAAAAATAATGAACTCCTGTTTCGCTTCTTTATAGAGAAAAATGCGATGGCAAAACATTTTTTTTCGAAATTTTCATGTCGTGTTTAAAATGTGCTAAAGCGTCCAGAAAACATATTTAGAAAAAAATGTCCAGACGTGTGTATGTATGACATGTCATCACAAATTTCGAACGTCTATAACACGAGAGCAGCTCGAGCTACACCGCTCAAATTTCGCAAACAAGCGATGCAGCACGACCTCTTTATTTACTGTAATTTTTGTATAAATTCATACAGCGGTTTAGATTTTATGACATCTTTTGACATAGCAAATTTTTAGATATCTGGCAAAGTAGTTATTTACAAATAAAGTTAATAAAAAAAAATACAGCATATGCCATTCCTAATAATAATAATAAACTAGGGGGCTTTGCGCCCTGCGCGCACCAACCTCCGTAAGAGAACTCGGGCTTTCTGACCCCTCTTGACCCACTTTCTGACACCTGACCCCCTCCCCCGCCCCACGATTCTCCTGCATGGCGACGGCGAGATATTTTTATAATGTTGAGAGTAAATAAAAAGTTACTTTTTGATGGCGGCATAACGATCGCTCCTGTTAGTGGGACAAATAGCCACAATCATCTGCAGATCCGGTGTCATAACTCTGCGAATCTCCGTCAAGTAGTTTTCGGTGCGATCGTTTCTAAGCTTAATATACTTCGGTTCTGCAACATCCATCGACATTTTGGCTGAAACTCTCTGCAGCATTGACACAAATTCGTTGCAGATTCTCGCGTCTCTTTCCGTCGAGATGATGCACCAACTTCTCATATTGGGCTGCAAAAACGAAAAAAAGCTACTCCACAATGCCAGAAGATATATTATGGTGCTGTTGGCCGTGTATCAAAATAAGCAGTAGAGCTTCAGCAATAAACGGATTCGTTACGAACGAGCACAGCCAGGAAATACATTTCTTGAAAAAACATCAAATACCGTGCGAAGCATAGGATTTGTAATGGCAGCGTCAGCCCAGTCGGCTTTCTCGGAGGAAAAAGTTCTTCCGTTTCCGAAAATAATCGTCTCAGGATCGAGGCATCGTCCCTTAAGATTCACCGTTTCATCGGCTATCCGCAGACCCCAACCGTTCAACATTTCCATTGCCACTTCATTGCTTTTGACGTCTTTTATAAAACGTAGGATAACGTTTCTACGAGCTTCCGGTCCTACTTGCGTGACTGCTGCAAGATCTTTCATCATTCGAAAATCTGCACGTAGCTTGTCCGTTAGACCCGATAAATAGCAGAGCTCTGGGACCAGCAAAGTCGTACATTCTTTCGTCTACAATTATCGAATTCTCACAGTTATTTTTTCATCGCTTTTTTTTTAACATTCAATACATCTTTTTGTTATACAATATAAAAAAACATTAGAATTGAATTGGTATACCTATGGATTTCACACAGGTACACCAACCTACTTATATTGCTATCATTGCCTGCAATTTCATTCAAGACTAATACTTATCTCTGAAATAGCTGAGAAAAATTTATTTAAAATATGAACATTTTTTGATTCTTTGATATCATCAATATGTCATTGATGTCATCAATATATTTTTTTTCAAATAACGTTATAGCTATAGTTTTTATCTTCTCTTTTCAGCACGATTTTATCGATTATGAATCATGAGAGTGTGGCAAAACCTTATGCCTTTTTCAAACCAACCATATCATATTCATTAACTCTTTATAAGTCACACGGCTCGAAATCGTACCGGAATGGGATTATGGAAAACGAAGATGAGGAGGAAGGATATTCTTGTGACTTGCAAAGTCAATTAGTTTCATGTCGTAATTTCATAGAGAAAGTTTTGTTTTCATAAAAAATCATTCTTTTTGATATTATGCATTGATTACCTCTCCGGTCGACGTTTTTTCCTTGTATCGATTGAGTAGAAGCGGCTGCTCGAGATCCTTTATATCAATATTCCAGTGTGTCTTGTAATAATTGTAAAGCGTGATCGGTTCGCCTTTTTTGTCGAATGAATATTTCGGGTTCTTGTCCCACTCGACATCGTCGATTCGATAGGTTCGATTGTTGTAACGCGTGAGTACAGTAAGTCCGAGAATCTCAGCTTTTACGGCCTCGCGCGCATTTTCTCGATGACTTTTGTATATTTCCCCCCTGAAGAAATAAAAAAAAAAAAAAAAAAAAAAACAATCAAAAAAGATCAAAGTAGTTGGAACAATTTTTTTTGTCAATTAATTTGCTCACATTAAATCGCGAACCGTATCGGTACGCATTACACGATGCGAAGCGTTTATGTTGAGCTTCAAGCCTCCCTCGTACTCGTCGATCGCTGTCACGTAACCCGGCCACAATTCCATGCGATGCTGGGGTACAGCATGGGCGCAACGTGGATTATAATTGTCGCGACCGATACGAACGAGATTGAGGGCTCGCATTACGCGTCCGAGAAGAACGTTGAAAAAAGGAATGCTCTCTGAGAGCTGTTGCTTCTTTTGAAAAATGATCGTGACCTTCACGATTGTATTATCACTCGGATGAATCGAGTCGAAGGTTGTGATCTGTGATGATAAAAAATTGAAAAACTTCAAGGGTTATAACTTTTTTTCTTATAAAACATTTATACATTGACAAAAAATTGAGCTAAATTATAAAAATAAACAAATAATTGTTGTTTTACTTTTAAATCGTAATTTTTATTGAAAAATTGAACCTGCTTATTGTAAGTTGCATGTGCACTTGTCTACAGATGAAATTATTTTGTTGTTAACTGATTTATTTATGTAAAGGAGCAACTTTGATTTTTACTTCGTTAAAAATGTCTTATTACGGATAAAAGGCAATATAAACTCACAGCTTGAGGTAATTGGATGGGCAAGTAGAGCATAACACCATCAAAGGTTCGGGACGTTCCTATCACTCCGACATGCTGACTAAGCATGCTTCGCCGCAGATAAGCTGCGTCAATCTGTGGTGAAAATTTGACCTCGTAACGAAAGATTCCCTTGCCTGGTTCTATGGCCAGATTTATGTAGTTGGCCGTTATGTTAATTCTATAATTAAATAAATAAATAAATAAATAAAACATTGGAGTCTAATTAAATAAACAAATTTTCAATTAAGTAATTGCATTTAATTTAATGTTATACTTACGGCTTGCCGCTCTCCCCTTGTCGCGATATCGGCTCGGAGTCTATCGTGACCTGCGACTTGTCGTCGACAGCAAGAAGCGACAAACGACCGGTGACGCCGCCCCCATCGCCAGAAGATCCCGGTCTCGTCGAGGATTCCGGAGTCGCTGGCGAGATGCTTCGCGAAGTTCCTGGTTCGCTAAAAAGTATCAAATATATTTTCACTATACCCCTAAATCGCCAATCTCTAAATATTAAAATAAAATTTTAATGAAAAATCAACGAATTGCAAAAACTGTGCATTTTAATTCATTTTCTTTTAATTATTAAATATATTATATCAATGATTATTTTCATAAAACTTGCTCTGAATTAATTGAATGAAGACGAGTTAAATGGATAATATTGGTAAATATATGCTGAAAAGTTACGATAATTTCTGTGCCAAATTGATTAGCGATGCACGCCCAAAGCTATGTGGCTTGGGCTGTGGAGTTTCCGGTGGCCTCACAACTTCAGCCTGCGGCGGAGTTTGAGCCGATAGCGATTCTTGCTGACCTACAGTTTTTGGCTGTCCTAATTTTTGAACCAACTGCAAAAGATTAGCGCGCCCTTTAGCGCCGCTTTGTGAAGGAGCAATCACCGCAGTGCTCGATGCTTGCTGCACAGAGGTTGGGGAACTCGCTGACGCTGCCGGTTCTACCGCGCTTCCACTTGCAGCAGCAACCTGGGACTTCTTTAGTAATTCCAAGAGAGCATTTCCTCGGCCACGGCTTGGTCCCTTGTCTGCCATTACTGACTGCAAAAAAATGTTTATTAAATATTTTTTTCACCACATAAAAATAATTCTTTAAATGGCAATTTATTTAATTTTTATTTAAATATTTAGAATTATACTTTGAACCTCAAATACGCATTATCGTGTCAATTTAATTGCAATTAATAATAATTGTAATTATAACGAATAATTTTTTGTCTATTCAATTTTTTTCCATTCTTCGATACTTTGTTTTCTTTTTTGGGCATAAATCATTGGATGAATTAAAGAATAAATTAATTAAATAAGTAAATAGTGATTATTAGCTGACAAACATTTAATTTGATAATCCTTAATAATCTACAATAACTTTCAATAAACAATGCCTAAATGATAACCGAACCCTTCGATATCTGTACTTTTTGCCATTCATTCAATTATTTTTGCTACCTATTGAGTGAAATGCTTATGCTGACTTTACTATTTATTTTGAATCAACAAAATTTGTTTTAATCCACATTTAGCTTCCAGGGTGATAACATTTTTTTTTAAATTGACGTAGACAAATTTGGCGTCTCAAAACTTTCCGTTCAAAAATACACTACAAATTTTCTACGAAAAATTTCATTATATTTGCACAAAAATTGTTAACGGAACAGCGTTATGCATCTTTTGTGCCCAAAATAACACGATGGACAAAAAAAATGAACAAAGTTTACTATCTCGAATGTAACAGAAACAAATCCATAACTTTCTGTTCAGACTTGGAGAGAAGGTGCGAAAAAGCCGCGGAATTATATTAAGAAGATATAAAATACGTCTCGGTTGCTGACAAAAGCTGGAACGCAAACATGTAAGACAATAACATTGAGCAGAGCCATACAATTTGTACAATTCACCGTTTTTGTCTTTTATCCGAAATATATAAAACCGCAGCGGAAAAATTCGCGTTGAAAAATTCTGCTATCTCTCCCACGCGTATATCAACCTTAGAGATGCAGACTACTTGTAACACATAGTTTTAAGGGTCAGTTTATCAAGTTACGTGATAAATAATGCGGCTTATTACTGCAATCTTATCGATAAATTACAACGAGAATCGTGTAGAAGCCGAGAAAGCTTGAAAATAGTTTTATACGGCGGCCCTTTTGCTTTGTTCTCTACCGGCGTGGACCGGATGTTTATGTTTACACACGCGACTGGCGGTGCAACAAGTTGTCTTTATGCAAGTATAAACAATACACGAGTACTCACCGATACTTAGTCTCACGGATTATAGAAACTACGTCTTTCTGGTTGTATATGCGATTACTTATATCGCAGATAAGTTTTATTTAGAAAAATGAGGAAGAATGACGAAAAGGAAATGTTGAAGAGCAATTTCGTAATTCTGTTTCGGCTGATGGTCAAGCCGCGTATACACACGTGTGTACCTATGAGCTGCTGTGAACTGAAGGCTGAACGCTGAAGCTCACTGAACCACTGAAGTTAAGTTATGTTTTGAATAGCGCCTAGATGCGTCCTTTGTTTGACCGTCAGGACCGTAATAATAAGAAAAATATCCAATGAAATATCTTCGTAGGCCCATCAAAGAAATTCTTTAAACTTTGATAACCCCGCAGATAGCGTTGATATAATAATATTGTATACAAATAAGATATTATTATGATTAAATATAATTTAATATGCGTATACATAGATTTTTAAGTGTAAATCGCCGGAGAAATTCGTTCTATCGACTTTGATAATTGGGCCAATATATTACGATAATAATAAATATATAAAAATAAGGTATCGCCATTAAATTCTATTTAATAAGTTCGTCCTCTCGACTTTGATACCAGCGGAGATAACGTTAATGTAATAATATATCAAATTAAGGTATTGATTAAATATTTTCGGAAGTAAGCCGGCGAAGAAATTCGTCCTTTTGACTGTGATGACAGGGTGGATAACGATAATAATAGCAATATAAAAAGTGAGTTATTATTGAGTAACAATATTGTTTAATACATATATATATAGTTTTAACCCTTTGCCCTCGAGAGGTGACTATCGCTCACCATTTATTGGGTAAACGAGACACCTCCCGAGTGCAAAGGGTTAATAACGAAAAAAGTACAAATTCACTCCTATGGCTTTGATAACGCGGAGCTTATCATGATATTAGTAATAACATGACTTCTTTGGTTAAATAGCATTCGAATTATATTTTAATTATAAATATACAAATAATTGTGTAAATTAAGACTTTTTTTTGGATTTTCGAGGGTTGCGCACGAACGCAGTGACGAAAAATTCGGGCGCCTCCGACACGACGAGATTTCATCGTCTGTGACGTAAGTCTGTGACCCCAACAAAACATCGCGAATAATCAGTTGAAATTTGCTAAAAAGTGTTAAAATTGTAGTTCGCACTACAAGCAAGTGACTTACCTTAGCAAAACATGGCTCTGAACTATTCCAGGTAAGAAAATAAGCGCTTCGTGCGTTACGAATAAATTATAACCTAAAAATTGTCATTAAACGAATTTGTGGTTTATCGTTTAGCGCGTAAATAAAACGAACAATTGATCTATTTCAGTATCATCTGCCGTCGTGGCTTCGACTTTGGCAAATTTCGCAGTCTCTACACATCCAGGTAATGTGATTCTCATCTTTTTCGAAACTCTTACATAACCTTACGATAAAAATTGATAAAGTTTGCGAATGTCATTTTCACATTTTTTTTTGTCATTCGTCAATAAAATTTTTTCGTGTAATTGTGTTAATTAATTTGTGTTTTCACTTAAGAGAAGATTTGCAGTGAATTTTATGAAAACAAAACAATCGAAATATTCTGAAATTTTTTATTTTTCACTGTTTTTTTATCTATGTCTACTTTTAATTTGTTCAATCTCTAAGGAATCTGCATTTTTTTTGTGAATCAATAGTAGTTTACATTTGGAGGGAGATTTCTGAAACAAATATTTTCAGATTAATTACAAATTTTGGGAAATTAAAAATATTGTGCAGATTTCTATTGAATTCCAAACTCCTTCTGCCTCTAATGAATCGTTTTGGAAGAACATATCTAAATCAAGATTTTGTGAAATTTGTAATTTTTTTTAACTATTCTCACTTTTGGTATTCTACAGTAAATTTTTTTCATAATTATGCCAATCCTGTCTGCCACCAAGAAGAACCTTCGTAAAGCCAATCTATCACACATAAAATGTTAATACTGCGATATCTGAAATTTTTTGCTGATTATCTTCAAATTTTATATTTTTTAAATTCTCTATGTAAACCTTTTTCATTATGATAATTAATGCACGTTTCTACTTAGGGATATACTTTTCAAGCTATTTTTATTAAGTATTAAGTACAATTTAAATTTTGGAAAATTTGAATTTTTTGCTGATTCTCACCAAATTAGAAATAAGCTGTTCTTTCACTATGTTTTGCGTTCTTTCGCTACAGGGGCAAGGGTTATCGGAGAAGGGTGCACAATGGGCCTATGGCCTAAGTGAATGACCAGCAGTGCTCCCTATAACTACATTTACTATCATTCATCAATACATTTAGTATTTTATGATAGTCCAGTATTGCATATATTAATCGAATTTAGTGTGAAATTTCAAAAACATAATATTTCTCAAGTCCTCGAGGGATCGCGCCAACACTCGCAAAATATAGCAGCATCCCTGTATGCGAGTCTCACGACGACAAAAATGCCAGACTGAAGCGTCCGATGTCGCCGCATCTGACGATTTACAAGATCCAGTTGACATCGATGCTCTCAATAACTCACAGAACTACTGGCATGATTCTCTCTGGTTATGGACTAATTTTAGCTGGCGGTAAAAATAAATATATCTTCTTTTTTTCTTTTAAATACTTCATAACAGGTCGAAATAACAAAGAAAAAATCATTTTTAGGTACAATTTTCATCCCTGGGGGAATTGAAAGCATAATCTCATCTATCGATGCACTTTGCTTACCAATGCCTGTTCTATTTTTGGCCAAATACTTCATAGCCCTTCCAGTGACATATCATTACTTCAATGGAATTCGCCATTTGGTAAGAAAAAAAGGGGATTTTATGCACAAGGAAAAATAAATGTTGCTCTTTATTATCACAGGTCTGGGACTTGGGACATTTTTTGACCATAAAAGGGGTGTACTCGACCGGTTATGCGATGCTTGCCCTGACGGTAATATCCGCCCTAGGACTCGCAGCATTTTTCTAATCGTTTCAAAGGACGAGTTATGAAATCCATTGAAAATAAGGGGGCCTTGGATATTTCATTTCATTTGTATTATGCGCACCTGTACCTCTTAATAAATAAAGTTATTTATTAGTTACGTCATAATGGAAATTCTATAAGACTTTATTTCGAATTCTAGAAGAACCCGGAGTGCTGGATGCACTAAAATTATTACATTTTTCAATAATTTAATAAATTTACCGGTAACAGTTTTTAAGATATCAGTTTTTGAATTATAAGTTTTTGAAAATTCATTCCTTTGTCGTTTTGCTTCCTCGTAAAGAAAGCTTTGTTTTCGTAAAAACTTTTGTTTTTTTGAGGTTTTCCTTTGACATTTAAAAAATGTAGAACATCGAGAACATCGAGTGGTTCAGAACAAAACGCGTGTGTGTTTGTGATTTTCGGTGTTAAGACCCCATTTCCCGTTATTTTTGAGATGCTGGACTCAAATTTGATGTAAAGGGTGGTTAAATTTTAAGGGCCGATGTTGATTTTGAATAAAACACAAATTATTTAGGAAATTATTGTCAATTTTTTTTATTATGATAATATGGTATGGTTCAATTATGTATGGAACAAAATATCGGCCAAATGGCCGCCGCGACCTCGGCGGCACACCTCCATCCGATGGGCCAAATTTTCGATGACGCTTAAGCATAATTGAGGTTCTATGCCGTTAATGTGCCGAATTATCTCATCCTTTAGCTTTTGAATTGTTGCTGGCTTATCGACGTACACCTTTTCTTTCAAATAACCCCAAAGAAAGAAGTCCAACGGTGTCAAATCACATGATCTTGGCGGCCAATTGACATCGCCACCACGTGAGATAACACGGCCATTGAATTTGTCGCGCAAAAGAGCCATTGTTTCGTTAGCTGTGTGGCAAGTGGCACCGTCCTGTTGAAACCACATATCGCCCACATCCATATCTTTCAATTCGGGCCATAAAAAGTTCGTTATCATCTCACGATAGCGAACACCATTCACAGTAACTGCCTGACCGGCCTCATTTTGGAAAAAATACGGCCCGATGATGCCGCCAGCCCATAAACCGCACCAAACAGTCACTCTTTGTAGGTGCATTGGTTTTTCGACAATCACTCTTGGATTATGATTCGCCCAAATGCGGCAATTCTGCTTATTGACGAATCCACTGAGGTGAAAATGTGCCTCATCACTGAAGATGATTTTCTTCGAAAATTGATCATCCACTGTTGCCATTTCTTGCCACCATTCTGACCATTGACGACGTTTGGAATGGTCAAGAGGCTTTAGTTCTTGAGTTAATTGCACCTTATAAGCGTGTAAATGCAAGTCTTTATGCATAATGTTCATCAACGACGAGCGTGAGAGGTGCAATTGTTGGGCACGACGACGAGTTGAGGTTGACGGCTCTTCAGCCACACTATCGCGAACAGCAGCAATATTTTCTGCAGTACGAGCTGTACGAGCATGCACTGGTGTTTTAATATCTCCTACAGACCCGGTTTGCTCAAATTTTTGCACGATTTTTCCGATTGTACGCACATTTGGACGATTAAATTAACCGAAAAAATCACGAAGTGCACGATATGCATTTTGATTTGAACGCCCATTTTCATAATAAGCCTGAATAACTTTAACGCGTTGCTCGATTTTGTATCTTTCCATGGTTCAAATTGAGTTAGTCTGAAATTGAGAAATGTCAAATGAAATGCAGAAAAAAACTTGACGTTTAGGTGTGGTTCACATTCAACATCGGCCCTTAAAATTTAACCACCCTTTACAAAGGGATCGAATTTGACGTTAATTGTTCAAGGTGTTCGAATATTAAGACAATTTGCGTTTTCAGAAAAATGCCGTTTGCGCTTGCTCTCGTAAACATTTATATATCGGGCCAAAATTTCCTACACAAATAGGTTAACATTAAACAACGGTTGATGTATAATTTGGTGAGAATCGAACGAGTGGTTCAAATTTTATGAACATTTAATTTTTTTGTTTTCAATTGTCAGTTAATATTTTAAGTCTATAAATTTCCAGCTATCCAGTTGCACTTTTCTACACAAATACATGATAATCGATAATCATAGATAAAATTTGTCGTAAATCGATCAAGAGATTCAAATAATATGGCATTTTGAATTATTGGAAAAATATCGTTCACGCGCCAGTTCGCACTAATTCTTTTATATCGCATTGAAATTTTTTATATAAAGATATTCACATTAAACAATGATTGGTGTAGAATTTTACGGGAATCAATCGAGCGATTAACATTTTATGAGAATTTTAATTAAAATTGTTTATGATGACAGTAGTACTCACAGATCATTCTAATTTTTTAGTACTTCTCACTGACATTCGATCAAAAACTAAAAGTTGAGAGGCGCTCTCACAAATCATGAACTTACCGAACGTGACATTTGTACGAATCTTAACTCGGCTCAGAAACTTTTAGACTTATTGAGCTAAAATTAAGTATAAAATTCAAGATGCTTCTCTCCTATGTTCGGTAAAACTTTATGAATAATTGATACGATAATAAGAATTTTCTAGAAGTTTAAATTATTTAAGAAACTATGCAAAATCTAACTTTCGCAAATTTTAAAACATCTGGCTCAAAATTTCGTTTACAAATAAATAAGTTGTCAAAATTGTATGTTATTTAATTTGTCTAGAATTGATGAAGGGATTCGGATTTTATGGGGGGTTTAATTTTTTTTTATGCTTATTGGTGATCGAAGCAAATGCCAAATTATTAATCTAATAACAAACTGAAATTTGGAACACAAATAAAGCAGCTGCTCCAGCTTCATTCAGTGCAACTTTATTTGTAAGTTAATGTATCAACAAAAGGTTTATCAAGTTCGGAATCATTTCCAATGTCCGATTGTTCTCACTATCAGAAATTTGGAAATTCGGAATATTGTGATATGCAGTTACTAAGGACAGCAGGTGTATACTGTGTGTAAACAAACCTGCGAAGTAGAACTTTGCAAATTGCTTCTTTATTTTTGCCCTTTGCATAAAGTCTCCTCTATAAGGAAATAAAAATTTATCAATATACTTCTTCATAGAGGACGTTATGTGTAAAGTGTAAAAAAAAAATGAGGAAGTAATTTGCAACGATCTGCTTTGCAGGTTTGTTTGATTTTTTTTACAGATATTATCTCAGAAATAACTGGTCGTAGAACTTGAACGATCGATGGATCTCGTTAAAGACAAATTGAAAATTCGTAATATTTTTAATATTTGCGCCAACGGAAGGGAAGGTTCCCCTTTTACGAGCCCAACCGCTTCGCTGATTAGTTTTTCAGCCTAATTACATCGTTACCCTATCGCATTAGCGAACTACGGGAAAACCTGTGCCACGTATCGTCGGCCTTTGATCGGTTACCCAATTGAGTAATGGCAGTAGGAAAAAATGCTTAACTCGAGGGATCGCCGGAGCAAAATGCCAAAACGCACCTTTCACTGTCGGTAAAGTTGATAAAAAAATAGTTTCATTTAAATTAAAACAAACGACGGTGTAATTATTAACAATTTTTTTTTGCCAGGAAAAAGCTTCGAAGATTTTAAACCCCGCAAAGATGGAAATCAGATGTAAAAGGCATTTGTTATTACTGAATACTCCTTAAAGTGGTCCACAGGTTTTTATTTATTTCCCTTATGATTAACGTTTTCATACAACATTGAACTAAACGTTTAACGATCGAATACACGATATACAACAAGATATGAAGTAATAGGTATAAAAAGGAGAAAGAAAGGCGTCTCAACGTTATCAGTGGACCATAAGTAGTCGCTACATACAAATTCGGCCAACTATCTTCGATATTTTATCGTCACTATCTTTTTCATCACTAATTTTTAACTTGACATTAATTACTAAATGATGCGATTGTATCGTAAAAAATAAATTTTATATTAAAATGTTGATGTTTTTTATAAATAAAAAATAAACGAATGCAATAAATAAATAAAGATGAAAAATAAAATAGAAATTTTTATTTTTAATTCAAAGGCAAAAAAATTTCAACAATTATTTAGCAGTTTGGAAAATTACGAAATTTTGAGAAAAAATCTTATAATACTCGCAGGTCGTGAAATATTTTTTTTTACCTCTTGTTGAATAAAGAAATAATTATTTTAAAGGATATCAGTGAATGAAGATATTTGTTTTACTATAAGAATTATAATGAAGATATAAATTTGAATACAACAAACTGAATTATAATATAAATATTGTAATATGAATTATAATATAATCGACGATAAATACGACTTAGTGCAGAGGCTATAATTCATGAAACTACGATATTTGAATGTACTTACTACTAGCTTACAAGTAAAACGTCTTAAGGCACTTTGTCAAACGATGACAATTCGACATTTCGATTACACATTAGAATGGACCGTGATTCAATTATTCTACAGTCTCCAAAAATTTACTTGCAATTTATAATCCCTACGTTGTACAATTCAACGTAGACGAATCCGCCTGCGGATCGACGCAGGTACAGGATAAACATTTTTGAAAATATGTAATAAATATACATCTCAAACGGTTCAACGTTTTACCGTCTAAAATAGAGAAATATTTCTATATTGACTATGCAATAAGATGCAACAATACGCAGACAATAATATCTGCATTTAAATAGTAAATAATTTTTACGTCTCTACGCAATATATAGTTAACAATATCTCTGTAATTGCTGAATGATCCGACTGGCAGATAACATGCAAAAATACACTCTGAGTCATTCGTTCGTTCGTTCGTCATAAAAAACAGTGTATCAAACGATCACAATACTTATCATCTCTCTTTGTTCAATCTGCAGAATCGTGGCTAACGATACTTAACGAATGCTACGGATATTCGTCGTTTTATTTCCTTATTTACTTATTTAATTATGTTTATCATTAATCGTTACGATTCTAGACAACTTTAATTTTCGTTAATTATAGTAATAATTGGTATACATAAACTATTTGTGAGCATTCTTCAGTCACCACTTGTTAACATCTTTTTTGTAAATTAAGGGGACGTGGGTACGTTTAAAAAAAATCTTTAAGCACGTTCAAAGATGCTATGAATAAAAATCTAACAAAAGGGAATTTAAAAGATCAAATTTTATTTTACAAAACCTTTGGCATTAAAAACAAAATTGCAGCAATGTTTGCAGCTAATTAATTTTTTTAAATATGAAAATAACTTTTTTTTTTTATCGTCCTTGATACATTCTACGAAGAATTTTATCTTAATGGAACTTTGCAGAGCCAACGGGTTTGCTATAAAAAGAAAATGCATAAAATCGATGAATAGCGCTTAAGAATTTGTCGATTTGCGTTGGGCACGTGTTTTAATGTACTTATATGTGAAGATTTTGCCGATAACCTTCGACCTCGTTGTACATATTTCTTGAGGTATCTTTAACGCTGTCAGAATTAAAATTGGACGGTGCAACCCTGTTGTGGCCATTCGCGAGATGAGCTATGCCATTTTGTAGCATATGTTGGGTGCCATTTGCTCCATTCGCGGCTCCATTTTGGTGCGCCACGTGATTCCCGCCATTTTGTTGTCTCACGTTGCTTATCACACCGTTGAGACGACCCGTATTTTTCGTACCGATTGTCTTTTCCACGTGATTCGCGAGGGCGTTTACGCCATTCTCGATTATATGTTTGGCTACGCCGTTAGCCACCGGTATGTGCTGGCCGTTGTTCATTTTATTGGGGGATAGGGATTTAGGATCGTTCGACGAACCTGGAGGCGACAGAGGACCGCGATCTTCTTTGCGTCTCGCTCGTCGCATCAGTTGATAAAGAGCTGCCGCGCACTCTTGCTGTACCGATGGTACGTCCGTATCACCATCGACCTGCAATTAAATATAAGTTCGGACCTGAGTCAACTAAGATCTGTGGTTAATCCTTTTACACATTCTTGCTAAACGTTTTTTTCATCAAATATGAGGTCTATCGAGACTACAGTAAAGGAGTCCGATCTCTAATGGGGGAGATAGCAACGATCCGTCCTCAAAAACCCGTCGCGAGTAATTTTCAGATACCTCCAAGCGTCGCTGCTAAGTGTATAACGCGAAGTAAAAAGAACCGGTTTATATAGTACATGCAGTGACGTCTTTACATCCAATTGAAAAAAAATATATATATCGGTAACGATTTCGATACATATTTTTGTGTATTAAAACGTACTTCAATAATTGTCGACATGAGTTTAACATTTCTACACTTTCCGCTAATTATCACCTAACATAGTTGTTCTAGATATCATGAATGTTCTTTTTTTTTTTGTCAAATGAAAATGTGTAACTTTGAAACAGTCACTAGTTTAAAAAAAAACTGCATTGGTGATTTTATAGATCCATTATCTTTCAATTAACGCAACAAGGCATTGATAGTAAAATCGGATTAATGGGTATTAGAAGACCAAACTAATTCTCACATCTTTCGATAATATTTTCTTGTGGTAAACTCTGGTGATTTTACTTTTTTAAGCGTGACACTTGACCTACCCCTTAATAATATCATTTCTGTATGCGTAAGTATACAATTATAGTCTTTTCACGATACCTTATTATATCTACTCTTTCTACATTTTCACTACCATATTTTATCTGTGTGCGAACACGAATTTTCTCTTTTCGACAACTACAGCTGTCGTTCCATATTCTCAAGCATAAAAAAATACATTCTATATTGCGTTTACAAAGAATTTCCTACCAAGAATCGGCGGAGCAATAGAAGAAAGATAAAATCTTCAATACATATTGAACAGGATAAGAGGCTGTTTGTAAAACAATTAATATCGTAAATGATCAAGTCAATTTAATTTAATTGTATTACGAAATTTTAGAGATAAAAACATTGACAGTTTCAGAATATGTTCATCTTGCGGTTATGTTTCCCCTAGGTGCACCGAACTTTCTTAATATTCTCTGTCCGGTCCCCCCCCCCCCCTCTAATTGGATCTTCGCGTTAACGCTTCCAGTGTCGTTCAGCACAAACATTATTTCACGGATTTTTGATGCCGCTTCAGAACTACGAAGATCAGACTCTTTTACTCTGTGAGACCTCTAGTCTCCATGATAGAGTCAATAAATATTCGACAGACAAGACACCAGCTTTCTCAAGAAGTTGGTCGGATCGCTGATTTGAAATGTGAGGTTAGAATTCTCAAGTTCAAGATAGCTGGAACGGCATAAAAAATCCGTGACATAAGCTTTATGCTTAACGACACTAGTAGCGCTGTTGTCGCAAGAATCTAATCGCGGGGGGGGGGGGGGGGGAACATAACCACAAAATTAACATATTCTGAAACAACTATCAACGTTTTTGTCTCTAAAATTCCGTAATAGAATGAAATTAAATTAGCGGGATAATTTAAGATATTATTTGGTGTACAATAGCCTCTTATCTTATTAAAAATGTTTTGAAGATTTTATCTTTCTCCTATTGCAGAGCAGATTCATGGTCGGAAATTCTTCATAAACGCAATATAAAATGTATTTTCATGATACCTGCATCGAAACTTTAACTTTCAATGTCTCTACAGCCAATCGAAAGAACCTAATTTCAGGCCAAAGCCGCGAACAACTATTTGCGGATGCATAAATTGCAAATGCTTTAAATAAGCAGGCAGAAACATGCCTGTTTTGTGTAAATCAAATTCAATGGTTATTTCAGACTTATAACTTTGTCAATTGTTTGCTAGTTACTTCAGTTGACTATTTTTATGCTCATAAGTGACAGCTATAATCGTGCAATCAAATTGAATAAAAATGCTAACAGTTCCCCACACCAATGGCCTTAAATAAGCTTGTTTCTGACTACTGCTGACATTGAAACTTGAAGTTTCGATGCAGGTAATCGTGCAAAATATAGTGTGTGACGCAGGATAAAACCCAATTTCAAACTTTGGGTGATGTCAGTCTTTACCTACGGTTCAGGGTGTCAACTTCAGCCTAGTTTGAAAGCATCTTGTTTCATCCTTTGTTACACAATATACTATAATTTATTATTGAGAATGTGAGGCGACAACTGACAAACAGAGGAAATTCGTGTTCGCACACAGATAAAATATGGTGGTGAAAATGTAGAAGTAGTAGATATAATAAGGTATCATTAAAAGACTATGCTTGTATACTTAGGTATATAAAAAGAAAATTATTAAGGGGTAGGTTAAGTGTAATCACTAGAGTTTACCACAAGAAAATATTATCGAAACATGCGAGAATTAGTTTGGTCTCCTAATCCCCATTAATACAATTTTACTATCAATGCCTCGTTGCATTATAATTGAAAGATAATCGATCTATAAAATCATACATGTCATTTTTTTTTGAGCTAATAACCGTTTTAAATTGAAACCTCTTCATTTAATATTAAAAAAATAAAAATTTAAGATATCTAGAATGTGTTATGGGTATAACGGAAGTATGTTTTAACACACAAAGATGTATCAAAATCATTATCGATATATATACAAATATAATTTTTTTTTTAACTGAATCAGCATGACGTTCGGAGGGATCTGAAAATTATTTACCACAGGTTTTTGAGGATAGTATGTGTCCCCCCCCTCATTAGAAATCAAACTCCTATACTTTAGTCTTCATGGGTTGATGTATCAAGAGTAGACCTGGCGAGCATTAAATTTTCAAAATATAATATGTGAGATCCGATATGGCAATAGGTGTTCGATCAAAAAGTGTCGATGCCAAACAATAATCAATACTAACGATTGTCAGACGATTTTCATTGTCGAGTGTCTTCAGCATCGGCAGAGATACTTCACGAAAGAGTTCCAACCTTTTTCTGAAAGCCGATACACTGTCATCGAGTCTGCCACGACCCAACTGTAACTTGGAACAGTCGAGAAGCACAAGCGGTGGCTCTTGGCCAAACTGTAAAAGAAATTATTTATTAATATTAATTTATTTCTTAACTAATTATTAGGAATGTGCGTATAGTATTCGAATCGAATCGAATATTCGACTACTTGAATCCTTCGAAGAGTAATATCGAATAATTCTAATGTTTTTGGATATTCGAATATTTTTGCAAATAGTCGAATGAGACTTTTTAATTTTTACAACATGTCTGTAACACTCTAATTGCTTTCTTAAAATTTTAAAACAAAGCTCTAAAGTAAATCCTTGCATGTTGCTTCCTTATTTTTTCGTCATGCAGTACACAAAGCTTCCTTTAAGAAGAAGTCTAAGTTAACTTTACAGTTACTTTTCGGTGAGGACTTTTCGGTAGCTTTCCCGAGAATATCGGAACACGAATTATTTGAAACAGTCAAATTATTCGAATTATTTGAATAATTAAAAACATTCGAATCATTTGAATGATGTGAACATATTATATACAAATTTATAATCGAGTTATTCGTATTCAATTAGGTTTAAATCGTTTGAAATTTCGAATATACGTCCTCCTCAACTAATTATTTATTATTATTTACCTTGCTCTCGAATTCTTGAACCTGATTGAGGTCCCTGGGGAAGCCATCGATAATTATACCGTCGGTATCGCGATTGAGCAAGACTTGTTGTTCAACCAGTTGCATGACAATGTCCTGTGGTGCCATTTCCCCGGAAACGATAGCTTCGTTAACTGTAGTATTGGACGATGCCATTGATCGCAGTAGCCCCCCTATACTAACGTGAACCCAACCCTGCATATTTCGAACAGCTTGAGTGCAGAGATTCGCTTTATCGCTGCCTGGACCTCCTGAAAAAATGAATAAAAACATAATGTGTGTAAAGTATAAACTCTAAAGCCGGTATGACAGCTAATAACGTAGTCATTGGAGTCATTTGTTTGTTTTTTTTTTTAATTTTCCTATTTCGGGCAGTCGGAATTTAAAAAAAAATGGATTAACCTGTTAACAGTGCAGGTGAGTGTTCTTTTGTCGGTATCTGATTTTATGAGTTATCCTTCCATTCTATATTGATAAAAAAACACAATTATTCCAATTACTAACCAATGACCCAAATAAATGTGGGAATCCCCTTTCTCGGTTTATTCGCCGTCTTCGCTGGATTGACACGTGCAATAGGCGATCGCGGCGATATCTCGGTAACAACGAGCTTTTCATTAAGCGACGGTGTATTGGAAGTAATATCGCGCCGTTCCACCTCCACCTTTAGGAAAAAAAAATTATATAAGGTTTCTAGTGAATAAAAAGAATTTGACCTTAAAGAAAAAAGGAAAACGAATCAACGAAAATTGATGAAGAACATTTTTTCGTTCTAAACATTTACCTCCGTTTCCAAGGAACGCTGGGGCTGTTTTTCGCGAGCATTATTCTCGGCGAGTCCGAGAAGTCTCAATATTGCTTCCCGAAAATCGACGTAGACTTCGCTTGGATTCCGTTCGCCGTTCACCTGAAAACCCATCGGTAATTTTTCATGTTTTGTTTTATCACGCAGAGCTTGTATGTCGATTGATCGATATTCGCTCGTTGGATCTCGTCGACGCTACCACGTTACAAAACTTTCATTGCCGTGGCCTCATTTTCTCGGCGCAAAGATCCTTATCGCTTCACGCTTAGGACGATTTGCGACACGTCATATATCAATTTTTAATTTTCCATACATGCGAGAGAGGTAACAAATTTTACAGCTACGATTGATCTTTTAGCTAAAATACGAGAATCGTGAACTGTAGAATGTGAGACCGTTCTTCTCTTTAATCCCAAAGAGATCAATCCTGGCGGAGACATTTACATTACGACCGATATTTACATTACGACCGATCTTTACATACCGACAGAGGGGTAGTACATCGTCTAAGGTAAAACATGTATGGATGTAAGATGAATATAATTAAATGGCTCTTTATGGCGGAATGAGAGAGAAACAGCTGATGTGTGTAAGTATTGAGGTTCCATCTCGCCTTAAGGGTTACAATATTCGCATAAATCTCGACACAATACACACGGTTTTATCGTACATATTCCAAATATAGATCAACGTTGGCTCAATTCCAATAACAAATTTAATCAAACCAAAAATAGTACCTATCGATTGAAAATAATAATAATATTGTAAGTCAAAGCTATACACAGTTGGTCGAGTGAGAGTTAATATGACATTCACGTTAGTAGCAGTAATAATCACACAACAACAACAACAACAAATAAAAAGAAATAAAAATAACGTACCTCTAGTAGAACGCCACTGCGATCAAAGTACTCGGCAACGGGCATAACATTTCTGTAAAAGTTTCGTAGTTCCATACGCGCTAGACCCAAAATAACGTGGCCCAGTTGAGCACCGTAATCGATTTGTCTCTCGAGCACCTCTTGTCTCCAGGACACCAATACCACACCATTTACAATCTGAATCTGTAATACGGATAAAAATAAAATTGTTAAGTGGACTGCGAACATATTTTAGTTGACTCTTCGTATAGTAATAAGGACACGCAGGAGACATATATCTCGAATATATTTTAGGACACATACGAAATATATGCAACAAAAAAAAATATATTTAAGATGAATCCAAAATATACTTATAATGTATTTTGAGTATATAAACTGACGAAAAGTTCTATATGTCGGATGTATTATTCATTTCCATCGGGGACATACGCTCAACCACTGAACGCGTACGCGATTAATATCGAATCAACTCTTTGCGACTTGTACTACATCAACCACTACATCAACACACATCACATCTAGAATAAACATGGTAATGAAATTTGGAAAATTAATGTAGTGCCGAATTCAAAAGATATTATCCTCCAAACGAAGTAAGGATAACTCATAAAATCAGATACCGACAAAAGAACACTCACCTATACTGTTAACATGCTAATCCAATTTTTCTAAAATACCGACTGCTCCGAAACAGGTAAATTGAAAGAAAACAACAAATGACTCCAGTGATTACGTTATCAGCTGTCATACCAGCTTTAGAGTTTATACTTTATTAAGCTTTACACTTAAGAAACATGGTATTGAGGCACATGGAACACCGCAATTATAAACAAATAACGGTGAAATCTATAACCAATATTACACAACTAATTACTGTTATCACCAATAAACAATATGCCCCAGAAAAACTAATCAACAATAAGTATAAACAAACACTATCTAATCAGTATACCCAAGCATCCACAGTGATTCAAAAACACGTGAAAAGTGCTCGAAATGCAAGCATCTGACAAGCGATTGCCCAAACAACGATATCTGTAACAAGTGCAAAGACAATTACAAAACCACGCAATGCTACAGTACGTATCATATGGTCCGTTAAATATCCGAAACGTCCGACAATCCCTCCACCAAGAATAATCGACACAAGCATCAAATCCATAAACAAAAAATATGTTGAAATTTAGAAAAAAATTCTCTTTGAAGAAATCGAGAATCTCGTCCGATCACGATGAACGACCACATTGTAATCACGTTCACCAGACAAATTGATAAACCGATGTTCACTAACCGATAAGAATTAATATAAAAACTAGAAAACCGTTCCATCCACGAATAATTGATCGACACACAGCAGTAGTCTTCTCCCGTAACAAAATGTTTATCTTTATGTTCGTTTTGAACTTCTTCAAGCCACCTTAGCAATTGAACTGACACCAAGAGGCCTGCACGTACACGCATTTAATGGACAAAATTGAAATCCTGTAAGCAAACGCGCCAAGTAAAAATTTCTTTATTTCGAATTGTCGAAAAGCTTTCATTTGTATTCGAAAATGTCAAGTTTTGTGCTATAATTTTGAGATCTATAATCAATTTATTATTAGACTAATTTCACGTACTTCTAGATGTTTGAGAGTTACCCGCCTAGCTTACCGATTTTATTGTAGCTTTTATAAACCAGTGGTCCTAAATTCACAGAATTCTTATTAAAACATTCGTGAAATCAAATTTTTATCTAATAATGGTTTATTCATTGAAATATCTGGGATTTGTTATGCTTTCCGTTTCTGTATGGATCGAATTGTGTAATACAAATAAACCTTGACCGAACGACGACTGTTCCATAAAAAAAAACATGCTAACCCTGTCGATTAGCGTTAGGCGACAAATTGCAATGTTGTATTATAAAGAGAGGTCGATGTAATAGATTTTAATAACTCAATTGTAAATTTACTGTACACTGAAAATACTGGTCACGGGTAGGGGGAGGGAGGGTGTTTGGCCATGGTCGACCTTCATGTTACTAAACCGGGTCAGTGGGTCATAAATGCCCTTTTAATTAGGTTTTTTCTCGGTATTATTTGACCCGTAACACGTGCCGCCCGCGGAGTCACATACAGCAAAATATCACAAAGGATTCGTCGGTAGCAGATGGAATTGTAATAGACCGGAAGTTGGAGGATTCATGTGCGACGAAACGTGGAATGTGCTGGAGGCACGTGCTATATCGACGACTCGATTTCGACTTGAATATTAATGCCAATGTTGACTCGCGCGTGGAAGTCATTGGAAGAGAATAAGAGGACGCCGCAATATCCCTTCGACCATTTCCACTACTATGTCTCTCATTGTTGTCTAGAATTTTGCGCATAAACCTTTTGCTGACCTCAAAATAGGGTCATTTAGAACTGTTGGATATAAAAATGTTATCTACAGAATCATTCATGTCGTTAATCACTGGAAATGTAATAATTACATTTTAATAATGGTAATAAGGATAACAACAATAAAAACTCACCTTTTCCGAGTATTCGACAACGTCACGCATATTTCTAGGATATCCACTGACGAGAAAGGTTTTGGCACCCGGTGACATTTTCATTTCGAGCATAAGAACTTCAGCGACGGTCCGACTACTCAGCAGCCCAAAGTCCTGCATATCTGTAGCCAATTTCATACAAGAGACAAATATTATTATATGAAAAATAATATCGTGTTGAAGGCGCTAGTTGAAGCGTCACGCGACAGCTCGTTCATTCAATTAATTAATTAATTAATTAAATGTTTTTCTTTTACGTTTCTACGTGTAACACATGTTAGTTCAGATCGATATTCCTTCATAGGGCCCTATGAAAAAGAAATATATCCAAAAATATATCTGACATATATGAAAGGAGAGGGCGACCACCGGGAGCTAAAAATAAATCCAGGAACACGAGCGTGGTACAACGAAGGAGAATGGAAGCGTTTGTGCACGTTAAGAGAAGATTAGTCGGGAAATCACAGCAAGGAGACAAGCTGAAAATTAATGCGGTGATAACAGGGAGAAAAATAAATGAGGGGTGGAAGGAGAATTAAAGCTGTGGACTAAGCCAAATGAGGTACAGAAGAAGGAGACGAGTGGATACGTGCAAAGAAGCGAGTGAGAATACAAGTTCGAGGAGATTAATAGAGCGATGGGAAGAATGATCGGAGGACTGGGGAGCAGATTTTTTGGCGGGATAGAAGAAATAAGCCACGAGATAAAACAAATTAGGAAGGACTGTGTGTTTAAACAGAGGTGCAGGAGGAAGTAGAGCAAATGAAATGGGAGGCACAGAACAAGGAAAAAGAATGGGGGATCGAAAAACAGCTGCTAAAAACTAGAATCCATCGGCTGGAGGAGAAAATGGGGGAACAACAAGGACGGAATCATGACAAAGTCAGACAATAGATAGAGGAAGAAGTGAGGGAGACGATGGCGAGGAGGACCGAGTCGATACCGGAGGTGCAAAAAGAGGATAGGTGGTTGAAGAAAATGGAGGAAAAGGTGGCAAAGATAGCAACAGAAAAGAGCAAGGAAGGGGCCCATAGAACGCTAGCTTCGACGGAGCATAAACTAAAGAGAGCGGAGAAACAAACAAAAAGAGCGAACGTAATAATCAGAGGGGTAGACTTCAGGGGACAAGAGCTTAAAGAGGGGGTGGAGGTATTCTTCAGCCACAGAATGGGCATGAGAATCCAGGTGAAAAAGACTACGGAACTGGGAAGGAAAGACAACAACAGGGGGGAGGGGGGCGTTGGTCCCTCCCTCGACGATAAGCCGAGGTTTATGATGAACAGGGCAATGCTAAGAGGGACGAAGATCTACGTCGACGACGATTTTACGAGAACGGAGCAGGAAATCCATAGAAAGATAAGACTGCGGGCGCAAGAAGAGAAGGGGAGGGGCGCTATGGTGAGGAGAGGATACATAAAACTATACGTGGATGGAAAATGCTGGAAGTAAAACGAGAGAACGAGCCAACTGGACGTCCAGGATTTTCGGAACTAGTGAGACGAGAGCCACTGGGAGTGTCGATGGTGAGTTGAAACACATCAGGAGTGAGAGGACTGCGAGAAGCGACGGGATTTCTGGAGCGGTATGCAATGGTAATGCTGCAAGAGACGTGAATCGAGGAGAGGGAGACGGCGAGATTCATAGCAGGTTTGAGTAACAGCTTCAAGTGGACAGCAAAAGCGGTGATTAAAGACTATAGAAGGGGAAGAGCAAGAGAAGGGCAAATTTCAAGAGTTGAAAAGAGTATGAGGGCAATAAGGGTGACGGAATGGGAATGTGGGTTATGTGCGGAGTGCGTTTTGGAATGAGAGAAATGGAGAATTGTAACGGTGTATAATAATGTAGGCGTCGCAGAGGTAAGGGAAGAATTAGGCGCAATATTGTATAATGAAAAAGAAAAAGATAAAAAGCTGTTAATAGTGGGTGACTGGAACGCAAGAACCGGGGTAGAGCAAGGAAGGGAAAACAGAATGAAGGAAGATGAATGAGAAAGGAACTCTGATGACTCTGAACTCGGAGGGAAGAAAGCTTTTGACGCTATGCGGGGAATATGGACTAACGGGAGCGAACAGAAGAGTAAATGGAGACAAGGAAGGAAAGTCGACGTACGTTGGGCCAGGGAGAGCTCAGTGTTGGATTATCACAGAGTGACCACGTGTTCGTGCTGAACTTGTTAGGAATTCTACGTCGCATTTGTAGATTTTAAAGCTGCGTTTGATATGGTGGACCGAGAGTTGATGATTGAATAGATGGAAAAGATGGGGATAAAAGGGCGAATCGTTAAAATGATTAAAAGTATATATAGATGGACAACGAAGGAGGTTATCACGCAGGAAGGATGTACGGAAAGATTCGAGACGGGGAGAGGAGAGCGTCAGGGTTGTCCGGTTAGCCCAACATTGTTTAATAATTTATTGGACGACTTAGATGCGGAATGGAAAAGGAGAAACGAAGGCGGGATCGTGGTGTGGAACGAAAAAAATAATGCGCTCAAGTTTGCAGACGATGTGGTTATAGTGGCGGAGGATGCGGAAGGATTAAATGGAATGCTGCGGTCGTTGTCAAGATACGTGGAGAAGAATCGGATGCTGGTAAATGTGAACAAGACAAAGGTAATGGTATTCAGGAAGGGAGGAAGAAGAAAGGCGGGAGAGACTTAAAAATATTGGAAAAGTGTCATTCAGGAGGTAAACAGTTACAAGTATCTAGGGTTCACATTCACGATAAAAAAATCCTACGCAAAACCCCTGGGAAGTATAGCAAGTAAGGTACGGATAGTTGTGAATGCGGCGTGGACGGTCATAAAAAGGGCAAACATAGGAAGTTTGGAGAGAAGAGGTTACTTGATGGACACGCTGGTCAGGACGATTCTTATGTACGGAGTAGAGGCTTGGGGATGAAGGGAGCGGCCGGAGATTGAGAGAATGGCAGCAAGAAGTGTCAAAATGATGATAGCAGTGCGTAGATGTACTCCTGACTACATCTGGTGTACGGAAGCGGGTAGGCAAAAGCTGAAAGTTGAGGCCAGAAGGCAAGCTGCCAAGTATCTCGTGAGCATCCTGAAAATGGGAGACGAGAGATGGCCGAAGATTTGCCGGAAATAAGAGTTAAGGGACGGGAAAAATGGAAAAGTTTCAAGGTGGATGAAGGACATGGAAATGGGAATGATAAGAGTGGCAGATGGAACGTCATTTTGAGGTATGAGAGAAGGAATAGAACTGAAAACGCTTGCGAAAAGATTAAAGGAAGGGTGCAGGATTATAAGGAGCCAATCTACACAGAAGGATTGGAATCGCATAGACGGATCGACGTATTGCCCGGAGTGCAGAGAGTGAAAGACAACAGGGAGACAAGAGAAGTCCTGGGAAGAGAAGGATACAAAAACAAGAGACAAGGAACAATGGGCAAGGACAAGGTATGGGAATGTGGAACGAGCGGGGAACAAGGGGTTCAAGAATGTAAAATGCAGATTATGTAGAATGGATAAAGAGGATTTGGGACTGTCGGAAATTTAAGAAGAGACTCGATAGAGAGCTGAAAGAGGGAGTCGAAAAAATAATGAGAGAATGGGATAATAATCGTGAGGAGCGTTGGACAGGGATTTTCCGGGGGCCGACAAAGCCTATACCATGGGAGTATTATTGCGGTTCGTAAAGGCAACGAGGACCAAAGAACAAAAAGACCTATGAGAAGATGTGATGGGGGAGATACGGGGTGAATGGATGATAAGGAAAGGGCAATGAACTTAACGGAAAAGGGGAAAAAGAAACTATTTGTGTTAAAAGATATTGGTTAACTTTCAAATGTATATAATAGTGATGTATGTAATATTCTTAAGCCCGTTAGGATAAGAATGGCTAATAAAAAACCTATCTATTTTATATATCTTTTATATATCTTGCATATACTTTACTTCCGTGTAACGGGGCGGTGGGAGGGAAGGGGGGATCGATTCCCTGTTTGTTGCTTTGCCACACTGTTGCGTCGATTCGCGTTAGTGATTTACCGGACGCTCGTGATATTCGCGTGTATCGCAAGGACATTGTGGAAATACGCGAGTCGAATATACACAAAGTTCTTATCTATTATTTTCCAGGGCGGAAAAACAAGTACTTCATAACGTGAATGACGGATAGTAAAGCTTTTCACACGTGTTAAATCAATGTTAAATTTTTGAAAAACGTTTCTACAATTTTTAACTTTTTAATTGGCTTTTTGTCAAGTCTCGCTTGGGCAACAGCATTTGTTATTAATGTTTAAATACATTGGCAGCGATGTTTTGAAAGGATATCGATTGATACGTGCTAATGTACGATAAGATATATCAGGGGTACAAATTGAAAATGCGGGTTTGATAACAGATGGCGTTACTAACGCTATACGCATCAGGCAGTACTGTGACTATGTTCATGTCAAAGCTACGTCTTATAGCTTTAATTTTCAGTATGTGTCAATTTGTCGCAGTGTCAAATTCATAGTTTTTTTGAGCTCTCAATATGTCGAGTTTCGTGCCAACAAAACAGCATTTGCGGGAAGTTTTAATTTACTTCTTTAATTTGAAGAAAAGTGCTGCTGAAGCACATCGATTGGTCTCCGAGGCTTATCCGAGTCATGTTCCATCGGTTTCAACGTGCGAGAGATGGTTTGTGCGGTTTAGAAGTGGTGATTTTGACGTTGAGGACAAAGAGCGGCCGGGCCAAGTGAAAAAGTTTGAGAATGCTGAATTGGAGGCAATACTCAATGAAGACTCGTGTCAAACTCAACAAGAGCTCGCAGATTCATTGGGAGTGACACAACAAGCCATTTCCCATCGTATAAAAGCCCTCGGAATGATCCAAAAGCAAGGACATTGGGTGCCGTATGAGCTGAAGCCGAGAGACGTCGAGCGCCGTTTTTTTGCATGCGAACTGCTGCTCGAACGGCAAAAACGGAAGGGTTTTTTGCATCGCATTGTCACTGGTGATGAAAAGTGGATCCATTACGATAACCCGAAGCGCAAAAAATCATATGGTTACCCCGGCCATGCATCATCATCGACGGCCAAACCAAATATTCACGGCGCCAAGCTCATGCTCTGTATTTGGTGGGACCAGCTGGGTGTGGTGTATTATGAGCTATTGAAATCGAACGAAACCATCACAGGAGCACTATACCGAACTCAATTGATGCGTTTGAGCCGCGCACTCAAAGAAAAACGGCCACAATACGAGCAAAGACACGACAAAATAATTTTGCAACATGACAACGCTCGGCCACATGTTGCAGCGCCGGTCAAAACATACCTACAAACGCTGAAATGGGAAGTCTTACCCCACCCGCCGTATAGCCCAGATATTGCTCCTTCCGATTACCACCTTTTCCGATCGATGACACATGGCCTAGCTGACCAGCGCTTCCATTCTTACGAAGAAGCCCAAAAATGGGTCGATGACTGGATAGCAGCCAAGCCGGCCGAATTTTTTCGCGACGGTATCCGTAAATTGCCAGAAAGATGGGAAAAAGTTGTGGCTAGCGATGGACAATACTTTGAATAATTCATTTGTTACCATTTTTTCAGAATAAACGTTCAAAAATAGAAAAAAATCCCGCATTTTCAATTTGTACTCCTGATATATTTCGTCCACTTATTTAAAAGAACAAACCATTATATTCATCCGTTTATGACGAATGAGGACTCATTTTGTTTGTTGAATGGTATGCATTCAACTACGAGATTCTTTATAGTATTAGTTTTTGAAAAGTTCTAAAACATTTATCGGGCGCCAGTAACGCGAATGATCGTAACTTTTGAACAGCTCATAATAATTTGAAATCTGAACGGTCAATTGGTAAAACATCTTTCAATAAACGAAATAAACTATCGCTCCACGTGAATTTTTGCATTCAATCACATGAATATTTATGTTTTTCTATATGAATTACACATGTTTACAGCACAAGTTAAACTTCACATAAGGCTACCGAATTATCAAAAATTGTAGAAATGCTTTCAAAAGTTGAGCACTCGTTTGACTAGTGTGAACTGATCCAATCTTCCTGAAAAAGTACTTTGCGCTTTGTTCTAAAGCTCTAATTTTTTAACGTGTCAAACATATCAATCAACAGATTTATAAAGTGTGCAAATTGATGACAATAAATTGCCAACTTGGCGCATTACGCATGGTCATTGTTAAGTTGCCACGGGAATATTATTTTAATGGTGCCCATGTTCATCTAACTCCTCTAACGCGACTACCTACATCAATCTAATATGAGTACCTAATGGAGTATGTTAATGGAGTATGTTAATGGAGTATGATAAGTACCCAGTTGAATATCCGGATTAGTTTATAGATCAATACCTAGATGAGTATCTGGGTACTCATCGATTTACCTAGAATGTACTCATATCTATTAGGCAAAGAACGTCAAGTCGGCCATCCCTTACGTGGCCAATAGTTATTAATAATTTTTTATAAAGTTCTAACTGACTTAGAGTTGTCAAGACTTGAAAAAAAAATTTTAATTGCATACATCAGCGAGTAATAAATATTCAAAGTTACCTTCGATCATTTGTTCACATGAAAAACGTACATCGTAAATAAAATGTACTAATATAAAATGCAACTTTATTCTTGGCGTACATTTTAATAATTCTCATATAATTCTCTGGATTCTGTTTATGCTATTTTCGCATGAAATTAAGTTACTTTTTTTTTTCTTCGGCAACACCGTCCTTGATTTGTCTGATATATTTACCATTTTTTCTTCTTTATTTTATTCTACCCTCTCAGATCTATCGCATCTATGGTTACATGTTGGTATCACATGAAACCATTCTCTGTGAATTTTTTTACAGATTTTTTAAATCTATGGCTTTAAAAAATGTTGTTTTTTTTTTTATGGAATAAAATATAAATATACAAAAGTTGCAGTAACTTACAGTTTAAATAGTATTTTTCAATAGAAAAACAAAGTCATTTATAGTTTTCCGCGATTAAAATATTTTCAGGAACAATTAAAGGTCCCATTAATGGTTCTGTTCGATTTTGTACGATTCAAATTTTTTTTTTACTTCGGAACCTCGTTCGGTGCCACTCTGGTATTTTTTTGTTCTCTATGCAATCAACATATAGAACCAAAAATTCGATACATTTTTTAGCAAATTATAAAGTCTCTTGTATAAATAAAATCAATAAACATTTAAAAAATTTTATTACCTTGGATGACAAAATTAATTGCAAAAATTTTATTGAAAATTTAATAAAAAGCTTCAATTTTTGTGTTTACAAATTTTTTCTATATTTGTTTGAATGGACAAATTGACAATTCAAGTATGTCAATTGTCAATTTCGATTGTCGAAAAAATCAATTGTCGATCTCGTCAATTTTTTTTTTCATACGCTGTAACTATATCAAATAAAAAATCTAAATATTTCAAACAGATCGAAGACGCTGTTTACAAGTGAAAAATAATATAATATTATAACTTAATTTTTTTCAAAAATATCATAACCGAGTTTCAGAGGATAATGCAAAAAATATACATAAACGAAACTTAATTTAATGTTATTACTTTATTTATCTTACGATGCATCGTTCTGGTGTAAAAAAATATGAGGCAAAGTAATTTTCAGCAATTATTACCGGCAGGAAAATTAAATTGAACAAAATAAATTTGTTGATGAATTTTTTTTTTCTTTCGAACTTGAAAAAAAATTATGAAACATTTTTTTGTCACACGAAAAATGTCCGAAATGACGTGTTTTAGCCTCCTATAGTGCGTCAGGTGGATACTACCAACCTCTTTAAAAAAGAACTGTGATGTGTGCTTGAATGAATACCCGGATGACAACATACACGAATAATGGATGAGTTGAATAACCGAATGAATGCCTAGATCAATACTTAGATGAGTGGATACTCATCTATACTCATTTGGCAGGCACTATCTACCTACTTATAAAATAAATGTGATGGGGATTTAAATAATAGCTGGATGACGGGTTGTACGAATACCGGAATGAATACTTAAATTGATATCGAGATAGGTACTCAAACGTGTAAATATGAATCACTGTACGATTACTTGAGCTTCGCTCGGGTTAACTGGCTTTTTTGTTTCTAACTGTAACTGCAAAGTAGTTCGATCGGACGGCCGCGCAAGTCTATAATAACATTTAACATTGGATATAAAAATGGCAAATCTCACCGTTTCCAAGGGCGTACTGTTGCAGAAGATCCGTCATGTTGATGTGCGTTATGCCCTTCTTCTCTTGCATCAGGCTGTCACAATGTGTCACCTTACCGCTCCCCGGACCGCCTTTTCATACAAACAAACATTCATCGCATAAATTATTTAACTTTAAAAGCAAGGGGAAAAAAATAACAACTTAACGAGTCTGCGAGTATTATTTTTTACTCTTGATTTTTAGCGAGATCATATTATTACTTACCGAGTACAAAAATGACCGGGACTTTCGGCGATTCAAACTTGACCGGTCCAACGTTCTGCATGGGAAAGTGTCCATCCGGTGGGGTTGCCAGTAAACCGGCCTCACCCCGCCACCTTCCGACACTTCGAGCATCGCCTTCTTCGAACACCTGCGATCCATTTGATTGATCTGCAAAGATCAACAGTCGGCCGATTATTTTTCTCACGTTTTTTAATAACTTGCTTTCGAATATTATCGAGCTCTGCTTTTAATCAAAGTCTTCATTCAATTTCATAGCTTAAGCACAAATAAATTTACAACGAATTATATATTTTTTTAATTGCACTTTACGAGTTATTTACCCTCTTAAGAATGATCTATTTCCGATAATCGTTTCACCCTCCTGATAGATATCACTCGTGATTTATGTACAATTTATGTACAAAAAATAAGAATCACAAATGAGATCGAGTTAAAATTATTTTTAAATAACTTCGTCTACGTACCAGTGTCCAGGCAGGTGCCCATAGTAGGTTGCTCGGATGGTGGACCGTAATTATCACGGCCATTTACCTCACATGCTTTTAAAATTAACACGAGCTTGCCCGCCACCGCCCTCTCCTTCTTCTTCTTCTAATCTTCGTTTTCTTTTTTCGCTTTTCTTCGTTCACCAATAATTTCATCCACCACCGTCAACAGACTCGACGTTCTTCTGTCCTTATCATTCACCTTAAAATCCTCACAAAATCGCGCACCCACCAACTGTCACAAAATTATTTATTTTTTCTCAATAATCTATCCGTGAAAATTGATTCGTTGCCGAACAACGGTCACAGGATTTTGAGTTATCGAAACTTCGTATTTAACTGTTGAGTCCAATCTTCGAAGTTTGTTCAATATCGTTTTCAGTAACAGTCCCAGCAATATTACTATCCACATGGGCAAACTTGAGCTTGACCGCTGCCCTGAATAACGAACGTAAAACGGTATACGCGTCACCTTGCGTTTGTACAGGTAATGATATATATTACTGTACGTAGGTGTGTATATATATATATATATATTTATTTATATATACATATAGATATATATAATTAAATATTTATTGCTGCACTGAGTCACACGACTTGACAAAGTTCTATATTTTTTATTCACTCACGAATTCACTTCTGTAATCAATAGCCTTCGAGTCGATTAAAAAATTTAAATGTCATTGCGTTTAGTATACGAAATAATGAAGAAATCTGAGTACGCGTTCTAAATAAGCAGAGAGCGTTACTTTTGAAATGACATTGTGTTGTTGTTGTTGTTGTTTTTTTTCTTTTATTTTTTTTTTTTATAACTAAAAATTTGTTTCACACGACACGCCGCGTTTTTTCAGTTCCAAGGGTCGGAGCTTTAATGCGCGCTTTTCCCTCACGTACATTCGACCGGAATGACCAGAGTCTTCCACGCGACACACCACAAGTCTCCATAGTTACCGGACTTGCGCGCCTCAACCAGTCAACCCTTCTTCGAAAGGACGATAATTGAACTATACATTGGAATGGGCTGTAGATATCACGAACGTTACTTGGTATGCGTATAAGCTCCTGTGGGACATTTGTGCTTTTGTCCCCTACCATCGCTTCTTCCGTCAAACTTACTATAGCAATTTTCCGTGTCACGCGGTGCATCGATGTATAATAGTCAACACGTTAACTGCACACCGACCCACTTCAATGTCATGTGCCAGCGCGTTGCATCACTGATTCACAATGCGGTCAATGTACAATCAATGTACAATAGTGAAATCATTGAAATCGATTGATTTAGAAAAATAATAAAGTTTCGAAATTGTTTCTAAAAAATGTAATATTAAAAAGTTGAATTATTTTCGAACTTTTTTGGTGAATTTAGCGGCCCAAAGATATTGAGAAATTAGAATATATTTATCTCAAGGGAATTCGAATATAATTTAATTTCGATTCAAAGATTAATATCTTTCGTTTTATTACATTGTCATGCAATATCATGAAATATATATAATATATATCAAATTCTCGTGGTAATTGTTTCTCAAGCTATACGATTGCAAATATTAATGACACGAACTTGAAGTACTAAAAAGTTTCGAAGGTCCTTGAACTTGGTGGTAGCTTGTATTTTGCCGTGAATCGTTGCTCGTTACGACAGATGTTATCGCATATATACGTGTACTGCGCACATATAATACCAGGAATTTACGTTTTATATATACGAAACGCAATTTAGTAATATAGCTTTATACGCGGTTTTTTTCACAATTGCTTCACAATTAGGTATAGTAACTGTTCTTCCACAAATCGCAGAACGTGTCGCGTAATGGAATGAATTCATAAACTGATAGCACAGGTGCGCACTATACCCGATGTAAAATATTGTTTGACCGCTGAGCAGTTACTATTATACACAATGTATAGATGAAACGCAACATTGATAACGATAAGACGATGATATTTATCAAACCATCGTCTTCGATCGAGCATAATTCCAATTTAGTATTAATGAAATGATTTTTTTTTATTCAATTATATACAAAATTCTTCATTGAAACAATAAATTAAATATATTTGAAGAAATATCATTAATTTGTTTATTTATGAGAGTATAAGTACTTTATGGTAATTTCATGAAGAATTAATGTGTTATTATTGAGCTTGAGCCATAAGATTGTAATTATCTAGGGAATATAAGTTTTGTTCCCTTGATAAAGTAAGCTAATTATAACCCTGGAGGACGACGTCTTGAAAGGCAACTCCTGTTGTCAAGGCTGAACTCGAAAACTCAGTGTATGTAATTAGGTACTTTTCAAGGCATTGTTATTATCGTGTAACGACAAGTTACATATTCGTAATACGCAAAAGGAGATCTGCTTTATGTCGTGAATATACGGCCATGTGAAATTACCATCAATTTAACATCGATTTCTTGAAAAATTACCAGTCGAACGCACGTTAGCTTAACGATTGCTTAACGTTCCCCTCTTTAGCTCTTAGTATTCGTTTCACGATTTATGTTAACAGTAATTATGCTTTGTGTCATTTCCATGCTCGAGGGGTATTCGGCGGATTATTTTTTGTACCCGAATTTCAACCGATAGGAGTTTGGTATTTAACATTTTCGTGGAAGATCTATAGCTTTATTGAAAATTTCATGAACAAATGTATCAGACGTTTCTGACATTCATGCTGGTTACAAGCTATTGACATTTTTTTGTTTATCAAGTAGCAACAGCATGAAAATTATCCATAAATTACCGATATAATTTCGTCCTGCTGGTACCACGTGATGTTAAATACCAAACGTCAATAGATGCGTCAAAATTCGTGTGAAAAAAATAATCGTGTGAAAATGTTTATAATTATGAAAACAAATTTATTTAACAATGGATCCTATATGTTGTCACTTGAAAAAAATGAGTAAACTACCATTCCTTTCATTGCTTTTCTCTAAAATTCGAAAAATATAGATCTCGTAGTTTTTTTTTCGTCATGTCATTAAGAGGTTCATCATTACGAAGCACGTTGCGTGTATGAATTTAGTCATTGCGGAGGCAATATTTATCGACTTTTCGTAGAGACACGGACAACTTTGAACTTTCGAAAAGTTTGGAACATGTAAAAAATATGAAATACACGTTTAACCGTACTAATTCAACACTAAACGAACACAAAGATTATTTGAAAGATGTGAATGACGAGTCGTGACGTTAGATCGCGACGTTAGATCGCGACGTTGGATCGCGACGTTAGATCGCGACGTTAGATCGCGACGTTAGATTGCGAGATAACGGCAAACAGCTGATGTGTTAAAAAAATTTTACATAATCTTAACTCAGATAAATTTATAGGGTTTTACCGTTAACCATAAATATAAAATATGAAACTACCATTCCTTTTACCATTACTTTCGATCCATAATTATCATTTCTCATTGTCTCCATGTGTTTTTCATGCTAATTTCAATTAAATTTTGTCGATTGAGTAGTGTCGGACTGCGAGTGGCTGATAACAACTCCACAGTCGTTGATAGTCTCATACTTCCGTTTGGAATAATTTTTTTTATTAAGTAAGAGTTTTCAATGAAAGTAAGCACAAGAGTAGTCTTCGCAATTAAAAAGACTAATCAGGGGTAATTCGAGCTAGCTGTAATTAGATTTATTACAAAACACATATGTTTGACTCGAGAATAATATTCGTAACCCCTTGTGGTGGAAATTTTAGAAACGATTGTAATTTTTGTTACAATAATCAGTAAAATATTCACTTGTCATCGTTAAAATTTGCATAAAAATTGGTAAACGTTAATAAACGTAAATTAAATGGTTAAGGTCAGATAAATAAATGATTAATCTTCAATATACTTCGGACTCAATATACTAAATACTTTGTGTCAAGCTCATATTTTGCCATTGACGGTTGGTAATATTTTATTTCTACAGCTCGTTTGCACCCTTGTTCCACATTTTTCATATGGATAAAGGTCGCATCGAAGTTTTAACTTGCCCTCACACAGGGTCGAAATCTTTATCTAAGTCTCAAACACCGATATTACACTACCACCCGTCGAAGCTTATTATTAACAGAGGAGTCCTCTGTCGTGGAAGAGGGGATTGAAAATAAGTGTTATTTCGAGAGAAACCGGCGTAAATTTGACTCGTAACTGTGTTACCAGTGGAGACACATACGTTATTATACACATGAGAAATGAGACCTCGTGAATACTAAATAATATAGAGTGGTAAGCGGTCGACAGGTGCTTTGTATCTCATGTATACCCCTCCGCATGCATTATTTTCAAGTGACGAAGTAAAACGTCGACATCGCGTACTTTCCGCGCGGCCCGCCTAGCATCACCGTTAAACTTTTGTAGATGCTTCGAGACATATTTTATTGCGAATAAAATCCTCTTGTATGCTATCATTACGAATTACTTGTCTTATGCATAACCTTGCGTCACCCGCGATTATCTTAGCTGCAACTCCACAGCTATATTGCAAACTATTATTACCCCTCTTCGGTTCTCATTGTCAGTGCAATAGGTTATTTCAACTTGAGACACTAAAGTGTCTATCGAACTCCAACGACGCACACATACCTGTCACGATCAATTAAACTGCAAGTTATATTAAAATTAGACTCGGTATAACTATATTCTACTACACAATCCAGAAGGGCTGTAACAAATATTCGGAGACTTTCTAAATAAGAATCAAAGTGTAGTATAAATATTTTGCAAGTATTGGATTGAGTTTAAGAATTGGAGAATATTTTTTATTATATTAATATTAAGGATATTTCGACTAATAAGAGACAAATGTATTTCAAGATGTAACGTTGTGGAATATTCAATACATGAGAACGATTCGGATTAAGTGTAAAAAGTCACCCGGCGTAGCTCAGTGATAAGAGCTGCCGATTGACAATCGAAAGGTACAGACAGAAAAGCATTGTTCGAATCTTAGGACAATATTTAGCACTAGACAAATATCTGGAAAATAGTCCAACTGTTTTCCTTGGTACAAGTCTACAAGACCTATTAGATTAAAATTTAGCATTATGAATGATTAGAAAATTTAAGATATTTCGATTTTTAATCTGACAACGTATTCTAAATATTTTTAAGTTTAAGAATAAAAACATTTTGATTTGGACTACGACATGAAGATTATGTAGAATTGAACAAAAACTTTGAGATAATTTACAACAGTTTCGAAAATTTACCATAATTTTATTTTTAAACGGTCAATACTTACGTATTTTAAATATTCTCAAAGTCTCAAAGAACATTAAGACTTTGACAAAGACTCGGATAACATTGATAATAATTAGAAAATATATCTTTACCTAAAAAAGTGTTCAAAATATTTTAAACAACAATAAAAATTATACTTGGAATAAATAAAACAAGAATACGAGTTTGAATTTTACACATTGCTTCCTCGTGATTCGCGGCCATCCCTAAAATTTTCTCTGTGGGTTATGGTTTTTTCAATTTTGGTTTCTTCATGGAGCAAGTGGTTTTAATATTTTCAATACAATAGAAAATTTTGTAAAATTACAAATCTCAAAGTATCCTTGTCTCCAAGCCAATTTTTATGCCAAGTTTGAGTTTGATAAATAAATATTTACGAAAGCTAGAACGATAATACATTGTTTTCGAAATATTATAAAAACACATGGTTCAATAGAATCTAAACGACTTGATCGATTCATGACAAACTCAATACCGAACAACCTTGTCCCCTGGCCTATTCTTGTAGAATGTTTTAACTCGATAGCTAAATAATTACAAACGCCAGAGAGCGGACCTTCTTTTTTCAAAATATTCAAATAACTATAAAATGAAATACCCGTTAGCGATTTTGCCGACAATTGCACCAAACTGACACGAGTTGCTACCCGATCCGTGTGCAAAATTTTAGATTTGTTCAAAGTTTGATCGAGTGACTCGTTCCCGAGATATATTCATTACAATTATGCAAGTTCATCAGTCATAAGCACACGCGCAAGCATACACTTTTTTTCTAAATATGATTTCACGCCGTTTTGGGATTTTTTAAGTACTCCGATATTAAAATATCGAGTAAACATTTTTTCACGAAAATACAGGTCCTCTATGTGTCAGCAAAATGTAGAATATTTGTATTTTTAATTAACCAAAGCACTAATAAATATTCACTGAACCTCTGAAATGCAGCTGTTGGCTCTAGTTTGAAGTAACAAAGCATCGCCAATTAATCATTGTACTGATTATAGATTACAATGACTGCTGTTGTTTACAAATCAATAAGATACCAACGGTTACAAGTGGCAACTCGTTATAACATCGTCAAGTTGAGACGAAAGTGTCAGGGCATACGAATCAACGGTTTAAAGGTGAAACGAGGCAATAAAACTTTACCTCCTTCCTAAGTGTACAACAACGTTCTCGAAGTTGTCGTTAGTTAGTAACGTGATCCGGGGTCATAACACAATAACATTTAGCGCGATATCTTACTACGCCTATCCCTTGTCGTTTTGCTAACAAACTTTATACCAATAGGCCAACGATAATTCATGAGTTTCAGCGGAACGTTGATGACCACGACATACTTGCACGCGCCC
Organism: Cylloceria caligata; assembly: GCA_963942595.1. Lineage (NCBI taxonomy): Eukaryota > Metazoa > Arthropoda > Insecta > Hymenoptera > Ichneumonidae > Cylloceria > Cylloceria caligata. Next base: position 17,797,877 of record OZ012705.1, read on the forward strand.
TCTTTATTTTTCAAGCTTACCTCAGCTAGCAAGTTGCAACTATGTCCGTGAAGTTTAAAACGTTTCAAAGTTGCAATAAATTCCCAGCAAACAAATTTCGCAGCGTCAAGACCGTTACTGCTGGGGCTTTGAATAAATGTCTTTGGGAAGGCAGGTCCTCTGCCATTCGGCTAAAGCGTTTTCCGAAAGAAAACATTCTGCTTGATATTTTAAGACATTTTTCAAATCCATAGATCCTCCGGAAGGGCATCGTTTTGAGAAAAATTCATGGCCTCGGCTCCGTTTGCCGCAGGTTTTTTTTTTATACACTAAGACGACACCTCTGCCATTTAACTAAAGCGTTTTCTTGAAGAAACTTGTCATGCGCATATTTTAAAAGATCTTTCGAGATTGTAGAGTCTCCAAAGCACCTTTGCTTCAAGACGAAATCAGAGACATGATCGTCATGAACCCCGTTTCGCGCAACTTTATAAATGGAACATCATAAATGGAATTCGAGCGGAGAGAATTGTGTTATGACATGGAAGCATTCATTAATTAAATATTATTAGAAAAAGGCCAACGGTTAAAAGGCGTTATAATAAGAAAACGGTCAAATTAAATGGCAAAGGTGTCGTCTTGGTATTGAAAAAAAAATTAAAAACCAGAGACGAATGTTGCAGAGCAACATTTTTATTATAAAATGACGATTTTCCGGACTTGGAATAATGTTCAAAAGATTCTAAAAATGTGCGCACGACATTTTTCTTAAAGTAAACACTTTGGTCGAATGACGGAGCATTCTCCTTCATAGTAAAATAACATTTTATCAATGAAATTTGCAATACCATAACCTCGAGAACCTTCGCGCTAACACCGTTTGAAAATTCTGGAAGAAAAGGTTAAGAACTCACGTATCTCTAGTTTTCTCTTGGAACAAATTTCTTCCGGTGGTTGTAGAATGTTGAAAAAATTCTTAAATCGTGCCCAAGACATTTTTCTTCAATAAAACGCTTGAACTAAATGGCAAATGTGTCGTGTTGGTGTTAAAATAAAAATTTTAACCTGAGACGAGGCCTGACGATTTTATTATAATACAAAGGTGTTTCGGATTTTATTTGTAAGGAAGAGAACTTTCCTTCCTAATGAAATCAATTCAAAGTTCCAGCTGGATCGGTTTTGACGCTACGAAAGTTGTCTGCTGGGAATTCGATGCAATTTTGAAACGTTTCCAACTTCACCGACGTTTGCCGCTTTATTATATATCTGCATCCGACGTAACCTGAAAATTTAATTCTTCTCCTAAATTAAATCTCTCGTCTCTTATCAAATTGACTTCATTTATTAATCCCTGGTCACTTGCTCCAGAGACATTTGTTTTGTATAAAAGTTATCTATTTAATATCAAAGCTAAAGAAAAGAATTAATTAAAAAAAAAAAAAGCAAATGTATGTTACACGATAAAGTTGTTGGGAAAAGACTTAGATTCGTAAAAAATATGAGTCGATTTAATTGAATTAAATAAAGAAAATCTGTCATTACTTAATATAAGTAATGACGATGAGCTGCGAAATTGTGAGATGTTTAGTTAAATTTTAAACGAATGATGTTTGTTCAATAGCATAGAAGGGATCGTTTGAATTATTGATGTACATCCCGAACCATGAAGTAATTCGATTTAGGCCCGGAGATCTCTCCGTCAGGATGAACCTGTTGTTATTTTTGTCTAGTTGGTTTCTCGTCATCAGTCTTGATTTCTTTCTCTCCTCGTCCGATCGATGCTTCACCAACAGCTTTACATCCTGATTTTTTCCACGCCAATCTCGATAAGACTTGCAATGGAATCTGTCGAAAATGGTACATGTCTAAATACATATATGTCGCATACTATAAATGACAGATATGTAGCATATTATAAATGACAGATATGTCACACAACATTTTTGTTCAATTTTCATTCTTTACTAAGATGATGATAATTTTTTCTTCGATATAATGTTGCCACTAGGTTCCATTTTTATTTTCATTGTAATTATAAGAGTCGGATGATGAGGCTACGATGATTTTTTAATTACGTTCAGGTTTTTATAGTTGTATCATTGATTTTTAAACAATTTTCCATACATTTTTTATCTAATTTTCAAAGTACTCTCACGCTAAAAATTCTACGGAGGAAATGATTTATTTCTATAGTTATTCGATCGGTGAAGTATTTTGCATACATTTTTATTCGAATGCTGATATCATCTCAGCTACACTGGCAAAAAAACTACAATTTTGCCAAAACTACAATGTACAAAACTTACATTAACCAAGATTTAATTATATCGATCGATTTTTAAATTGACTTAATGACATTTTTACATAACTTTAAGTTTAATTAAAGCTTTTTTTCTCAATCTATGATTATAATTGTCGTATAGTCATTGACTGTATTAACGATAACTCACTTTCGTGCAAACACGATAGGTTATCGTGTTTTTTACCTTACCGTTCTATCGTATTCCATTGGATTTTTTAAGCAAGGTTACCTTCTCATAGAGACGACTTTGGGAAATATTATAAATAATGAGGAAACATATCGACGCTGCTTACGAAACCAAGCACGTTTGATATCAGCGCGAAAACTAGCATGTTTCGGCTTTTGTTACGAAAACTAGCACATTTCGATATTCGCCGCGAAAACTAACATGTTTCGGCTTTTACCACGAAAACTAGCAGGTTTCGACTTTCACCGCGAAAATGATCACGTTTCGACTTTCACCGCAAAAATTACCACGTTTCAGTATCACTGGAATTGTTTCTCATTTTGTACTCCACGTTTTTTGAACATCCTTTTTTACTCCAAATTGACGAAGTATTTTTGCAACAAATCGGTGTACACACAGCAACAATGGTGCACACTTACGAAAGAGGCCAAAACAACAATGCCTTACTCCGTCAATGAAGTAGCACAAAGAGAAATTCACGATTTTTTAGAAATCTCAAAAATGTTTAACTGGACGCCAATTAAAATTGCGAGCATTCAGGAAATATTCGTTCAACCTTACGTCGATACAGTCCGCGTTAAATATGATTTCGATCAAGAAGGACGGAAGATGAAAATCTTTTTAAAAAAAAAAACAAAAATGTGAATGATGTTCATTCGTTTCAATTGAAACAGACATCACGTAGGAAATTGCCACTTGCTCCAAGGAAAAAAAAAAGATTTACAAGCAATGCTTGACAGAGGTATCATTTCTATGGAACATAATCAAGCTTTTTCGATAATATTAGACGATAGCGATTTCTAAGATTCCAGTAAATTTGTTAAATCGTATTTTCAATAATGTTATTATTTTTTTAATAGAAAACGAGTATAAATGTTTAGTTCGGCAAATAAACTACTTTTTCCAGTGCAAATCGAAATATGCTAGTTTTCGCGATGGAAGCCGAAACATGCTAGTTTTCGTGGCAAAAGCCGAAACATGTTAGTTTTTGCGTCGAATATCGAAACGTGTTGGTTTTCGCGGTGGAATTAAAAACGTGTTAGTTTTCGTAAGAAATTTGAATCGTGCTACTTTTCGTAAGCAGCGTCGATATATTCTACTGAATTTTCGATTGTTATTACCTGAGTGTGACGATCAGCCAGAGACAATATGTCACGATAAGCATGCAGCATAGCACAGCCAGTCCTGTGCCTTCCCAAAATCCAAGTCGAGTGTACACCGATGCACCGATACCGCATAGATAAGTCGCAGCGATGCAAAGTGGCGTCAATACCACGAGGCAGATAACATCACCCGCAATGCCTCGAGTTCCGTGTGCGGTTCTGCTCTTCCGCCATTGCCAGAGAGACTGTGATACCAACAATTTATTTGAATCTCACCATCTATCGAAGACCTTTCACCACGTAAAATAAGGTGTTGAAGAAAACAATGGGCGATGGCTAAAGTGGCGATACAGCTTTTTCATTCAGCCGATAAGACATCAAATTGAAGAATCATTATATAATCGTTTTTATACACAAGGCGATCAACGAACGCGGTTAATGGTATTTTAATTGATTACACATCACCTTAAAAATCGATTTTTTCTTCTTTGAAATATAAAATTCGTATTTGCAAATTTCGCAACGTTCGGTATTCGAAGTCGACAACCACTTCTCAAGGCAACTCGTGTGAATTAGCGCTAAAGTTCCCGAACACTCGCACGGATCGATCAGCTCTTCGTTACTTGAGTCTAAAAATCAAATGTCAAAGAAATAATTGTACAAGAAAAAGAATGTCATTAAAATATGCAATTTATACACAAAAAAAAAAGCATTTCCCTATTTAGTATCATCTTATTTAGTGAAATCTCTTTATCTTGTGCCGTAAATTTTCATACGACAACATTTTCATATTACATTAATGCACGTCCTGTCTTATTGTGTGCTTTACGACATATATTGTATCATTACCATCATATTTCGATGTTAAAACCTTATTACAATTTCTTCATACTTATTATGAATATATTTCATATTCGTAATTTTATCACGAATAACACAAAGTTTAGCAATGACGCGACTAGCAATTAAGATTTCTTGCGATACACAATATACACGGTACGTACGACCACCCGTCCACCCCTTTTATTTTGAAAAATACGCATTTTCGAAAAAAGTTTTTCATACAAAAGTTGTAGGCTTTTGAATGATGCATCAGACAGCGGTATTAGTATGACCTTGAATATCATTGTCAAGGTCACGTGGAGGTCACCTGCAATTTTTAAAATGGAATCTCCATTTTTTATTGCATATTCTTGTAGCTTATCTCGAGAGCTTTTCAAAACGCTATAATAAAGTATTTTTCTATTAAGTAGTTTTCGAGTTATAAGGCTTGAAATATCTTATTTTCAATCATTTTAAAAGACGTTTTAGGCTTGTGAAGGGCGTTTAGTGAACGATGACCGTTAACAAAACTTTCTTTTTTTTTTTTTTTCGTGTAGAATACAAATCAGAGTATCATTTGGGATATATATCGTTCCAGAGAAGATCCATCATTACATTTTATTCAGAATATTCTCATAGACGATAGAAATTAGTTTGTTTAAATAACGAAATTCGTGTATAAATGTAATATCAAAAGTCATGATCAAGCGTACAGGGTGGAGGATATCGATAACTTCCATTATTAGTTGTTTGTTTATCGATTACACGTTGTGGGTATCATCATCGATGAATAAACTGAACGACGGGTTCTTCTACATAACGAAACGCTGTATTTAAATAATGAATAGAATGCAAAGCAAATATTCTGTATTTAAGCATTGCATTTTGTATTGTTTTTATAATCCTATAAGCTTTTCCTAATGTTATGCAGCCATAAGATTATTTTATATGGTTCGCAAAAACGTATCACGGATATCTGGATATTAAGCGTCGCACGATCCCGTAGCATTCATTTTATTTACACTGACGATCATAATAACTACACCATGTTCAAGCGATATTTTTAACATTGATAGCCGATTCATGTGACTCTGATAATATATATCCCATACTGTGTTGTACATAACAATGAATCTTGAAAAATTAATTGTATCGTTATAATTCCAAAAGCGGAAAAATAAATTGAGTTTACAACGCTGTGTTGGAGTAATATTAATATTTTCAAAAAATTTAATCCGTTTCTATAAAAAAATATTCGTGCAAAAAAGGCAATGACAATAAATGATAAGAATGTACTTTTCAATATTTATTCACTTATACCGAATAACTTTAAGTACTTGAAACACACAAATGTTAAGAAGAAAAAAAAGAGAAAATAATGATAATTTATCAATTTTATGAATTTTTATTTACAGAGGGAAAAAAAACAGAAATAAAATTGTACAATAATTATCGTGAAAATTATTGATGAACCTGCTATGATTAGCGTTATCATCGGTGTGACAATTGCATCGATCGAAGGTATCGTCAATAGACATTTATTATTATCATCGTCTGTTGTCTATAGATACGTGCGTACACATGACGTATGTACGTATATAGCTCTATACACGGTACACGCTATTTTCCTTCCTGTTACCTACACCAGTTTTATCGACCCTCTTTGCATACATACAGACACATTCAGACATGTTCATACATACCAAAGATCAATTCGAACCCCTTGAGTAAAACAAACACAACGGTAATAAATTCGACGAATTATTACATTTTTGATTGTTTTATCATCGAATAAATATATTAATAAAATAATTGTATATTGGTTATTTTTTTGTAACTAATTGTCGTTGTTAATTAATTTATCGAAGCGTTTAAATTCCTGACGAACTTACCTGACGTGTTTTATAGCTACGTGTCACTGTATCACAACAGAACGTCTATGTAGAGCGACAGATAAATATGTACAGGAAATGGCGAGTTCCCCTCGCTCGAAGACGTCTAGTCGACAAGTTTCGATCAACTTCGTTCGTGCATACACACAATCGTCGTTTTACGACCGTGAAATGTTATCTTACTTTCCACGCGAATACCCCCCTTCCTTCTTGTCCCTCTGGTCACCTTACCGCACGTTCGCTTCTTTTTATCATTTTACTTGAAATGCACGTTAAGCTCGTTATATCAACGACAATTATTTATCTCCGTTGACAGGTTTCAATCGCAATCAAATTCAATTAAATTAATGAAAAGCGCAACACGACGAGTTCTCTCTTATCAACGATCGCCTTAATATTTAATACGAGTTGCGTTAATGTCAAGATAATATTAACTCGTCTAATTTTATTTTATGTAATAAAATTATTGAGTTAATTCTAATTATCGTTAAAAATAAATTCATCCATTTAAGAAAATTTTATTTTATTTTTGTTATTTATAATATCATTTGTAATAAAATATTCACTTGTTATTTTTATTATGAGCGTGCTTGAAATAATGAAAAGAAAGCATAAATATATTATGTTTATTAATTCCAAAAAAAAAAACCCCGAAATTTATTGTTTTACGTGGAAATAATGATAGTGGATATACTCAATGATAATATCATGTGATATTATCAATGAGATGGGGGAAGGAGCTCACCTTCGTGACAAATTCTACAGTACAACGACCCCGAGCTCCGCTTGTCAAAGGTCGTGTCGTTGTTTGATTGAAAAAAATTTGTAGAGGCCGACGAATCCTCGTTGAATATTGTGATCGGCGTGGTAGATCCAGACGAGGGCGAAGGATCATCAGCGGGCATTTTTCGGACGTGCGCGTCACCGCTTAATATATCTCACTCACTTGAAACGTGAAGATACACTGAGCGAGCTTTGTCGCCTCTTATTATTTCTCGACGATTAATTATCTCGCTCACCGCGCAATGCAATTCTTTATTTCTGTAGCTTATCAACGAAAATAAAATGTGCAGCATTGCTCGACGATCCAAGGGCCGATAACCGATATCGTATTCTTTCTCTCTCGCGCTCTTTCTTTCGCATTGCGAGCAATACGGAAACGCGAGCGCTAAGCTATTATAGACAATAACTGACTTTGTGACACCCAAGCACAGTTTTCCTGTAAAATTTATAAACGCAAGTCTACTCGGATCATGGACATAGGAAATAAAATGTATTTGCCTGATTAATGGGCTGGGACCGTGCGAAAACAGTGCAGAAATTCAGCATGCCGTGTCGGCACAATGTCGTCTGAAATTATCTAAGAAGACTGTGTTCTGCCGGCATAGTGTTGTGGTTTTCATTGCACATTTTTCGTAATTTTTCGCACATTTGTATAAAAAATATAAAATGTATAAGAAAGATTGGAGGGTGGGGAAAAAATCTGAGGTATTAATGGAACGAGATATGTTATTTCTCATTATGACTCGTTATTTCGTCATTTTATCGTTGCAATATGCTATTCGGAGTTAATTTCAATGCCGATTATAAAATCTGATAACACATTAGCGTGATACGATATAATTACACGTTGTGCGCATGCGCGTATAACCATGCGCCACAAGGAAACTTAAGCGCATCTCATTGTTTATGGCGCCATAACCTCAAATTCAAACGGTTAGTAGACAACACTCAAGTTTTTATCTTTCGAGTCGCAATTGAAATGGATAAAAGTGATAATGACAATGTGTCTGAGAACGAGGATTACAAGGATGATGACTTTGATATCAAGGACTATCGGGACGACATCGACAGCGATGAATCTTTCGAGGGTTACGATGACGACGACGATCAAAGAAACGTGAGGCCACACGTAATAATCTCTATTTTCAAACTAAATTACTAAATCAAGTAAATATTAATAAATTTGTAGTTATTTATTATTAATATCATTATTATACTTAACAAAAAGAATAAATCTTTATCATAAAATCAGCTCTGAAGGATATTTGAGATAGAATTGCAATGAAAAATGATTTGAACTTGTAACAAATTTGCAATAAATATCGAAAGATGTGAATTTCCAGTCTTCTTTAAAGATAATTTACAGCTTGGGAGTCTATTAGATTTGTTGGTAACATGATCTTTTTTTCAGTCTCACAGTTAGCTCATCAGAAATAACAGAGGTGCGTTCTGAATGCCAGGACAGACGACATTGTTTATTTCCTTTGAGCCATTCGTTAAAAACAAAAAATTGTTCATCCTGGCATTCTGATAGTGCTTCGGAAAATCTGAAACGGTTTCCCATCGTACTTTAAATTTGTTCCTAAAAAGGAAGTTGGATGATCGTTTATTGTCGTATGACATTGTAGGATGCTTTGCAACTTTTAAGAAAAAACATTTGAAGGCACAGACCTTTCATATTTTCACAAACTTGAGTTCAAAGTGTTAAAAAATTAGAGTGAACACCGTTGACGGTAGCAGAATCAACTGAAACGTTTGACATTGAAAATTGTCTTTATTATTTTGAATGAGTGTCCAGATGAATCACAGTGAAGAAATCTCTCTCACATTTTTGGCGATCTGACATATATACACAACATGTTGTACATTGCCTGAAACGTGTCTAAAAGGGGTTTGGAAAAAATTATCTGTGTTTATTGTGTAATAAAAAGAGTCATGATCTCTTTAAAAGATCATTCGAATCAAAGTTGGTGATTTTTTATATATGTTTTATAAAAAAAGCTTACAAATAAATATAGTTTATGTAAAATCTGTCAACTTGTTGGCATAAAGATAATATACAACTGATCTAATGAACTGTATTATAAAATTTGAATGCAATTAATCGTACAGTTTTTGTCTTGTTCCTTTGTAACATAATCCCACGCTTTGCAATTACAATGTAAAACTATGGGAATCTTGTAGTGAACAAATGATAAAAATTCATCAACATTTAGACCTTTGTCACTTTATGTTATATTCAATCACGCCGTAAGATAAGATCTTTTGTGCAAAGAGTATTCAAAGAAAATTTCTTATATTTAGCAGATTTTTATTATTTTCCAAATACAATTTCTACCTTCACGATATAGTTATTATGAAGTAGTAAATGTCAATTGTAACTTTAATGAGTTTTTACTATATCTGCTAAGAATTAGTCGTATTATTTGCCAGACTTCAACAAACTCGAAAGAAATTAACAGGATTCCTGTGACTTTTACGGGTTATTGGAGGCCTACCTTAAACTTTAATATTTTGTTTTCTGTAATAATCTGTATGTATAAAAACTTGTTTTTCTCAAAAAAACGAATAAATGAATGTATAAACAAATGAATAATGGATACATTATAATTTCAAAGGTCAGTGGTGACGAATCGGGAGCGGAGCATGAGTACACAGGTCCGATATTGCCGGGGGGTCACCGTTTCGACAAGAAACTCTTGTGCATCAAATATCCCGGTGTAGTAAAAAGTTCAGAAAAAGCTCTCGAAACTTTAGGAGGTCTCGCAGTGATATCCACAACCCTGAAAACTCAGAATCGAAGATTAGAGTTGCGTTTTCATCCCAACAATGGCTACTGCAAGCCCACATGCGGTGATAGACACCAAACTGCTGGTTTTCTACTCCGAGTCAGAGTGAAAAAGTCTAGAGCGCGGCAAATGGAGGAAGAAGCTGCTAAAAATGCTAAAAACTTGGATTTCGAAGGTCCCTTTGATTTCACAAAGCTCAACGAGCTTTTAGGTTCACTCGGAAAGAAAGTTTACTCCAGCGACTCTGAAACGGAGAGCGTAAAAAATAATTGTAAATTACAAGAACAGTCGGAAAATGGAAATAGCTATTTAAACAAAGAAATAACAAATGTACCAGAAATTCAGGAGAGAGAAATACAATTTTCCGCTAAAAGTTCACCAAAATCTTTGCCAATCAATGAAAAATATATTTTAGGAAAAGAGAAAAGTAACAGAAGCGAGGATTTGTCGAGAGATGAACATTACGAAATTCCGAAACTAAAAGTCATCGGCCGAGTGGAGACAGAATTTAAATTCCAAAGTACGTACTTATCGCAATGAATAACCGTAGATATTTCTTACTTTTTTATATAAATATATTGTCCAGTTTATTGAATAACTTGGCACATTTATAACTCTTGTATTAATATATCTACCAAAAAATAACTCTGCCACTATTTAATTCCGGAAAACACCTTTACCATAATGTAACTTTACCATGTTACATCTCAGTCACCACCAAAAAAATTAATATCTGTCTCGAAAGAATTCAAATTAAGGCTTCCCCGGACACATCTCTGCCATCATTAAAACTTGGATTTACAATTCTACCAGCTTACATCTCTGGCTTGGAAAAAAAATCTCCTATCTTCTAAGATTGATGGTAAATGTTTCCGGGTAAAACAGGATTCGCGAGATTGATAACGTTATTGTAGCCGAGATGTAAACTGGTAGACTTGTAACATGGTAGAGTTGTATTATGTCAGAGATACTTTCCGGAAATAAATAAATCGTGGCTGAGTGGTTTTTTGGTACAAAAATTAATTAAAGAGATACAAATGCGCCAATCATTTTCACCTGGATGCAAAGAATCATTTTTATCGCGTTTATAAAAAAAAAAATTGTTCATTAGTCAACTAAACAAAATCGGTAAAATTCATAGAGAAATTGTTTATATTATTAGAAAGATTATCAAATATATCAATTGAAATCTCATTTTCTAAATTATATTTATTTAAGGTGCTATGTTACTACTCGGTCGGTAACAAAAACTGTTATTTGAATTTCTTCTGTCACGATTGATCCGTTGGATAACATTCGAGAACGTTGCCTTCAGCCTAATAATTCCGCAGGGCGACGTTCTCGTTTTTTATCCGACAGAACAACCGTGGCGGAGGAGTTTTTGATCGCAAGATTAACTTTGACTCTCTTGCACCTATACGCGTAACACATTTATCTCAAGTAAAGCGCGTGCGTTTTTTTTTTATTTAAAAAAAAAAAAGAAAATAATAGATAAAATTTAATAAGCATTTATATTAATTGATCAAAACATTTCAGATCTCTGCGATTTTCAGTATCTACCGATAGCGAAAGGTCTGAGCGATCCAAAGATCGACGAGTGCATTTACGAGTTGATCTATCCAGCGGAAATTCCACCTTATCGTTGGTTGAAGAACAAAGTTCCTTACTTCCTGCCTCCGCCGGCTTTCAGTCGTATGGACAGCGTCCAGCAGTACAGTTTGAAGACCGAAAGCGATAAAGGCCCGGAAAATGTGATAGGAAAGACCCGAAAGCGTCGAGCGGGTTTTTCGAATTTTATTCACTTTACGACTCCCGAAACGCCATCAGTTCCACCGCCTGGCATCGAGACAGCGAGGAAAATAAAATTTTTGCAACAATCGCATCTCGAACGAATGCGAAAGATTTTTGACGAACGTCCTGTATGGTCGAAAAATGCTCTCATGTGCGTTACGAATTTTACTAGCGAACAGCTCAAGTTTCTTCTGCCCTCGGTCGCTTATTACTTCATGACCGGACCGTGGAGAATAATGTGGGTAAAGCTCGGCTACGATCCAAGAAACGATTCTCAGGCGAAGAAGTATCAGATTCTGGATTATAGATTGAAAGCGATGCGTCAGTATTTTTATTTTATTTATTTAACCATTTTTTTCCAACGTTAAATAAAATTTAATATTTATTAAACAGACGGTTTGGAATCTACGGTAAAATGTAAAAGAACACAGTCGGAATACACTTTGCCCTATAAATCGGCGCAAGGTACAAGACCGAGAACGACCATCCTCACGAGTATGGCTGACGAGAGCAAGAGTCAGAAGATAGAGAGGAGATTGAACGAGAATGTTTATATTTATAAGGATGGCATCGTTCCACCATCACGACAAATGTTTTATCAGGTTTGGGGAACACGCTGAAGGCTTTCGAACCGTAGAACTTGAATGACTCGATCGATTCGCTTGAAATTTCTTAGAGAATATATAGAACGATGCTCTAAATTTATCTCAATTTTGACGTTCTTCCAACTAGTTTTTGTCTAGTTGTAACATTTTTTGTGCTAGAGTCCTAATAAAACATTTACCAAAATCGTCAAATTTGTGTCTAATTTCAACCGATTCGGTCGATTTTTTTTTCAAGATGCGGCCGTTTTTTTTTATTTCCAATATTTTGTAACTCACTATTATTCCATTTAATTGAAATAATTGTGTGACAGTATTGCGACGTCCACGTGGATGAGATTCAGGAGATGCTGGCAAAGCTACCGAATCATTTACCTGGTGTAAAATGCCACGAGAAAAGAGGGTGGCTTCCAAGTGGCTTCAGTGATCAGTGTCGCGAGATAATAAATCGACAAGTGCGAGCCGTGCTCAGAAAGCAGATGAATATACCTGAGGACCGTGAGTTCAAGCCCGTTAATCAAATATTCCAAATGACTTGAAATTCATTTGATTAGGAAAAAAATTTTTTTTTTTTTTTAAAATCATTTTTGATATTTTTTTTTTATAAAACAGATCCAACGACGTTGCCTCCAAAGCGTCGAATCCGTAAGAACCTCCGTCTGGGCAAGCTTACAACCGAGGAATTGAAGATGCATCGTTCTACGAAAATCAATCGAAGAAAGAAACGAAAAGAACCGGAAGACTCGGACTCGGATTGGACGACGGTCGATAGCATGCCAAAGAAAAAAAGTTCTTCGTCAACGACATAATAACGTTTATTTTTACTTGATTTCATTGTGTGTATGTATGTAAGTGTTCCGTGTTTTTCAATCTTTTTTTCAATCACAAATGTACAAGAGATGAAGAGAGAGAGAGAGAGAGAGAGAGAAATAGAAAGAGAGAGATGAGACAGAGGGCTCAGAATTTCTATCAATAAATACATGTACATAATTAATAAATCACGTTATCATAATCAATAACAGTAAATTATAGGTAGAACCGGAAAATCGAAGAAGGATTATTTTTGAATTTTTCTCTTAAGAAAGAAATTTACACTGATGGCTTCACCAAAGTTTAACACCAGAATTTCCTCGTTTTTTTTACGCCCTAGACGCTAATAGAGCACTAATGAACATTAAGAACATTCCATCAGTGTTGATCAGTGCTTTCGCGGTTCAATTACTTTAGCGTAGAAACAATAATTTATGCTCTTTTTTTTTTAATATCCCTAAAACACCGCTCGTGTTGTAACACTATTTGGCGTTTTCCACGAAAAAGCAATGATTTCTAAGCCTTGCTGATTGGTGGTTTCTACGTTGAAGCACTAATCCGTGGTTTCTAAGAATAATCACTGATCAGCAATTTCTACGAGGATGTAGAAAGAATTCGTGTTTTCAATGAGTTATCACCGATCAGCGATCTCTAGGGGAAAACGCTGTCGATATTCTATAGGAAAACACTAATTGGTGATTTCTAAGAAACATTAATTGGTGCTTTCTCTGGTAAAAGTTCTTATTAGTGATTTCAATACAGAATCACTAATTGGTGAATTTAAGAGTAATAATTGTCTTCTAGAAATTTTGTTTCTATGTTAATTAGTGATTTTTCGTGGTGCGAATGAGAGTGGAATGACGAAAGTCTCAATTAATTAAAAATAGGAAGAAGGAAATTAAAGACGGATTCCACGATTGGTGCCCGCGATGTAGGCCAAAAGCTCCTCGGAGTCCTCGCACACGAAGGGTTTCTCGTGGTAGCAGGCAACGTCGTGCCATGCAATGCCGTCGTTGTAAACGTTGTTTAACACCGACAGGCAAGATTCGGTCGTGCCATTGATGTCGAATTCGGCGTTATCGGGTTGACGAGACTTCTTGTGGCCCGTTTGCGACCACGGGTTGTAACCCCAACCATTAGGAGCCTGATTCGTTGGCGCCATCTTCTCGCGATTAGCCGACCAGAACCAACCGTAAAGAGCCTTGGGCTCGAGATCGCGCCTGTTCTCGCAACCCTTGAAATCACAGAGACGACCTGAAGTCCAGATGTAGGGTACATCATCTAAAAAAATAAACAAAGAAAAAAATCGTCAATTTTAGAATATTGGAAAATTTAACTGAACGACGTCGTAACTTCTAAACCGGATGATCGATCTTCATCTAATTTTGCACAGAGCATACGAAAACTGTAAATGAAATCTGTGTAAAAAAAATTACTCAAGTGGATCTAGTATTTTATGAGATTATAACTCTCGATGCATGAATGAAAAAAACACTAAAGATATCATAAAATGTGGACAAATCGTCGCGATTTCCTCGAAACTCGGCGAAAATCTTGCAAACTAACTGCTCGGACTGATTGTGAACTTTCGGCTAATCCTATCGCGAATTTTTCAATTTATCGCATTCACATGCATTGAAACAGTTGATAAAAATGTATTTTTTCGATTGTACTACTTAAACAAAATGGATTACAAACAAAATCCACAATATTGTTTTAATAAATCCGTAAATTGTTCTCATATTAAAAAAATTCTACAAAGTCGGAATAATCCGAAGTGGTTAGAAGCAATTTGCCTGAAGAAATGGCCGATGTCGAATGTTGAATCGTCATCAGTGGGAGCAACCTGAGCTCCTTCCTACATAGGTAGAGATCAAAGTACTCCAGGCGATTATGTAAAAACGATTCTACTCTCTAGCCTCAACCCACTTTTGGTAAACGAGGCGACGCTCATCTCTTGTTCATCTTCTTGTAAGCAAGAACACAGACAAGCAAACGATCGTCACCTTTACCAATCGGATAATTGGCCCATTATCATTCTCGGTATTTTTATCTTCATCTCACCAATTTAGCTTCTCGGCGGCTAATTGATTTTCCGAACTTATCGACAACATCTTTCACTGGTAACAAACCACAAGTCCCTCTTCGGAATATTCTAGTGGCACGTATATATCGCTGTGCAACCGACTGTTGCGAAATATCTTTGGTATTCCTTTGGCCTAGTATGCTAACGAACGTCACAAGCCACTTGCCGCGAGAACACCAACCATTTATTTAATGTACGTTAAACTTTCTAACAGTCGGATTGTCGAGCGTGAGTAAGCCCTTAGGCGCCTCTGGGTTATTCCGCTAACGCTAACTCTTACTTACCGTCTAACCGTTTCTTCTTGCAAAGTACTTTTACTAATTTCTCTTACTTTCGATAATTAAAATGAAAATTCCTTCATTTATATTATTAAATTAGGCAAATAGGGGGAAACAATGTTTCTGAGATTAGCGCGTAAAAAAAAAAGATCGTTACGAAATTACGTCATTTACGAATTGCAATTGTTTTTAATGGCTTTTAGAGAACTTAAATTTTTCTTTCGTCTTTCATCTGGGTAACCGCTAGAAAATACTCTAAATAAAAATCTACGAGAGCATAAAATAATATTTAGAAGACTGATACAACATTTTTATGAATAAAAGAAGCAAAATTTCGGTAGTGAACTATAAAAATATTTTTTTCAATTCTCTCGAGTTTCAGCAGAATTTTATTTATCAATCATAAGGAAGACAAAAACCCGAATGAGAAAAATATTTTTTTCCCTATTTTCTCTAACAATTTGGTAACGAAATTTAAATATTTCTTTTTGCCCACTGACGTCTTGGGACATTTTTTTCTCGTATTTATCGTTGACTTTTCAGGTAGAGGATGCAAGAAAATGTTGTTTAAAATCAATCACCCTAATATAAACAAATAAATAACTCGGCAGTAATGAAAAAAAAAAAAAAAAAAACGAAGAAAACAATTTTTCTATTAATCAATTTAATTGCATTTTATTAATTGTATTTATTATCTTAAATCTTAAAAATATTTTAGCAACTTACTTTGTTGAATGAGTCTGAAGATCATGTTGTTTTCTTCTTGACTTTCGATTGAGATTAGATCCATGCAGTATTCCCGGCAAATGTTGCGGGCATCAAGCCAATCGACCTTTTGTTTAGCGTGAGCAGGTACATGTCCGCTGTAGAAGTAATTCTTGCCCTTGAAATTGAATTCTTTTGGTCCTGCGTAAGTAATAAAATGGAAATATATAATTTTATAGCTGAGACAGCAATAACGCGGATAATAAAAAAAAAAACGTTTGATTCAAGTGTAGTGTATGCCACGAGTTTCTAATGTTGTCCGTGATTTTGTAACTTTTTCCAACGGTGTAACCGGATGAACATAAAACGAAGACGTAGTTAAGGGGCAATGCTATAATATCTTTTGGAATTCACGTGAACTCTTGGCATTTCATTGAATACGAAGGAAATAAACATAAAAACAAACTTAATGTCCTGTCGTGCCAATCATCGTAGAAGATTTTCTTATTCATTTACCACATTGTTGCATCAAAGTTCATTTAAAAAAAAAAAAGATAAATAATAAAAATTGACTAATTGCTCACACTGCAGTTTAGCTATTTTTAACAATTTTTTTCTCGATGAAATCTAAAAAAAAAAAAAATTGTGTACTACAATTAAAAATCTTAAGAACAAATATCCGTTTGATTAATTTCTTTTTTGAAAAATATTTAACACACTTGGTATGAATCCAAGTTGATTGTCTAGAATTAAGAATTAAAATTGAAAAACTGATAAAAGTGTTTTGTTTAATCGATTGATGGGGAAAAAAGCATCATAATTGTCTAGAATTGAGGTTAAACAGTTGAAAAAAAAAAAACCCAATTGATACATTTTAAAAAACAAGATATTAATGGAAAAAAGATGCGTCGTAATTATCTGTCTTGCTGCTCAATATTTCCAAGTATACATCGCGAAGCGTGCTTGGTTGATTGCGAGAATTGAAATTGGTAATTGCAGCGGAGAAGGTGTACGTATAACATAGACGAGCGCGCGCCCCTTATCATTAACTCGTCATTCTCGTGAAATGTCATCGGTATAAGCCGTGGTTAGAAACGGTGTATAAACGATAGACACATATATAAAAAAAAAAAAAAAAAACAAGAAGCGAGACACGTCAGGCGCTGGTTAACTCGGTCGAGCCTCCAGGGCGCTGAGCGATTCTTCGCGTGTGTGACATAAGGTTATACAGATGTAAACATGTATCGGAGAATAAGATCGTAGGATAAACGGTACGGTAATTGGTACAAGAATAATTGACGCCCTTCAGTGATAGTAATTTTTCAGTAATAGGCAATTGAAACTTGGAATACTTATTCGCATTGCTTTTGTCCTGTTGAATTTAATTTTAAAAAACTGTGTTAGGATAATACTAAAATAATACTCAAATTATTTGGACGTAGTATCAAAATGTTAGAAAAAATATTTGATTAAACTCAGTGAAAAAAAAAAAAACGGCCAATAATATATCCTGAGGGCTACGCAATTCGTTATCCCGAAGCTTGAATCGTTCGGAGCACATGCGTGTCATCGTACGCGCGTTACACTCGGTGATTGTGCGCGTGAAAGTGTTACAGACGACAAGAACACCAAAAGTTACGTGCGTTCCCGTACGACTCCTCAAAGTCCATGGTGTCACGTATATAGTATAGCAACTGTGCGAGCGCGTGCGCAATATATCGTTGCTTCCCTATTAAGAAATCGCTTCGATCTGTTGGTGTTGCCCCTACCGCACGATTAACAAAGACTGGATTCTCCTCTGGGTCTCTCTGCACCACAACCGAGAGACAAACAAGCAAATACGAAAGCTTCTCGCCAGATGAATCGAGAGTAGAAAGTTCGGGTCTCGAAGAGGACGTCCAAGATAATCGCTATTAAATATTGGACACAGCCAAATATATTATAAATATATTTTATATAGGAAGACATTTTATTTTTCAATGTTTCACCTTAAATAAAAATTAATTTCTTTAATATAACATTTAAGTTATGAGCTTTATTGAAGACTGAAAGAGTTGAAAAAAAATTTGTATTATTGATTAAACTGCAAATTTCTTGGTTATTTGTTACGAATGAAAAAATCTCAAAGAAGAAACTACGTCGCTTCGATCAGTGAAGAAAAACAAGACGCACGTGACGTAGTTACCTTAGTTATAGCGTTTATGCTCATCGCGTCGTCCTCTTTTCTCTTTCTTCAAGCGTACATTGTCGCAATAGCACAGTTTAAGAGCTACATAACAAATGTATATTTGTATTTGTGTGTGCATGTGCACGAGCGCGCGCGAATATTTATACAGATTTATATTTACATATACACTCGATGGTAATAAATCCCTGACTGGTACCAGGCAAATATATTGAAGTATCTTTTTCTTTTTCTTTTTTTTTTTTTTTTTGTGAGGATCAAGAAATCGCGTCGATCGGTAGGCTACACGGTTTTGCCTTCATTTATCAAACGTTCGAGACGATAGTAGGATACGGGCGCGCTTACTATAATAATTCACACGAGGGAATCCAAAAGAATCGGAGGTTCGATGCTCGGTTTTGTCGTGAAAGATCGCTATCGATATCGTGAACAACGACGTGCCGCTTCTTCATCTTCGTTTCGCAACTATCCAGCCATTTGTTTGACCTACGATAACGGCCTAACGATTTCAACACTTGACAAAAGAAAAAAAAACAAAATTTGCTCAATAACTTTAAAAGAAGCAGATGCAATCCTGACGAGTACTACTAACAGAATCCTGTAGGACGTTCTCTTTGATTTATTTAAAAATTTTACCGATAAAATTCTATCTCGTGATGTCTCGAACGACTCGCGGGAATATTCCGAGTACGGATGAAGACACAATGATCACCGGATCGAAATGTACTCGTCGCGCGGTGCATTCGATGAAAAGACAAATCATTTGATCAAATAATATCAAACTGGCAACCTTGTCTCCCAAAAAAACAAACGGGAAAAATGATAAATCTATGAGTTAGCGACGTATAAACATGAGATGCGAAAAAAAAAAAGAAGTTTCTTCGTCCGAAATTGTTTGCCAAAGTGATAAACGGTACAAAAAAACATAAGTAAAATTGTATAACAATGAATCAATAGCGAGTCATTAATAAAAGTGTCAATGACTGAGCCGTTATCACGTTGACAACTAAAGAAAGTCGTTAGAAAAATTGCGAATTGTAAATCAATAGCAAATCAATAAAACTGTACCAATGACGCGATCAATACTTATATCGATATTAATCGGTATATAACACTCAATAGTGACGTTATTGTCAAAATAAATAGTTGTTATTCAATAGCAAACTCAATAAATAGTAAATATATAAAATAATAATAGTTAAACGGTCAACTGTTGAGAATGAATAATCAACTCTTCTCCATGATACTTTGAAACCTTCCAATAGTTTTTCTTACAATTATTTTTAAGTATTCACCAAGTTATAAACCGTGAGAAAGAAATGTCGTTGAAACTACGAATTATTGTAACAGAGCTTGCCAATCGAAAACGAAAGCCTTTTTTCCTCGGGTGCCGCTAGTTTGATTACACAGTGAACGAGGCATGACCGGCGCGTGATGTTGAAGAGAATCCGCGGTCACGAAGGTGAAACTCTTTCTATCAACTGTGCGCTTCGTCCCATTGAGTCCAGCAACAGCAATTGGTACTGAACTGTTGGCTGTATTGACAGCTTGTCAATAAACTGCATCGCGAACGTTAATCACGCATTTGCACAATAGTTGCTCGTCAAGCTTTCAATTTAATCTTGATTGAATGACTCGTGGATATTTGACAAATTGATAAAAAATATTTACCAATGAATTACGGGGCTATCGAAACGAACGTTAAGTTTCGCGGCATCCTCCTGACATTTTCGTTTGGTACCGGAGGCATTGGGATAAAAATTTTAGGGTGAACCGATTGGGCAAAGATAGTTAGGCGTTTCAGTTCGATCGCAACAGTCGAACGTCACTGTTGCGACACGTTGTATCGAGCTCTCGAACGATCAACATCCCAACAACTCTCATTAAGTAGAAAAAACATGCCTCTTCCATTTGCACGTTTTATTACGTAATTACGATTCGAACAGTACGAATTAAATAGCGATACGCGAGAGATGTTTCCTTTCTCCTAAGGAGATAAACAGCCAACAGAGGGGAATTAGTCGCGGGAGTATCGAAGTGCTATAGTGAAAGCATAATGGATCGCTCGTTTTGATAATAATTCTACTCGCCGTTGATGTATACAGTTTTGTAATCGGTTGAGAAATTGAGTGGCGTTTGAAATTCATCTGATATTTCACTGGATTCTCCGTCATTTTAGAGTTTTGACGTCCATTGAACTTTTCTACAAGTTCTTGTATATTAAATAATGAATAAAATCAATAGCAATTCAATGGGTAATAAATCATTTTTAAATCTCAGATGGAAATATTGATGTCGAATCAAATGCAAATCAATAGTATAATTGAAAATTAACGAAAAAATATTTTGAATCAATAGCAAAACTTAATCGAGACGCAGAGTCTATTTAATTTCACTTTTAACATATCTATACACAAAGGTTTCATGCATTTGTAACGAAAAATTCTCAGGTGTAACAGTTGACAGTGATATATAACATAACCAAGAGTGATGATGGTTGTGCAATTGCAACATTGCTCGCGCGTTGCAACAACGAGCAACTCCCACGACCCGTGCATCCCATCTTTAGATTCCTTTCTTTTCTATACAAGCTTGGCAACTCGTGTCGTTAATAAATCGTGTAAAACCGACGATTTTGCAATTTTATTCTATTTATCGCATCGATTGAAATAGAAAGAAAAAAGAAAACAGAGCAATTGACTCGGTTCCGAGTTAACGCAATAATAAATAAAATATAGTGATAAATAAATAAATAAGTCGAAGCAAGAAGAGCGTACAAACGACGAAGATGAAGTCATCTTTTTCTACTCTGTAAAAATGAATTAATGACAGCACGATTCCGTGGACGATCAAGCCTAACCAAAGGTCAAAAGGCTTTTACTTTTATATTATTTTATCTTGTGCCGCGCCCGGGAACGATTGAATAATCATTTTTCATGATGATTCTACGAATCATCTGACGTCTCGACTTGCTACACCAGGAATTTATGAATTCGTATGAGCACGAGTTATTCGGAGAGTGCACACGCCGCGTGAAAGTATCGTCGCGAGGCCGGTTGACACAATATTCGTGCCAAAGATAATTTCGATATAGGCGGGAACCGATTCTTCGTAAAGAAAGTTTCAATCTTGACGATAACATTACTTTCGACTTTGTGATTATTGCTTTTTTAATAAAGAAATACATTAAATTTTGCACTAAAATTTTTTTTTTACGTTTCTTAATAGTCGGAGTTTGGCTATTTAAAAAAAAATGTATTTATTTATTTATTTTTTCTAGTTTGAATAAATAGTTTAGGGCATTTCGGTCATATTTGAAGCGATAGGGTTGAATCACATTGATAAATTCAACAAATCATTCTTTCTTTGCAATATTTTGATAGAAAATATTAATTAAAAAGGCACTCACGGTTCGAACACTTCTGGGGCACAGGCAGTGACAAAAATCGTCCTGGACGATTGCTGTGAGGTCTGGCCTCACTGATAGCGGGGTCGGCGCTCACGACCGCCGCTAAGACGACCACAACGGCCAGCGGCACGAGCATCATCTGAAATTAAGAAAAAAAAAAAAATTGAAATTCCCGCAACAAATTCTTTATAAATAAAAAATGTTTTTTTTTGTATTAAAATGAAAATTGTCTTTCGACAACTTTAATAACTGAGAATAATTGTTTTTAAATATTAACAAACACTTGAAGAATACTAAAAAGAAAAAAAAAATGAGTAACTCTACGTCAAATGTAATTATGAAATAGAATTTTCAGGCCCTTCAACATTGAATAAAATAAAATGTCACTTTAAGGTATCACTAGCACTCGAATAGGGTTTTGGAATTAAGTAAATGATTTTACAAGAAAAAAAAAAGCGACAAACACGAGGATTTATGTGAACTCACCTTGTCGCACGGTTTTTTTTTTTGAAGTAGAGATATGATTATGAGGTGAAACACTGACAGGATATGGAGAGACGGGCAACTTTGTTCCCGGTTATATAGAAAAGGTATCCCCACCTCGAGACCTCTTTGAGGCCCACGGAGGTTCGTTCCCACCCCACGAGCGTATCGGGCATCGAACGAGCACATCTTTCGTTGCTGCTCGATGGTACCTGGTCGACCACGGGGTCCCTCGGTGCGATATAGCACTCGAGTTGGTCATCGTCTCGCTAAGTTCGAGATTCCCGCGACCTTAAGCGGAACGAATCGCGCGGTAGCGTGTAGCTAATTAGGGGTTAGCGATCGGTCTTGAGATCTCGGAGACGATGCTCTCATCCGATCTGAGAATCGATCGTAACCCTTCCCCGGTTCCACGTGACGATTTAATCCGTATACGTGATCCACCGATGAACAAAGGATTCGACGAACCTTAAACCTTAAGTTTAAAAAATGTATAAATTGTTTGTTAAATTGATAAATTGTCGGAAAATATTCTCAACAATTTCTTCGTTTATTTCATTTTATCGGTCGAACTGTTTATCACATAATTGACTTTTGACTTGTGAATATTTAGGGAAACAAAATCCATATAATTTAGTCGAAGAAGCATGTTTTTGGAATTAGTCGAAGAGTGAAAAACCTAATTTCACGTGTCGATTTAGAGGACAAAGTTAATATTTTTTATTGAAATTTGTAGGTGTTTCGATAATTTTTACTGAGCAAGAAGTTTTTTAAATTCATTTATGCTGCCAATTTAACGCAATAACTTTTGAACTTGTCGGCAAATCGAAGCTACAATCGCATCACAATTTTCTACATGCGAAACTTAATCCATGTACAAAGTTTCAACGCATTTGGTGAATATTAAGACATTTTAAACTACAAAATGTGTAGTTTAAATGTCAGTCCGTCTGTCTGTATCGTCAAAAAGCTAGATAACTCTTGAATAGCTTCATTAATAAAAACAAAATTGAGTGTTCGATGTTGAGGTGCAATATGCAACTCAAGTATTAAATTTCAAACAGAGTATATGCAACTTCCGAGTATCTTAGGGGCGTAAAAACGATAATTTGTAAATAATTGTAAAAATTTACAAGAAAAACATTTGTATCGCTCTTATTTTACGAATCTCGATGGTTTCGAAGCTCCGTTTAATTTTCTTTATAGTATCCAAGATGTCACATTGATTTTTAAACCGTCTATTTTCAATCGTACCTTCGAGTAACATATACCCACACTGGTTCATCGACTTCCCGACAGTTTGAGCACGAACGACCGATCACGAACGTATACGAGACGTGGACGAAAGATAGTCACGAGAAGAATAAAAATCCCTACGTTTTTTTCAATTGAATATTATGTAAGCAGTCGAGGATGAAGAGGATCGTCAAGAGTCGACGCTAACGCGCGCTAACGAGCGGCCCTGGTTGCTCAGGGAACTCGGCTCTCTCGACCTCGATCATTTCGTTTTTTTTTTTTTTTCTCTTTAACGAGCATAATACTCAAATTTCATCTTGTGAAGAAAAGTGTTTTCTGTCTTACTATCGGATAAATCTTCAATATTTTAAACTCGATTTATAACAACCAGTATGACAAAGCTACAGAATATGTCATCGAGGAATTTAACTTTTCAAACTCGAGACCGTGACCATCTTACCTCCCGCTTATATGTATACAGTAATACTAGAACGTGTGTCAGTGTATGGTCAGCGTGCCAACCGGACTCTAACGTCAATAATCTTCAGGTGTTTTAGTCCCACGCTTGGCAGGTGAACCTTCACCATCCTCGATTCTTAAACTCAACAGGTGCCTTCCATTTGTTCTCCTGACAGGGGTTTTCAAGTTCAATGCTTAAACTTCACTGGATGATGAGCCAAGCCAATGCCGTACAATAATATTATTATAACAAATTTTTTCGATTCATTGCTAAACAAAGTATCTTCTATTTTTAAATTATATTTAATTATTTAAAAGAATAATATTAATTTTAATAATAATGTTGAAAAAAAATAAATCTTATCAGTCAAGTTTTATTGTGAAATATTTAATTATTATTTATGTTGTTTATTTAAACGTACTCGAAGCGCCATTAATCGCAGAGTCCTGTTGACTTTGAAAATTTGTGATGATAAAAAACGATAAGATTAACGAAAAAACGAAAGTCAGAGCAAAGATTGTGGAACAGAAAATGGTAATTAAGCGAGGTCCTGGTTGCGCGCTATTACAAACCTCTTTGATTTAATCGACGATTAATCAAATTTCATTGGTGTTTCACGGGACCGCGTGCGCTCGTCTGTAATACATCTATCGCTATCTTTCGAACGGTTGGTTCATTGCACAACCGTGGCACTTTCACGAATATTGCGGGGACTACGAGCCCCTTAACATGGTAATTTAATATAATGTCTCCGCTTTGGCTGTTGCATCCGTAACGACATCGATTATTCGGCATTGGCTCGTCAATGTATAATAGAACATTTCGTTGGGTTTTAAAGAATTTTTTTTCGAACCTCTGGCTGATAATAATCTCTATTGGTAAAAGATATTGATTACAAGCGAAATTTTATTGTGTAACAATTTTGTATAAATATAATCCAAATGATGATTAATTATTGTTGAATGAAGTTTGAAATTAAATTTTTTATCAAATTCTCAATTAGATTTAAAATGAAGCTACGAATGAAATAAAAATAAATGAAGTAAAGAATAAAGTTTCAACGATATCGGGACATCTCAAAAAACGTAGAATTCTACCAACGCTTTTTTCCATAAAAAGACATTTTCAATCTTCATAGCTGTTGTGCGCAGACGAGAAAGTGACGAAAAATGTCACGCAGCTGTAATAAATCCGGCAAAAAATGTCGTCGAATTCTATTCGAAGAGACGAGAAGACGAACCAAGATGAAAGCGGATCTTATACGTGATTTCTCGACGTGCAGTTTCATACGAAGCTCGGTACACCGGGCGTGCTATATTATTCTCACTATTCTCTCATTGTATTCCCGTGTAAGACAATGCTCTCTGTCAATTGTAATATTCCAACAGTGAGCTGCATTCTTCGGCTTTATCCCCGCAACGAGTCAAGTCACACGTCGAGATTTCTCGAGATCTCGTTCCGCCGGATGCTCACCGCTCGACACTCCTGTATCTTCTTTTAAATTGAAAAATTCATCTGACGTCGGACAATTGAATGTTCGACTCGAATTATTCTGTAACGTCTCATTTTATCCCTGTCCTCATTTTTCATATTATTATTGTCAAGTCGGATGCGATTCCTTCTGCTTATAACTCGCTATGGTCTTTCTTCGCTTAAGGCTAAAGGCCCTTCGGACTTGAACATTTGCGAATCGCATCAGGCCGCGTTGTAATGAACTTTGGGTGATGCACCGTGATGCCTCACGATCTTTGTCACGAGCGAAATACACCATCGCACTTATACAGCACCGCAAACGTAATATTCCAGTCATTATAGCTCAGCTACCTACTCCTCCTTCTATCCTCGTCAGCATCTCGAGGCTGATTTAAATTCTTTTGGGATGAGAGTACTTCGAGATGGAATCTCCATAGAAATTTACATTTTGTGCCTTCGGTGCTTCATCTACGATGAAATAATTAATTCCCATATTTACTTACAGGTTAATTGCTTTTATTTCTTGTGCGAATAAGATATTTTTGGCAGCTTTCGTTGTACCAATGTGAATTTTAAAAAATTTTAGTAATAATAAATGTAAACTTTGGTTTTTCTTTAAAATATTTTATTTCTCGTCAATAGCTTATTTTATAGAAAATATTTCTTTGGTATTATGGATAGCTACAAAAATTATTAATATAATACAACGTTGCGCAATTATATTGATAATATGTGATGACATCGATTATAGCAGCGCTTGTGTCGATTATAGACGAGATTTAGCAATTCAATGAGATTTCTTTATTGAGCTCCTCCATTGTTATCCGGAATTAGTATTCAACGATAAATAAGACAGAGGGCTAACGTTACAGACACACGATATACGTTAACGGTAACGTACACTCGATGAATAAAATAACAAACTAGAAATTTTAAAAGAAACAAAAAAATTCCAATAAAATGTAAAATAGCATAAAAGTGAAAAAAAAAAAACAAATTTCAATCAATATCTTTTGATTATTTAACAGGAAAATTAGTTGACTTTTTAAATATCTATGTTCATCGGTAGTTTTGCCATTGATCGTCGTTTCACTTGACTTTGCGCGAACTTGAATTGCCGACTGTATTCCATCGAACGTGACATTGAATTTCGATATCACGATACGAATTCTGTAGTCCTCGAGATATTTCTTCCTTGCTCGCCGTTCGATGCCGCGTTTATCCCTTTCTCAGCATTAATACGCGCGAAGCGACCTTCAAAAATTACGATTATAAGGCTCATGAGATCACACGTCCATGAAGAAATAAAATTAAAACAATGAGTAGGCAATAAGTGAAAAGGATGAACGAAAATTATCGACGATGTCTCATTGCTCAAGGGAAACATCATTGCTAGGGTAAAATCATTTAGCTCATCAAGTGGGAAACAAAGAACATAATTCCTTTCACTAAATGTAAGTTGCTATAATTCTGAGATTAGTAAATAATTGTTAGCTCGCACGCTCGTTTTAGCTTTAAAATCCGAGCTAGAAATTCAAGGATTTCCTTTCTCATAACGTCGTTGGTTTTTATCTAAATCGTTTTAAAAGAAATTATTACACATCAACTTCTTGTTCGATCTAAAAGAAATTGTGTACGTGTCATTTTTTTTTTTCATTTACTCTCACAATTAATCGACGACATTAAACGAGTTGAAAGAATTAGAATCAAAGATGACGTTATCGTCGTATTGCATAAACTTCATGCAACAAAGGCTGTAAAGTCATTTGAATCTGTTAATTTTAATACTGTAAGTAATATCGAAAAGGCACGATAAATAAGTTAACAACAGCATTGTTTTTATCATCTTAAACATAGAACTTTCCACGCAGTTGAAAAATATCGTGAAATAACTCGAAGATAAGACTTTACTGTAATTGTAACTCTAAGAACGAATTGACACCAAAATTGTTTTTGTTTCTATTCATCTAACTGAAAATATATATAAGGCTTGAATTCTTAGAAACCTTAAGGGTTCTGTAAGCTTTCACTAAGATATTTCAAGAAACATTTATACATATTTAGCTGAAATATGTAGACACGAAGAAAAATTTGAAAATTCTCTGAGGCACGTTGCCACTTGGTTGACGAAGATGGAACTGTTGAATTGGGGCTAAGATCCTTGTGTACAAAATTTATTACCAATTTTGTATTATAACATCGAGCAATGGATTTTTTTTCATATTCATTAGTCGCATAAAAAATATCGTCGTTCATCAAATATCTTTGGGTCCGGAATTTTTTACGAAAAATCTTTAGGTTTATTGGGTTACTTTTAGGCTCTTGAGGTTCTTTAGAATTGTCGTAAGGCCGGATCTTCAAGATTTGTGACAAACAAACAACTTTCTAAAGCGTATCGATGGCCCAATGCTAGAAAGGCGTATAATCATAGCTTATATACACACGAAACGGTCTTTTAACTTTACACCATCGATATATAAATAGATTTAGAAGTATTATCAATTGAATCTTCGAATTAAAAATTTCTTAAAGTGTTGTTAGATTGAAAAAAAAAAAAAAAAAAAAAACAAACAATTATATTATTTAATTTAACGAAAAATGTAACGTGCAATTTTACGTATAATATTTGTACGCTCCTATATTCGTGTTGTTTAAAATATAAAAAAATATAATTAAGTCGAGGGATGAAAAGTGTGACAGGCGACAGTGAAAACCCATTGAATTGCTAAATAATGTCAATCGAAAGAAGCGATTGCATTAAATCTTGGCGAGAGCACGATACACAGTTATGAAACATTCATAAATATTCTCATTTGATCGAGTGGATGTTTTTAATATTGCGGCGCGAGGTGTCTAACAGAGGAATAGGTCCGAGTATACTATTCTATAGTGTTTTAAATGCTCGATTGCTCAATATCTAATACATCTCACTAGTGAAGAATAATAGGCAAAGGCTTGAGAAGCGCGTAAGAGTTCGATTACCCATCCTCTTAGTTTGTTGCTTGCCTTGACGTCTCCCCCAAGCGGAATATATCATCGACGCAGGCACCGCTAAGATCGTCCTCACGGCACACGATATTCGCGGATATAATAACTTTGTGAATACTTAACATTCCTTTTTTCATTTTATTTCGTCGGTCGAAAAGCGTGCGAGAATGTAGAAAAAGAGAATATGTTACGGCGGTTTATTCACCGTCGAAAGGCGAGAAATCCTCCTTGGAATTGACAGTTTATGGGCGAGATGTGAACGAGGTACCCTTGAGCCAGATTGCACAGAACCGCGATCCTCCGCCACATCATTCGAGTCTCATCTTCCTTGCTCGCGTTCGCTTCGAAGATTCCATTTTTTTCGTTCCATTTACCTTTACACGTGGTCACGACCGGTATATACAACGTTGATAGTAAAGTAATAACTTGAAATAAGGATGAAATGATGAGCGAGCTGCTGCGAAATATACGTTTGCTCAATTCTGCTGAAAAGTTGATGGTACAGGTGTCCTGCTATATGAAATTGGGTTCGTGAATCTTTATTTAGATACAAAAGTACTATAGTCGACAATATTATTGAGTTGAAAATACTAACGAGTTAATAGTAATAATCAGTCAGAAATATTGGCAAGTCAAATGTACTATATTGAGTCTCAATAGCGCGATTGAGTCAACTGTACCGCATACTCAATAGTACTTGATCGCTATTGAATCAGACTCTTGATTCGTGTACATTTGACTCAGCAGTGATATACAGTCGAGGGACGGCCAATTTACGGATTCAACTGCATTAATAATTTAACGGTACTACGAAGAGTATTATCGAAAATCTATAGCTGTGTTTCAAGCCATTCATAATAATTCCCCACTCCCTGCACATAATGTCACGTCTCCGACAGTATTTACCAGCAGCGCGAAGCCTGTCGAGTGCTTCGAGTGCCAAGGTTACCAAAGTCCGCATAACCATCCTAGAAACAGTCTACAACTGTTACAACGCGGGTAATTCCCTCATTGTTGAGGAGCAACCGTGCTTATCAGAATTAATCAATCGATCGCTATCGATTCAACAGTTATGAGGAAGACATCAGGCGCATCAGCTTGAATACGCCTCCACCCTGACAAATACATCCGTTACTTTAATTATTCCGATAATTACCGAGAATACGAGGCTTATTTCATTACTCGGTAATCGCAAATAAATATCAATGCAACAAGGATCAGTATGAGGTGAAGAAAAAAAATTGATTTACGTCGGATCCGTCGCTCTCTCGCTTATCGTCGCGGTTACAACTTGCCTAGAACGTCATTCGGTATAATCAATAGACTTTATACATTTTTCATCCCCTCATTTACCGCAAGAAGCTATTATAAGAAAGATGCGCTCACTGCTTTTCATGATTCTTCTTTTGTTTTTTTACATTTATCTTATTATCAACGAGCCTCGAGACTCGCGTGTATCGCTTTCTGAAATCCTATTGACAATTATTACGTCTAGCGACATATAACAATGTCAATAATTTTTTGTTTATCATCAACGAGAAACGCGATTTTCTATCCAGATTTGTATTATTGTTATCGATATTATTTGTCGTATTGTTATTCTTATTATTCAGGAGTGAGGTGGAGAAATAAATGTTCTTTTTTATTTTTAAAGTAAATAATGACAGTTTAATGGCAACACAACGTCTACAATATCAATTACGTACGCTCACTCTCCAGTCGGATTCTGCGTTTAACGTTTTACAAAGAGGAAACGCTTGTTCCGTCTGACAAACTGGAACAACGTGATTATTTACAATGGACAGACTAGACTCCGTCGAGACGCGCGCGTAAAGATCTAGAATAGAGAGACGAAGCACAAAAAAAAAAAAGGAGAAAACAAAAGATTTTCGTCGTTACCTTGATATCACCTTCCCTCTCTACAACTTTTTTTTGTTCGTTTAAAAAATAGAGAAAGAAATAATTAATGCTACTATATTATAACTATTATGCGACAGAGTCGTATCCGGCCTATTAAAATTTTAATATAAATAAAAACAAAAAAAGAGAAAAAAATAACAAAGATATACAAAGAATTGAGCATTTGTTGTTGTTGTTTTGTATTTACCGACGACATTAAAATATGGGAATGGAATGGTCGCGAGGTAGCAAAAAGGATAAAACGAATTTAATCTACGAGCAACGCGACTCGACCGTGTTTTAATCATTTTTCAGTTTTTTTTTCTTTCTTTTTTAAGTTTTATTAAATTCGAGTTCGATTCACTGACTCGAATCTTTGGCTACTCTGAGCGTTGCGCTCTCTCTCTCTCTCTCTCTCTGTGTGTGTGTGTGTGTTAGAGTTCTTTTTGTGATGGTATTCTTGAATTTTTTTTCAATTATTTAAATAATTATGATATAGTTGTTACGCCGTTTTTTCTCCTAGTTTGTATATATATATATTTATATAATAATAATAATAATAATAATAATATTGTACAGCTTGAGATGTAGGACAGAGTCGCGAATCCATCGATGACTCTCTCTGTCTCTCTCATTTATCATGTTTTTCTCATTTTTCTCGGTACGCTTTTTAAATGTTCACATCATATGCTGACCGTTTGCCGGGGCGTACTGTTGCTGTTGATTTATTGGAACAACCCCAGTCATAGGCCCCGGGTGAGCGTACTGACCCGGAGCTGGTCCTCCTTGAGATGAAAATGTGCTGCGTAACATCACCAACCCTTCAGTTAATGCGTCACACGAATGTAATTTTTTTTTGTACCGAAAGAAAAATAGTAATTTAGCACAAATCAATATTCGGCAAATGAATTGTAATAAAAATTGCTCAAAATTAATATAAGGCCACGTCTATCTTGTCCGTTTTCTGGTAGAATGAAATTTGGAAGAATATTTAATTTTCAAACAAAAAGCCCACAAGAAAGAAAGAAAAAAAAAAAGATTTTCTAAAATAACTTATTACAAAAAATTATTTATTCCTTGCTCTGTTTAGATGGAATCACAATATTTTCTTCACCAAAAAGCGACCTAGATCAAGTGGAATATCTCGTAAATTATTATTTATAATAATAACTTATCGAAATAGTCTCAAAAGTGTCAAATGTAGGTCCCACTCTCGAAAGTTTTCTAAAATTTCTACAAATTGTAGTAAATTAACGAGATATGCGCCCCCACCACCCACACAAAAACCTTCAACTAGTAAACAAAGCATGAAATAGTACCAAATATTTATTTATTTATTTCCGTATTAGTACAGCAACCATGCGCAGCTAAAATTTCTATACTTTTGAAATTTAAATGAAAATTTCTTTAAAAAGAAGGTAATGTAATGAAAACTGTTTTTCTTTCATTCTTGGCAGAACTTACGGTTGCGGCTGTTGGTAGGCCATGCCACCTTGGTCTTGGACCTGTTGCGGGCCCTGTGGGTGACCGTGAGAATGATGACCAGGCGGTAATCCAGCCTGGGGATGCTGATGAGGACCAGTTTGCATGTGATAATGTTGGGGCATCGACGGCATGTTTGGCATGCCTGCCGGTCCTCCTGGCATGTATTCATTTGGTGGAGGCATCCCCGGCATAGGATTATAATGACCCGGAGCTCCTGGAGCGGCTCCATAATTCGGCTGAGGGTGAACTGGCATTCCGTTGTACATCTTTAAAATGTGGTAAGCGATATTTAGATTTTTTAAATGAATATTTACGATATTTAAGTTAAATTATAATTTTTATTCAATCTATCTCATTATGCGTCAAATGGAGCGATTTTAGATAAATTTTTACACTTTTTTCTTTCGTACTAAAATCATTTTGTTTTTAATCATATGATTTCAATATGACGGTTTACGTTTTACTACACGATCTTAAAATAAGAAAACTCTTCCGACACCGATTATTTTTATAGAAATAGTTGTTGCAAAGTTTGTAAATACTTAAGGTGACTTTATCGGGTGAGCTTTCATAATTCACATCGTGTAATGTTGACATGTTATAACAAAATATAAAGACGCGTACGTCCAGAATTTCAAAATTATTCGATTAAGACGTGTCCACATTTGTCGACAAATTTTCTCAAACAGAGCACCATTTTCTAAATCTTGTTGATATATGTGAAGCAACTGTTGGCTGTAAAGATTTATTTTAAATAATTGTTGTACGATGTAAATTTTTTTGACATTTTGTCGACAAATTAAACATGTTAATACAATCATTTCAAAATTGATTGCTGCGGTACTACTTGTAACTACTCAAATTGTTTCACCATAGACGAAAGCTTCGCTTTCATGCAACGTTCAATGATTCCGTGAAACGTGTTCAAATGATTCCAGAACAACCAAAAAGCATATTTATAAAAAAATGTCTGAATGGTTGCGCCGGAAAACTTGAATATCATCATCTTACGCACCACGTCCATATAAATGCGGAAATGAATATATTCCTTGGTATTTGTCGAGTACTAAAATACAATGACCATTTTACGCGATAAAAGTATAAGATGCAAAATGTCCATCAACATTAAGCATAGACTTGGAAGATATTTTCCCGGTTTGAGATATTCGTACGGACTCGAAAACGAATTAATTACTTTGTCGCGATGTAGCTTCACGATAACGTGACCATTCTGCGCAATCAGGCAATTGCAATTGTTATATTTGTTCATTTCCGACTACGGGGCTTACTCAAAAACGCAGACAAAATGGTAGCAGAATCAGAAAATCGATCAACTTTACTATATATAATAATAAAAAAATAATTATCAATTACTAGTAATTCCAAGTAAAATGTAATTATTTGATTATTGATGGAAATTTCTTAAGAATTCGCGTATATTTGGTTGACTTACGGGCGTCGGTTGTCCCTGATTGGGATAGGGATATACGTGAGCAGGTGGCATCTTTGGTAGCGTGTAACTCGCCGGCGACGGGTGCGGAGGATCGCGCATCAGTGTGTGATAAAGATTAAGAGCGTCCACGAGGTCGGAACTCAATTGGGTTAGCTGCGCGTGCCGCCTGTCGACTTTCTCAAGAGCTGCGTCAATTAGGGGTCCCATAGCCGTTACGTGATCTACAAAAAAAAAAACAACGTAAATTACAATAAATGTACGTTCAACTGAATAAAAAACACAAATTTGTTAATTAACTAAATTAATCGTTTCAATGAATGTATTTCTAAATAATTTATATCATTTTACTCAGCAGCATTGAGAAATTTGATTTCTATTAAATTGAATTATCGAAATGAAATGTTACCTTCCAGTTCCAACATTTCCGGGGGATCATTCGCATCCGATTGAGGATCCGCTTCGTGGAGCAGATGCAAGAGTCTGTCGATCTTTGTTTCATCAATTTCCACCTCTATTATCTCGGGTTCTCTCTTCAAGGTCTTGACCTCGACCTCTTCCGAAAATTGCACAGATTTTTTGTTGCCATTATCCAATTCTACGCAAATTCAGCATAATTTCATTTAAAAATAATATTTTTACAGAAAATTTGGCAATGGCTTCCTCATGGGTAAAACATTGATTTTATTTCATTGTTAAAAACTATTTCTTTCGAGTGTTTCATGTCAGTATACCCAGAATAACCAAAAACGCAGAGATAAGTGGTTTAGAAGAAAAATATCCGGACGTACGTGTAGTGTTAGCTCAAGTAGGTCATCGCATCTTCTTTCTTTTCCGCAAGAATTCCTCAAAAATGTTTGATTTTATAGAATGAAAAATTTTTTTCTTTTACAAAAGTCGTGTAAATTCTAACCTTTGTAAATTGTCGGCTATCGAATGGAATAGTCTTTTTACAATTGCTAATACATCTTAGGTGGTTTGGTATTAAATTTTGCCAAAATCGTGAAAGTAATAAGGATTTGACGGAATAAAAATTTTTTCAAAAGCTTATCGTTATCGCGCTCAATTTCGTAAAACTTGAGTTAGCGAGCCAAAAGTTTATACACAAACGAAATAACATTCAGTGAAGTTTCGCACAACGTTTTGTAAAAATCTGTAAAGTTGTTAAGACGCTAGATTTTTAATTTATCAATTTGTCACTGCTCGAATTTTCAAAAATAATGAGAACAATTGAGTTCTTCTATGAGGAAATTCAAAATCGATCAAGATATTGCCTCATAGAGATGACTTTGTCAAAGGTGGAAAGTAATAAAGAAGCAACGTGCAAGGTTCCACTTTGCATCCTTTGATTAAAGATTGAAAACGTCTTGTTCTGCTTGTATAACATTTAAAAAAAAAACAAGGCTTCTCACGTATCGAGCAAGCAATATATTCTCGATTAAAGCGAAATTTCTTACTTGTAAACTGGTCGGGCTCGACGGATAGATCCGCGGTAACGAAATTCGATGGAAAAAGACCCTCGGCCTTATTTTTCGTACCTTTCCACCAGTTTGGATCGGAATCATCCAATATGTGTACTGAAGTAAATTTTAAAAGTTTATTTATTAAATTTTATTTTCATAATAAATTTTGTAAAACTTCTTACTTATATCTCCCGCGAGGAAACTAAGCTCGTTATCCTCGGCTGCCTCGAAATCATAAAGGGCTCGCACTATTCTTCCCTCTGTATTGCTGCTACTGGCCAGTGACGAATTAACGCTGGGATAGAGATTCGTACTCTTCTTCGAGGACGGCGAATTGTGGGACGAGCCAGAGTGATGCTGCTGTTTGTTTTCCTTCAACGACAATTCAATCGCTGCAAAACATGATTTTATATTTATCATTTCCTTTCCATACTTAGAAAGTTTTCGGTAAAACACTCGAAAATAAATTGAAACTGAATTTTTGAGACAAAAGTTTTATCGAGAAAAAGGTTTTCGTTCTCGCACTTTGTATTGAAACGTTGTGATATTTTAATCCTATTCTTTATTGAATTACCGAAATTATTTGCTTTACTTAATTAATCCTTCAAGTTAATTGTTTCCTCAATTTAGAGACATCGTGAAGCGACGTGTACATTTTTTTAAATATTTGTGTATTAAAACGTATCCGGAAATGCACGTCCGTCTGCCCGACTTTGGGACATGCGTGTGCGTGTTCGACGTTTAGATGGCTTCACGGAACGCTGCTGTTCGCGTTTGCTCACCCGAGCGACTATTATTCGAATTCTCGGCACATATCACTAATGACCATTAACGATTTTACCGCTACACAACGCTTGAATAAATAACAGCATACCGCTTTATCTTCTGCTTTTTCTCAGTTATTTTAACTCGCAACAATCTCAAATAACGACTTTGAGCGAATATCCTTGAAGATCCGCTGATTTTACGACTGTTTCGTTAGAATGTATTTGTTTATTTGTTTTTTTTTTAATTACCTTTTGCGATATCCTCGTCCTCCTGAGACGGCGCAACCGCGCCTGTGTCTCTGCCATGGGAAACCATGTGCTTCGGCTGCAAATAATCAGCGATTGAATCAGAGGTTGAAATAAACCATTTAAATATTTATTTATTTATTAATGGTCTTTTTTTTTATTAATTC
The DNA here is from genome assembly GCA_963942595.1 of Cylloceria caligata. Lineage (NCBI taxonomy): Eukaryota > Metazoa > Arthropoda > Insecta > Hymenoptera > Ichneumonidae > Cylloceria > Cylloceria caligata. Next base: position 17,833,717 of record OZ012705.1, read on the forward strand.
GAAAAGCCCCCACAGCACAATCTTGCACAGTGCACATGTACGAGATTCGACTTTGCTTTACTTGTTTAAATATTGCAAACACTAAATTATTTGCTCGATATTTGTAAAACGAGACGAGCATTTAAAAAAACAAAAATGGTAAATTTTATAATTTTTCATACTCATTGTCATCCCAAACCAAAGGCCATACCAAGTCACACTAAACTTGGACGTAACTACATTTGTATTAAAACTTTTAGTTCGATAGCTTGAGATTCACATGAGTTGGCGTGTTCAAGTCAATTAATATTTTTGAGAATAAATGTTTGATATTAAAATCTCTATCATTTGCTCGATTTTTATTAATTTCATCACAATGAAGAGGTAATATATGATTCACCAGAGTTTCAAATATCAGTCCGATGATTAAACTGTTCTCGTTATAAAATAATTAAATCGACTGTAAATATTTTTGAAAAAAAAAACAAAAACGTCATAACTTTTGAATCTCCTTGCTGATTCTTTCCAAATGCAATAGCAACCACCGGTGATCGTTACTTCCCTTTTTTATTAGAAAACTACAGGCCGACAGTTTGGATTTCTTCGAATTAACGCGGTTACGTCGTTTTGCATTTTAAATAATTGAATGTATCAACCAAATTTGCCACAATGAAATAGTACTGACTGATGACCCTGCGTGCCAAAATTTCAGGTTGATAGATCAAGCCATTTTCAAGTTATATTATTTATTATTAAATAATGTTTAGAAAATCTGTAATTTACCTGTCGACTGACAGTCTCCGTGACGGATGAAAAGTCCAGTCCCTCACTCTTCAATTTGTTGTAAAAACTCGGTATAAGATTGAGCTGCGGATCTGTCTTAAAATCCCCTTCGGCCCACTTTTTCAATAGACCCTTCAGCATCTCAACTATCCTCGGCTGCGAACGTTGTATCAATTTTCTCAGCTCGCCTTCAAAATCTCTGGATGCGATTTCCAAGTGAAATGTCTTGCCGCAATTATTCGAACATGCGTCCAAAAGCTGTTGATATATATATATATATATTAATTTTTTTCATTAAAACTTTAATACTTAATGAAATTTCTATTTTTTTTGCTAATTTTTCATCAAATTTATAATTGTAACATTCAAAACTATTGTTGTACTTTCTTAATTATATAAAAGAAATGATAATAGTGATAAGTAAAATAGGAAAGTAATTCGAAACAATGACTTTGGCAATGGATTGTAACGACCATGAACCGCTATCAGTGCCGAGAGTCCACTCGACAATTATTATTGTTATTTGCACTAACGGTTATCGCTTGGATCACGATGTGAGGGTCGGCGTCGTTCAACCGTTTGACTATGGATCGGAGACAGTCCTTGGCGTTTTGACTGGAAGTGCCAACGCTGTCGCATATATCCATTATCAAAGCCCAGTCCTCGATCGTGTTGTGCTCGTTCGTTGCCTTTTCTGATTCATTCAAATAGTTAATATTAATTTGTATCATAGTCAAGCGTTTCCTTAATTATCACAACGTATATACGTAATTGGTAGGGTCGGAGGTCAAACGATACTCGTTAAAAGTTAGCTGCTCTCGTGTATCATTGTTGCTGTATTTAATTATCAGTCAAACTTGAGATAACGAGTCAATTTTTCCACTTTCATTAAGTACCATTTCGTACTAATCCGCTGTGCGCATTACGCATGCGTTTAATTTTATCAATGTAAATAATTTACAATCTTATTTACATTCAGAAAACATCATTGTAGTTATCAAGAGTTTAGGAAGTAAATCAAATATTTTTAGAGACAAATTATTAATCCCTATTCTTACTTTGGTACTTTAAAATGAATCGTTGTCTGTTTCTTGCTCAATCACATTTTTTTAATTCAACCAATTGACTCGAACATTGATGTGGTAATAGCTAACCAGATTAGAATATAGGCTACGATGAAAGAAGCTTTGACAATGCTTGGTAGCTTAAGCTAGTAAATATAATAAAAATCATGAATTTCCTCCGGAGAACAGGATGGATCGGTTTGCTACTATTTTTGTGTTGTATATGCCATCTTGGAATTTTATTGCTCATCAAAGTTAACAAATCACTGGATTTGCGTATCGTATGAACAATTATGTTTCTTAATTTCAAAGAATCATTAAACCCTGATAATTATCAAAGACGAAATGTTGCATCGATCTTCGTTACATGAAATATAAAAGAATGATGCTAAGTACAACTTTTGATGTTGCTTCTTAGTTATAACTTTGACAAAGTCACGTCCGTGAGAAAGTATGTTGATCCATTTTGACTTTATCATTGATTCGTCAGATATTTAGAAAGTTGAAGCAGTCGTAGATTGAAAAACTTTAATTGCTGTTAAATATAAAACATTTTACCAATCTTCACTAAATTGAATATATAACATCACCGAAGGTTAATTCGTTTCTGTACAAAATTTGTGTCAAACTGATTCAAATTCACGCAAGTTAGAGAGACAATGTCAATTTATCAAAAAAATGTTTAAATCTCACAAAATCTTAATTTCTCGATAGATTTGTCCCAGATTTAATTCCAAACATCATAAAATATAAACACGCAAATCAATTTTGACGATAACTATTCCAAATAAAGAGTAAATTATACAGAGAATATTTTACCAAAGAAAATTTGAGTTCGATCGGTCAAACAAATATGAATATGACTTGAGTTTTTCAAGCTCTTAACGCACACACGTACTGACACATGCATTGAGGCAAAATAAAAGTACAATAAACTGTTAAAACGCTCGTGGGACTCGATTCAGTAATTTATGTTAGAATGTTATTTATCAATTTATCAAAAAAAAAACAAAAAAATTGTATAAAAATTGTCCAATAATTTGAATGACTTGTACAATAAAAAAAAAACTTTTTTCCAAATATTAACAACAATACATTACCTTCATCAGAGTATTTGAGTATTTTTAGAATAAATATTTGTAGAAGAATAATGAAATTTATAAAATTGTATTTAAAATTTCTCACGACTTATCATTTGATACGACCCAAAACGTTCTATCGCTAAATTTGAAAAATTACATTAACTACATTATTGAATCACTGTCCAAAAAAATATCAAAATAAAAAAATCCTAGAACAAAAAATAACAAGAATAACATAATAAATGTAATCGAAAATAATTTCTCTGCTTGAATTGTCGAGAAAGTGGAGCACCTTAATCCACTTAGTAAAGTAATAATTAAGGAGGTTTTAGAGTACGATTCGCGCAGCAACTTTGCATTTTGTCGAAGAGTCGTGAAAATTATCGAGAAAAATCTAGCATTGAAAGTACGAGAAGCTTAAATCGCAAACGGTTAAGGATACGTAGTGTCTAAAGAGAGTTAGAAGAATGTAACTCACCGACATCAGCGTCGAAAGGCGACGAATTTGAGAAAAGGCCCATCATTTATTTTTGCTCGACAGAGTCTATAGTCACTTCGAAGTAGTCGTAGTGTTTTAAAAAATTCGGAGGAAAACCTTAAGCGCCTTAACGGGCTCTTTTTATTTTCTCATCCAGCTGACATTCGCTCATAAACACCAACCGATGACTAATAACATTCTGATCTAGACACTAGCCGCCATATTGAATTGGTGCGACATCCTTTAGCTGCCAAAAGCTTCCCCTCCTGCCTCGTCCAGATAGTCCCTTCGACTATCGATTATTTCCCTGGAAGCGCGCCTATTTCAAACGAACTTTACTCCTTTCATCGCTATTCATATTTTTCCGATCATATTCACGAGAAATTAATATAAATTCAATATTCGGTCGATACTCCGTGATTTTAGCCGTTTTTATTTCACTGGAACGTCAATATTTTTGACTGATAAACAAAAGATAATGAAAAGACATTAGATGCGAATTTTATCTCGATGGTCGAGCAAGAAATCGCTTATCGATTACTCGGCGTTGCGAGTGGAAACACCGGGCGCCATCTGTCTGCGAGAATTCAAACTAAATGTGTTTAAACGCTAAATTATTCAAGAAATGTTCCTGAGATAAAAATTAATATTGCTGTTTGCAAACGTGTATGGATACGAAGATAAATAAACTAATGACGCTCACGGGTAAGTAAGAGACAAACACTGATAAGATGTTTCACTTTTTCTTGTCGCGAGGCTCAATATCCTTTCTCAGAACATGGAGCTCATAGTCCGAAGTTTCCAATATTCAAGAGGGCAATCGAGTAGGAGAACGATTTGTTCACTCCAACATAATATTTATTTCGCCATATTCAACTTTACCATTTGTTAACAGATAACAAATCCTGGTGCCTACAAATTAACTCTTCTCTCAGTGCACATATTGTACTTTTCAATCTCCGGCTTTGTTAATTTTACATATCAATATTAAATTTACAAAAAAAATATATTAATATGCATTTCATATACTTATTTTGTCCATTTTGTACAGTTTTGTATAATACATTTATTGAAAATTTTTCATAATGCAGTCGTTCTCTCTACGTACGACACAGCGAAAATTTTTCGTTTACAAACGTGCAAATGGCTATAGACACCTGAAAAAATTTAACGCGTATTATTTTTCGTCAAGTTTCCTTTACGAAAAAACAAACTGGGAGAAACTGAATTTTAACGAATTTTGAGTGATAAAGAAATAGAAAAATCAAAGTACTCTAAAATGTTATTGCATCAATATATTTTAACGAACATTTATAGCATGTAACGAGATCTTACTGCGTATTGAATCACATTAGCACGTGTGCGTTTGATTGGACATTTCGAAATAAGATCGACAGTGAAAAGTAGATGGTTTCATGACGACAATCATCCGTTTATTCAGAGAAAATGAAATGCCAATTACGCCGACAGCGAGTACAATTGTAAACCTCAATAATACCAAATTTACTTAACCAATATATAAAATTCCAATAAAATCCTTTTATGCTTTATAATCGCTGTTGTTAGCGACAGTCAGTTACGCAATCGTCCCAAGTAAATATGTGAGGATACCGTAAAATATATAGAAACATTTATTTACCAATATTCTACGTAATTGATTTTTCAAAATTCAGCCTTGTGGAATTGGAGTCACAATATTTTTCATCGATTTACCGTTAAAAAAACCATAAACAATTTGGTCAATTTATCGTGTGAACGCTTAGACACTTTTTCCACCAAAATCGTAATATTGCGATCGGTAAAAATATGGATCGTGTTCAGTCCAATACATTTTTGTATGAAAATGAATATCCCTGTGTTAGAAACACTTATACATAAGCCGTGTCTTAAACATCAAAAATATGTGTGTTCAAGATTTCGAATTACCGTGTGTAAAAAAAAAGTAAGAGGCATAAAGAAACCTTGAATAAATAATGTAGACAACGTATATTTATAACGTTAGTTAATGTTACCTTTCACAATATCTACTCTGCTATCAGGAAAATAGGATAAATATTTTGCAAAATTGTATATAACGCGTAGGCGAATTATCTATAAGCTATGATTAGTTAAAAAATATTAGCGAATAACATTGAAAATATGCACTTGACTTAAATACTGAAAAGAGATTCATAAACATTTGAAATTCATAATAAAAACTCTGGCGTTAACCTTTTTTTGCCTGTTTGGTATATATCCCGTAACCTCACAAGTGCCTGGAAATGAATGGATCGCTCATAATCAGCGAATATAGGAAAAGAGCAAACTAAGTATCTAAATAACTAACTAAAACTGCTAACGGAAGAACGAGCTAATTAAGTATCGAATTAAAACATAAATAACCTACTAAAGAATATTTCTGAAGGTTCTTTAGGTTCGTTAGTTGTCAAATTGTTAAACCCGATACTTTCGAGGTGGCGGGAGTATATTTAGTTAACAATTTAATTGCATTGTTCAATGTAATTGTTTTACGTTGTATGAACATTCAATTTCCAGATAGAAAATGTATATTCGTAGCACATTGTTTACGATTATTTGATGCATGATCCAACAAAATTAATAGTCACTTCTCTATATTAAAGTAGTTGTAATTCTTGGTAACACATTTTTTATTAAGCCACGTAAAAAACGTTATCGTTTAGTTCGTATCGAATACTAAAAAGAATATATATCGATAGAAAACGATTTGATTTTATCATGAATTTCAACATTAATACCTACAAGACGATTAGTCATGTTGCATCATATTCACATTAGAAACGGAAAAAAAGTAGCTGCGATAACCATTTCCAGGATATGCTGTATCGCGAATTAGTTACAAAAATCAAAACGAAATAGTATTCCCAACTATTTTCGATCGATTAGCGAAAAATAATACCGAAGATCAACGATTCGATACCTGTAACCAATCACAGTGCTGTCGCCACCACGAGCTTGTAGGAGATTTAATTATCGTCGGTGGTATTTGCGACAAGCATTTGGATAATACGGGCAATCTACGAGGGATGGATGAGGGTTTTGCAAAAAATAAAAGTAAAATGCATTGAATATATTGTAAATATTCAGTGAAATATTATGAATAGATGAGTTTCGTCTATCGGAGCATCGCGCAAAGTACGTGCCGGTCCTCGCCACTGAAAATAAATAGAAATATCCTTATTGACCTGATATTTTTTCGTATTACTCTGAACGGATGGATTGCACCAAACAACCGGTAATCTGAGAATGACATCTCAGTTGGTTACCGTCGTTACTGTTACTACCGATGTTTTATCAACGACATTGTAATTTCTTGAACCAACCGAGTAGTTGTCGTTATGCTAACTATTCCGGTTGGTTGTTGGAACCGATGTGTCCGACTCACCAATTACTTTTTTTCTTTCCGTGGAGCGTAAACTCCGTATTTAATTATAGATGGAGGTACTGATTATGTAAAATTCTTATACACGGTTAAAAATGTTAGGAAATGTATTATCCACAACTGTATTATAGAATTTATAAACTATGCATATAAAATAAATATTAATATACTTTTGTCGTAATTTTAATAATGTTATGTAAAATATATGAAACTGGAGGATTGGAAATTGTAATACGCGAACATTAATCCAATCGTCAATGGACGTGTGTAAAAAAAATTAATATACTGTTTGGTAAATTCAATATCCAAATTCGAATTTAATATATTAGGTGCGCAGCTAAGTTCCCGCTGTTGTTTTTTCGATGAAAATGCAACTTTATTGTAAAAAAATGTTTACAAATGAATCATTCAAAATATTGCCCATCGCTAGCGACAACTTTTCCTATCTTTCTGGCATAGCTCGAATACCGTCACGGTAGAAGTGTTCGTCTTTTGAGGCTATCCACGAATCAAGCCATTTTTCGATGTCTTCATATGAGCTGAACTGCTGATTAGCCAGACCATGTGCCATCGAACGGAACAAGTAATAATCGGACGGCGCAATATCTGGGGAATATGGCGGGTGGGGTAGGACTTCCCATTTGAGCGTTTCTAAGTAGGTTTTAACGGGTTTGGCAACGAGCGTTGTCATGCTGTAGAATCACTTTTTCGTGCCTCTGCTCGTATTGTGGCCGCTTTTCGCGCAGTGCTCGGCTCAATTGCATCAATTGAGTTCGATACCGTTCCCCAGTAATGGTTTCGTTCGGTTCCAACAGCTCATAATAAATAACACCGCCCTGGTCCCACCAAATACACAGCAAAATCTTCGCAGCGTGAATATTCGGCCGAGCCGACGACGTAGAAGCATGACCGGGTAGTCCCCATGATTTTCTTCTCTTTGGGTTACTGTAATGAATCCATTTTTCATCACCCGTAATGTTGCGATGAAGAAAACCCTTCTTTTTTTGCCGCTGGAGCAGTCGCAATCTTAAGCAATCTTAGTAAATATATATTATACACAACTGTATAAAATTGACAAATTAAGTATATAAAATGCATATAAATATACTTATGTTATAAATTCATTAATGGTTATGAGAATTTCAGAAACCGGGCTTTGAAAATTGCAATATTTCCATATTATTAATTCGATGACCGATCGATATGTGTATGATAATCAATATACAGTTTGGTAAATTTCATATCCGAATTGGGATTCAATATATATTTTTCCGTAAAACGTGCGGTTCAAGTAATCTTCTGTAAAATTACGTCCCCGTTGGGTGCATTGATCAGAGATTTTCAAATACTCAATTATAATAACAGAATTACTATTGGAAATTAATGTACCATCATTGAAAAAAACATAACCTCGTTTATTTATTTCGAGCACCATAACTATAAATTAAGTAAGTAAGTAGGTAAATCTGAATGGCCCACCACTTGATCATTTTATTCACGAATCTTGAACACAGATGTGTTTGAGACTTATGGAGTTATTCTTATTTTCAATTTAAAAAATTACATTTACTGTTAATATTAAGTAGAAAACCGTATTAAATTTAGTATATGGTTCATGCATTAAAACTTGCAAATACCAATATATTAATTTTCATACAAAAATATTTAATACTGCATCTATCATATACGAAGATCCATGTACATTATTTAGAAAAATATTACACTCGCCCAGTGTACTAATAGACAACTATAACTTTTTTTAATAGACAGTCATTTAAAATATTTATAAGAGAATTTTGACACGTTACATTTTAAACACATCAATCCCATAGATGTCGTAAAGGAATAATAAAGTCAAGTACGTTACAGTTGTAATATTACCGAGAACAACATTTTTTTTAAGTTTAAAGTTCCAATATTACTGAGATTAGCAATTGTTAATATTCATAGTTGTAATATTACTGAAAATAGAAATTCTTTTAACCCTTTGCACTCCGTTGTCGCCGTATTTGCGACAACGGAGTGCAAAGGGTTAAATTATATTTGCTATGAATATGGAGTAGAAAAATGTATTTAATTTTGTATTCGGCTTATGCATAAAAATTTCTAATACTCGCATAATAATTTTAATACAGAATATTTTTACAGGGTGTACATAATATTTTTATCGTGTCTGTACGATAGAATAATAATCCGACAGGATCTGATCACATTAGATTCAAACGTTATCTACACCTTAACTAGGACTAATAAAATACGATTAAAAACGATTAATATTTTTATCGTTTCTTATAAAATCCTATCGAATTGTTTAAGCAGGGTAGCTACAGAAATTAATAGCATTTTCTAAGCAAAGTATACGTTGGACAAATGTCCCATGAGATTGTGTGCTCTATTAATAAATTTTTCATCCATAATTTTATACGTTCGCATCGAGAACACTGATTTCAATACGCTTGTTCGCGTTCGGAAGTTAAAAAAAAATACTGATGCAATACATTTTGCATCAGTGAAACTTTTCCAATTTTCACATTAAATATATCTTTACCTTTTGCTCTATTTGCTCATACTTTTGACAGATGGCGTTTTCAGTTCGTTACACCGGACTACGATGGGTGTTGGTATCTATCGCACGAGAAGAAGAGTCTAGGTCAGTGTAGCGAATCGAAAGTGGGGACACCCAAGTGATGGATGTTTTATACAAAAGAGCTGTTCGAATGATCATAATTTAAAGTCATTACAACCGGCGACTAAGGAACAATGTTGTAGTTGGCGATCGTTTTATTCGCCGTGCTTTTTGGTTCGTTAAGTGTATTTTATACAAAATCGATTATCGATATTATTCGATAAAATACAAGTAAATAAAAAAGCATCAGATGTTGAGATGAAAGACCGATAAGTGGGCATTGTTCACATTTGCCTCTGATAATTTGAGTTATTTTAACAAATTTTAGACAAAATCGTGGGATCGGGAACACGGCGAAACACCGAAAAATATCCATAATCGTCATAGAAATTAGAATGATCAAGGAGGTAATGTTCTAACAAGATAAACTCCATTCCGTCTATCTCTCTGTTTCTCTTGCTCGATGTTCGATAGATACACCGAGTGTATAGCTCGATTTAGGAAACCAAAAATGCCAATATTCAAGTAATGGTTGCTCTGTATTAAAAAGTTATGCGAATATACTTAACTTAAGGGGTGATTCCACTGTGAAACATTGAGAAAATGTCATTTTTTAAGCAGTTTTATATATTATTTATTATTTATTTTATATTTTTTCTCAATAGTCATAACACTTCACTTTACAACATCTTTACAAGATTTTTAATCGGTATGAAGGTAGTTATCATTCGGACCAGAATTATTTTGAAGGAAATATTTTTAAGTGCAAAATTGTTCATGAAAACATATTTTCGTGGTCCCTGCGATAGCTCCTGATGTATTTAACAACGTATAAACATTTAAAGCCGATTGACGAAATTGTTTTCTTGGTAATCACTTACGCCCGTTAAAAATATGACATCTTGAGAAAATCGAGTTTAAAGTTACCGGCGCGTCACGCTCCGCGCTCTGCCGTATCTGCAACATTCCGGCTGTAACAATCCGAATGAATTTTATCAATCCGGGAAACTTTACCAGTTCGTCTTTTAAAATATAAAAGAAAAGAAGTTTCGAAGATTTCACAGTGAAATTACATCTTAAACTCGTTGCGACTGGTACCTAACAGAAGCAATGACGAAGCTCGCAATCGTTCTGTACGCGAAGTGTTTTTCGATACGGTATTAGGTTTATTTTATACAAAATCAATGACCGATAAATCGATAAAGTACAAGAAGTGATAATTAAAAAAGCACCAAATGCAAAAATGAAAGACCGATACGTAAGTTTTTTTTTCATATTCAACTCTAATAATTCGAATGATTTAAACGAAATTAAGAATAAACCGTGGGACAACAAAAGGTATGGGAATCTCAACAATTAAAAATGTCGCGAAAAAGTACATTCCAGTAACATCGAGAAAATAGTAAAAAAGATTATGTCTCACAATGCTTCGTAAATAAATTTATCAACAATTGAATCATTTATTACAATCAGATTGGATCGTCGAATTTCATCAATATATTTATGATGAGTTGACGTAATTAAACTTCACAGGTGAACGATGTCGAGAGATTACAGAACATTAACATTTATTATTACTCACAACTAAAAGATGCTAGAACATGCATAGAACAAGAAAAGAATGAGATATTAATTGTTTCACGAAAACTTTTCTATTCATCAATCCCATATTTTCATGACGAACCTTAACTGAGCCTAATATCCATTTCCATTATTTTTTGCAACATCTGATCGCCAACGTCATTTTAATTGAATTTTACTCAGTATTTTTTCATTTAGTTTTGCATTGTATATAGTTTTGCATATAGTTTTGCATTGTGCGATGCACAATACTCACAAAGAAAGTAATCAACAAGATAAAGTAAATTAAATTATGTTGTCTTCCGACAGATACAAAGTATTGACCAACTGATTTACAACAACCATTTAAAGGGGGATTTTTAAGATGTATCAAGTTTACGTTAAAAAATGTAAGAAAGCTGTAGACAAATGTTATGAAGTTAACAAAATCACTGCCATGAAGACATCTATCCGCAGCATGACGTAAGCCCTGGGGATTGAGAAGGCGAGAGAGTGGACCGTACGATCATTTTATTGTTGTTGTAATAAATATAAATAGTTTTAATATTGAGATTTATTTTGTATTAGCAAATACAAGAAATAAACATTAATATGTCAGATTTCCATAATATCACGTTTCATATCCCCTTGTGTTTCCTCGTCGAATAGACAAATGTTCAGCAAACCGCACACTGGAGAATTTAGACGAAGTGCTGGTCGAGAAGAATACATTTGATTTTGAAATCGAGGATCGTCTTACTTGGGGTTTAGGGGAGGAATAAATTCTCCATTGAATCTCCCGTTATTCCCAAGCCTCCAACTTTCATACCCTTGACGATATTTTCGTGTTACGTCATAACGTAACTATAACCAAAGATAGAGCATTAGTAACTCTTGATTAGTGAAAGATAATTGAATTCTACGTATCGGAATACTGCATTTCATTTTATGTCCGAGAAATCAATCGTAGCAGAGACATTCGCGATGGAAAAAATCTGCTATGTCCCTCGCACGTAAAGCAATCTAAGAAAAACACAGACGACATTTAACGCATATTCTTAAGACGACGATGCGTTGCGTATAAAGAAGAAGTTGAATTGTCAAACGCAAGTGACGGTTCTCTTCTTTGAGAAATTTCCATTACAGTTTTTATTACTGACCGAAGAATAACACGCATTACCTTCAATCCGGCATACCACGGTCGGTATCAAAATCTGTAATACTTTTTTTTTAGGTTAGCGAACGTTTCGAGTATAAACTTAATCCTCGATCAGTAAGAAACACTGTCGTTCTATTTTTTTTTTTTTTTTACAGAATAATTTTCATTATTATTTGTGAACATCCCGTCGGCTACTCAACTGTCATATTAGTATCGACTCCCGGTAATATTATTGTTATTTGACTCAGGAAAGAAATGAAAAGTCAGGTCACAAGACAGGCTCGAATAACGGTAATATTGATATCGTATGTTACCCGAGACGTACAATTGAGTGAGATATTTAGAACAATTTGATAATTGCCGGTGGTAAAATAAGCGGATACGCTCTTTATGCTCAACAGCCCTCGAGATCATTATAATAATGTGTTCTACAATCATGGAAGCGTACAGTCGTAACATAATTATTTTATTGAATTGCAAAATGCTAAGTGATATAAGTTTTTTTTTGTGAATGAAATAAAGAAAGAAAAAATATAATGATAAATTAGTTAAGGAAGTGGAATTCAACAAAGGAGCGGTGCAAGGTCGTACCAGCTTCCTCGCGAATTGCTTTGATAGCGATTCTCACAATCGGTGAAAGGTTCGCGATATCCTGTCGCCGTAATCCTTTCTCTTTCGTCGCGAGTACGAGCTTTCGCCACTAATTATTATTATTACCTAATTATTATTAATATTATTTATTTATTTGTAATATTTTTCACTCATGTTTCGATTTTATTTTTGGTATTTATATATTTTTGTTATTTCATTCATAGTTTTTTTTAAATACTTTTTTTTTATTCGAGCAATCGGCATGTGCGTGCAGCCTAGCGCCAATTAGGACAAATTGTAATTGTAACAGAGACCTGCATATTATATAATGAGAAAGACACGCGTTCTTCGTGCCACCAGACATAGAAGAAGGTGACGTACGAGCATAAAATCGTATGGTTGGTTATCTACGACAGAAAATCGCGGGTGGTAATACGAAACGAATAATGGATATGAGAAGCAAAGAATGGAGGGGCGTGTTCTCTTCTTTCTTGAAGACTGGCGATCTCAATACACATGGGAAAAAATTCTAACGCTTCTGCTTGGTTTCACTGTACGAAAGGGAGCGGAAGCATATGCGTGCAGGCAACATTTTCACGGTTTAATTAGTCGATCCCGAGTTTCGATATGGTTTTCATTAACCCGTTAGCGATCAACGAGAAGCTCCATCATGCGACGCCTTCTTCGTAATTCCGTGTTCATACGTCAATTTCAGATAAGTTCGAGCAACTTCCATCAGCCCATGGCATAAAAGTTCGGTGTAACTCTTATAATTCTTCTAATTCGTGTAATTTTTATCACTGTTTTCATTCTTAACATTCTTCTCATCCTTGTCATTCTCATCATTCGTATAATTCTTTTCATTTCTGTTTCCTCATGGAGAAAGCTTTGTTTTCGTGAAAAAAAAAAAAACGTTCTCGAGTTTTCGATGTCTGAGCACTAAAACTGTTTCAAAACGTCGAGAATTAATATTTAGAAAAAATGATCGCGAGCGCTCGCGGATCTCGAGAACGTTTCTAAAACTCTGCACACGAGTAGAGTCGCAACCCCCATCGGTTTGCTGCAATTTTCACTCAAATCGCTGACCGGTGTCTCATTTTATGGTTCCTTGAATTTTAAGAAAAAAATAATGTCGTCTCTCTAACTTTCGTAAACTTTGAGCTATCGAGCTAAAACTTTCTACAAAAATCGGCTTTGGAAAAATGTTGTTCGATATTGAGTTTGGCAAGAATCGATCGAGGCGTTTGGATTTTATAGAATTATGAGTTTTCGTAATTTTTCGAAAAAAAATCTATTTTTGTTCAAACTTTTTTAAATTTTCATCGATCAAACCTAAACTTGGCATACAAATTAGTTAGAATACAAAGATACTTAGTCTTGAATTTAGTGAGAATCGATCGAGGAGCTTCGACTGTATAAAATTTGCAATTTTACTAGGTTTTTAATTCTAGTGAAAATTTGAATACCACTTCCTCAACAAGGAAATCAGAATTGAGATAACCATTAGGTATAAAGAAGAATCTGTGTGTGGGCTAGCAACACGAAGAAGCAATTTACTAATTTGAAATACGTATCCTTGTTTTTATTCTTATCGATATTATCATTTTTCTAATTCTTCTAATTCTTCTATTTTTTATCGTTCGTACCGTTAGAATAATTTCTGTGAATATTGTAACCAAAGTGGTATTTTTTCTTCTTTTTATTTAGCCTAAATAGGTGTACCGTGCGGATAGCAAACGTAGAAATAGAGGCCATTGCCGTACGTGGTAACCGCATCCGGGGCCAACGAATATATAAATTTGCGGCTGGTTTGTTTTTTCACGGTTTATGATACGTATGCAGAACAGTGCACAGTGGCCTGCGGTAAAATAGGCAGCGGCAACAGAACGGTAGGATAATTGCACCAGGACAAATTGCGGACTGTGGCCTCTCCAGCGCATCTAGGATGTTGCAAAGGCAATCATCGGAACGCGCTCCGAAGCGTCTCTACTGCGTTCCCTCGGTCGGGGGCAGACGCTTCTCGCGTTCTCGCCTCGTCATACGCTATATGCATGTATATAGCCGCAATGGTTACTCGCAAGCGAGATAGAACTTTCCAATTATGCTCTACGAGTTCCATGAGCGTGGCGCGCTATAGAGTTTGCCCAATTTGGAGCAAATGCACGAACGCGTATTTGCCGCTTACACATCACTTTATGTTATACCTGATGCAACACTCCGATGCCTAGTTCTTCCTTTTTGCTACTTCTCGCTCTCTCTCTCTCTCACTTTTTCTCTGTCGTACATCACGTACCCGATAAAGTTATCCAAGCTATGATTATATTACCGCACTAATGGACCAAATCGAGATTATTCCCTGTAAATGTAATTATAAAATAAATTAAATAAACTAAATAAAACGAGCTTAAAAACTCCGATCGAGAAGAGTCACATACTCCTATAAACATAACTTTACATGTCTACATTAAAAAAATAGATAAAAAATTAATATTCAATATGAAACAAATAAATTATTAATGATAATTATATTTAAAAAAATATTTATTATATAAAAACGACAATATATTTGAACTCATCAGTCATTACTTTTCTTTTAAAAATTGCAATAATTACAGTGACCAATAGTAATAATTATCTTAATGGAATTATTACGTATAGAATTTATAAAATTTATTTCTATTAACTTAAAGGTTCGCAACGATGATTAGCCTTATCGTCTTCTCATCCGATACCAAAATTGCCACTAGGTAATACCCGTAACCAGCTTATCCACACATATTAATTGACTTATTTATTGAACAAAAATGGAGCTATCCGAGGCAACGAGTAATAGAGAATCCGTGGGAAAAAGTGAGCGTATATGCGATTAACGTTCACTCGCGTTTTGCACGCGTGGTGAATTGTTTCTCTTTCTCGGACATCTCCCACCTGACATCCCAGCGAAACGCCTCGACTCGAATCTTCTCTCTCTCCCTTGATGTCGCTCTACCAACGAGTAAAACTCTCGCACCTTTTCCGATCTCCTGCCAGTCTCAACCCCGTTCCCAGACTCGAAAGTCCCCCTTGCAAGGCTCTTCACACACGAAACAACAAACTTTGCCGCTCGCCGACTGACGAGTATTATTATATTCCTTCGCTGTCGGTAACACTGCACGCGAGAACCGTGTTGCATTTTTTTTTTCCTTCACTTTGGTGAACATTTTCTTTCGTGATTTCTAAAAATTATTTTTATCCAAGTTGGTGGTTCAGTGTGATAAGCTGATAAAAAATGAGGCGTAAGGAACTGCTGTGTCTGGTGTGGACCATCAGCGTGGTCCTTCAGCTCTGTGATTTAGCCGCCGGCGATGCCGCGATTTTGGACAACTCTGCCGATATTGGTCAGCTGCGACCGGTGAGTCTATATACTTTATTTACAAAATAAATAAGTTTATCATGATTTTTTTTTTAAATGTACTTCTTATCATTTTTGTATTACAATAACAACATTATTTTATTTTATTTTATTTATAATTATTATTTATATTCCACATAGAGGAAGCTTTGTTTTCGTTAAAAAATCTTGTTTCGAGATTTTTATGTTAGAGTACTTAAAATGTTCCAAAACGTCGAGATTATTTTTTTCTTTTTCAATGTCTATGCGTGCGCGTCCGTGTGTGTGTAATGAGCTTGCAAATTTGAAATTGTTATATCTCGAGAACGGGTTACTGGATTTTTTTGAAACTTTGCACAAGAGTCGGATCACAATTCCCCTCGGTTTACTGCAATTTGCGCTCAAATCACTAACGGATGTTTCATTTTATGATTGTTTGAATTTTTAGAAAAAAAAAAGGCTGCGATTTCGCTAATTCTTGCAAACTTTGAGCTATCGAGCTAAAATATTTTGCAAGGGTATTCGATATTTTTTGTAATTTTTCGAAAAAATGATAATTTTTCTCCAACTTTTGTAAATTTTCATCTATTAAAACGTAAGTTGAAATACAAATTGTCTAGATTACAAGGATACTTGCTTTTGAATTTGGTGAGAATCGATTGAGAGCTTTGAATTTTATTAAATATGCAATCTTACTAAATTTTATATTTTATTGTTTAAAATTATTTTGCCATCTTTGACAAATTTTTCTCTATGAGGAAACGAAAATCGAGCAAACATTGTTTCTCACAGAGGTTGCTTTGCAAAAGGTGGAAAACAGTGAGGAAGCAACGTGCAAGGTTCCATCTTTCATCCTTGTTTTTTTTTCAAATTTTATTTTATTTTTGTGCAAAATTAAAGAAATTATTACGTATACGAGTAATAATTGTTTGCAGTATTCAGAATAAAGTTACGGCGTAAAATCGCGGTACATGATGAGAAAAAAAAAATTTATTATAAATAAAATATATTACAAACTATTCATTTAACGACATTTGTACAGAAACGTGTAATTCTGTGATACCTAATCAGAGAAATCGCGTTCAATCGTCCGAAATAAATTAGCTAGAGGACCGTAATACGTAAATGCTAATCACTTAAACTTTAGTTGCTTCTTAGATGCCCCTTTGTAACAGTACAATTCACACTCTGTGATTCTTGATCGTTAACACCCTGTTTTCCTGTCATTATTTTGCACGCAGGTGTGTTGTAATTATCCTCCGGCAAACATGTCGATCACTCGATGAATGAATAATGGAGAAGAGTCGTTAGTTATTTACTGGATCAGCATAAACATGGCAGATTCCGTTACTTGTTGTAGAATAAATTGTTTGAATAATCATTATATAAATGAGAAAAAGGAATTTTCTATTTTACAATTGTTTGCAGAAAAAAAAAATAGATATATTTCCTTAATCAAAGAAATAAGAAAAGTAATAAATAACGAATAAATATTATTAAAATGCATTTGAAATGTAATATTTAATATTGTTATATGCAAATTATTTTTGGCCGATCAATTAATTGCTTCTGAGAAGATTTTCAAATTCATTAATTTGCAAATAAAATAATGTTAAGGTCCGAAGCTATTGGCGAATATTCTCTATTATCGGCGTGAAAAATCTTTAATTCAACGTAATGGTCGAGAGAAATCTGGTAATTAGACGATGAGATACAAGATTAAAGGGGGTCAGAAGATACAAGGATAAGAAGAGAAGAGCGCAAAACGAAAAGGATGGGGAACGATACGCGCAATTGAGAAAGACAGAAGTGGAGGGCGTGGGGGGGGGGGGGTCAAGAAGTCACTCTGTTAGTGGGTGAGTGAACGGGTGCTACTTTCGTACGGAAGTAGAAATACATTTTGCACTACAGATCTTGAATCGCACAAGTAGTGAACATCATTTGCAAAACTCAGCTGAAATATATATATTTTTTGATTAACTTTATTTGAAAAATTGACTTTAAATCAATTTTTAAATGAATATCAATTGTACAATTGAATTGAATAAAATATTAATTTTAGCTCTAGCGTCGAGACACATGCAAAAACTATGTTTTTGAAATATATTTTATATTAGTAAGATATATTCCATTAAAAAAAGATGATATAATTGATATATAATATAGTATGCGTATATGTAATTGACATATGGTGCATATAGTTTCAATATATATATATATATTGCTTGACTGTAAAATATATTTAAAAAATAATCTATACATAATTTTTATACACATTAAATGATAAATGAAATATATTTGTATTTTTTATGCATAATATATGTCAGTGTGTATATTTTTATATTACACTTATAAATATTAATTTTATTTACTTAGTATTTAATACAAAAAAATCTTTTAAAGAAAGAAAGTAAATTCTCTAACAGAAAAAAAGCTTTGTCTTGATGAAATAAAATGATTCTTTGAGTTTTTCATGTTACGCGATAATTAAAATGGGGTAACACGTTCAGAAAGTGGTTTAAAAAAAAATGTCGAGTTGTTAAATATATTTGTGTTCCGCATTAATTTGATGATGTTCAAACACCCAATCAGCAAATTCACGGGGCTGCGCATGGTCCCTTGGCTTGATTTCTTGCACCAATTGAACCTTGTACGCGTGCAAATGCAGATCTTTTACCAAAATTCGTTGCATAGTGCTACTGGAAATGTTTAATTGTTGACCACGATGCCCAATGGAAGTTCCTGGATTCTCGGCCACAGATTCCGTTAGTGTGGCTATATTTTCGAGTGACCGACAAGGACGGCGACGAACAATGATCTTCTGATCCATCAGCGTAAATTTGGTCTCAAATTTTGTTATTAAACGCCTCATTGTCGATTCATATGGCGCATTATTGCGACCAAAAACTTGACGTAATTGGCCAACTGTTTTCGCAAAACTTTCACCATTTTTGTAATGTGTTTTTACAATAATTAAACGTTGTTGGTTTGAATACTTCTCCATATTCTTAAATCGCGTGGTCTGTACGTGACAAATGTAAAAAAAAAATCACCGTGCAACTCGCATTAACAAAATAGCGGCAAATTAAAATCCGGCGCTCTTGCTGCGACGCTCTTTATAATAATATAATTATAACTAAATTATATTATATAAAATATATCACAGATGTATATAATATACTTTGTGGCAAAAAGTTATATATCTAGTTAATATATAATATATATAATTGTAAATAGTTTTTTAACGTCTAGGAAAATTTTATATATCTTGTATAGATCTTTGGATATATTTCTTTTCCGATGGGGAAATATAAAAACTGTATCCCTAACCATGATGAGGATACACTATTTATATGCTGGATATATATTTCTTATGTATCAAATGTCCGAAAATGTTGCATACACGACATATATATCAGACAAACATCATATATCTAAAATATACGCAGCTTATAAAATTATATTATCTTATATCTATATTTATCTACATCGACAATTAGTTGGAATATATTTTTTGCATATATTTCACTTGCGTAGATTTCTATAGTTATAGGTTCCGATTCTAAAAAACACGTCTGTAAAATGATTTCTCATTTCTATACGTTACGATAAAAAAAAAAAAGGTATAATAAAAAGATCATAACGATTAATACCGCGTGCGTCGTAGTAAATTAATACGAAAGTACTTCCCGGACATTCCGGAATTACCGTTGACGAGATTTGAGTCGGAAAGCGTGAGAGCCGAAAATGGTAATAAGCACGATCCTCCGTGCTCTGTAACAATGTTGGCACTTCTTATATACGGGCTTATTCCACGTTAAGAAAAGAAAGGCCAGAACGAGAACGAGAGTGAGAGAAATATAGCTAGAAAAACGAAACAGAGTGATATGTACTTGAAGATCTAAAAATAAAGATATATCCTTGGCACGACACGAGATTTCCGTTCGTCGAGCGGGGCAATTACGTGAAATTTAAAAGGTGCTTAAATGTGGGCTATAGCTCGAGAGGTAGACGAGTCAATGGACCATCCGAGGTTTCTTTCAATTCCGCTAGTTCCGGCTGCCACGTTCATTTCACAAACTCGTAGCGCAAGTTAATGCAAAGCGACTAGATAATATTTCATGTATCGATCTCGAGTATAATTGCCGGAAGCATTTATGGCTTTGAGGAACTATCGCTATTAGTTTCAAAACAACTTTAACATCTGGAATTTTATTACGATATAAACAAGAACTTTATAGAACGATTTTTAACATCTCAAGAATATTGATTGTGCAATTTTTTTGTAATTTTAGTTAAAATTCAACCACTTCGAAGAGAATGAAGCATTGCATGTACGATGACATTCCTTTCGGTGGCAATATTTACCGAATTTTTTAACATACACAGCCAAATTTAAACTTTAGAAAAATCGCATTTGGGCACATTGCTTATAATAAAACAAGATTGCAAATATGAAGTTTGCACATTGCAGTCTCATGATTATCGGCCACCGCCGGATTCTCCTCTATCTGTAATGATTTAATTCAATTTTGGTTTCCTTATAGAGAAAGTGATATTAGAATTTTCCATAGAATAAAAAATTTAGTTAAATTGTAAATTTCATAAAGTTTAAATCCCTTAATCGATTCTCACAAAATTCAAGACCAAGTATTCGTGTTCCCTAGCTAATACATATGCCAAGTTTCAGTTTGATGGATGAACATTTATGAAAGTTGGAGCTAAAATAGATTTTTATCGTAAAAATATCAAAAGTCATTTCAAACTCAATACCAAGCGACCTTGTCCCCTGGCCTATTCTTGTAGAAAGTATTAACTCGATAGCTAAAAATTTATGAAAGCTAGTGAATGGGCCTCCTTTTTCGAAAAACTCAAACAATCATCAAACGAAACACCCCATTAGCGATTTAGCCGAAAATCGCAGGAAACTGACACGAATTGCGACCCGACCCGTGTGCACAGTTTCAGGATGATCGAGTAATACGTTCTCGAGATATATCCATTGCAATTTTGCAAGCTTATCACACACACACACACACACGCGTGCGCGTGCCCTCGCATACCTACATTTTTTCTAAATATGATTGCTCAACGTTTTGGAAATTTGTAAGTATTCTGATCTCAAAATCTCGAGAAAAATATTGTTTACTCATTATTTGTTTTTACTCACAATGCTTCCTCTAATGAGAAAACATTTTTTAAAATCATTTTTGGCTTCCTCCTTCCATAGACATTCTTAAAAAGAAATACAAAACTGCATTAAATCCGAACGACTTTAAAGATTTTGCTAAAAATCATATCAAACTCCTCTACATGTCTGATAAATTTTTAATTGATATCTCAAGTTGTTCTGAAACGATGGGGGTTTAAATGATATCCACAGAAGCTCATGCGCGCGCCCTCCTTAAAATTTTTTTTCTAAATGTGTTTTTCGATATTTGAGAACATTTACATCGTTTACATCAAAATAAACATTTCAGCTAAGCTTCCGCAATGAGGAAGTTTATGTTGATTGTGTTTATTGAACATTACACGAAAACAAAATGTATTTTTATGATGACAACGACGAGTCGCGATGAAAAATTTCTATCTAAGGTTCAACAGCTGATGCGTTTAAAAATGTTAAATTATATAACTTCACTTTGGATATATCTATGGGGTTTTGCCTCTAGTAATATACTTATAAGAGGAAATTATCATTTCATTTATTGATTTAGATCCATTCCTTTCCTTTCTAATTATTCTTATGTTAGTTTCAAGTAAATATTGTCGATTGAGTAGTGTCGGGCCGTAAGTGTTCGATGACGACTCGGTAGTCGTTGAAAGTTTCATACTTCGGGATAAAATTAATTTATTTTCCATTAAGTTTTTTCGAGGAACGTAATATTTACAATTTAAAAAGGTAATAACGATGGTAATCTAGATTATCTGCAAGTAGACTTATTTCAAGCACATGTTTAACTCCAAAGTAATAATCGTGTCCCCTTTGATGTAGCCGGAGGCGGTGACGTGTAGACCGCGAACCTCGGTGACAGACGTGACGTTGATCGCGCGGAAAACCGTAGAAAGCAACAACCGCGGTTTCGCGCTTAAGGCGACATCGTTACTCTTGCCATCGTGTGTACATCTAATTTCCGAATAGCTTCAACATACATCGAGGGAAACAATAATGCGGAAATACTTAAAAATTATACGGACAGTAAATATTTTATTACAAAACCTTTCTAGAATATCGCAAAACACGCGAAGACCCCTTAAGTACAAGAAATATGTAAAATACATAAAATACGGGGAATACGTGACGTACGTGAAATACATGAAATATAAAAAGTGCAAGTAAAGTTGTAAATAGATTTTTATGCTAATAAATTTTGCAATATTCATGGAAGAATTTATGGATAAACGCACAAAATATATGAAATAACGGTGCAATAGCGATCGTTGTTGAACGAACTTTTAATAATCAGTTATAAAAGTCGTCGTCATTTGCGAAAGACTTTTTTTTTTCAACCGATAAGCATTTACAATACCGGGTAATTATTAAATGAACGTGACGAGCGCGTAGTGCGTTAGTTTTTTGTCCAAAAGTACAAATTGCTTCCTCGATTAACTGTTATTTGAATTTAATTAACACGGAAAGTAAGTTTTTTTTTTAGTTCTTGATGGATTTTAGTGAAATTATTGGCTTGTAAGATGTAAAAATTGAATGGAATATTAATTTGTCGTAATATTTTCTTGTACTCGAACCGAATACACGATGAGAAAGAAGATAAATGTATGACACGCTTGTCCGTCGATCGGTGCTTGACACGAATTTGAGAATGGCACTGAATATTTTTAAATTTTACTACAGACACGAAAGCAGCATCTGTGACCGATTTGCCACTTTGTAAACGAACTTCTTTGCTCATAATATTTATTTAGAGAGTAAACAACGAACTATCGATAAATAACTCAAGATCAGAAATAACCGTCGGTGTAACACACGTCCGATGGTTTGAAATCGGCTCGTATGGTCGTCGCGGACGTGGAGAAATTTCTTCGAGGGGTCAACGGGAAGACGACTTTCGGTTTCACTCGGTGTACACGTTGGGAGAAATAGCAGGAGCTGCTGATGTTGCTGCACTTTTGCCGCTCTACCGCGTTGCTTCTGCTTTTGCCAAGGACCCGGTACAAGATTCCTTTTACCTATATACCACGAGAGATATGGGTATTGGACGAAGGAAGATGGTTCAATGACTGCGCGGATCTCGGTTTGTGCGCACGCGCGTGGTACGATATAATCGCTGCCAGCAAGAACCGGATGGAGCGGAACTATACGTGGAGAAAGTAAATAGCTGACCAAGAGGGCACGAAACATCCTTCACCTTCGTCAGAGAGCAATTGTCGCCTCGCGTTGTAGTCATAAGTAGCCCGATAAAAAACTCGTACAAGGTGCGGCGACTCGGAGAAAATAAAAATTGGAAACTAGATTGAAACCCGTTGACAAAACTCCTTTGATCCTCACCCGTTAACCATTGTAGCAAAATTAATTTTTTGTTTCAGTGGTAACGGGATATTTTTAATAGTAAAAAGGAAAAACAATTCGTAAGAAATGGTTTAAAAAAATGTACCGTTAAAAGGTAACTTTCCTTCGGAAAGATAGTAAGTGGTATGTCATTTAATGGGAAGGAAGAAGTTTAGCCCAAAGGCTCTATAGTTGTTGCCAAAGAAATACTGGGTAGCTCGTTCGAGCGAGCTCTCTAATGGGGGCTGTTATAATTAACGAGTAAACGTGAAACAAATATTTGCTGTGGTACGTGTGCATGTATGTTTTTTCCCCTAGTTCCCCACCCAACTGCTCTATCAACAGAGCAAATCTTTTCTCCTCGTTTCATAAGGCACACACGGTAGGAGCTCGCTTCTCTGGTTTAATTGTATGCTCCATAATAAAGGAACGAGGAAGACGTACTCGCGACGAGACCCAAGATTTCCATTCAATTCTGTTCACCGAGGCTCGCACGCTTATGCATAAATGAATATTACAATTTCTCTCTGAGCATTTCGAGCTTCACAAATTACACGAACGACAGTAGCGAGAAGATATTCAGAGACCGAATCAATAATTTTATTATCAATTTATACCGTTATTAAATCCATTTTACAACTTCGTTACAACTTGAAACCTGTACGAAGATATCCCAACCCATTTTCGGTCTCATGTCGAATTAAATTCGTGTGATCGATCTACGTGTGAGAAATTTTCATCACTAATACATTGATCCACCAGATAGATTAATTTCGTCTTCTACTATGGAGATTGATCCACACGTGAAACTTTTTTTATGTTTGAAACACCGTGATCGGTCGACATTTATATTTTTGTCGCCTTCGAGAAAGGTGATCGGTCTATGCTTGGCATATTTTCACCGCTTTTTACCTCCTGCTATCGTGATTGGTCTAGACGTGTTACTTATTTCATCCAAACGTGTTACTTTTCGGCCCCCTAGTACTATAATAGAATCGCACGCGTTACTTGTTCGTTATCTACAATCGTGACAGACCCGCGTGTGTTACTTTTTTGTACCCTGCTATCGTAATAGCACTGCACGTGTTACTTTATCGTTCCCTACAATCGTGGTCGGTCCACTCATGTTACTATTTGGTTCCTTACGATCGTAATTGAACCACACACGTCATCAGTTCACTGATGTTATTTTTTCGTTCCCTACTTCGTAATCAATCTACGAGTGTTATTTTTTCGTCCCGTACTATCATGATCGGTTCACACGCGTTACTTATTCGTTTCGTACTATCGTGACCGAACTACGCGTGTTACTAATCAACCCCCTACTTCGTGATCAGTTCACCGATGTTATTTTTTCGTTCTCTACTACCTGATCAGCCTGCACGTGTTATTTTTTCGTCTTGTACTATTATGGTCTGTTTACACGCGTTAATTATTAGTCTCGTACTATCGTGACCGATTTACACGTGTTACTTGTCGGTCCTACTTCGTGATCAGTTCACAGGTGTTATTTTTTCGTTCTCTACTACCTGATCAACCTGCACGTGTTATTTTTTCGTCCCGTACTATCATGATCAGTTCACACGCGTTACTTATTCGTCTCGTACTATCGTGACCGAACTACACGTGTTACTAATCAACCCCCTACTTCGTGATCAGTTCACAGGTGTTATTTTTTCGTTTTCTACTATCTGATCAACCTACACGTTTATTTTTTTGTCTTGTACTATTCTGGTCTGTTTACACGCGTTACTTATTAGTCTCGTACTATCGTGACCGATTTACACGTGTTACTTGTCGGACCGACTTCGTGATCAGTTCACAGGTGTTATTTTTTCGTTCTCTCCTACCTGATCAGCCTGCACGTGTTATTTTTTCGTCCCGTACTATCATGATCGGTTCACACGCGTTACTTATTCGTCTCGTACTATCGTGACCGAACTACACGTGTTACTAATCAACCCCCTACTTCGTGATCAGTTCACAGGTGTTATTTTTCCGTTTTCTACTATCTGATCAACCTACACGTTTATTTTTTTGTCTTGTACTATTCTGGTCTGTTTACACGCGTTACTTATTAGTCTCGTACTATCGTGACCGATTTACACGTGTTACTTGTCGGACCGACTTCGTGATCAGTTCACAGGTGTTATTTTTTCGTTCTCTCCTACCTGATCAGCCTGCACGTGTTATTTTTTCGTCCCGTACTATCATGATCGGTTCACACGCGTTACTTATTCGTCTCGTACTATCGTGACCGAACTACACGTGTTACTAATCAACCCCCTACTTCGTGATCAGTTCACAGGTGTTATTTTTTCGTTCTCTACTACCTAATCAGCCTGCACGTGCTATTTTTTTGTCCCGTACTATCATGATCGGTTTACACTAGTTATTTTATCGTTTACCAATACTGTCGCGTTCGATCACACGTGTTACTTATTCGCCCTCTACACGGAAAAAAAGAAATTAGTAATAATTCAACCAATTCTCATTACATGCAAACACAAGAATGCTTCTTTTTGAATTTAAGATTAAAAATTACTAGAATGACACCAGAATTTTTAACCGATTACCTGATGCACGCGGAATAACAACATTTTCTAGGATCATTCCAATAATATTCATACATCCATATCTTCGCAAGAAGAAAGGGAGTAGAACACAGTGATAACCTCGTACATGTACAAGATCTGTTAACTGGTGTACACAATTTAAATAAATTTGTATTTTTACTTGTGTTCGGAGTAAATATTAAGGTTAATACCGTAATAAATTCTCAAGTAATGCCAACTTTACTGGAATCACTGCAATTATTACACAACTAGTAATATTTCCTGTGGCTAACTGAACTGTCAGTAATTCATTTTCTCCGGATACCAAAGGAGAGATTAGTCATAAAAAGGTGATTCCCGTCGTATTCTAAATAAAATATATCCACGAGCGCTTTATTTTGATAAATCATACTAGTTGTTATCGATATGCTATACGGTAAATTGAGTAAGACCTATGAATAACCGGAAGGCGTCGTGCGTTGGACAGCTCACGTATATGCACCTTCCAATCCATTCAATCGTGCAGTAGCTCACACGCTTTTACGTGTAGTCTTAGAACGCGGTATGTATTTTTCCACAATTTACGATAGTGCGAGGAGGAAAAGGGGCGGCTTGTACGTACATCCAACTATCGAGCTGCGGTTTCTCACAAACTCCGGGGGCATTAAGGAGTCCATGAGAGTGAAAGGAAGATCGCTCCGACGTTGTACCGCATTTTCAATATGTGTTTCAATCGTTATGTCAACATCTTGGTCGACTTGATCAGTAATGTGCTCATGTGCTATTCTCATCCACAAATTTATCTGTATCAATCAATTTTTTTTATATATCTTACGAGTTGTTAAAATTATAATTAAACTTAATTTTTCATTGCAACTGTAAAATAAAATTATCTTAAAAATTAATATTATTATCGCGCCTCTAAAAGTTCATAACACGATATTAGGAATGAGACGTATATCCAGAGATAGTTAATATAAGAATTAGTCGATCGTGCGTTTCGACATCAGTGGTAAAAAATGATCCAAATGTTGATCACATGTACAGTACAGAAAAATATGCAAGATGGATTATTCATGCTGAGAAGCGAGAGCCATAGTCGGAGATTGGAATTGAAAGAAAGTCTCTCGAGCGCTGAAAGTTTAACGATTGTGTTGTGCCACGGCGAGCGCACCGGTCATCTTCTCGTGAGCGCCAACTCGATCATCTAAACATTCTAAAGCGTCCTCCAGTGTGCGCGAGTACCGGTCATCCTTTCACTTAAAGATAACACGAAAGGGAAGGGATTGCAGTGGAAGCCAAGGAACGCGGTGACCGGACTATCCTTCTGCTCTTACATACACAAGTAAAAGTGAATATCTGATGAATCCAAGACAAGATTTACCGGGTTCGAGATTTCTGCCGATTGCCCCCTGGGCTTTGGGCTCTCACTCGCAATAATAACTCGGTGAACGCGAGAAAGATCGCTCAAAATGAGAGATGCACGTAGAAAATTGGGCATTAGATCATCGTGCGATTCATTCAAATTATCATTCCATCCCACACCAGGAACATCCAGTCTACCGTAAAAAATGACCTCAACGGCTCTCTTTCACTTTTTCTACTCTCTCTTCATTTATTTTATTCTTAAAAGACTAAACACATTTTATCGATTGGCATCTGAGGTTTCTTTTGTTCTTTTTTTTTTTTTTTTTGCATTATGATATTTATCAAATCGTGGAAAAGTATTTCTTTGCAATTATTCTATGTAATATCACTCGGTTACAGACATGGGATTACACATTACGATACCAACTAGTAGGATGAACATTCTAAGCGAAGTAAACGAGGTTTCCAGTTTGATACTAAAGCATTTCGATATAGCGTTTTATGCAACGTGATTATAACCCGAGTGCTCGTAATAGCTAATCGACCATTTGCATATTATTACTTTGATGCACATCCGCAATCTTTAGTGCAATGTTTTCGTAATTTTGAGGAATTATTAAAAATGCAATAATTATTCTTAACCCCTTGATGAGTCGATATATCAATATTGATGGATATATTTGTCGATATATGCGTCAGTGACACTCAACGGGTTAAACTTACACAGTGAGCTTTAATATTAATGTAACATGAGTTTGATCGGATAATAACGTGAGTGAAATGTTACTGAGTGTCAATGTCAACGACACTGACCGTCAATTATAATCGCTTGTCGAACACGACTTTAATTTGTGAAGATACAGGATGTTACAGAAATCGCCATTCGGAACATGAAAAATTTTTTAAGAGAAAACACATTTCATTTAAAGAAAATTTGTTTTACTTTAAGGAAATTTAGGTGAAAATTTATTTCTGTTCGACCTCATTGGAATTTAGCTGATTTGTAAAATAAAAGTAATCTCGATTTTTCATAATTTCTTTCAAAATCATTAATTGTTTAATTTTTTTTAGCAACTTGTGATCAAAGTTATCCAGTTTTACGTAGCGATATTCTTCGTTATTATTTTCAATGTTAATATAAAATTATCTGATAGGAAGAGATACCTTGACACAGCTTGTGTCCAAATTTCATAATAATTGAACATTCTTTGAGATTCGTCGACTAAACGTTATGCGTTCAGCGCGGCTCTCGTTGCCCTCCCATATCGCACAAATGTCCTTAATTCGGACTATTTGTGTCATAATACCAAGATTTGATGGGGTTTTATGTGGATTTAACTCACTTGAACTCACTAAATACTGGATTTACATTGATGTGATATTAAAGTTAAATTTAATTAAACTTTTAACAAATTAGAATAAAATTTTACACAAATTGATCATAAGATTTTCTGTATTTTCTGGTCTTATCCGTATAATCTTTTTAGACAAATTCTAACAAAAATCATCACTCAAACTTTCTACTAATTTTCATGAAAATCGTTCCAGTGATTGAGATTTTATGGTTTTCGATATGTATTTTAATCACAATTCGTCAATCCTCGGTTTTTACACCATAAAATAAATAATTTTCATCGCTCAGTGTGCACTTTTAGAAAAACATCAACTTGGTTGAACAAAGTAGTTATGATTATTTGAATTTGCATTTAGAATATAAATCGTTTGGAATAAATGCCTCGTGATTTTAAATCGCTCTATACACATGTCAGCTCCTCGTAGCACAAGGCACGAATATATGATTTCACGCTAGCTCAGCCATGATTTCAATAGCTCAGGAGAAACCCACTGTCATATAATGTTTGCGAAGATTTTGCCTTGAAATGGAACGTTCCGCGAGTTTACTGCCTGCATTGCGCGTCTTATACATTTTATACGTTTAGAAAGAGGCAAAATTATAAAAAATTGGCTACTTACAAAGCGAATCTCCATTATTAAACGCAGATGGAGTCGAATTCTTCGATTAGTTTAAGAAACTGCATATAAATCATTGGACTCGTTTTGTCCCGGTGAATATGCTTTCCCTTATCCCGGAAATAGAATTACGGGACCTCTCGTGTCTTTCGCAAGATAGATTCACAATTGAATCTGTCGAGGCCTCGGAGTAGCTCCGAAATAATGACTAAAGTGTAATAGCTCTTGATACAACGGTCATCGTGGGGTACCATCACGAGTGAACTGAATAAAACCGCTTAATTAAACATAGAACCAACAATTAACGAGAAACCTACCGTAAAAATCATTGTTACGCGTGAAAGCGTCTCTTACCTAATCTGAAATTGCTATTCGACAGTTTCAGTCACGACTGCAACCCGACCCACGAACCCGTTTATCCACAACGCAGCAGCAACAGATTCTGAGCGATGTGCAGCAGCATCAGAGGCGGTACAACCTTCCGAACCAGGATAATTCACCGTCCCAGCTGGTCTCGTTTCCGGGGTTGAGTCGTCAGATTTCCCCTAAATCCGAGTTTGTCGAACAGACGAATTTTCCATCGCTGGCCAAGTATCGAGTAGATCGAAACAAGCAACAATTGCTTCAGCAACAACAGCAACAGAATACAGATGCTCTGACCCTTCTGCAAACCGCCCAGACTCAGCGATACCAGCCGCAGTTGCGTCAACAGGATTTCCAATCAACCGTGAACAATCAACATTTCGGAAACTTCCAGTCTTCCGAACGACAGGATTTGGGACAGAACATCTTTGATGATCAGAAGCACCAGCTGGACGAGTACTATGAGAAACAGCGTCAGTTGGAACTCCTGAAGAAACAAAGAGCGCAATTGATCCTTGAACAGCAGGAGATCAAAAGGCAGCAAGAATTGTTGAGGCTCCAACACCTCGCTTCCTTGACTTCTACGACCAGAATAACCTCGACCGTCCAGCCTACGACTTCCAGGCCAATTTCTTACGTCACGACTCCCGCGCCCCTTTTGCTGTCCTCGCCCACTTCCAGGAGAATAACTCCTGCCGAAAGCGAACTCTTCCTGAAAGCTATAGCAACACATAAAAAAAAGTTCACTTCCACAACAATAAAACCTACTACCACCACGACTAAGCCCACAAGTGAGACGAAGGTCCGCCAGGAGAGGGTTCAGGATTTTGTAAGCTCTCAGGAGATCCCTCAAGACCTCCTGTCCTTGATCCAGGCTCAACAGCCTCAGCTCTTGTCCGGAGGGAAGAACAAACCTCAAATCAAGATCATATATCAAACGGAAAAGCCTAATCAGAATAGTCAGGAGAAAACAAACTCCAGTCAATATTCGTCCACCTCACGGATCTCATCGTCCTCACCCTCGGACAGTGATCTTTTGTTGAAGCAATTAAAGCTCGCCCTGGCCCAGTCCGATGACGAGGGCGCCAAGAATGTTTCAACCAGGGATCTTGTTCTGCCGAATGGAAAGAAGCTTCAGGTCATTCATGCGCCTAATGGACTTTCTTCAATCGTCCCTACCGAAGGAGCCAGTCAATTTCAGACGGTTACTCGGGCTCTCGCGACTTCCCCTTCGATTACAACCACGACCACGACCATCAGACCTGCGAAAGCTATTCTTGATGAACTGACTAACGGGGTTTTACCTCCTGGTACTGATTTTGAGGTTCTCAGGCACAAAGACGATGGGAAGCTTGAAGATGTCGGGAAATCACCGATTCATAGTCAACCCGGGAAGAAAGTAACGTTTGTTGTATTGGAAGAACAACCCGATGGCAGTTACAAGGTTCAAGGTGTCAAGGGCAATTCCGGAAAGGAAAACGGACCTGATGTTCAGTCCATTGTCGATAGAATCAAGAAAGGTGAACTCAAACTTCCGCCCAGAAGTTCCCCTGCTCTCAAATCGGAGGCTTCTTCGAATCTTGATGTCGTCAGCAATACCGAGTCCAATGCTCTCAACACCCGCGAGTCCTCTACCGTATCCAGGGAAACTAAAATCATACCGACCACCTTCAGACCTACTACCAGCAAGTATACCGGGAGTTCGATCACTTCCATCCACAAGGACAGGTAAGAATTGACGAAATCCATCGTAAGAAATGGAGAAACTATTTTCAGATATTCACGATTAAAAAATCTGTAAATTTGAAGATTCGTACTTGACGGCTATAAATATCTCTAATTTCTCGTCTCTATGCATTAGCGTTGCGAATATATATATATATATATATCCTCTTCACCCAAAACGTAAGCTGTCGGTTGAAAACAGGACTACGGCCTAAATACGCCGCTGTCTCTATAAAAAGTTGCAAAAAAATATGTTCTCCAGGCAATAGATACAATTGGTATAAAACGAATAATCTTCAACAGAGATAATTAACGAATGATATATTTTTTTTAAACCGTAGTTCATCATCAGGAGAGTACTTCCCCTACGTGACCGTGTCCCCAAATTCCGTATCACCATCGGACAACTACGTGACATCAGCCTCGACAAAGAGCTCGCACATCTACAATTCCCTGGTGAATCTGTCAAGCACGCCAAAAAATCCAAGTTCTCGCTACGAAGACACTCAGGGCTCGGCCCGATACACAACCCCAAACATTCCCACCTCCCGTTACGAAAACAATCAGGAATCGTCCAGATACACAACTCCCAATGATCAGAGCTCTCGATATGAAGAAAACCAAAGCTCCTCGAGATACCAAACCCCAAGCCCCTCCAGCTCCTATTACGAAACTAGTCAGAATCCGTCCAGGTACACGACAGCTAATCAAGTCAGTTCTCGTTACGAAACTAACCAAGACCCGTCCAGATATACAACAGCGAATCAGCCTAGTTCTCGCTACGAAACTAGCCAAGACCCGTCCGCATACACGACGGCAAACCAGCCTAGTTCTCGCTACGAAACTAGCCAGGATTCGTCCAGATACACGACGGCAAATCAGCCTAGTTCCCGCTACGAAACTAGCCAGGAACTGGACAGATATACTACAGCGAATAATCCAAGCTCCCGCTACGAAAACAGCCAGGAATCGTCGAAATACACAACTCCCAATTATCAGAGCTCTCGCTATGAAGAAAACCAAAGCTCCTCGAGATACCAAACCCCAAGTACTTCCAGTTCTAATTACGAAAACAGCCAGGAATCTTCGAGATATACGAGTCCTAGTGATCCCAGTTCCCGTTACGAAGACAACCAGAGATACACGACCTCTAGCTTCCCACAAAGTCCCTCAACCCCAGTATCCTCGCCATTGACCGCTGTCTTCAGCACGACGAGTGCTCCGAGCTTTTCCACCACCTTGTCACCACATTCCTCGTCTTACGTCCACTTTACTTCTAAAGCTCCTGGGGTCACAAGAACTTCCGGTCCGACTTACACGAGCGCAGCTTCTCAAAATCTTATTTTGGATGATTTTCACGGAAGAGGCACTGTACCGAGTTTCCTCGAGAGCACGCCAAACACGATACAGACACAAGAGAGTATGACGAATCTAATGAGGCGCGAGGGACTCTTCGCCATGGCTAAATATTTGCGACAGTCTGGCTTGGACACTGTCCTCAACGAAACCGGCAAGTACATTCCATCATCCGTTATATTCTCTCACGTGCCTCTTAAATGCATCCACATCGTTGTAACATTTAAAAGTCATTGAGAAGAAGCGTGAGAATAAAAAAATTGTCTTCAGTCGTTTGTAGGAAAAATCATTAAGTCGAAACGTCTTTATAAGGAAAAATATATTTGTTCTTCGTTAGATCTCACAGTCGATTGATTGGGATAAATGAAACGTAATTACGTCTTTTCGTGACTTTGGTTAGAGGAATTATTTAATTAATGTGCTGTGATGTCATTGATCGACGTAGGCTAAAGATTTTTTTTTAATAAATTGCAGGACCTTACACGATATTTGTGCCAACGGACAAGGCTTTTAGGACATTGCTGGTACAGCTCGGTGGACCGGAGAAGGCTGAGCAAAAGTTTCGCGAGAATCCTCGACTTTTGAGCGGTGTAAGTTGAACTTCTGGCTAATCGTTCGATCGATCCCTCACACTGGGCTTCATGAAAATTTTATCAATTGCAGCTACTGCTTCATCACGTAATCCCGGGAGCTTTCAGAATCGATTCACTTCAGGATGAAATGACGGGAGTCAGTCTTGCGGGAACGCAGTTGCGCGTCAATGTCTACGATATGCATGATCATGAGTGGAACGATGTCAAGGTACGCTTCGAATACATTAATCTTCAACTTCACCATTTAATCTTTTAACTTGACCATTTAATCGTTCAACTTCAGCATTTAACCTTTCAACTTCAGTCTTACACTTGAAACTTTACATTTAAAAGATAAATGTCTCCAATCAAGTCTCAAGAACTCAACCTTCGGTGCAACTTTGAGCACCGAAGCCTCAAACGACAGCATTTAAATTCAACACTTTAGTATTTCAACTTGAACATAAAATCTTAAACTGCGGTTTTTAAATTTAAGCGTTTCAACATCGAAATTGGAACTTTAGTAGAAATTTCAAACTATTTCTCCTCTGTCGTCTTAGCGAATCTCTTAACATTAATTTTTGAACTTTTCAACTACGTTTTCAAAGGTAACAACGATAAACGGAGCGAAAGTGGCCCCAAATAAGCGCGACATCGAGATTCCCCAGGGTATAGCTCACGCGATCGACCGAGTCATGTTCCCGCTGCCGGTCGGCGATCTCACGCAGACACTTCAAGCCGATCGGGAAAGGCGATTCGGGACTTTCCTGAAGATACTTCATGCCTCTGGCCTCGAGGACACGCTCGCCGGTTAGTTGCGCAAATATATTTCTCACTGATCGCGCTCTCAGTGATTATGCGCTAAACGTTTGTGTAACTGAGCTACAATTATTACCGAGAGTATAGAAATTACTAAAACGCTAATTCAACAGTCTCACTTATCCCGTATCACGGTTGTTATTATTTGTTGCTATTGTGCCGCACACGGAGACGAACGTTCGGAACAGTGAAAGTGGAACACTTACATTTGCGCAAAGATTGTATTGTTCACTTCGGGAAATGCATTTATCCGCACTCGTATTTTTTTAAGAGCACTCGAGCCGCTGCATTTTCTGACTTAATTAGAAGACGACGATTTACCGAGCAATTTGTGAGGTTTGTAATTTTTGTTATTCTTGTCACCAGGTACGAAAACGTTCACGGTCTTCGCACCGACGGATGCCGCGTTCTCCAATGCCGCCTCCCAGAACGGAAGACCCGTTTGGAGCGAATCCGATGGATCCGAAGCTGCCAAAGACATAATCTCGAGACACGTCATACCCACGACTCTTTACACCGGTGGCATGAGATATTATCACCAGAGGGACACACTCAAACACCAGCTTTCAATCAGCATTCATAAAAATGGCGGTAAGCGCATCCTTAAAATTGTTTAAATTGTTAAATTCTACAATTGTAGAATAATTCCAGATTAGCAACGAACAAACAAAAAACGCAAGCTGTATCTTTTGTAATTTCATATATCTTCAATCGCACAAAACTGTCGGACAGTGAAAGTAAATAGAAATAAAATTTATTACAAATTTCGTCGTTGAAATTAGCTGAATGTTTTGCCAATCTCTGGCGGATCACGTAGAAATAATTAGTCTTATGTCGGCAAGCAATTGAGCGCTTATTATCCCGATATAGTTTAGTGCGAATTAGCGGGAATTGGCGTCCCGAGTCGAAGCAGGCAAGGATAAAAGGAGCATTGGAAAGGAGCATAGAGTGCGAACAAAACTCGTAGCCCGAGGGTTGTCGGTGACCTCGATAGCATATCTGAGCCCTCGAGGTGTCGCTCTCTAAACCGTTCATCCAATTTTTCCATCATTCCATCTACGGTGACAGGCAATGAAAGTGATCGCTCATATCAATCGGTCATATCTATTCAACTTGAACAATATAACAATAATTTAAGTATTCTTTTATTTATCTTTTTCGTCAAGTAAATAACAAATTGTCGAAATTTTTATCAGTCGTCAGCGAGGGCGCGAATTGACGTGAAGTACGACGCCGTAGTAGTCAAAAACTTGAAAAACATATATTATTAATTTTTTTTATATTCCAAAGAAAAAGATATGATAATAAAAATATTTAAAAAGATCAAATGAATACTCACGGCACTGTAATTCTCGAGACGCAACGGACTGAATTGTCCCGCGAGAAGCTTAAGCGGTACGTAACTTCGCATTATCATCAAACCAATTATTTTTCGATGCTTTATTTCAAACGATTCCCAACCAGACGCGTACGCTGAGAACGAAATGGCCATTGCCTAGAGATTAAATTAAAAAATATTATTATATTTTTCAATGATATTATTGCAAACTGATTATTAATTATTACAAGACAACTGACCTCCTCCGCGAGAATTTCACCCGGCAAATAATAAAATAACAATTGTTCCGCGTAGTATATCGCCAGCACGAGAAAAAGTATCGTCCAACTGGTAGATTCAGCTGAGGCCTGATAAATAATAAAAAGAACTTGTGAATTTATATAAATCGAGAGATTTTATTTAAATACAAATAATAAATATTTTAATGCATCAAGTGAATATAAATGAAGAAAAATATGTTTTATTTATAAATCATGAAGAAATGTAATTTATGTTGACGTCAAAAACGTCTTACGCTCGTAATTTGAAGTCCCGCGCAGCATATGGCGATAACGGCAGCGAAGAAGAGAACCATAACGATGTAGGTGTAGGCCAAATTGATATCCTCGACGTCTCTGAATAAAAACTACGACGATTTCACGTCTCATACGCAAAAGTTTAATTCATGCAAAAAAAAAAAACAGAAGAAAAAACTCGAGATATCGTGTCACCTTAATATTTCGCAGTGAAGTTTCACCATGGATGAAAGTTTCATTTCAATTCTCCTGTGACAATCTTTGTCACTCTCGTATCTCTCGTAATCACCGATAGTGCTTAATTTTGCCTGAAGAAATTTCAATCTCGCGCAGCAGTAGAATATCGACAGTACAAAAGTGATTTCGGTCGACATAGTGCAGCAGCCGACGCTCGTTAGAACAACCTGGTTGCCGTAAGCGAGGGAATACAAAATCGTTGAGTTTTCATAGTCAAAGGGATACCAAGAGGCAAATGGCAAGACCCTGATGTGCCCTAAGAGAGGCGCACTCAGATATACGACTGTCAATAGCCAAGATACACCGAGCAAGGATCCGCACGCTAAACTTGCAAAGTCAACGTAATTCTCGAGGTTCTCTAAAACATCCGACGGACCGTACTTGTAACAATTGTTTATTGATACTACTTGGCGACCCAGAATCTCCCGTTTTCGGCGATAGATACACATTTTTCCAAATGAAGTTACAAGAGCCATCTGAATGAACAACAAATGGAAATTACAAAGAGATTACTCCTATCTATCTTAATTCAATAGTCAATTTATAGTTGTTGATACATTAGCCACTCAATAGCTATTCAATTAATTTCTCATTGAATTTCTATACATTAAGAGAAATCACTTGCCATTGGTCCGATGCTTTCGGCTGCTGACTCGAAATTAGTATAATTGATCCAACAGTTGGTGAGCATCTGACAGGCCTGCACAATCATGCTCATCGCGACGATAATAAAGTACACAAAATTGAGAATTTCCCTGATACCACTATCGTGTTTAGTACTCTTTTCGGAAAGTGGCCAGAGACCCACGAGTCGCAGTGTTGTACTCGTGTACCACAGATAACTCGATAATTTCGATCGACTCTTTCTTTCCATCGCTGCTATTCTTATTCGAAATTTATAGTTTCTGCAAATTTCTTCCAACCCCTACGACTAGGAAGGAAAAAATAATATTCAAATGTATTTAATCGGTCTCTAGTCATCAATTTTCCCGCGGAATTTTTCTCAAATGGATAACTACGAGAAAATGCCAAGAAATTGATAGTCGCCCGATCAACGATCGAGTACATCAAATTGCTTTCACGGATAATAAATAAATAATAGATAAAATATAAGTTTTCCTTCCGCGGTACTCTAGACACTGAATTGATATACCACTGGCGCCCAGGTCTTTTATTATCCACCAGCGTGAACGGCTCACCTCCACTTTTCACCCTACGAGCTTATAATATATTTATACACAAATTCCGGAAGCTTGGAAACCCCTGTAATGGCAGTCCAAGAGCCCTTGGTCAATTTAACGCACGCTACAAATACCTTTACTATCTTTTTTTTCTTCACATTTACACGTGTATATAATTTTTTTTCCCTTACAGGACGAGTCAGAGTGAACGAGGCCCACGTTATCACCCACAATGTACCAGCAACGAACGGCGTAATTCACGCGATAGACGGTGTACTCTGAACGATGAATAATTAAATTTAAAAAAAGTAATAATTAGGTTCGCCAAGTGTTGATTTTAAAAGTGTAATATACGATGAATATATTTTCGAAAAGTCGTCGAAAACCAAAATGCCATAGGCGCGTCTCGCATCAACGACGATAAATGTATTATAACAATGGTGTAGACAGAGAAAAAAAAACGGCGGAAGGATTTTTCTTTTAATAGCAACGACAAAAGGTATTATTACGATTAGTGCAAAATTGCTCGATAATTTTCTATCGCGTACGGGTTGTCTTTAAAGAAGAAACGTTTAATATCACGAATTTAACTAATTTATGACGCTACGACACGTTTTACTAACGTCGCACGCGATGGTAAAAGCACGACACGATTAATAGCGAGATCATTATTTTTAACACACGCAAACACACAATATTGTATAGAAAATGGTGCCGAATACCACTACCTGTAATGTACGTAATTTCTTTGTTTCTTTAGTAATTTACATAAATAAATGTACAGATTTCTTTTTTCACGATATATACTTTTGTATAAAATTATTAATCGACTCAATCCACTCGAAGATTAAGTTGAGAATTTGTTCGTATTTTTTAAAATCGACTTTATTATTCTTTTACACGTAAAATTAACCTAATTCAACAATTTCTTCTTCTATTATTTATACCTTCGTATTTTATGACACTTTTTTTGACGTAAAAATATACAAATTTGTTTCAGAATTAACCTTTTATAAATCACAGATATATATCCCACTTCTAGAACTCTATCAACGCGTTACCTCGACTATGCCTCTCATATTCTCATTCCAATATGGTTTATGGCTATGTGACTTGTAAAGGGTTAATCAAATTTGGCGTCTAAAATTATTTACAAAGTTTTTTATTATTCTATTTGATTTTTTTTACATTATAATTACGATTTGTTGTTTCGATGATTTTTATTTCTACATTTTTATGTCAATAATCGATATTTTCGGGTGTGGGTGGAAGGCGCGAGGGAGGCATTTTCAGGGAATGATAAAAGTTTCTTGCGACGACTGATCTTGGGGCTATGGATCAGTAGTTTGTTTTATATTTTTTTATTTCTACCATAATGTGATGAATGTTCGTCAATTGAGCCCGCGCGTTTGCAGGAAGAATTTTGTGCAGTCTGTGATAGTATTGAACGAGTTGTGTCATCGCGCGTTGAACGAGAGCCGCGCCGAGCACCAAGTTTGGAAAGGATCGAAGAACCTCGCCATTTATTTCCTCGAGCGCTCGCTTCCAATTGTTCGTGAACGACTGGACAAGATCCAGAGAGCGGCTCTCCTGTCGCTTTAGATCGTCCAACAAACCTTTCTCTATCAACGCCTCGGACTCTTTCACCAACTGAATTATAGCACCGAAATGCGGACTCAGAATTTCTTCCACGTACTCCGAGGAACGCGCGTTCAATTGCTCGCGAAAACTTTCCGCTTCTTTCGAATTGTCTCTCGTTCGCTCCTGAAAAATGTATTTTTATTTATTGAAATATCATTCGTTTAAAGATAACATTTTATCTTATTTTATTTTTATAAAATTTCTTTTTATTCACAATTTCATCAAATTGGTTGTAATTCTAATTAAATATTTTTTATTTGTTTGTTTTATTACTATTTGAATGCATTATATATTTTTATCAAAATTTCCATTTATAATTACCATCAGAACGCCGAGAACAAGATCGTAATTGTTTATGAGAAATACGAGCTGTTGCGTTCTATGAGGAAATATCGCTGCCATGCGAAGAAGAAAGCACTGCACGGCCTCGCGCAGTTGGGCGAGCAATTGTGTCGCTCCCTCGCAGGGAAAACCTTCGCCTACGCCAACCATCGCCGCGCTAAATTCCGCATATCTTCTGGTAATCTATGAAACATTTTTTCACAAATTATCTTTCAACATTTCCGCCATAAAATTATTTTTATTTAACAAAAAGAAAAA
This sequence comes from Cylloceria caligata, assembly GCA_963942595.1. Lineage (NCBI taxonomy): Eukaryota > Metazoa > Arthropoda > Insecta > Hymenoptera > Ichneumonidae > Cylloceria > Cylloceria caligata. The sequence goes on from OZ012705.1 coordinate 17,873,558, forward strand.
TATGTTAATATCAATTTTAATCGATTTCTTCATGATAAAAAATGTTACGAACGTAGTGCGGTCCAGTTTCTTTGTTAAACTTTAGGGGATCGCAGTCCTTGATACTCTGAATGTTAAGTCCAAATACCCACGAGAATCTGCAACGCAAGAAAAAGGATAAATTCCAGACTAAAACGTAAATATGAATATTCAAGTTAAATTCTAAATCATTTCATTCGTCGATAAGCTACCTCGGCCAAATAATAGAAGTGAGATTATCCCAATATTTGTCGAGGGCCGGTACAGCTCTCTTGTGACAAGTCATTTGATAACGCATCACGAGATGAAGACAGAGAAAAAGGGCGATAGTGTCGAAACAGTCATCGGCAAAGTGTTGTAAATTCTTGAGCATCAAGCTCAGAGTACTTCCCATTACCTATAAATTATAAAACGACATTTAAAAACAAACAAAAAATCATATTTACAAAAAGATAAATATTCACCTGATTAAAAATATCCAACGCTTGAGCGCCTCGAACTTTAAAGAATTCCGCGAGGAAAAGGTACTCCCGGCAGGCATTGTCCACCAGGGCGTACTGCTCGCTTCTAAACAGAGCTTCGTAGTGATACTGGCAAAATTATATTACATTTTAATAACATAATTTACTAATAATTATTTCCTTATAATTATTATTACACGATAGATTTTATTTTCAATGCGACAACAATTGTGCAAATAAATGTTGATGCTCCAATTGTCAATTGGAATGAACCCGTCGGTGACAAGAGCCTTCCTGGGAACGATGACAACACAGTAAAACGGTATTTAGCTTTCTTACAGAGTAAGCTTTGTAATGGTAAACATTATTTATACGTCATCATGTCCAGAATTTTCCAAAACGTCCAAAAATCACATTTAGGAAAAATATTGAAAGAAAAATCTGAATACTGAAATCATAAATTTTTATTCCTTTTCAATTTTTTACCTAAAAACTCGGTCGTGTCTCCGACTTTGTCTGTTTTTTTTTCGAATTATTTTATTTCGCTTTGCTATCTACGCGACTGCTCTTCCCTTTGAAAATAATTAATGAGGATGCGAAATATAATTTATTAATTTACGTCGCATTATCTCTATTTTCAACGTTCGTTAAAGATATTTCAATTTTTAAACATGAGACTTTCACTTAACATTTACAACGCTTAATCGACGGCAGGACGTCACATTATAAAACTTTATAATTTTTATTTAATTATAATTATTGAAATTTTTAGTCTACGAGTACGTTTAGCCAGATAGAGAATAAATGGGTAACGAAATTTCAGGATATAAAAAAAAGATAAATCATTACCCTCGTCTTGGACGCTGTGTGAGGAACGATTATCGGTGATTCCAGTTGTGCTCCAAGTACCTCTCCTCTAGTTCCTATCGAAAAAACAGTTCCTCTGTGCCTCAACGAAGTCTTGTGAAAGATTCCGCGACCCGCGGTATCCTCGACTCCCATTAGATCGTCCTTCGACGCGCTCTCTTCAAACTGCGTAAAAAAAATTAAAAAATAAATATATATCGCAATGAATTCTACAAAAATCATCTCAGATTGCGAAATAATGTTGAAACAAACGTTTCACGTTGCCTACTTTCAGTTTGGTGAGCCTCGTTGAATAGGACTTGAAGTACGAGTAGTAAATCTTGCTCATAGTGTCGACGTACTCGCCGCAAATTTCCTCAGCGACGTTTCTCTCGTTCGAGAGCACAAATTCGAAGAAAAATTTATACTTCAGCATATTGTTCTGTGGCACCTGATAATTGGTCATTGGCTTTCGAAACTTGTATATCTGCTCCAGCAGATACGTGCGGATTTTTGACATGGCTTTAATTTTTAACTTATCGACTATATCCTTAACGTCCAGGCACGATTTCGCTTCCTTGAAGCTCTGTTCTTTGACAAAACTTATCTTGTGATTGAGGGTCTGCAATTGCGTTAGAAATTCCTTCTCTGTTACCGGGATATCCATTATACCACTAAAACAAAACGACAAATCAATTACAATTTTCGTGTTATTTTTGCAAATTCATTTGTTTACATTAATTATCATAAATGTTGATTAATTTGATTTGTTAATTTTTTTTATGTCAATTTATTTTCGAAAATTGATTTAATTAATTTTTTCCAATTAGTTTGTCGTGACGCACTTGATGAGAGCTTCCGATACCGTCAGGTCTTCGATGAATTGACTCAAAGGTCCGCGTATCATCTGACGATTCGATAGCTGTTGACTCATGGAAACAGATTTTCTCTGAAGATTGAGAATCTCCGTACTTATGCTTCCGAGATCCGTTTGGAAACCAAGCAGCATCGACTCCATTTTCTATCAAATATAGAGAGACAAATTTTAACGCCGAGTCTCAATGGTTGTTATGGCTAATTATTTATTATTAATTATCACTTACGCTTACTAAAAAAAACTAGTGATTTTGATCTTATTTTTAATAATTCCTTCGACCTTAAGGACGTTCAAAGTTTATTATATTTTTCAACACCTTAAAAGGGTCGCTGTTAAGTTGGTCATTATTGTTAATTCCCAACTCTGCTTACCGACATTTTTAACACTAAATATCAACCGAAAAATTAAGAATTTATCAAGGCGTCTTATGGATGAATGGCTTTCAGATTACACAGACAATACTAATAATAAATGAGTTACTTGCATATCAGATTCACATAGATATCTTGAGGTAAAGTATAAGAAAACAGCTCAAATTAGCCATAGTCGTGTTAAACACAGAATGGAACGTGCGTTAGGTGTTTTTACATCCACAGCTCTCGACGGCCGTTCGAAATTCAATTGAATCAGAAACTTTTAATAACTTATCTTTAATAAATAACCCAAATTGTATATATTGATATATCCAATGTTATCGTTAGAACAATCTGTTAAAACGGATTATTTGAATGCAACGATAAATTCTCAAGTTCTAAAAAACCTTAAGGAGGTCACGATATTAATTTGGTCAATTAATTTGATATATCCCACTTTGCGGGTGTGCAAAATTGTCATTATTTCTGATTTCTCTAATTGCCATTATTTCTGATGTCTTAAGAAAGTCCCGATGTTAATTTTGATAATCCCATTATTTTAAGGGTGTTCATTGAAATATTATGTTTCAGACGTTAAAGATATTTGGCAAAATCCTGGGATTTTGTTCCCTTTAACCCTTTTGCCTACAACCACGTGTGAGGCTCGTGGTCAGGTTTTTGAGCCAAAACTGTTTATCATGTGCCTGACCCGTGGTACACCGGTCGGGCCAAACATGACTACCATGGGCCTGGCTTGTGGTACTTCAGCCGGGCCAAATGTAAACACCACGTGTTGACTAGTGGACTTAGTTGCGTGTTATTCTTGACTACGGCGTTTTGGGACCACGCTGTTGATTCTTACATGGTAGGGCAAGGGGTTAAGAGTGCTCAATTAAAATTTTCATAATTCTATCCCTTGAATCCCACTGCGATGTCCAATAATGCTATCTCACAAGCACCTTAAGTTAATCCAACGTACTCACCTCGAGAATATTGTCACAAGCGGCAATCTGGTTGTGAAGGCTCGCAATATTCTGACTTTCCTTTATGTAATCCTGTATCGACTTATTTTCAACCTCCTTAAGTTCCTTCTCGATCTGCCGCGAGTATTGACGCAGATCCGTTCCTGTCTTAAGTACCTCTTGGACGACATCGTCTTCGAGATCCTCGGGCAGCTGGTCTTCGTAATCCTCGAAATAATCTGTGTCAAGCGACATCGCTGCTACGAATACACCTCTGAGTCTCTGACAGCTTTTTTCGACAGTGGCCGCTCCCTTAAGCCGTCATTGATTCCTCTATGATTATTCAAATTCACCCCTAGCGCTAATGATTGATCGCAATATTTTATTGCGTCTGACACAGTTTGAATCTTCTCATCTCTGATTTGACAGAGATTGAGATATTCAATGGATTATTTACTTTTTGTGACACAAACGACAATAACATAACCAAATTTGACAGCCGGTGTCAGCTGGCATACTGAGAAACGTCATAAGAATACTACGCGAGTCAACGTACAGAGAATATGAAAAAGGGCGTGAAGTTGATTCATTCGTTGGTTATTCGATAATCGATGTAAGATGTCTGACGCCAATAGCGCTTTCCACTAATAAAAATGATTGCACTCCTGAGTGTATAATTATTTCTACAGCTCGCATTTAAAAAACTGGACACGGTGCACACTCGGTGCACCAGAGAAAAGTGCCATCGTCTTTAGTATCCGATGTTGCTTTTAAAATTATTCCCTAAGTTGAAAAGGTTACCTTTACATAATTATGGTAGCGTGTTGGGATTAAAAAATTCAAACAAATCATCGGTACGAATCATCCCTCGTAGGCTCATCCACTGATCATCATTGATATGATCCTCTACATTTTCGTTAGGATATAATATGCAGGCTATGCTTATAGCGCAAAAAGTAACCCAATAAATTGTCTGAAAATTTGAAACGAAGTCTTTGGAATTTAATTATTAATGATTATTTCAAGTTTATTTACTTTAATTCCTGTTGATAGAATCAGCCATGGATTCAAGGTGCACTCATCGATCTTTGGATCGCAGGACGTACAGCCCGCGGGTTTCTCAACGTTCTTTGTCGATGTTGTCATAATTTTTTAAAATGCAGTATAACATGCAAGAAATCGATTGTTAATACCTATAATGTGTGTGCTTTGACATTCAAATTTAATGTTTCAATGATTCATTTATATTCGGAATTTAAATTTGGCTAATTACGAATTTAATTACTTTCTTGCCGAATGTTTCGCATAACGTAGTGACAGTTGACAAATATTTTGTTTTGTATTAAGGTTACCTCTATACCCGCGGTCATTGGATGCGGTACTTCTCGGTCGGTAACAAAAACTTAATATAAAATGTAAATTTCTACGCCACGATTGATCTTTGGAATAAAAGAGAAAAACGGTGAACTGTATTACAATTCTATAGTTTTTATTCGAACGATCAATTGTAGCGAAGAAAATCGCTATGTTATAATTCGAAAAATCTCATTAAATGGACGGAAATTCCATTTATAACTAATCGGGTCCAATCGGTTTTAATGTGGTTTTTTGTAGGTTTAATCGGTTTAAATAGGATTTTCTAAGCAGGAATCTCAGTCCTATTAGGAATTCGGTATTTACATAAAAACTCATTAAGCTTTAACATTTTTGTTATCAGATCGAGCGCATAGATAATAGTTTTTATTCAATTATAATAAAAAAACGCAATGAGAACCGGGTGAAACTAGATCGTTCAATAGTGCAACATAGTTGATTGTTCTATGAATATATTGCTAAAATAATGTTATTAACGTGATGAACGGCGTGTTACCTTCACTGTTAAATGTGTTGACCATTGTTATCACTATTGTTGAAAGGTCTGAAGGTTGTTGCTATTCCTGTTGAACGTGTTGAACATTGTTTCTATTCGAACGTGTTACGTTCGTAAGAACAAAGAAATCTACTATATCGAGCGACTCTCATGTTTGTTTCTGCAGTATGGCACCAGATGTCACTGTCGCCTAAACTTCAAGTCGTTTTAACCTTAAATAATGTTGACATTACCGAGACGACCGAGATTAACGTTTATCTGATGTAATTTACGCGGGCACTGAGTTAATTTGTATTTTTTAATTTTAAATAACGTTTAGTTATGCGAAATTAATAATGAATAGTCTTGGTTTGAGCCTGATTCTCAAAATGGGCTGCATATGCGCCAAAGAGACTATCACAGTAAACGGGAAAAAATATACAGTTCGAGAACATCTTGGTGACGGGCAAGTCTTCATTTTTCTTTCTTTATCATGAAATTTTCATTAATCTACGACAATTATTCACCTTTGTTTACATATTTAGTTCTAAATGTTTCGTGATTATGTTAATAATTGAAAAATTTACTCATTCGTCATCATAACCTCTATCAGATTTCTGTGATCTTATCTCTTAATCAAACATTTGAGATATCAAATTAACTCTGTTCAAGGTTTCCTGCATAACCAAAATATTAAGCACCTCGATATTTTATATTCTTAACTAGAATTTGCTAACAAGGTCTATCTAATCGTGAAAAATGTTTAGATGCCAAATACCAAAAGCTAAGGTGACGCGCTGTACAGTCAATGGAAATATTTATAATTGTAAAAAAAATTAATTTTTTTTGTTATTTCCAGGTTATTTCACATAAATTTGTAGCTGTGATCTTAATAACGGATCTCTCTGTAACCAAAAATTTTACAGCATATTCTTATAAAGAAATTTTTATTTTTTATTTTATGCCTCTAAATATTTTAGTTGAATTATTAAATTATTCCCAAAAATAATTATAATAATTGTACTCATTATTTTTGTATAATTTTTTTAGCTCTTTAATAGAAAAACCTTTGTTTTTATGTAGTTAATTTTTTTTTTTGACGTCTTTGACATCTTGTTCTAAATGTTCCTGAAGATTCAACAATGACATTTAGAAAAAATGTTTCGATGTAGATTTGGTTATAGAAACAACTGTTCAACTTTTATTAGATTTTCAATTTGTTGAAAAATATGTGTTCATGCCGTTTTACTTGAAAATTTTTAACTATCGATGTAAAACCTTTCATCTAAATGTACTAAGATAAAACAATTTTCTGTATAGAATTTAGTAAGAATCCATTAAGAGGTTTAGATTACGTGACGATTTGAATTTTTCAAATTTTTATTCAAAAATCCTTATCAAGACAATTTTAGACACCAAATGGGATAGTTTATGTTGTCTCTTTCTGTGTTTGTGTAAGTTATCATTATGTTAATTCAAAGTTCTGTTTTATTATAGTTTTTTTGTAGTCGGGAGAATAGAAAATTTATAAATTCATTTTTTTCCTAAAATATATTGGATCGATCAGACTTTTTAGATTGAAGTTTGTGGAAAATATGATGGCTCCTTCAAAAGTAAAAGAACAAGTTACAGAATACATCCAGACACGTTCCTCTCTTATTCTTTTAATCTGTCGTTCGTCGTACGCAAACCTTCTTCCATGAGAAAGCCAAAATTGATTAACTGGCATCCTCTACAAGGAGGCTGCGTGGACGACAGACCAAATTAATTAGAAAGCAGCATGCAAAGTTTTAGTATGCAAAATTAAAAACTAAATATTAAAAATGATTTATTAATAAAAAATGTAATATGTTACAAATAATAATAATAATGCCGATTATCCTTTGCCAGAGGTTTCAGTACCGTGTCTTTGGTAGAGGACTCTTTAACTCACGAAAAATATGCTATAAAGAAGATCGTCTGCCATGGTTTGGACGACCAGAGGCTAGCTGTAAAGGAGATTGAGTACCACTCGATGTTGAAGCATCCGAATGTGATAGAGTGCGTCGACTCGACTCACAAAGGAACCGCAGATCCTGTAGTAAATGCTACGAGCGAAGTCCTTCTCGTCCTTCCCTACTATCACGTAAGTCGAAGCTTTAATGTGCAGTGCACAATTCTTACACTTGCATGGATATAATGCGCTACGATACAACATACAAAAAAAAACTTATAGAAAACGACTATTGATTGCAGAAAGGAACATTGGCCAACGAACTAGAACACAGAGCCAGAAATAATGAACACTTCTCACCCCTCGAAGTTCTCAATATTTTTCAATACATTTGCGAAGGCGTCAAAGCCTTTCACGAAGCTAAACCGGAGCCACTGGCTCATCGTGATCTCAAAACCGCAAATATCGTTCTCGGTGATGGATACACTCCAGTTATTATGGATTTAGGTATATAATTTATTAAAATGTGAGATCTTAAGCAAATATTATAAAATTGGAATTATTTTTATTTGTTTATACAATTAAAAAAGAATTTACTAAAATTTATTGGAAATTTTAATAGAATTATATTACTTTGCTGATATATTATTAATTAAATTTTGATGAATAAAGGCTCCGTAGCACCGGCGAGAGTGAAAGTTTGCGGGGCCCAGGCTGCGCAATCGTTGCAAGACGTTGCTGCTGAGCGATGCTCGATGCCTTATCGAGCACCCGAATTGTTTAACGTCGAGAGTTACTGCATGGTGGACGAAAGATCAGATATTTGGGTAATTGAAGAAAAAAAAATGATACAACTCCTCTGCCGTTTATATAATAAATTGTGTGAATAAATGAGGTATAATGTAATTTTTTTTTGTTGCTTTTCAGTCACTAGGCTGCATTTTGTACGCTTTGTGCTACTTCAAATCGCCGTTCGACGCGGTTTACGAAAGAGGCGACAGTGTCGCGCTCGCAGTGATAAGCGCAAACGTCACATTCCCTGAAAATACGCCTTACAACGAAGTAAGAAATTTAATTAACAAAAAAAAACCAACAAAATAATTTATTTTTACTAGGAATCAATTGCTATTTTATTTACAGGATATGGAGAACCTTATACTGTCAATGCTTAAAGTTAATCCGATGGAACGTCCATATGTTTATAGTGTAATTGAAAATGTCCACGACGCTATCGCAAAACTCGAGGGAAGAGTTTGAAACAATGCAAAGATTTTAAAGATTCCTACTTGCTTGAACAGCTTTTAATGACTATGAAATTGATTCTGAATTTACGATCAGTACTGCAATTGTAAAAATATTGCGAATGACAAGTGAAACATGGCTTTCGCCTAAATTTTCACGTAATTAGAGATGTCAAATAATCTCGCTGTTATAGTCATTTGACAATAATATCGGTCATTTTACCATTATTATACCCATTTTGGCCATTATCGTGACCAATATTATAGTCGGATTGCCCTAATTTATATCATTTGACCAATATTGTTATTTCGCCATCTTTAGCAATTTCGCTTGAAATGGATACAATATACCTGTAAAAAAAAAATTACATTTCACCGAGAAGACAGCGGAAAAAGTTTTTCCTTGCTGTAAATTCTCGAAAGTTTTTGAAACTTCACGGGGAATGTTTGCCGACGTTTCATATGAAACGTTACGAATGCTCCCACACAGGCGGACCAACGAATATTTTACGAAACGCTCGAAAGATTCTAAAAACAATGTCAATAATCTTGCTGTAAATATTTAATAATATAATATCGCAAACCAAATGTATTACAATTTTAATTCAGCATAAATTCCTTCGTTATATCTTTCAAGGCGTGAAGTACAGCTCAGCCAATTGGCCTTGAACTTAATCGTCCAGTGTGAATTAATTTCACAAATATCTGATTCAATATAGAGATCGTACGATCTGACGTATACATCCAAAAACGTCACAGCGTGTTTTTTTTTTTATTATCTAAGATTGCCCAATCGACAATGCGCACATATAACCAGAAAACTTGAGCTCTGTTTACATTGCGCGACGTTTATCAAAACCGAATGATTCGCCGTCGTTTCAAATTCGCAAGTGATACAGAAATTTTTATTGTGATTGGAGCGTGTCGCGAATGCGCGAAAGCCGCCAATGGCAACGCTTTGTTCGCGAGCCTCGTCGTTACGATGAAAACGAAACCATCGTACGGTCGATATGATGGGGCTTTGGGGAATTTCGCGACATGGCATTAAAATCGCTTCTACTGCGAACGTGGAGCCCGGCTTCCAAATTAGTTTTATGAGCGCGTGCGTCAGTGCTGGACGGAATTGTAGGGACGTTCCGTCGTACCGAGAATATTACGTTTAACACCCGAAAAATTCGTAATTTCCTTTCAATCTTTGAGCGAAGATCCTCTCGTCACTTCGACTGTGAGTACAATCGATTGCTTCGCATTTAGATTTTGTTTATTCGTTTGTTTCTTTCAAAAATATTTATCTCTACCTACAAGTATTTGTCGGCTGATTTCGTGATTCCTTGAAGGACCGTTGCTTTCGCGAGAGACACGTACGAACCTCGGAAGATACGACAAACGACCTTCACCCAAAATTTTTCGTCTATTCGTACGAAAATCGATAATACGCCCGTCGATTAAAATACGTTTGCTACGCCTGACGTTATTTTTAAAACAGCTTTACAACGAAATTTATGAATATCACTCGAACCACATAACCTCCGAAGATACTAATTGCCGATGATGCTACGGGGCGAGCATTCGTGATCGATTCAGAAAGAGCGATGTGAACCTTTCCGCACATATCCCCAACCGCTCTTAGTGCAAATATTGTTTTTGTTATCAAACGGAAACCGGCTATTCAAAATTCCACTGTAACTAAAAGAAACAAAACTCGAAATCCCACATCAATAAACTATAGTCGTTCGAACCACTGTAACGGCTTTTTTTTTTTTTTTTTTTTAAGTACGTGAACAAATGTTGAAAGCAATTGGGTCCATGGCGATATTCTTATCTCTTATCTATTTCACGACGTAATTTGTATGATTTACCGTTGACTCAAAGTATTTTTTTCACAGAGAATAAGTTCTTCGGGAATTGAATTTAAAAAAAAAAAAAAGAATTTTGACAGAATTTGATTTTAATATTAGACGAGTCACCGGTGACTCATGATATTTTATTAATTTGAAATATTCTCGGTAAAAATTCAATTGAATTTCACGTTATATTCAATTGTGAGTTATAAATTTGTTGACTTGACGCTGTTGGAATTACATTTTCGTAATTCTATGTTAATTAAATTGCAAATTGTGAACGATACGTTAATAGATCGTTCGACGATCACACGATGTCGATTACAGTATAGTACTATTTACATATATGTGCATAATATATTGTTAAATCGGTAGAATAGTGGTGTCATGCGATTTCGTACGAATGATTTCGTAATTCGAAGTATTTGTCTAAAAATTGATGAATGAGAGAGCAAGTTTTGATTTAAAAAAAAATGAATTCAATTCATCTGCATCGAATTGTTAGTTGACCATCTCTCAATTTGTGAGTTTTTTTCTTTAAATTACACGACTAATAGAAAATTATTTAATTAATCGATTGAATGATATTATTTAGTTAATAAAAAAATAATATTTGAGAAAGTCATCGAGTCCTCTTGTTTTTTTTTTCTTCCTTTATTGTGGAAAATTATCGATAATTTTCTACGTAACATATAATACACATTCGAAGTTCGATGCACTTCCTTGTTTTTCTCAACAAATTCCTTTGACCCGTTTTGAGGCCGAGGCCTTCTGTTGCTCTGCGAATTGTACTCACTTACGTGCGTACAGTTCCGTTACAGCAACGTGAGCACTGTCGTCACACTGCTAATGCTAATTCATTAACAATGATACGCCGTTTTGTGGATAAAACTCATTGTAACTGGAAGGTCGTACCAATTTTATTTTTTCGATAGTTTCTCATACTATTAGTGTTCGGGACTGATTGCAATTACATATTTCAACTATTTATCACTGACACGGACTTAAAGGCAGGCATCGAGTGAAGTTAAATAATGGGACCGGGTAAACATGGTAACTGGTTAAAATATGGGAACGTATGAAATATAATAAATTTACTTATAACAATTATGGTTCAAGTGATAACAAAAAAAAATGTATTACAATAATTTTATGAGAATTTGTGAAAAAAAAAACAATTGAAAAGTTTGGCGAAAGAAAAAAAATTGATTATTCTCGTTGATCGGCTCTTATCGGCTTTCTCTATTGGTATGCAACGATAAGATCAAGGTGACAGCGTATATTACTCAACCTACTTTTCTTTACACGTGATAGACTGAGAAAAGATAAGAGACGAAAGACTAATAAAGGGTAGCGCCTTTCAGGGCACAGTCTAATATGTATATAGACATCTCAAACTGATACTTTCGAGCTCGTACTACTCGAGCAGTAGTCCAGCTTGGATCCAAAGTACATTGGACGCACACATATACAAAAAGTCGCTAATATAATTGAAAACTAAAAAATTACAATTTCTAATTATCTGCAGAGTTGAGCGAAGGACAGTACACAAGCTCCTTTCCTCCCCTGCCCAAGCAGTCCGTGATGCAATAAATTAGTCTCACTAAATCAATTTACTGTATAATATATAATAGCGATGAGTATTCCACAGATTGCAATACTGAAAAAAACATTTTTCTACCGATGCACGAGTAAATAATTATTTATGGAATTTTTTTTTGCATCCTAAGGGAAGACTCGTTTTAATAAAAATAAATTTGTTCGTGATTTTTGTATTAAGTATTTTTTAATAATTCGAAACGTCCAAGAAAATTAATTATAAAAAGTGTGACCCCTGCCCCCCACATATCGCTCAGTGTTTATTATAGTTTTTTTGCCGTCGGGGGTTTTTTTGAATAAAAAAGAAGAAAAAAATAAAAATGAAAAATCTGTAATTCGTAAATGACTTGAGCAATTGTGTGTAAAAGTATAACAATTGAAAATTTGTTACACTGGTTATGGAGTAAGTTTTAGTAATTGATTATTGGTTGATATATATTACAAGAATGAGGATTGTAAAGCACTTTCGATAAAAAAATTTAAAACATGAGTTTTAAACATTTTTTTAAAAAAAACGTGAAAATTTGACATTTTTGCATTGCTTCCTCGTGATTTGTATCAATCCACAGATTCTCCTCTACGGGTAATGATTATCTCAATTTTGGTTATCTCATGTAGGAAGTAGTATAAAAATTTTCAATAAAATAAAAAATTTGGTAAAATTTTTTATTTCATAAAGTTTGAACCCCTTAATCGATTCTCACTATATTCAAGACTCAGTATTCTTGTACACTAGCCAATTTGTATGCTAAGTTTCAGTTCGATAGATGAAAATTTACGAAAGTTAGAGCAATAATAGGTTTTTTTTTTTTTTTTTTTTTTTTTAAATGCAAACAACCATGAAATGAAACACCCGTTAGCGATTTGGGCGAAAATGGCAGTAAACTAACGCGGGTTGCGACCCGACCCGGGTGCAAAGTTTTAGGATGATCGAGTAACCCGTTCTCGATATTTTGCAATCTCATCACATACACACACTTTTTCACTGAAATTTTTTCTACATATGATTTCTCGACGTTTTCGGACTTTTTAAGTACTCAGACATAAAAATCTCGAGAAGATTTTATCTCACGAAAACATAACTTCCTCCATGAGGAAGCAAAGTTAGAAATTCCAAGTAAGACTTTGTATTTTGCTTTCTCATTTTTTTCCACTTCCCACGAAGCAGCCAAATTTGACCGAAATATTTCCTCATATACGAAAGAAAGTGCTTAGTTAATCGTACTCCAACCAAATGCTTGGTAAACTCAACCAATTAATTTCTACAGACAACCACGTACTTGGTTGAGTTTTTCTCAAGTGTCATTTGGTTGCCGCATATTTAACTTTCTGAATGAGGAAGCAATACGCGAGACACTACTTTGTATTCGTGTTTTAATTATCGAAAGGAAAAAAGGTTTATATTAATTAATACCCGATATATGAAGTTTCTAGGTAAATTAGTAAAGTTAATCTAAATTAAGTAAAAAAAAAAAAAGCAGCACGTGACAGCAACGAGAAATTCACGTGCCTCAGTCCTCATACGATTGTCACGTATCAGTCACGGGGTTGGTCACTCGTGAACCGCAATGAGCGGGAGAGCGAGAGAGTGAGAGAGTGAGAGCTCGAAAGAGTTGAAAGGAGGGGGAGAGGGCAACCTAATCATGACCCCGTCGCGTCAGCGTTACCGCTGCGCATGCGTTCACCTATCGCGATCTTTAGTAAAATAAAAGAAACTATAGTTAATAAAAACGTTAGACCATTTATATAAAAATCACTGCTTGATATAATAAATAAAAAATAGTAAATCCTATTCTCTAAAAACATAAACCGTCTTGTGGTAACAATACTTGAGGTATGCGAGATCTCAATACTAATAGTTGGGGGGAACTAAATTTTATTACCAATAGTCAAAGTATACGCGATCCGAATACCTAGAGTTGCCGTATACGAGATCTCAACATCAATAGTTAGGGTATACGAGACGCTAATACCTATAGTTCGGGTACACGAGACCTCCAATACGAATAAATGAAGTGTACGAGATCCCAATACCTATAATTAGGGTATACGAAATCCCAATGTCTATAATTGTATTATACGAGATCCCCAATATCAATAGTTAATGTGTAATATATCCCAATACGAATAGCTGGGGTATACAAGAAGCCAATATAAAAATTCAGGGTATATCAGATCTCAACATCGAGCTATGTACCAATTAAATCCATTGAACACAGTAACTTGTAGCTAAATAAAACCTCAACATTTAATATTCACTTGTAATATACATAGAATATAGAAGCCTCCTATAATTTTTATTACCCAACGCGATCGCGATCTTTCGAACCGAGGATTGGATAGCGCGACGAGAATTATCATTTTATTCCTCACGCTATAAGACTGCGTTGCTACGAGTTGAAAAATGATGGAAGAAACGCTTAGAAAGAAAAAAAATAAGCGTGAGAGGCAAACCCGAGGAATCGTACGATATGCTCGTATCATATCGCGCAAGAACCGCGTGTGTGTCTGTTACATATGAATCGACGGTCAGTCGGATGCGTGGTTCAGTCGGCCTCAGACCGCGTTGCGAGCAAATACCCGCCGCGGCTGTTCCCGTTCCGTCTCGCTTGATCATCGCAATATTGTTATTATTCACTAAGCCCTTGAGCGCACCTAAGATCACGCGAAACGACAAACAGAACGATAATTCAATATTTGAACAACCTTCGAATAATAATTATTGAACACCAGTGAATAAATATTGTAGTGAATTATCATCGGTGATTCCACATACGCGAGTGCTCCTTTGCATTTATCGTTCATTTCTGGACAATAATGTGAGTACATTAACACCGGGGTACCATGGTATCGTTTTGTTATAACATTCGCACAACATTCGAAATAATTTTACAAAGTTATCGGTGTTTGTAATAGCTTTTTTTTTTTTTTTTTCTTTACTCCAACCTTCCATGCGCACGAACCACGAACGGTCAATGAACTTTAATGTGCCCAGCATCCACCATTCGCCAATTCACGAGTGCGCATTATTACAATGGAATAACTGCAAGTTGTTGTCCAAAGCTGTTGCTTCAAAGGCAAAACGATAACTTCCGAGTCAAGTTTAAAATTCTACAAGCAATTGGCAAACGGAGAGTTCGAGAAAACATATATTTTACTAAATTTCATTGTAATCGACACATTTTTAGTGTATGGGCCAATTGTGACGATTATTACGAGCGAAATAATTTATGGTTTCCATAAAATTATTGGAACATCAGTTTTTCCAGGCTCTCAATGGTTTTTAATCCAAGAGTTTGACCCATATTTTTCTTGTTATTATATGTATAATTGCGAATAAAGATAATGGTACCAAAGTATATTAAGTAACGTCATAAATTCCGATTATAGCTTATATTATAAAATGTATAGACTCGCAACGTCTAATAATTATCGTGCAGCTGTTAATATATTTGCATTGGACGCGAATGCGTGAAAGTCCCGAGACTCTGGTGAAAGTAAAACGAAAGTCACGTGGCAACACAACCATTGACGCGGCCGGCTCGCTCGTAACAACTCCATACTTATAATACTTTTTTTTTTTCGAGGTAAACTCGTTAACATCGTCGCGTTGACTCCACGATCATCAATCCCACAGGCAAGAACTATGCGCGTTATATTACGAGCTAGGTTGAACCTTGGGTTTCGCTCTCTCGATCTCCCTCGCACACCGTGCTTAACGAACTTGTATTTTATATGATTCGCTGTATTTTATTTTGCTATTCTTGCAAAGTCAACCTTTACTCGAGTCAAACGTAAAATGCACAATTTTCCGATGCAAACGTGTCACCTTATTTCCGTAGCAAATTACGCATACGTATGCGTGGCGTAGCCTCTTGCGTTTGCAATTAGAAAGCGATATCATGCGAACAATCGTACGATTGGCTTCTATCTATCGATAGAAGGTTAAACAAGGAGAACTCGGTGGGAATTTGTATGATTCTTTATTTTCCAGCCAACTTCCTCGACATTGCAGTTTCAAGGCAGTCTATCTTTCTCTTTGCGTTCTTTACGTTATACTTAAGCGTGATACGAGCTGACAATGAGTATCTCGAGACTTTTTCGAGTACAGATACTCCGTGGTTCGTTGAATTTATCGGCAAACTTTCTAATTGTTGTATCGCAAAGCTCTTCAAATTTCATAAGAGATTTCTTATTCGTCGATTTTATATTAGCTGGTGCAGCGTCAGCCCGATCTAGAGAGAGAGTGAGAGATAAAAATCAAGTGGCCTTGCGGAAGATTCCGAATTTTTTATGATAGGAATGCAGTCTGTATACTTTTAACAATATAGTGAGAACGCTCGCTAGACTCTAGGGTTAAAGATTTCCAAAAACCGGTTCTTAACGAACATCGTAACGTTTCTCTCTTTATCGAACGATCGCTACTCCATTTTGTTTATCATTCCGAAAGCTCGGTGACAATTGTGCTTACGTTTTATAAATACTTGCAACTATATTAATCAAGTAACTTTCCAATTGATAATCGTGATAATTTATTAATCTGATATTAGAATCAGTTTACCTATTTACTACATCAATGGGATTAATAGATCTTGTGAATTAATAGAAAAATAGGATCAACGGCTTCCTCCCATTAATAGAACGACGAGATCGATAGATTGTGCTCTTTAAAGGGAATTATGGGATCGAAAGATTCCGGTCATTACTAGATAAAAATCAATCGATTCCGTCCACTAATAGAAAAATGAGATAAATAAATCATTTTTATTTATAATAAAATGGGATCAATAGAAAAATATGTATTGTTACTCGATATCAGTCGAGCCATGAATTAATTTTATGATAATTCTACTGGCATGTTATTGACCACGAAAATTTGATAACAAAATACGTTTGTACTTGCCCTTCACCCAACCGATAAGATATCAAATTCACGTAACCGTTTTATAATCTAATAATAGGACAATTGTGTAGAAAAAGCGAGATATTTATTGGCAATAACCTCGCGCGACATTGTCGTCACGAGTTCCATTATATTGACAAAGTCAGCACGTTACAAAATACATTTCCGTAATTCTGCGCAGATATTATTATTATTTTTTTAATTGCACACTTCATCATCGATAAGATAAATTTTCAAGTGGAATTGTTTGTTTTAATCACGCATCGTGCGTGCGTTTTTGTCGGTTATTTGAAGATACCAAACGTTACTGCGCGAGGATAAGAGATGTCTGCCAAAGCGATTCGCGAGGCCACTGGCAAGGATCTCATCAATAGAAAACTCGTAGTTGGTACCAACGCTGCGAAATGTCGCTTTGTTTCTATTGACGAGAACACAAACTGGACCACGATCAGCGCTGATCATCCATGGCTCAAGACTGAAAAACTCGTCGTCAAGCCCGATCAACTGATCAAGAGACGCGGAAAACTCGGTCTTATCAAAGTCAATGCCGATTTCGCTGCTGTCAAGCAATGGGTCGCTGAACGTATCAACAAGAACCAGCAAGTCGAGAAGGCAAATGGAAAGCTCAGAAACTTTATCATCGAACCCTTCGTACCTCATGCACCGGTAAAATTTTAATATTTAAACAAAATAGATAAACTATGGCGAAGAAATAAATTGCATCAATTAAAACATTCGACATTCTATAACATTTTATTTTTATTTTACAATAAATGTTGAAGAAAAATGTAATTCTCAATTTTTTGTCTCACAAAAATTGTACTAATCAAGAAAATGTATTTACAGGATGAGGAGGCTTACGTGTGCATCTACTCACATCGAAAAGCCGACACGATTTTGTTCTATCATCAGGGTGGCGTGGATATCGGCGATGTAGACGCAAAGGCCTTGAAACTCGATGTACCGGTTGGTACCGATTTGCCGGACACCGCGACGCTCACGGAAAAACTATTGATCAATGTCGCCGACGACAAGAAACCGTAAGATGGTTTTTTTTTTTGACAATCGTTATAAAATCAATGCCTAACGATTATTCAAAAAAATGTATTGACTCGTTAATTTATAGAATCATTGCAAAGTTTATCGAAGCCCTGTACAAGCTGTACGTGGATTTGTACTTTACGTATCTCGAGATAAATCCTCTAGTCGTAACGGACGAAGCTATTTACATACTCGATCTCGCGGCAAAGCTTGACACGACTGCCGATTTCATTTGTCGTCCGGACTGGGGTGAAATCGACTACCCACCACCTTTCGGCCGCGACGCTTATCCCGAGGAAGCTTACATCGCGGATCTCGACGCTAAATCGGGCGCCAGTCTCAAACTTACGTTGCTTAATCCTAGCGGAAGAGTCTGGACCATGGTCGCTGGTGGTGGTTAGTATTCGTTAGAAAATATCTAATGCTTTTTTAATCGTATCGAAAAAATGCGATGAAAGATTTAATTCTATACAACAGTCGATCGATAGCAAGTAACTCAATCGTTGTAATTCGCAGGAGCATCGGTGATATACTCGGACACGATTTGCGATCTTGGCGGAGCAACCGAGTTGGCGAACTACGGTGAATACTCGGGTGCGCCGAGCGAGCAACAGACGTACGAGTACGCGAAAACGATACTGAGTCTGATGACGAAGGAGAAGCATCCGGACGGCAAAGTGCTGATAATTGGCGGCGGAATAGCTAATTTCACGAACGTCGCTGCAACGTTCAAGGGAATCGTTAAAGCTTTGTCGGAATTCCAACCTAAGCTCGTCGAGCATGACATAAGAATATTCGTGAGACGCGCCGGACCGAATTATCAGGAGGGTTTGCGAATAATTCGCGAAGTGGGCAGAAGACTCGCGATTCCAGTCCATGTCTTCGGTCCGGAGACCCATATGACTGCAATTTGCAGTATGGCGCTAGGAAAAAAGCCTATTCCTGATCCTGAAGCTCAGGAATTTTCAACTGCTAATTTTCTGCTGCCCTCGGGTCAGGACGTCGGGCCAACGTCACCGTCGACCTTCGGACCCGATGCGTCCGAATTAATACCGGCGGAAGTTCCGCCCGTCAAGAAAACAGACGCCGTCGATTCTGTCGATTCCAAAACGCTCTTCAGCAATCAAACTCGCGCGATTATCTGGGGAATGCAAACCCGAGCTGTTCAGGGAATGCTCGACTTCGATTTCGTCTGTCGTCGTGCGGTTCCCTCGGTGGCTGCGATAGTTTATCCTTTTGTTGGCGATCACAAGCAAAAATTTTACTGGGGACACAAGGAAGTTCTCATTCCGGTTTACAAGCAAATGAAGGATGCCATGGCGAAGCATCAGGATGCTGATGTGATGGTTACCTTCGCTTCCCTCCGATCGGCCTACGAGAGCACTGTCGAGACTCTCCAGTTTCCTCAGATTCGCACGATCGCTATTATCGCCGAAGGCATTCCTGAGAACATGACGAGAAAACTGATTCTCTCTGCGAATCAGAAAGGTGTGACTATCATAGGACCTGCTACTGTCGGCGGTGTGAAACCGGGGTGCTTCAAGATCGGTAATACTGGTGGCATGATGGATAATATTCTGCACAGCAAGCTCTACAGACCTGGCAGGTATGAGAGAAATCACAAAAATGTTTCTTTATACGTCAATTAACTTTTCTGTTACAAATACTTTGTTCAAGGTATGAAAGATTTTATTTCAACAAAATTTTATTCAATCCGAAATATTTATTTGAAAAATTGTGAAAAAAAAAGAATTAGGTTCCACTTCTCCAAATTTGTCCAATTAGCGTTAATAAATGGCCGCAGGCCCATTATTTATCGTCAGCCAAACAGTATTATTATTATTATTGTTGTTGTTGTTGTTGTTATTATTGTTCTGAAAACCATTTCAGTGTCGCCTACGTATCGCGTTCGGGTGGTATGTCGAACGAACTGAACAACATAATCTCCAAAGCGTCAAACGGAGTGCTGGAGGGTGTAGCGATCGGTGGCGATCGATATCCAGGCACAACGTTCATGGATCACATCCTTCGTTATCAGGAGAACCCAGAAGCAAAATTAATCGTGCTATTGGGCGAAGTAGGCGGGGTGGAGGAGTACGAGGTTTGCGAGGCCTTGAAATCGGGCAGAATAACAAAACCTCTTGTGGCCTGGTGCATCGGTACGTGCGCTAGCATGTTCAAATCCGAGGTGCAGTTTGGCCACGCTGGCTCGATAGCTCACAGCAACCTGGAGACAGCGTCAGCCAAGAACTCGGCTTTAAAGGCCGCCGGAGCTTTCGTTCCCGAGAGTTTTGACAATTTGGGGGATCTCATAGGCACGGTGTACCGTGGCCTCGTTCGGCAAGGCGTAATCGTACCCGAACCGGAAGTTCCACCGCCTACAGTCCCCATGGACTACAATTGGGCCCGAGAACTCGGTCTCATACGAAAACCCGCGTCCTTCATGACGTCGATATGCGACGAGCGGGGTCAGGAGCTCCTCTACGCGGGGATGCCGGTAACAGAGGTTCTGAAGCAAAACGTAGGAATCGGTGGCGTTGTGTCACTGCTATGGTTTCAGCGGTGTTTGCCGGTAACTTATTGCAAATTTTTGGAAATGTCGCTGATGCTCACGGCTGATCATGGGCCAGCTGTTAGCGGCGCTCACAACACGATCGTTTGCGCTCGCGCTGGTAAGGATCTCGTCTCTTCGCTCGTTTCCGGATTGTTAACGATCGGCGATCGGTTCGGTGGGGCCCTGGACGGTGCCGCGCGAATGTTCTCCGAAGCCTACGACGCCGGTCTTCATCCTCAAGAATTTGTAAATAACACGCGAAAGAAGGGAAAGCTCATAATGGGGATCGGTCATCGCGTAAAATCAATCAACAATCCCGATATGAGAGTAAAACTCATCAAGGAATTCGTCCTGGAAAATTTCCCGGCGAGACCGCTCGTCGACTATGCCCTGGAGGTCGAGAAAATCACTACCAGCAAGAAACCCAATCTCATTCTCAACGTCGACGGCATAATCGCCTGCGCGTTCGTCGATATGCTCAGAAAGAGCGGGAGTTTCACCAGGGAAGAGGCACAGGAGTACGTCGAGATTGGTGCTATCAACAGTCTCTTCGTTCTAGGGAGGAGTATAGGATTTATCGGTGAGTTACACTTTTTTTTTCTTCGTCCATCGGACAGCAATTTCCGATTTTTGTCAATAAAATAATATTTTTTATTAGAGTTTATTTATATTCGAAATATTTGCAATATTTAATAGCAATAATTTACAATAACAATAAATATTAATATATTGTTATTATTAAAATACACAAAAGCTTTGTAGGGCTCCGACCCACCTATAGGACGGGTGAAGCTCTATTTCAATATCATTCTGTCTGATTCCGATCCGATTGCTCCTCCCGGAGATAAGCAGTAAGATTAGTTCAGAATCGCGTACCTTAAGGGGTGACTCAAGTCACGTGGTCTCAGAATCCACAGACCTATGGTCTGCAAAATCCGTGAGTGCGAGAGAGACAAAGCAAAAAATTTCTAACATTCTTCAACGGACCCACATTTTCGGAGAATCGGCTAATTTGCGGGGCTCACCCCACTTTCGTGACACGTTCACGCAGTGAACCCAACTCTTTTGACGTCCTTTAAAATATCTGGGTTTGAGAAAAACGTGTTGAAAGTGTTTAGGTAAACTATCGGTATCGAGCTTTACCTTAAGTAGACGACGAAAACCCAATAATGGCCACCTTCTGCTTTCGAAACACCAGTGAACAACAACTGGCTGGGCTTATCTTTAGATTCGCGACAAATAACGGCTTCATCACTCTGAGAACGTCGATTATTATCATTCTTGTTCTTATTAACTATTGCAAAAGTGTTTAGAAAGAACTTTTAATTACATTAAATTTACATTTACATTTACATAAAATTTGAAGGAAATAAAAAAAATGAATTTCGTTTTTATCGTGTTTTGCAGGTCACTACATGGATCAAAAGAGACTGAAGCAGGGTCTCTATCGGCATCCGTGGGACGACATTTCGTACGTGCTGCCAGAGCAATACAACTAGTTTGAGAATCCCAGGTGGATAAAGTTAAAAAAAAATCGAGCTTCGATGTCTCGAAACATTCTCGTTATCCGTCACAACATGAAATCGCACAGCACGAAATAAAGAAAAGAAGAATATACAAAATGGTAAAAGAAAGAAATTGCGCATTTGAGATAAATTTGGGAGATATACATAAATAGAACAGCACCAGTTTTCGATGCAATCGTCGATCGATTGCTCGCGCGTTAACTAGCGGAGAAGCGAGACACTGAATTAGGAGCACACCGCACTGGCCTAAAACGATGATTTAGATGAGGTAGAAAAAGAAAAGAAAGAGAACGATGAGCGAGGACAAGTAATATTGATGAAACGGAGCCACGCGCGTTCTCTAGGAATCGAGCACCGTTCGTCGCGATTGACCGTACGACGCGATCGTCAATCGTGCGCAATTGTAATTAGAGAGCACTGTACACCGGCTTCGCATTAAGTTTTTGGGTTCGATGGCGATATAGAGACGGCGCGAAGAAGTAAGAGATCGGTGAGATGATCCTCGGAACTGACATTCCGAATTTGCATTTTTTTTTTAAGTTTTTTTTATCACGCGAGGAGAATTAATCGATTTTTTCCACGCGTGAGGATTTATCGTTAAACTAATATCGTCACGCGAGCACAAAGTACGGCGAGAAAGAACAATATACATAATTTTAAACAAAACCGAAAGATTGAAGAACGAAAGAAACAAAAGTAGTTAATATACATGTATAATATTTATGTACGTATAATTATTTAATTGTAAGTTGAACGTCACCGATTCTGCTCGCACTAAAACATATAGTGATGAATTATTATTAATAATGTTTTTTTTTTTTTTTTTTGTTAAATCAAATTTTTGGACGAAAATTGAAAGTAGTTATCGATCGTATATGTATGTATGTATATATGTGTGAGTGTATGTGTTCACGCATAGGATACATACAGTATATGTACATGTACATTGGCCTCTGTATAAAATACAAAACACAACTGGTTGTCAAAAGCCTTATTTTCGATGAAATCCTAATAAAATTCCGCTGCTTTTTTGTTCCTTGCGGTACAGCAATAAGGATTGTTGCTTAAATTATATTAGAAATAACGTTTCTGTGAAATTACGTATTTTGCTATATCATTTATATAAGATAAAAGAATAAAGTACAATTTCCCATTGCACTCGCGATTTCAGTCGATTAAACCGTGCAATTCCGCACAATTTTACAATGTGATTTGCGTCAATATTATACAATTTTACATTGCGATTTCTTACAATTTTACACTGTAAATTCAGTCAATTCCACATATATTGTCAATTCGATTTTCCACTATTGCACAATTGAACACCGCGATTTATCAACTTTTGTCAATTCTATGGGATCGGTTCAACTGTGTACCGAAAAAATTGGCACAAAAGGTGTGTGCACGAGTAAACTCTACACCGGGATAAATCGACATTTAAGAATTTTATATATTATCATGTTAAACTTTTTCGTGCGCGTTTCTTTCGGATTTCATAATTGAAATATCATTTGAATCGTAGATAGCGCAAAAGTTGCAAAATGGCGGAGCTCATAATATTGGTTGACAACGAAGAGGACTCGATCTTCGTTGTCGTTGATTAATCCACTGTTTAACTGGCGTGGAAAAATATTAACAATAAATAAATCGATTTACAGTCTAAACGAATAATCTAATGTTTCCTTAATCAAGCAATTACGATGTTTATGCTTTAGTGTTATTTATCCATTTTTTTTCATTTTTATATTGCTTTGTGAAGAGGTTATAGTGGCATATATGTGTAAATAGTGCAGTGAAGTGCTGGAATGGATTTACTGTATGCAGTTAGTAGAAAAATTGTCGGAAAATCATGTCTGAATCACGAGAGGTAAGAGAAAATTATTTGTTTCTTTACGACAATGAACTTAACCTCTAAACGAAATTAAATTTAATCGTCAAACACAAAAAATCTATCGGGTCATCAGAGAATATTTGAAAGCCGTCATTCTTCACCTTTTTGAAGAGCATTATATTCAGTTTTACTCAATTACCCTGTGTGAATCACGATAGAAAGAAGATAATTCTTTATATTTTTTACAAAAATCAACCTTTAACGAAGAAGAATCTTTTGAGGTTAAGAAAATGTTGAAAAACTCTGATTGTTGGACTTTTTCATAAAACTTAAGAATCCGTTTTACTTAAAAATTGTTTATCCGATCACTTTTCTCGCAGTTTGTCATATTAATATTTTTTTTTGTCAGTCTACACGACGGACAGTCGTTATGTTCGCTCTCCAGTCGAAATATCGCAGCATTTACCTCAACAACAGAGCTCGAGGATGTCGGAGGAAAAACTTGGGGCTCTCATGTCTACATCTGCGACCTCAACATGCCTTGGCATACTCACAAGTACTCAAGCACTCCACAAATTGATAGATAACATTTGATTTTTTATATTTAGAGAAATAATTTCTTTTCTTTTAGTTTTGTCTAAATGTCTTAGGGGGGGGCTCGAATCACGTAGTTTACGAGAATCTGCAAGTGGGAAAAAGACAGCTAAAAATTTCTAACACATTGTTCTCAAGCCCAGATTTTCTGATAAACGTCAGATTCGAGGAACTTGCTTATGAAGTCGCTACAAAAATCTGTTGAAAATATGTTAAAAATTTTTGGGTGAACCGTCGGTATCGAGCTTCGCCTTATGTCGGTAATGCGATATACCGACTTAGCCGCATCGAGTGCAAGTGAGATAGCATCACTAGCTATCGCAGAGAAGCAAAAGAGAATGACAGAAATTTGTAGGACATCTCGTTAAGCTGAGACTCGATACCGATAGTTAGCTTAAAAACTTTCAACAATTCTTTTCAAACCGAGATTTTTATAGGTACGTCAGAAGAGTGGTGCTCACTGCGACAATATGACGCGGAGAGAGCTCCACAAATTCAACATTCATCGGAATATCTGGGTTCGAGAAAAATCTGTTGAAAATGTTTAGCTCTGTCTCTCTTGCACTTGCCGATTGTCGAACCATGGATGACGTAGCTTGAGTCTACCTTTAAAGCAAGGTAAACCTTATTCAGTCAGTAACCGAGACGTACGTAATGCCTCGGATGTCCCTAATGCCATTTATAGACTATAGACACTGTTTAAAATATTAGTTTACCGACTATCTGTATTGCCTTAATATCTAAACATGAAGAAATATTGCCATTTTAAGTATTCTGTTGAATCGTCTGAATATCTACAGTAAAGAAAAATTAAAGATTATTCTAGAAATATAGCAAAATGAATGGTTTTTGTAAACATTTTGAAAAAAAATGTTTGAACATATATTTTTTTTTTTCAAGAATTCTTTCGAATCGTCACGCGATAACGGCCTTGGAGTGGGATCTGCCGGGTGGGAAATTGGTGGTAGCAGACGCCTCGGGTTCCGTTCAGCTTTGGATGTTCAAGGACCACATCTTGAACGATTGGACCCTGGTGGGTTCGGCAAATTTTCCAGGCGAGAATATATTAGGGGCCGCGTGGTTTCACAACGGCAAGAAGACGGCCCTTGTGACTGAGAAGAAGGACAGCGTTCACTACAGCGAGAAATTTAATCATTTACCGTTCGCGCCTTCGGTACGACAGTTCGGCGGGCGTGCCGCTGAGGGTGTTCTCGTGGTTTCAACCACCGGAATGGTTGGTGCGGTAATGATTACCCGAGACATACAGAATCCCGTTTGCTTTGCCACCGAGAGCCTCGGTAGCACCAGACACAGGATCACGGCCGTCGATCTTTGCTATGGAAAAAGTAAAACACTTTCGTACTTTTTTCAAATCGCAAATGAGTCATACGAATAATAACAATAACTATTCATTGTTATTATCATTATTATTAACAATAAAGTTATAATATATTTATTATCATTACCATTAAATGTACATTTTTCATGTATTTTAAATTAATATTTGATTGGAAATTAAAGTAATAACAAAGTGCAATTTCTCATTTTTTTAAACGCTTTCCAGATGGTCATTTCTTGGTCGCTGTGAGCAGCGGCAATATTTGTTTGCCCATAAGATGTTACAGAGTTTTGGTACGAAAAAATGATGAGAAGTGCACTATCACCTCGCAAGCGCTGCCGAGTTTCTTTCTTCAGGACGGAGCTCTTAAGGACAGCTCTTGTGAGTACTCGTAGAATTAATTTCGATGCTGCATTGAATACATGAATATGTTTTTTTTTTTGTTGTAAAAATATGAGCTTCGGGTAAATTTAACGTGGGAAGCCTCGTTATATAATCCAGATGGTGAAAATAGAAGACAAGATTTGAAAAATAATAAAATAACAAATAATTCGTAGGCACGAACGTGACGCATCTAAAATTTGTTGTCCGTGAGGACGCTGACTCTCTTGTGGTGGCGGCGAATAGCGAAAACGGTGGTTTCGTCGAGGTATGGGAATTACGTGAAAAATCACAACCAGTCAACAAATTGTTTCAATCCAAGACACTGGAACCCTTTAAGACAGTTGTAAGTTATAATGCTTTAGAAAAATAATATTTGAGCCAGAAAGAAAAGGTTTTAAAAAAAATTGTACAACTTTGGTAGGTTTGGCAACATCAGTCACAATATCGCTGCCAGTCGCCGGTAACGGCGATCGCTACGACAAAAATCTCGATAGTCACGACACTTCCACCGCCGAGTTACGTTATAATAGCTCTGGCAGATTCTTCGGTTCATTGTTTAAGTCGCGAGGGCCTGAAGGAAGTATCGTTCTCCTCGTTAAATATGCCGTGGCGACAGGATGAACCGAGCTCAAAATATTCGCGAAACACCGTTTCGATTTCTCACATCGATATGTCGTGGCTGGGATTCGTTTTGTTAGCCTGCGATACTCAAGGACACTTTTATCTCTTTAAACTCATGCCCGATGGAGGTTTGTGATATTTTCAATTTTTTTTTACACGTAAATTTATTATTTATGATGAAACTATCGTCTTTTATCGAATATTTTCATATTTTTTTTAAGGACCATCGGTTACACTGAGCTACGCCTGTACGCTTCTCGAATATTGCCTAGTGACTGGTTTTGACTGGCTGGATCTTCTTCTCTGTTTGAGATCCTCCATGATCGAGACACTATGCGAGAGACTCGACGCCTCTTATAACAGACAAACTCCGCCTACTCAACAGTACCACTATATACAATTTTTGTGCATAAAAACGTCCCTCTACAGGTCAGAAACAAAACAATAAGACAATTACAGTAGAACGTCGATTATCTTAATTAAATGGGGCTGAACACTGTTCGGAGTACCGAAGAGTAGTCTTTAGTGAAAGTAAAAAAAAACGATAAATCGTTCATAAGATAGTAAATATCTTTACTGATTTCATATAATGTCTGGATTATGTTTCCTTCTTCTTTAAATGACGGATAGTTTAAATATTATGGAAGCAACTCTTCAGTACTGTACAGTACTGTGAATACTTGAGAGTACTGTATAGTAATGTTAGTACTTGAAAGTACTGTAAAGTAGTGTACCTAAAAATGCAAACATCAATATCCCAGATAGCCTATCATGGAAATCGAGCGTGCTGGCAAGGTGGCGTCACATTCCGACATACGGGCCGGCATTGTTCCTGTACATTTTTCGTTGGGATATTTTGTATTTGTAGATTATATGGAACATGTATGGGTGCAAGAGAGGTACAATTCATCTTGCGTTTCCGAATTTCTTGGCCACGGTTGATCTGTCGGATAAAAGACGAGAACATCGTCCTGCAGAATTGTTAGGCGAAGACCAACGTTCTCGGCTTTTATTCGATAGATCAACCGTGAAAGAGAAATTCAGATTAAAGTTTTCGTTACCGACCACATCACTTAAACAATAAGCTCGAACGATTACGGGAAGAATGAAAGCCAATGACATCTTAATCGGTGAAAAAGTTATAATTATAAAAATTTGATCAAAATTGAAGAAAAAAAATGTTGGGACTCAATCCCGATGTATTTTTTTTCGTTGTTTCAACGGAAATTTAATAATATGGGATAATTGAAGACAATTTTTGAGAATTACAATTTAAATGGAAAATCACCGATTGCAAAACCACCCGGGGATTCGTTTTTTATAGAAAATCAATTGTTTGTAACATAAACATTTTCTTAATAGAATGTTGGTAAATGGACAGAGCAAAGCATCCGATCTGTCCTCTTTACTGATGGTCCACAGCGTAGCAACAGCCTTTAAATCTCTTCTGAGACCATCCGACTTGATTTCCCACGATAAAGGACCAGCGGAGAGCCTCGGAGCTGTTATCAACGATGCGATAACCGATGTCGACAAAATTCTCTTTCATCTTGATCCTAAAGAATTTACCGTCGAACCGAGTACACTGCAGTCTCTTCAACAGTTGATACAGTGGGTTGCCGATCTTGCGCTCAACCTTCTTGCGAGACTGCCGGAGCAACGAATGCAAATAAAATCTGGCGGGGTAAGATTTTATTTCTCTTCATTACTGATTAACCAAACAATATATTTTTATTATTTTTCTTAATTGGCTAATTTTTATTATTATTCAATGTTGCATTTCCTTAAGTTTTCGTTGTATCTAACTCACCGCAGTTTTTGGTGGTTATAAAAATATTGACAGACCAATGTAACATGTACCAAATCATAAGAATTTTTCTAAACTACAATAATGCACATTCGATTAATTTTACAGCTTGGAAGCTCGGCGTCAACATAATTTTATTGTACGACAGCGTGAAACACAGATATTTATATAATTGAAAGTATTATTAGCCATTTGGCAGCTATTAACCACTTTGGTAAAAACACCGCATCTTTTATCTACTTCGAGGTATAACGTTTAAAAAATTTTAACTCGTGCGCAACGTTCTTAAACTATCAGTGAAATTGAGTTGAAAATATTACTAAGTTTACACGCTATGGCATCTACGATCTACAAAATCCAATTATCGATCGTAGCAACATAAGTAATTTTGTCATTGTGCCAGGAATCGTGAAATCTGTTATTATAAATAAATAACAGTCATTATCTACGTCAAATGTTTAATAACGAGTAAATAACTTCAAAATTGGATTTGTAGCTGAATAAGACACTAACACGAAATCTCTCTATGTTAGATATAATGAAACAAACTCCATTTAATAAGAAATATGATCACTCTTTTGCTCATTCGTCAGAATTCGTGATTTAAGACATTTACCTTAAGTTTTGCACGTGAACTGTCAACGCTGCAGGGCAATCTCCATGTTTTACAGTTTTGTCATCATACCAAAGGCTTTGAATTAACGTCACGGCAATGTCAGAGATATATTATTGCGTATTTACGAGTTAATGAAATCTCGGTCAACATAATTACGCTATTTACGTTATTTTTTAATATTCCAGTTTTAAAAATTAAAAAATTTCACGTTCTTGTACTTGCGAAATTTTTGTTTTTTTCTAATTTTTCATCTCTCAGAACGTCTAATTCTTGCAATTGTGAATTTTTCAATTTCCCTCTTTTTGAGACTTTTGCATTGTTTCACATTCAAGTTTAAAATATTTTTGAATTATGTAAAATTTTGAATTTTTGTATTTTTAAATCTTTTGATTTTATTGTTCAAATATTTGCATTGTTGCGAGATTTCAATTATTTCGAATATTCGAACTCTCGGACCGATTAATTCGCATATTTGGGAATTTTTGCTTTTTGTTTTTAGAATTATTTTATTTAAAAGAAAATTGCAGTTTTTTTTTTTTTACATTTTTGCGTTCTTGCATTTTGCTTTATTTTTTTGTAACGTCGAATTTTTTTGTTTTTAACTTGCAGTACGAACTTCTAAAAGATCACAAAGCCCTGAATACGATCCGAGAGTTGCTGGTGATAATTCGAATATGGGGTTTGCTACGACCTTCCTGTCTTCCGGTGTTCTTGCGTAGCGCGGACAATCTCGATGTTCTCGCGCGTCTTTTCCGCCTGCTGTCGAAGCTGGTGCAGCCAAACGGCGACACCCAACAGCCACAGATCGACGACGCCCTCATCGGTAACTATTCTCCTCTAATTACATACATACTCCCTCTTTCTCTCTCTCCGCGTGTCGCTCGTTTGCACGTTATCGTGCAAAACCTCGTTCCCGGGGGATTCCTTTATCGAATTTTTCGCTGTAGGAAGTTTGATAAAGCTTCGCACCACTTCCCGGACACAGCGGCAAGCAATTCTCTCTTAGCAAACGTATTTCTAGCCTTCAGTCGTGTAAAAAATGTCCAACAGATTGCTAGCGAGACACAAGAGCTCGTTGACTCTAAAATCACCGATAACCAAATCGTTTGATGTGAAAAAAAAATATTCCGACGATTACGACGAGATCGAGGAACTCAAGAATCCTTACAAGATGACAATATTTCCGTCGTTATTTTGCATTATTTTTTTTATTCACTGGATAATCGTTTGCCCTCTCGTCTGGGCTTTTTTGTATCGAACCGATTTCTCCATTGGCTGGCCAAATTTGTGGCCCTACATATTCTGGCTCGTCGCGTTCACTCTCTGGTTGTCGATTATGCTTGTGCTGCTCGCGATATGGCGCCGTGGAAAAAATCGCGAGGCCGATCAACTTACACCAGGAATTATATCAAATTCCAGTCCATTCTTTCGTACCGATCTCGAGCCCGTACAACCGGAGATTCATCAGCCAAGATCATCGCTACGGAAAAAAGATTCGGCAAATTCTTACGACGAAAATAACAAAGAAGCAACGAAAAGGGAAAGAAAAAAATTGCCACCTCTGGTAATTCATCAGAACATTTCGGGAGAGAAGAAGGAGAATTCCGGAGACGTTAATATTCACATCGGGAGTGAGAACTCGACGAGAGACAACGATAGCGAATCCATGAAAAAATTTTTGCAAATCGTGACAGTGCAGACGCCTTTCTCACCGGAAAGTATCGCGGAGGATGAAAAAAAATCGTTGAAGAGTCCGCTGAGCCCTAGGGAATTATTTTTCATCGATCTAATACGCGAAGTTGAAAAATCGAATAATTCTTCGGCGAGAAATTCGCGTTTTTTCCCTAAGGATAAAGCGACACCCGAAGCTCAAGATTCAGACGATAAAGCGTATTTTATCGCAAATGTGGCGACTCCTGTGACCGAGAAAAATGAAGTGTTTATCGAAATTTCGCCGCGAGATGGCGCTACATCCAAAGATGGCGCACTCAAGTGGACTATCGAGAAGAATAAGTCAAAACCGCGATTGACTTTAACGAGCGTTTCGAAAGAGTTCGATGAGACTGAGAAAATGAAAAAAGATAAATTGTAATCGATGTTTCCCCCAAATATTCTTCTTTTAATATTTTAGAATGAAATTAGAATTTTTTTTTACAAAAGGGATTAATTGCAGATCGCTGTACTCGCGGAATGGAGTTTTATTTTGATTTTTTTTATACGTTGTTTCCACTGTTGTTTCTGTGTTTCGTTACAGACGACTGTTGCTTGCTTCCGAACGAGATTATGATACCGCAGTTGCATAACGGAAATAGCATAACTGCGCTGGCGACGCCCGTTATCTTCTATCAGAGTCTACCATTGCAGGTAACATTTTTATTTTACTGTGTGAAATTATTGTTAACGATGAAGATAAATTAGAAAAAACACAAAAATGAAGGAAAAAAAAACAAGGCGTGTAAATTTGTATTATTGCTTCCTCGTGATTCTCGCTAACGCACAGATTCTTCTCTACGGGGAATGATTATTTTAATTCCGGTTACCTCATAGAGGAAGTGGTATTAAAAATTTCAATAAAATTCATCATTTGATAAAATTGCAAATTTCATGAAGTTTTATCCCTTAATCGATTCTCACTAAACTCAAAACTAAGTATCCTTGTACGCTAGCCAATTTTTATGCCAAGTTTCAGTCTGATACATGAAAATTTATGAAAGTTACAGCAAACATTTTTTTTTTTTTCGAAAAATAACAAAAATTCACGACTGTAAAGTCTGAACGCCTTGATCGATTCTTGCCAAATTCAATAACGAACAACCTTGTTCCCTGGCCTATTCTTGTAAAAAGTTTCAACTCGATAGCGCAAAATTTACGAAAACTAGAGAGCGTACTTTGTTTTTTTCGAAAAAAAATCAAATAACCATAAAATGACACACCCGTTAGCAATTTGGGCGAAAATTTCAGCAAACTGACGTGGGCCGCGATCCGAACCGTGTGCAAAGTTTCAGGATGATCGAGTAATCCATTCTCGAGATGTATTCATAGTAATTTTGCAAGCTCATCACACGCACGGATATTTTTTCTAAATATGATTTCTCGAAGTTTCGGGGACTTTTTCAGTACTCTGACATTCAAATATCGAAATTGTTTGTTTGTTTGTTTTTACAATAACAACTTTCGCTTCGAGGGAGTAAAAAAGAGAGCATTTGCCTATTTTAATTTCGCAATTTCATTGCAGTTGGAGTACGGCCAGGAACCAGAGCAACTTTTATTTCTACCCGAACTCAATCCCATCGAGGGTTGCATGCACAGCGGACAAATAGTCGACAACATTCGACACTTGTATCTGGGTAAACAGCCGCTTCTCGTCAAGCAATGCACGAGGTAAACGAGAAATTGGTTTTAAATGATTTAAAAAAGTTATTCAACTAATAATTTTTATTGTGTGTTCTCCTTTCAAGGTGCGGCGGAAAATCCCAAGTTCAAAACATGACGAGAACAGCGGCGATAAGAGCGTGGGATCAACGGTGGACGAGGGTATGTCGTTGCGGCGGAATATGGCGAATACACAGAACCTCTCAATGAGAAACAAAAAAAAAACGGAAAAAAATTTCTTCTTCATTCTGTCGAGCGGCAAACTGATTCCTGACTGTATAAACTATTGAATAAATTATGGACTTTGATAATGCAATTGCTTTATATATTTTTTATCGACGCTCCGAGGCAAGTAGCAGGATTAATTACAAGTGTCGTTCTCCTCTTCTTCTTTACTTCTGATCGTTTTCTTTGCGATCCGGTTTCGGTACGTTCGAACGAAAGGGCGAGGGCGTCTAAAAAAAAACTTTCGTAGAAAATAGAAAGAAATATAACGAACGTCTTCCGTTTGAATGTACAATTTGGTCGTCGTTCGAGTCTCTTTCCAGTCACAACGCAATCGCGCGCATTTTCGCACAATCTTTTGTTGGTTAAACATTTATTTTTTTTTAGTGACTCTCGCCCTTTTTGCCAGTGATCCTCTTGAAGTCTCCCATATTGGTCGTCGAGATCGGCGAACCTATTACCGCGAGATGATCGATCTGCGTCGTCTCTCCACCGGTCTGATTGTCCTTCACGAATATCTGGAGGTTCAGAACGTTTTGGAACTTGACGTAACGCAACGGCACAGGATTTCCTTCCTCGACGTCCTTCGTCGTCAATCTGCCAGCGATGAAAATAGAAAAATAACGAAAATAAAAAAGATGTCCAAGTTTTTTCGATATTTCGTAAGAGGACAATGTAGAATTTTTTATTGATAAAAAAGAAGAAAAAAAAAACGTTTTCACTACCTTTCACTAAAGTTATATTCAGCTATTATTAAGGGCTTGAAAATGAAAATTTTAGCAAAGATAAAAGTTAAATAAACTTCTAACAGAATATTTTAAAAAATTTTGATTTTTTTTTTCGTATTTTTCCAAATTTTGTTTATCAAAATGATTTATCAATTAAAAAATTATGAATACATGGATATAAATTACAGCAAAGACGTACGTGAGATCCTGAATGCTCGTGTTCGAGTCCGCCATATCAAAGTCAATAGTCCTTGGCTGATTGATGAAGAGTTTTATGTTTTTCGGACCCTTATCGGACGGTCCCTTGATTTTCAGCGAATGAACCTTGACCGGTTGACGAAAAGCGAGAGACATAATGAGCTGTTCGTCGCAGTCACTCTGAAGGTATCCACCCTCGGAGGCGAGACAGTGCTCGAAACAGTGATCATCAGCTTCGTTCAAACACTCGCACTCCCCTTTGACAATGAACGTCGACAGGTCCATCTGTGGAAAGGACGGATTCGGGGACAGTAGTGAGGCGCGCCGGTACCCGTGATGCATAACGTTTAAACACGAGTTTCACATGTAATGCAATAGACACCGGTAAATTATAATTCTATTTTATTCTTTCTCAAAAAAAAAAAAAAAAAAAAACAGATGCTAGAAACATCTTTATATCGATCATCTTCCATTGAATGAAAAATTCATAATGTTTCATCGAATACAACACAACAATTGTGAAAGTTCATCGTTAATGGGAACTTGACAAAATTGTATCGATCGTGAACTTTACAATTTTACGTTAGATGCAAACTTTAAGATTCTTTTTATTGATTTGGAACTTTATAATTACGCATTGAACGTGAACTTCACAATTCCGCATCAAATGGAAACTTCAGAATTATCATTCGATATGAATTTCATAATTTGTCACTGACCGTGAACCTCCCCATTTGACATTCATGGCAAATTTCACAATGTTACATTGTATGTGTACTTCAATGGAATTATTAAAATTTTACATCAAAGGTCGTCAAATTTTCCATTAGATGTTGATTGCACAAATTTACGTAAAGCACCAACTTTACAATTTTATATTTAATGAAAAATTGTAAATGCATCTTTTTGAATATAGGATTGCGAATGCGACTGTACGTCGAAGTGATTTTGCCCTTGTTACATCGTAAACTCGTATTTTCACAGCTGGATCGCACGAGTCGGCAAGAATCGTTCACACTTGGCGATTTTGAGAAAAAGTCAACTGTATTTGATTAAGGTGCGAATAGCATAATCTGCTACTGACAACAGTGTTGTAATAATAATAATAGTACTGATAATTATTAACAAAAAATTCAGTATTTGCCATTCTTGCTCGAGTAGTAGAGTATAACAGCGAGAAATATCATGCCGAACACGTGATAGTAAACGTTATTTTTGCTCTCTCGTACGTGTCCGGCTACAGGTGCTTCGCCGTCGTCAGCTTCGCCCGAGCCGTAGTACTGAACGATCTTGGCTTCCAGACCGGTCGGATCGGCACCCTGACAGGAACCCAACTTTGTTTTATTTCTGTAGAATAGAAAAGTCGGCATGGCGCTAACACCCTGAGCAGCCGCAGTTTCGGCGCACGTATCGACGTCCACCTTAAGAAAGATGGCGTTTGAATATTTGGCGGATAGCTGCTCGTATATCGGAGCTATTCGCTGACAGGGGCCACACCTGTTATCGAGAAGAAAAAAAATTCTTTTTAATATTGGTAATTTTCTAATGATGTACTTCTTTACATTTAACTATTTGTCGATAAAAAATTTGATTGAAAATAAATTTTTTTTTTAACCTTTACACAATTATTTATCCTGATTTTAACGTTAAATATCATAAGAATCGATATTTAAGATGACAACATAACCTATAGAGTGTTAAAGTGACTTACCATGTTGCAGTGAAATCGACGACTACGAGTTTCGTGCCGGCACTTGCCAATTCCCCGTGGAATTGTCTATCGTCGTCAACCACTCGTACCATCCCCATTATCGGTTTATTTATTTACGATTACGAAAAATACGGTAGCCTCGAATACCGTCCTCAAGTCGATTGATAGATGACTGGCAGTTTGGTAAGTTTGGTTCCCTCAGACTCAGACCAAAGAATTATCCCTCTTACTTCCTGCTCGAGTGAGACCTTTGACGATTCTGTCGGATTGAGCACATGCGCAGACGCGAGTTACGTGCATATGCGGCTGTTTCGCATTCGCTGCGGAAAACGATTTTCAAAATCAATTGACCAATAGCGAACTAATATTAAAATTGAATTGAGGTTTGATACGTCTTTGTAAGTCAAAATAATTAAGATATGCAATAACTTCTCTCTACCAAATCTTTTTAAAAAATACAATCGTTGTGTGAAATATATCATCGATAATTCAATCTGAATACAACGGCGATAGTAGGTTAGAAAAAGGAAAAGTGTTTATGTTTTGACGGTTGAAAAAACTGTCGTTAAGGTACGCTTGAACGGTGTACGAACACGGTCTTTAAAGGCGCTTTCCAATGGTGCACCGAGCGTGCACCGTGTCCAGTTTTCTGAATCCGAGCAAGAGAGATAAGTATACATTTTTTATATCTTTGCATGGTAAAACGTACACTCAGTTTTACCAGTGGAGAGCGCTATAAAACCCTGTGCACGGAGCCTAGAACTAGGCTCCATGACCTTGTGTCCGAATTGAAGAAACTATACTGAGCAGACTGAGCTTCCGCCGGAATATTAGCTGGTACCTCTGGTACCATACTCATCTCTGCCGGTACTTACGTCATTTGCGTATCGCGTTCTAACACTTGTGCAGCCAATCGCTTATTCGTAATTCCGATCTACTATCTATCGGCTATGCGTGATTGGTAGGTTCTAGTTAAACGATACGCACAGTACGCTACACGCGACGGCATCATCTTAAGGGTGTCTCTCGATGCCGCGTAACATGCGGATGTTGGTTATATGGCGAAAAATCACTAGCAGATTACGCTATTATTTAGTTGATACAGAGCTGGGTTATAAATTGTAAGCTATGAGTTACTCACAGCTTATAACTTGTTATAATAAATATAATAAGAAATAAGTTATAAGCTATGATTAACTCATATGATTAACTCATAGTTTATAACTTATTTAATATCGAGTGCTATTTAACAATGAGATACATACCGGCTGTGCCTACGTGCTAAACCATTCAAAACAAACGACTATCAATAGACAAACGCACTAATGCACATGCATCGGCGTAGTTTCACGAAAAATTGGTTTCAGCGTAAGCATAACAGCGTAAAATGAATAGCGGATACCTCGATACTTAGATAAGGTGCTCCGATTAGTTACGCAAATTGCGCGGCATGGGGAAGCACCTTAACGCTGTTGCCGCTTGAGGTTTGTGTACATCTGTATGACATCGTCATTCAAAAGATTTTTGGAAAAGTTTATGCTTTTACTGTCCGTGATCGATCCACACCGCGAGATTAGTTGCTTATACTTTTTCTGTTTACCTCAGTGGTGCATAATATATTTTCAAGTTTTATAAGAAAAACCACCTGAGTGTTCCGCGCAGTGGCTACTGCGCATTTGCTTTGTTAAACGGGTTTCAAAAAGAATCTGCCATTTGTGAGTTAATATTGATAAAAACATTGAACTGGAGACATTACACATTGTTTTAAATAAAAATAATCATACGAGGTGATATCGACTTGACGCAAAGTTATTCGAATAAGTTCTTTAAGTACAATCGAAGTGTGAAGGAGATGTTTGATGACGCAAATCTGAGTAACAGCGAGGTTAGGAACTTTCCTCAAGCGAGAAACTATTTATTTCTTTAAACAAAATGTTTCGCCTAATAGTAGAACCTCAAAATTACAAAATATCGAATCATTATAATACATTCAGAGACTTTCAGAGATAATACATTAGCTCCGTATTCATGTGGTTTTTAAATTTCTATAATTACACAAAATAATTTAGTCATTCGATTGACTCCGGTCCCGTCAGACATCATTATGAATTTTTACTATGTCAGTCAGAGAATAAAGCCAAAAAATGGAAAAATATTTATTCAAGTGTCAATGTGAATTGATAGATATACGATTTAATATATTAAGATAGTGTGTTATGCAGCGAGGGTCGTAGTAATACACAGTGTCGTAACACGTAGAAGGGCTTCGAGGAATTGCGTTAGTCGCCCTCGCCTTGAACAAGCGACACGCTTGAGTTAGACGCCTCAGAAGAGACGAGTCTTCTCTCCAAATCGTTATCCGACAGGCATTTCGGTTCGTACTGTTCCACGCTTTCAAGGAGAGTGTCCGGATAGCCAGGTGAGTAGTATCTGCATTAATCAATCAACGAATAATTAATATTTTTCGAATCAATAATCTTCATTATATTTTAGTACTTTTTAAAATATTAAATCACAACATTTCTTTAATTCAATATATATTTCGTTAAAGTTTCATGTTGTTGTTGTTGTTGTTGTTGTTTATTCCTTTAGTTTCTACTAAAACTGGCCCTATGCGAATACGTCAAGTAATTTGAGAAAATACTGAATAAGAAAAAATACCGAGAAAGGGGAAAAACGAATGAAATGGAAAGAGTTACTAATATTAACTCTAAAATGTTATAACCATAATATAATAATTATTATTAAAAGCAAGAGGTGCAAAGTTTTAGGGAGGGACCGAATGTTAAAACGCACAAGAGTTACATGCTCCGAAAATGGCAGACATACGAATATTATTATTATTTGCATTATTGTTGTTGTTGTTGTTTCTGTTGTTTTGTTATTATTACATTTCGATTATCGAAATTTCGAGCGACGAATCGAGGCTGCGATACATCGAATGGCGTCACTTTTGAACAAGGCACGAGGGTGCAACACCCTTAAAAAACTCACCCAATGTAATGTCATCTACATGAAAAATTCGACGTCAGGAATAAACAAAGATAACGTAAATGCGAGATTTTTAATAAAGGATGAAGGAAAGAGAGATTAAGTTGGTATAAAGTGAAGTTTTGCGTGGCTGTAAAAATATTGATCGCTACTCGGCGGAGGGGATGGAATGAGTGGGAGTACGAAAAGTCGTGCGAGGGGAAGGGTTTATCGAGGACGGGGGTAGCTCGTAATCGGGAATGCAAAGTCAGCTGAGGCAAAATGGCGGCGACAACGGGACTCGGGAGAATGCCCGATTTCGACGATGTTTCCAATTGAAGAGGAGTCAACGACCCTCAAAAACGGGAATATTTCGAAGAGCAGCAAGGGGATTGACGTGGGGACCGAAGGCGCCACGCTGTTGGCAGTGAATAGCTGCGTGTCACGACGAACAGTGAGTACATTTATCGTGTCAAAGCAACTAGTGTTTTCGTGAACGTCAATCGTTAACTCGTGACCTCTGACTGTTACGAGTGAAGTTTTCCACATTTCGTGCTCGCAACTCAATTTTCTTATTACTCGCGAGTGTTGCTTCGAAAATTTTGTTATTTTATTTTTATTTTTCTTACGGGATATGTCTCGTGATGGTGTTTTTTGGTAACGTGATTGGTTACCCGTAGGACTGCGCTGACTGCGCTGACTGCGCTTCAAAGAGAAGCGGTAAACGCGTGCGAACTTGGCGTAAGGGGCGATACACAGCACGCACGTTATATATCTCTGCACTGTGTGTGCAGTGCATCGACTGTCTCGCTCTCTTTCACGCGATAGGCCAACGACTCAACAGGTGCACGCAACTTTGAAGGTTTACCGTTTTTCCGCTTTTTTTTATCGGGATGAATGTTGAACGTTCAGAGATTTATTCATGGCTTATTCTTGTGAAATATTAATTTACTGGAAAATTCAGGAAATATTAAGGCTGTGGCTATAGTGATTCGGTAATCGGATAAATAATCGTTGATTATTTAACCGGATATTGGATAAATTTAAACTTTTTTTTAACGATCGAATTTAGTCAAATTATTGGCCGTTTGCAGGATGATCGATGGACGATATTTCGTTCGGTTAGAACTCGTTAATTGTACAATATTATGGACGAATAATATGCGATTATTCGTCCGGATGGTCATCTCGAATCGTGCAACAATATGTCCGGACGAATGGTATGCGATTCATTGTCCGGATACAATTTGTGAAACGCACTATAACAAATCCGACCTGGTGAAAATGTTCCTTAGAATTTTTAAGAATTTTTAAGAATTTTTATTAGAATTTCTTTATCAATTTTCTTATATATTCTGAAGATTTTCTTAGATTCTTTTGAAAAATTCCATACTTTCTTTAGGGTCCTCATTTTTTTCTCACAATTTATTAAATGAGAAATTTAATATTTGAGAAAAATTGGTAGTCGTTCTGTTATGAAAAATCTTAAATTGTCATATTTTCTCCTAATTAGTCAGACTTTCTCCCTATGACTCATATTCTTTCAGACGTCAAGCTGAGTGATAAAATATGAAATATAGTGAAGTAATTTTCATATTTTCCCCTAATTAGTCGGAGTTTTTCTCTATGACTCATACTGTCTCAGACATCAAGCTCAGTTATAAAACATGAAAAATGCTGAAGCGATTCTCATATTTTCTAATAACGACTCATATTTTTACACGACAGCTTATATTTTCTCAGACATTAAAATCATTGAGAAAACAGAAATTTGGAAGAAAAAAAAAACCGTAGAATTATTAAATATGCAAAATTCTGAAGTAATTATTATATTTTCTTCCTACGAGTTGTACTTTCTCAGACATCGAGTTTACTGAGAAATGATAATTTAGAAAATATATGAGATTCTAAAAGCGAAGAGAAGCAAACTCCAGAGAAACGTGAAAGTAACCGACAGTTGTCCTTCGATTATATTTGAGCAAAAACCGGTATTTGCTCAATTGCATGAGCATTTAGTTGGTTTGTCGTAAAAACGCGCACTGGATTTTTTACAGTTTTATTCAAAACCATTAACCGTCTAGTTTTTTTTTTAGCAACGTGTGCTCAAATTTTTGCAGTTTTACGTGAAAAATCGAAAAAATAAAATGTAGCTATTTTCTTCGTCAGTTTCTGTTCGATCTGAATATAAAACTAATACATCGGATAGCTTAAGACAGCTTGCGTCCAAATTTAACAATGTTTAACCGTTTAGTATTTGAAATTCGTCAAGCAAACGAAAGACTTCCGGCGACTATCTCTTTTTAGCTCAGTCACGGGGCGAGCGCTTCCGTCTTGCACACTGACCAACGCATTCAGCGCAGCTCCTCTCCCGTTCTTCTCCCACATCTTTGATTCAACAAATCAACCTATGACCAACCAAAAAGCAACGGGAAACGAACGGATAGATCCAATCGGAGGGGAGTTAGTTGATTGTACTACTTCGGTTATGCGAATGCAACGAAACCAACGAAGAACAAACAATGATGCAAATTTGATATTTGCATCATTGCTCAGTCATGTTTCTCGCTCACCCATAGATTATTCTTTATGGGTAACGGTTGTCTCAATTATGGCTTCCTCATGGAGGAAGTGGTATTGAAATTTTCAATAGAATAAAAAATTTAGTGAAATACTAAATTTCATATAATTTAAAGCCTTCGATCGAAAATGGGAATAATGCAGAGAAACTGTTTGGCTAAATCTGAGAAAATCATTGTTATTCTGAGAAACTATGAGAAAATCTGTGAAAATCATCGAAAAAAATCTGATGAAGTAAACCAAGCACATTTAAAAATTAAAAAAAATTATTAGAAAATTTGCTTTCGTTGAAATCGCGATCGAGTATCGTGATTTTCATCGACGTCCCATAACTTGCAAAATATCTGAGAAACCTGTTGGAAATTTTTGGAATAAATTGAAAATGGTATCTGATAAATTTTGAAAAATATTTTCTTATCAACGGACGAATATCACAAGTTATAACGAATAACACAAGTTATTCGTCCTTCTAGAACTTGCTAAATGCACAAAAACATATCCAAACGAATAATACAGAGTTATTCGTCCTCGCAAAAGTTCCAACACGCGGAATAACATACTCGAAAGAATAATACAGAGTTATTCATCCTCACAGAACTTCCATCACGCACAATAATATACCCGAAAGAATAATACAAAGCTATTTGTTCTGATAGAACCAGTGAATAGTTTAATAGTGTTACCGGACGGGTAATGGACTTTTATGTATTTTTAGAGAACAGTAGAAAATGGCAGCAAACATGATATCATTAATATTATTTATTTATTTTTAAATATTCGGATGACTATAGCTTTGCCCCTGCGCCCCACAAAGGGTGTTCCAGACCGCCCACGATCCCTTAGATTAGACCCTTCTCGCAACCTTTCGTACGCACACACTCACGCGCGTACACAAACATTTTTATAACGGCCACACAGAAATATAAAAGAGGTAAGCGAGGAAGTCGTTTCCGCACAAATAACACTTAGTTATTCGTCCGGTTGGCTGACGACCGGTTATCTTGTTTTTCTAAATCACTTTTCTATATTAATCGTCCGAATAAAACATGTGAATCGTACAATAATGTCTTCCGACGAATAATATACGACTAATCGAGCGGTTATCAGACGACTAGATACTCCAAAATATTAAATTTGGTGTATCAGTGTTGTGAACAAAGTTTCTTTCAAATATAATAAAATTTTATTTTAAACAAATATATTAATTGATATTAATTAATTAAAATTTCATTGAAATGAAAAAATGTATTAATTCCACATAAATAAAATTGTCATTAAATTAATCTTAATTGACAACTTAGTTAATAATATTTTTTTAAATAAAATTTGAGTTTATTATTTGACACGGAAAGAAATGGTGTTGTAGATATTACATCAAGATAATAGTAATCTTTTTATAGTAATTTTTACATGAATTGTGGTCGTTATAACTACAACTTACGTATATCTGAGATAACACTCGTTGTTGTCATATATAACGTTGATGCTATAGTAAAATATTTATATAAAATATTACAGGCTAATGCGGTACTTGCGAATAAGTTTCAAGTAAATTTTACTATTTACGTAACTCGCACTGACTGAGGAGTTGGAATAACTCGTTAACTTGTTCTTACCTTACGATCGAAAAGTACCCGGAATTTCTCATTTAAACGAGTCACCCTTGAGATATTGTCAAAATCATTTTTTTCTACGTTGGTACATCTGTCAGTTGTTTACATGTCACCTTTAAGCGCAATGCGTCAGATAGTTTGTGCGTAATAGCTTTGTAAACAAGTCATTGTTTGGTGTACTCTGCGAATTTCGTTATGTCGAATTTAGTTGAGCAAAGAGTGTGCCTGAAATTTTGTATTTCTAACAAAATATTATATGCGGAAGCGTTGAAAATATTAACTGTAGCCTACGGGGACTCGACAATTGTCGGAAACACAAGCATACGAGTGGTACAAAGAGTTTAAACCGGGCCGTAATGTGGTTGATGATTTGTCTCGTTCCGATCGTCCATCCACCTCTGTGACTGACGAAAACATCGAAAAAGATAAGAAAATTGTGCTCGAAGATCGTCGTGCGAGCATCAGGGAGATAGCAGCCGATCTTGGTGTCTCGTTCGGATCGATGCAGATCGTTATGCACGATGTTTTGAGCATGAGACGGGTTCAAGCGCAGCTTGTGCCGAGAGTGCTGAATTTTTTGCAGAAACAGCATCGCATTGCAGTCGCTAAAGAAATGCTTTCTTTGGGCCAAAATGTTATCGAAGGCATTATTACCGGTGACGAGACATGGGTCTACGAATATGACATCGAAACGAACCAACGATCATCGGAATGGCGCTTCTCAGACGAGCCAAAACCCAAAAAACCACGACAAAGTCGATCCAAAATCAAGGTTTTGTTTTCTTTGATTGCCGTGGTGTGGTCCACTCCGAATTCCTTCCGCCAGGCCTAACAGTAAATAAAGAGTATTATGTGAGCGTACTCAAGCGTTTGAGGGAGAATGTTCGTTGCAAGAGGCCGGAATAGTGGAGAAACAACTCGTGGTTTCTTCACCACGACAATGCACCGGATCACACATCTCATCTTGTACGCGACTATTTGACCAAAAACAACGTTAATACCGTTCCGCAAGCTCCGTATTCACCTGACATGGCTCCGTGTGACTTTTTCCTGTTCTCACGACTCAAGTTACCACTCTGCGGAAAGCTTTTTGAGACGATAGAGACGATAAAGGAGAATTCGCAAAAGAAGCTGAAGGCGATTCCAAAATCGGCCTATGAAAAGTATTTTAAAGATTGGAAGAAGCATTGGAATATTTGTATTGCTTACGATGGAGATTACTTTGAAGGGAATATAATAAATATCGATGAACAATTGAACCGTTTTCGTTTTATTGACAAATTGCGGGTACTTTTTGATCGTAAGGTATAACAGTAACCAGCAGCGTATATTGCTATTCTAGTATTCTAATTGAATCGTAAATATGGGATAAGAAATATCTACTATACTCAGTAGTAAAATGTACCTATTGGACGAAATAAAATTTGCCATCGAGTGTAGTAAATGCGTCTTGTCCTTCTAATAACAAAAAAACGTGGCACGAATTACAAAAGTCTCCGGTAAATTATACATTTTTTGTAGTTTTTGCTACTATTATAGACTAGTAGTTTTGAACTAGGCATGCGCAACTACACGGAAAGAAATGGGGTTTTCGATATTACATCAAGAGAATAGTAATCTATTTGTGGTAAAATATTTATATTAAAAATTAAGCGAATAAGTTCGACGTAAATTTTACTATTTATCTAACCCGCAGAGGCCAAGGAGTTGGAATAACTCGTTAACTTGACCTTATAACAGTAACCAGAAGTGTATATTGCTATTGTTATATGGGACAAGAAATATCTACTATACTCAGTAGTAAAATGTACTTATTGGATGAAATTGAATTTGTCATCGAGTGTAGTAAATATGCGTTTCTGATGCTTGTGATCACACACATTGCGAAGCACGGGTCCATCTCTCTCTCTCTCTCTCTCTCTCTCTCTCTCTCTCTCTCTCTCTCTCTCTCTCTCTCTCTCTCTCTCTCTCTCTCTCTCTCTCTCTCTCTCTCTCTCTCTCTCTCT
This sequence comes from Cylloceria caligata, assembly GCA_963942595.1. Taxonomy (NCBI): domain Eukaryota; kingdom Metazoa; phylum Arthropoda; class Insecta; order Hymenoptera; family Ichneumonidae; genus Cylloceria; species Cylloceria caligata. The sequence continues at coordinate 17,918,154 of OZ012705.1, forward strand.
CTCTCTCCTCCCCTATCGCGTGTGTTGAACTAAATTATTAATCAAATTAAATGTAATATCTATATTACATGGATTAGGTCATTAGGTTCAAATCCACGATATAGGCTTGACATGGTTTTCGGTGAAAACCGATTACTGATGACAAAATATATATAAAAAAACTAATGCCCGAGTCGGTAAAATATGTTTTTGGTTTAGTTTTAATACCACCGATATATTTTATCGTCATTTTATTACGCCGCATGTACAACAAACATCCATTTCCGTATTAATCTGTATTGCAAACGAACTATGGTATAAATTACCAGTGTAGGATAGTAACGATAACTAGGCTTCGAACGTTATACGTAGCAATGGTTTGGAGTTTATTTTACTTCTGACCCTATTTATAGTTACAATAGTGATTTTACTACAATTACGAAGTATTTTTAATTGCAAACATTGTCTATATAATCTCCATTGGTTATACTTACTAAGTTACTACACATTAATTAAGTTGATGAAAAGTGTTAAAGATTTCCGAAGTTTGCATTATTTCACAGTGAGTGTAGTTTCTTCCAAAGATAAAATATATTATTTTGCACTAACCTTACTATCTCTTCGGGAAAACAACAGTTTATTATCTTTATGTATTCCGCAAGAGTTGAGTCTGGCTCCGCTTGAAGTTCCTGAACCTTCTTGAGTCCCCCGCTTGTTACAAAAAGTCGACGTGATCTAGGATCGTTTGGAAGGATCTAGGAGTAACAAAGCGAGAATTACAACTATTGATTATAATTTTATTACAATTTGCACTAAAATTCTTAATTAAATTTAAAAAACAAGTCTGCAAAGTAGAAGTTTGCCCATTTTGCCTCCTCTTTATTATTCATTTATCACAAATTCACGTTGATGTAGAATATGTTTATCGATTTTAGTTTACTCGTAGAGAAAGCTTTCTAAAACGTGGACAATAATGAGAAAATAATTCGCAACGTTTTACTTTCCAAGCATATCTAACTCTTAGCTTACACCACATCTCATTTAGTCAAAATTTCGAAAAGTTGGCTGATAAACATTTTCCTTTAAATGATAAATCATATAACATTTCATATCCATCGTTTATTCTAGACAAACTCAATTCTAATCAATTTTGGGTCATAACGTCACGCTTGTAAAAAGTTTCTACGAATGAAATTTGCGTCATTTGGTGCATTTACGTCCTTCTGCTTTTTTTTTTTATAAAAAATTATAATTTTTCTACAATTCGATTGTAATTAAATTATTTATGTTCGACAAGTAATGACTGTCGAACATGTTTACCAAATTTCAATCCGATTATTACTTCTAATCATCGTGGAGTAAACTGAAATATCAATTTTTCAATAACGAAGCGAAATTAACAAATTATCGTAAATTTTAAAGCACTTGATCGATTTAAAAAAAATTTAATTCAATAGTGATAATCCTTGATCGAAAATACAGTTTTACACAATGTTTAAGTTCGATCGCTTGATAACTGAAACAGTTATCTCGTTTACCGATATATTTGAAGAAATAAAAAATCTTATAAGATTTTAACTGTTTTAACGATCGTAACGAAAATTTCGTCGAATCGAGGACAATGTACATTTTACTTAAGTGCAAAAATTCAGTACAATCTGTCACGCGATTCTTCCATTATACAAGTTCACTTTTAGAACTCTTATCTCGCGCGCACGCGTCCGCCCACACACAGACACACATGCGCTCGACATGTTTTCTAAACCACTTTTCTGAATGTTTCAGACAATTTTAAGTATCCTGACATTAAAAACTCAAAACTTTTATTACACAAAAACAAATTTTGCTTTTTAAGAAAGTAAAACGATGAAAAATATCGATTAATCAATTTATTTAACTACAATTTATTATAGCATCGATGAAATTCCAGGTCGTTGCTTTCGATTGTCTAAATCATTATTATTATCATTGTCATAAGTAGTGAAACGGTTTGGCTCGTGTCTATAAGAATAAGGCTTCGGAAACCCGGTGACCTAGTAGAATTAGAGATAACGTCGTGACGTACAAACTGCTTTTCTCATTATTCGTATCCTGCTTTTATAATTTTTTTTCCTAATCACAAAACAAAATTGCACTGTTTAAAAAAAATGTAATTAACGATTCAAACAATTTTGTCTATAGATTATTGATAAATTAATTTTTTTAAATAAATAATTATCGATTCATCGATTGAAATGTGCGTAAATGCACGAATTTTCCAGTATATTTGTCTTTTCTGCTCAGTAATGCAGCAGATAGGAAAATCGGGTTCCTAGAAATTGAAGAACACGAGGTAACCCCCGCCCGATATATCTTACTGCGTAAATTCGCGATCTTCTCACCGTTATTAATGCTCTGTGTAAATACATAAGAAAATGGCGGGTGACGTTGGCGGCGGGGAGGGGGGGTGAGGGGGTAGAAGCGGATAGAACGAGAAGCCGTAGCCTATGAGGCAAGTTCGGAAACGTCGCGAGATATAACTATGCTGGACGGGAAACCGCAAATATCCTTTGCCATGCAACGATGCAGTGTATGTTGATCTCTCATGCAAATATCCAAATCTATTTTCAATCGTCGCGGACAGCATCGCTGCGTTCCACTGTCTAATATTAGAATTTTACGATATCTCCGTCCATATTTCACTAACTGTTTACAAATACCATACGAGAGGTTCGTGAGGCGATGCTGTTTAATTTTTCACTCGTCTATTTTATTGTTATTAAAGCTCTAACACTCGGACATTCGAATCCACTTTCTTTTACATCGCAATAGTTTGTTTATTCTTTTTAATTGTTAACGTAATACGGCAATTGATAAGAATTTGATAAATCTGGATAAACATATGAAAATAAATGTTAAATTACTTATTGTTTGATTGCATTGACTCTTGTGTTGATTTTTTTATTCAATAATAAACCGCATTTATGGTTTAATTCACTTATATTTCAATTTACTTATTATTTATTATTTATTATAAATATATTAAGAAATTAATTGCACTTTTTAAAATAATAATTATAAAAAATTTAAGACAACTGCGTAGAGATAGATGTTTATCAGCTTTTCTCGGAATATTGGAAAATGTGTATTCTGGTTGATCAACAGTTTAATAATTAAAAAACAAGCAATTTTATTGGTTAAGAGAACTAGGATCGTGAGCCCGGTTTCTCGTGTATCAATTTTTTTAATCGCAATGTAGTTATTATTATATGTCACTGCACTTCGGAGAGACAAATTTTCCCTCTTCGGAGAGTTAATGAATCTTCATTCGACGAGCGCGCTTGTTTCAAATCGAAAGATAATAAGATTTTATGGTAAAACCATTGACGAGCGTGCGAGAGAGCGAGAGAGCGCGAGAGAGAGAATGAGAAAGAGAAGGAGAATGAGAAGGAGAAGGAGAATGACGTGGGTCTCTGGAATATATTATGTGGCAAGCCCAGACTCGGTTTACGCGCTGCAATGTCAACCGAAGAGGTCGAATCATTGTCATCTCTCTCGCAACAGGATAAACGGAGAATTTAATGCGTTACTCGTGCACGCGCGACACACGTAACTCGTTGTAATGTACTAGCAGAATCGGGCCTGTTATTCACTGGAGACAATTTACGATAATTTAGGAGATAGGAGTGCCGCTGCTTTTGCCGCACGTTGCGATTGTAGAGTACCACGAGACACAAAAAACAAGAAAAATAAAAAAACACTGAAGATTTACGTCATCGCCGCAAATAAAGCAAAAAATATAATAAATTTACAATTTTGCTTTTTTTATTTATTGTGTACGCATCTGTATTCTTCAATTATTATTATTGATGTTATTTTTACGTTTGTTGACCCACGCAACGGTCCGCCGAGTAACCTGGTTGTCTTTTGTCTCGCTCACTTTTTTCATTATTATTAGATCTTTAATATTTTCCATATTGAACGATTTGATTTGAATTATTGATCGTTCCAATACTCATCTAATTGACTTTTTAAAATCATCAAACGTTTGAATATGTCTATTTTTGCAAATTTTCTGCATGTTAATCTAAAACTCTCTAAAATTTCCTATTGACTCGTAGAACCTACGAACCTCTTAGTCAGAATATTTTTTAAAAAACGTTAATAATCATATCTCGATAATTGACACTGTTAACAAAATACAGTTAAAAATTTTAAGCAAATCAAATAATTTTTTATCTTCGTTACCAGAAGTCTAAAAACGATGTGTCACGTGTTGTCTTTCTCGCTCAGAACGTTGAACTATATAGAATTATAAATCGCAGTTCACTGGTTTTCTATTATATTCAAAAGATCAAAAGTGGCAAAAAAAATTTGCATTACAGTTTTTATTACCGACCGAGGGGATGGCGCATCTTTAAAGGTCTTTAGCTTAAGCGAATAAATATAAAACTCTCGCATTCGACTGTCCAAGGTACAGTTCTCCCCTTGCTATAAGAATTCTTTGTATCGTTGATAAGCAATAAATAATAATAATAATTATTATTATTCTACAACCTTTTATCACTTTGAAAAGTTGTAGAATTGAAAGCTTTTTAAACCCTTGAACCTACAATTATTAAACTTTTCGATTTTTTACGAAGAATATTAAACTACTTACAACTATTAACTTATTGAGTCTTCAATTCTTTAAGAGTGTACAAAGATGCACTGGAAATAAAATACATAAGGCAGATGTACCGGTTGTGGCTGCTGTTCTTGTTTATGACCACCCCTGGTATTTAATAGCATTAATCACTTATTTTTATGTTGAATATAGTTGAAATTCGTTAAAAGCGTTATGGTGACAACTTGTAAAATCGTAGGTTTCACAATAATTTCCTTGTTTTATCATTTTTCAGAGAAACGAAATATTTTTATTGTGAAAATATCAAATGATATATTTTAACGAGTAAGACTATGCAAGAAGCATGCCATTTTAATATTTATTTCTCTAGCCGCAAAGTTGTAAAGTTTAGAAGAATTAATAGATTTTGCAATGGTTCCCTTACTTTGTACTTTTTCAGAGAAAGAGAACATTTTTATTATGAGAATATGTAATGTAAGAAGGAGGCTGCTTTAATTATTATTTCTCTAAGGGCAAACTTTTAATGCTTAGAAAAACTTAAGAGTAACTATAACCGGTGCATTTGTACCACTAAAAGATTATTGTTTAATTTAGTTTCAGGGGTGCGTGGTTCTCGCGTGGGAGCGGTTTTGTCGGAGCGACCTTCGGCGCGCTCGTTCGGAGGAACGTTACCGCAGAAGATCGGCGACAAAGACAACAACGACGAAGACGACGACGAAGAAGAAGAGGAAGACGACGAAGAAGAAGAAGAAGAAGAAGAAGAAGAAGAGTTCATTACCGCAACAGAAATAAATTTCGCCTGTGAAGAGAAAACACGATCGATCCTTCCCGCCCCGTCGATGACTCGGTAGCGTGGGACTCGAGTAGTCGGGGCTACCCGGAATCACTAACGCGGTGCACCAGTTGAACACGCATAACTGGACCCGCAGACGAGTCTCGATACTCGACGCGAAACGACTCGAAAGTAATTCTCTCTCGACATCGTCAACGTCAACGATTTTTTTCGTTCTACAAACCAATCGACTATCAACAGTAAAAGAAATCAACGATTTTCCAGTGAATTTGTAAACAAAAATGTTTGGGAAATGAAGAATTTTCATTTGTCGAAAGATCGGAGTTTCGAAGAGGACGAGGACGATGATTGGATCTTAAAAATCACTCTCAGTCAATTGTTTACAAGAAAAACAGAGGACAAAATTAAAGAGTGTTGACGTTAGCATAGATGAAGACCGAAATCGTCGTATCGTCTTCGGAGGCGTCGCACAGTCACGAATACGGGTGCCGACATAGAGCCATGAGCAAACAGACATCAAAGTCCTAAATTAAAAGTGGCTCGACAGCCGGTAAACTGACGCACGAGAAACTGCGACGACAAAGAGAGACGGAGAGACGCCGTGAGAGGAGAGAGAGAGAGAGAGAGAGAATTGGAAAATAGGTGATATCTCATCAGCTTTATCTTCGATACCTGCTGGCAGGAGAAAACTCAGGAGGAATTCAAGATTCTACAATCTTTCATCGCCGTTTGCCGGAGCAGGCACGACAAATTCACTTTCAACGACTTATTTTTTAATACAAATTGGTTGTGACTTTATAATTGAATTTCTGTGACTCAAAGAAGAAGAATTTATCTATTTTTATTTACGCCCAAGTGCGCGTGTGCAGAAAGGGAGAACTTTTTGAGAAATCAATGAAAATGATCAACAATCAGCAACGAGTTACTCTGGGAGAGACGCACGGTCATCATCAACCGGTTTCGGCGAAACCATCCGTCGTTAGCGTCTCGAGTATCGATTCGGACGTGAGCGATCGTCGGGACGTGAGGGAGGCCCTCTATTCCGGAATATTCAGGAGGCACAGAAAGACGATACTCGTGTTGGGAAGCTTTCTCAAGATGCTGAGGGTGAATAGAAACGTTAACAACTACGCTAGCATTAAGGCCAACGACGAGATCGACGAGTAATTATAATAATAGTTATTAAACTAACGTTCATCAACGCGATAAAACGATTTAATGGAATAAAAAAAACAAAAAAATATGAAATTTCACGCTTTTTGTACGTTTTACACGCGTTTCCTCCAAATATTTCGGATAGATAAAATAAAAGAATAATTAGTTTCAATTTTTTATAAAATAAAGACAAATATTTAATAGATTTACAAAGGGAAATTGGGTGGAGCCGATTTGATTGAGAAAAAATAACATTTCCATCGAATTACGAAATTTAGAGGGCTGTTTTATGTGTGATGAATATTGATCGTTCGTCGCAAAATTACGTAATTAGGAAGAAAGCTTGCACAACCCAATTCCGGCCATTACACAGCAAGCGTTGGCACACTCGCAAATACTAGCGAGTTTATGTTTACTAGAGTTTAAGAATGAAGAGAAAAAACCTTGATTCTCAAAGCCATAAATCACTGTCGTACAAAGAGATTGCAATTCGAAGAAGAAAAAAAACGAGAAATCTGGCTATTGGTAACTGAGTAAGCGCCACCTGACGGCGAAGCGACGGTATTTCGTTGGTGTAAATTTTACGTCGCCATTTTGAATCAGAGTGCGATCTCAATTATCAATCTTAAGTTATATTCAGGAACAACAAATTGCTTTACATTATTTTCGTAGCTTTACGACAATATCGTGTATGAAAAAGATGAATCGAAAAGCTGCTAACGAAATATAACTCAAACGATGCAAATTTTTCTTTGTTTACAGAAATACTTGAACAAATTGCATGCACTGAGCCGTATTGTTGCACTGATGGCTTTAAGATTCGAAAATGTCGCAGGACCAAAATATTATTAGGGAGCTGATGATGTCTCGTTAATATGTCTCGCTCGTCGTCGCACGCCACGTAAATTGCACGAAATTGCACGTTTAACGCACTCCACGAGGCTCCTGTAGATGTTAGGCTACGAAATGATACGTAACGCGTAACGTAGAGGAGAGGCACGACGCAACGGAAACGAAGAACATCAGCCCGATCTCTCTGTTCTACGATTCACAACCGAGCTTAATAATGTCGCGTGTAAGCATTTCATTGACGGAGTTTAACCGGTAAAATGTTGTACGTACGTAGACGAGTATACAGATTAAGTCGTGAGAATATCTACTATAAATTACATAAAATGTAATTTAAGTCATAAGTCGAGTGTGAGATTACTAATGCAAATATCAAATGCAATGCCTTATCCGTCAATATACCGCATCCGATCGGAAACACGAATTGTCCGTACACCTGGCGGTCAAAGCTAGAGGTAACGAATATGGCGACCGTAAAGTTTCGCTTAACCTTCAAAAGATGTTAAAAAAAATTTTAAAATAATAATTCAATTACTAATCGATTTATCGAAGGATATCGATTAGGTCAATTTACAACTGTCAGCAGCGCCACCACCGCCGATTCGTGTACCATCATCTTCGACAAACTTGGGCGTCGTTCGAAGATTCAATACAGACATAATTCTCGTTTCTAATCACAACGATCGCCTGAATTAGCGAGTCTACTGCCAGTAGAAAAGAAACCAAAAAAGAGAAGATAAAAAAATAGAAAATTTGCTATCACGTAGTTACAATAATAGGTCAGTGCTTAACGCTAGTTTATCACAGTCGCTGATGTATCTGTACTCGTAGAAAAAGTAACAACAACAACAACTACATACAACAAAAACACAATGAAACAAATGGACGATGTACAATCAACTTCGAATCGAACTATAACGTAAATCGAATGGTGAAAAGAAATATTAAAAAATTCAAAGACTCCGATGCTCTTTAGATACAAATATATAACAAATGCATAATTGTTAAGATAATATATAGAGCTATTGAAGCAAACGGTAGGTTTGTCAGTCAGCATCCTTGGGCCATGTATGATTAGAGACAAAAGAACAAAAGAAAAATGTTAAAAAGATCAATTATACCGAGGACTGTCGACACTATATTATCTTAAGACTGAGGTTCGCAATAATTGCGAAGTACCCGTAGTACGCAACTTTTTTTAGCTAATCATCTTGAGCCAATTAAAATTAAAATAAACGTTAGACCGAGCTTTTTACACGATTTTCACATTTTTAAAATTACCTCGTTAACGCAGATTGATTTATCATCGTTTCATAATAATATATAACGACTCATCGAATTTCATGAGAGAAATAATTACGCTGATCGCTGAAAACTTGGGATAACACAACAACAAAAATGTAGTCGACTCAGTTTTTCGAGGAAATAGGGTTTAGGGTTCGTAGAAAAAGATTTGTGACGCTCAATCAGTCTCTAATATTCGGACAATCTTTAATTCCCCTTTAAGGAGGCTTCTTAACCCTTATTGGGGTTTTCAAAAGAAAAACAATATTTCCTTGAGACAAATTTCGTTTACAGTATTTTACGTATCATACGTAAATCTGTTCTTTAATGTAACTTACGCGTAGTTAAGCGTTAAAAAAAAACTATAGTTAGACGTAAAATATTTTCGCCTTAATGGATCGCTTGACCAATTTTTACGTAGATCTCAGTTTTTTTTTACATAAACAAACGAAAATGATAATTAACACGAGACATTAAGTGGTTGCGTATGTTGCGTGTTATGAAATTAAGGCCCTATGTGTCAAATGCTGATTCGAAAGAACCCTAAGAGATATAGTCAGCGGGCGAAAGAACTGAGAAACCATCGACCGCATATTTAAAGAATAAAAAATAAACAATTTAAAAACAAAAATGGTTATCAGTAAAAAAAACGAAAGAAATAAGAAGAGAGGACATTATAGAAGCGGTTACTAGAGGCCGATAATAAGTAGTAAAAAAGTCTCATTGTCGCGAGACCGAGAAAAAACCGTTACCGTTATTAATATTTAAGCAAAAAAAAAATAAAATAAAATATTTAAAAAAAATACAGTTTATATAATTATTATCACTTTGTATAAACGTATCGTTAGTTACACGTGTCACCGACGATGTGTCATATGTGAATGACATAAATAAACAAAACGAAAACCAAATAAAAGCATTGATATGATTGTGAAATGAACTGACCTTGCTGAATTGTCCTAACACGTACTTCAATATGTTTGGTGGGGCATCCCGTAAAAGTGGCTCGAGTGCTTCTATGTGCAAACACTTTTGAAGAACTTGCTTCAAGGCTGCTTTACTCTTCGCTCTAAGATCTTCGGAATTTTTTTCGTTTCCGTACATCTATGGGCAGCAAGATACGATTTAACAGAAGATCTATCATTTATAAGTTTCAATAGCAACTGCATCGTTTACTACATTTATGGTAATTGTTGAAACTGATGTTAAATTGTTTATGCCTTTAATAAGAATTATTAAATCTGAAATGAAGTGAGTTAAGCATAACATATTAGCTGCTCAATCGTAACTAGTAACTATATTGAATCCAAAGTGAGGAAGAACTCGAATGGTAACTTTAAAAAGCTGAATTCAATTGGGTTACAACTTCAATGGTAACTTTGAAATTTGAGGTAACGTGGGTTAGGCCTTCGGCATTAAATATTTAAAGATAACTAATAACTATTGACTTCAAAATGGCTTAAAATTTCAATGATAGCTTTAAAATCGGAACTGAAGTAGGTTATATCTTCAACTTAAGTTATTAAATGGTAACTCGCAACAATTGAATCCAAAGTGGGTTATGATTTAATAGATTAATGGAGATTTGATACAGCGGTTGAATTTTGAAGAGATTCAAATAGCCAATGATCCAAAGAAGAAATTGAAACTTAAAAAGTTAGCATTGAAACAAAATAGAAATCGTAAGTGAAATGTGTGACATTTTTAGCAGGAACTATTCAATGGTAGCTGGTAACTGTTTGAATCCAAAGCGGGATTTCAATGATAACTTTAAAATTCAATCTAAAGTGGATTTCGCTAGTTTAATTAATCTAAAAAGAAGTGAGTCGAGTCTTCAACGACGTTGATTGTAAAATAAAATGCGTCGTATACCGTTGAGTGAGGACTATGAATTGAGAATTAGAATTGATTAAAATATTGTACAACACATAATCAAAACAAGATTCATGATGATTGAGCTTTCCACTAAGTTTTTTTTTAGGAGACATACCTCTAATAATTTGGAGAATAAATTGGCAGCTGCCACGGCTTTTGCGTGTTCCGATGTATGTTTGCCTATCTGCCCCAGAGCCCACGCTGTTATCGCGAGAACGTGATCTTCATTCTCTTCTTGGAGGACAATAGCTAACTGAGTCACGCCTGTCGAGCCAATAACCGCGATCGCCAATTGATCCGAGTGACCGGCTATGTAACCCAACGCCATTATGGCCGGCAATCTAGTGGCGGACTTGGAGTTACCGATCAATTCTATGAGAGCACCGATCCCTCCGGTATTTACTACCAATTGTGCGAGCTAGACGATTCAGGAGCGTTAAAAAACGATTCTTCAATTTTCAGTTAATTAATACATTGACAAGGCAGATATTCTCACTTCTAGAGTGTGCTTGCAGACTTCTCGCGTGAGCATTGCTGCAGTTCGGCTCACGTTCTCATCGGGATGCCCCATGTGCATTAAAACCTCGGGAAATATCTCCGCCTCCACTACCATTTCAGCTAATTCGATCGAATGTTTCGCTATGCTGCCCAATGCCGAAAATACTTGACGCTATTGATTAATATATTTTTCTATATTTATGAATACATTTATATTTATTATTATATTTACTTAAGTTAAAAGATTTTCTTAATCCACTCCACCCTCCCTTTTACCTTATCAAATGCCACATTGACCGTATTGAACAAAGATAAATATCGCACTGCTGGCAATTGCGTATTTCCGATCAAATTTCACGTTAACCCTTAACGTTAATAAATTACAAGAATATTCCTGCTCTTCGGCTCTACCGTAAGAACGCATTATTCCTACTTTGCTCTTCATTGTCCCATTCCGGTAGAGTTTCGGGTATTATGACTTATAAAGGGTTAATATCGTTCCGATTTTTCACAAGAACCCGTATTTCGTCAAGTCCATGTCGTAAATGTTAAATTTATTACCAGTCGAGACTGGGACAAACGAATAAACCTAATAAAATCGTTTTCAAGTTCGTAAAAACATCTTGGCCCATAATAACAACTTAAAAGTCCGTTCCCATGCTGCGTTTTTTTTTTCAATTTTGAGTTTTGTACTATTTTGGCGTGTAACGGTCATATTATCGTGGAGTCGAATGAATAAGAACGAATAAAGGCATTTACGCACTTGTGCGGACTTCTTAGAGCGTACAAACAGCTACGAAACTCATTGCGAATTACAACGATCCGTGACTTGCCCTGAAGCACTTTAATTTATTTAGCGAACCCTCCCTTTCCACTCGAACCTTAAATTTTAAAGCAATCGTTAGAACGACACCCTGAGGTATCTGTTTTATTTACTTACTGCCTGAAGTATGCACTGGGAATAAGAAGGAATTAACTCGTTTGCGCATTTTTGTCGATTTCTAAGTGCGCGAATATTAATCCAAAATAAAGTAAATTAATCTAGCGGTTGAGGCTTCGCGCAAGTCCGCTAATTTTAATTAATTACATTTATTTAGAATTAATATTCATATTAATATAATTTGATAAATTAATAGTTTCAAAATAAATGTTACGTTTAACGAGTATATCTGCTATAAATTTTCATTATTTTCAACGGACCTTGAGCTTTACATCCGGATTCGAAATAGCTTTAGCGAGAAATGGCACCGCACCGGCGTCCACGAGGGTTTGAGCCAATTCCACCGAGTGTTTGCCAATGTCGCACAAGGCCGAAGCGCTTATCTGCTTCAGGCATAGCTCAGGCTCCTGGAGACACAGGACAAGCAGGGGAATTGTACCTAATTGCAGCAAAACGAGGAAGGATTTATTAATAATCGTTTCAACTATTTATAAATCTCTTGATGGAATTTCCACGGTAAAGCAGCATGTAATTAATTTTTTTTTTTTTAATTATCTATCCATATTCTTTTGAATACGAAACTTTAAAAAAATAAATAAGATTCATTTCATTAATTCGCGATAAAAAAAAAATAAAATAATTAAGTCTTTGAGTATAGTTTGTGCAACAAACAAGTATTGCACCTGCATCAACAGTTGCTTGAGCCAGACTTGCGTTGTGCCTGGCAACGTAGCCCAGTGCCCATGCCGCAGCTTCCTTCACACCAGAATCAAAATCCTCGAGGCAAACAACCATAGCGTCGAGGCCTCCTCCGTGAACAACGACGCTTGCCATTTCAGGCGAGTGTTTCGCTACCGCACGCAGCACGAAGAGAGCAGCCCTTTTATAAAATTTCTACAAGAGGGTTGAACAAAAAAAGTATTTAAACTTTTTTTTTTTTTTTATCAATCGACGTTTAACAGTCGCTTACATTCGCGAATCGCATACATTTTGTTTGCCAATGTTTTTCAGCAATTGGGGCATTATGTCACGTCTGACAACCGCCTGGGCTATTCGATCGTCATGATTAGCTAAACGACCCAGTGCTATCGCTGCCATTTGTTGTATCGAAGGGACGACGTCCGAGAGCAAAGGGCGAAGAAGATCTAGGACACCGGATGACTCGAGACACTCCACATTGTGCGGTCGGGACGCCAGATCTGCTATCGTTTGTACAAATATCGTTCGGGCTTGCTGATACTGATTGAATACTGAGAAAAAAATTTATATACAACGTTTCTGTAGATAAGCATTGTTTTATCAAATATTTTGAATAGTTATTGAAGCCAAACAATTATAAGGCGAACAATGTATGCTTCAAATGATTAACAATTTCTAATTTTTCTTATTCATAGAGAGAGAGAGAGAGAGAGAGAGCTTGGTTTTCATGAAATATCATTTTTTCTCTCGATATTTTCATGTTAGGATAACCAAAATAGTCTAAAACGTCGAGAAAAAAGTGTCTAAAACATCTCAGGACTTGTTCTTCGGAATAATTATGCAAAATTGGCATTTCATGACTTTTTGCATTTTTTCATGTCTGCAAAAGCTCTACGACTGCCGCAAATATTCTACTATCGAGATAAATATTTATTTATAAATTAATTAATTTTCAAGGACGTTTGCTTTTGCATTTGAGAAAAATTCATTTAAAAGGTTCGAATTTTATATATTTTTATTTATTTGAAATAGATTTACGTCGCTCTAATTCACGTAAACTTTGGTCAGTTCAGAGGAAGATTTCATAATTATTTCTTATTTATAAAAATGTATTAATATATTTATTATCGGTACATTTATTGTCGAAATTTGCCATTTAATTGTGCTATTAAAACTCAAATATTTATAGAACTTTTGCAATTTTTCTATAGGAAGTGTAAACACTTTAGTCGTCCGATCATGGTACGAATTTAAAAAAAAAATCATTTGTCCGATTACTTTATTTCTTCCACCATTTTCTACGTCGTTCATATTTTTATTGCATTTATTGGAAGAATACGATAAAAATGATTCGTCCGATCAGTCTACTTTTCTCCTAATTACAGCATCAAACACTTTTATAGTATAATTATGCAGTTTTCGGATGAACAATTTTCTCCAATAGTCGTCCGATTATCGTTCGAATAAGAGCAAAGTGTTACGATCATCGGACAACTAGAAAATAACAAAATCGTCCGACAATCAGACAACTATTACGTTTGATTATGTAACGAATCGGAATTGGATCTATAGACTTTAGTTAATAAGCCAGTTAAATAAAAAATAGTTTCTCTTATCTCTTTATGTTCTTCTCATGTAAGTAGAATTAAAAAATAATTTTCATATTGCCCAGTTTTATGAGTAAAGATATCATTTTGTAGTTTGACGAATAGAAAAACGACAAAAACGTCTGAAAAAAGCGACAAAAATCATACGATTACCGATTATCAGACACGGGCTTTTCTATACGTTGAAAAAAAATAAATTATTTCAATAATAATTGTGTCAACACTTACCTTGCAATATAATTCTAGATGTCATTGTCTCTATGATCATGAAATTGTTACTCCAAATGAAATAAAGGGACGCAACAGGGAACTTGCAGGATAATTAAATGTCTGGACTTGACAGATATCGCGCCGTTTAAAAACAATAGATATAAAGAGCTAAAGAGGGTTTTCACGCATGTACAACTCCGAGAATGACACACATCCGGTTAAGGGAAGGGCGAGCACCAAAGGTCGCTATGGTTACGACTATGTGGACATTCCCTTCGATTTTCATAAAAGTGGAAAAATATACATCGGAGAACGAATAAAAATTAACGATAAAAATATAAATATATTTAAATGATGTCGGAAGACTTGTTGGCAAAGGAGAAAGAATTTCACAGATTGAATCGTGAACTTGGTCAGAAAACGAAAGATCTCATGAGAGAAGTTGACTCGGTGCTCATTTCACATTCGACGATATTTTTTCCGTCGCGTGACAAAGACACTTCTGCGGCTTTTGATTATTGTCCGCCAACTTTTTCATCTGGAAAGAAGAGCCCGAAGCACGTGGATGGAAATACGGGATCGTTGACTCAACGATGTCCCGAGGGGTAAGACGATACAAGTATCGATTGCATATCGATAAAAGAGCATTAAAAAAAATTAAGGCGACTAGCAGTTTAATAAAAAAAAAGCTAATTGATCAATCACTGAAGCAACTTTGTTAATAAATCGATTAAGTATTTTATTAATTGATTAATTGAAATTCGTATCGTCCATGAGTTGAACTTTTTTTTTGTTAAATTCAATAATAACGCAATTAATTATTCATTCATTGAATTGTTTGTTTATAAAAAATTAATTCCTAAAGAACTAGTCATTAAATAAAAATTATTAATCAGAAGTGTGGAATTGGAAAATTGCACGGTGGAGGAGATCGTATCGAGCGATCCAGAAAATTCACGAAATGACGCAGTCGTACGTTTTCTCAAAGCCAAAATAAAATTGCTTCACGACGAGTTACAAACCATTCGCGTGGAATACAAGAAAAAGGTAAGTCGAGTGTAAGATGTAATTTCTTTCATAAGTATCGGTAAACTTCTATGATTTATCTTCCCTTCAACAGTGCAGCTATTGCAAGGAATTAGAGACAGAGAAAAAAAAGTTGGAAGAGGCGAAAATAAAAATTAACAATAATACAACTTCGTTGAAAGATGTCATTTCAAAGTTGGAGGCAAATAACTCGAACCTTCAGACAGATATTCAGACACGGGCGACCGAAAATACAGCCTTGAAAAAGGTAAGCACATATACAACAAATTAAGTTATTTACATGAAAAAAAAATTATTACTAATCGTGGGATTGCAGGAAATGGATGCTCTGAAGAAAGAATTAAAAACAGCGCATCAACAGATCAATAGTTTTGATATAAGACTCAATAGATCCTTGGAGGATAACGAAAAACTTCGAAATGTCGTAAAGTTCAATAAAATCGAGGAAAAGGTACTTAAAGTTGCTCCAAAAATTCATAAATTATAACTTTTTAACACAAAATACGTCATAAATTAATATTTCAACGACCAATCGAATTAAAACTCAAAGACGAATGTTCATCGTACAACGATCTGCAATGTAGCCAAGAATTAAAAAAAAATGCATTGCAACAGTTTTTAATTTATCGAGCAAGATATCGATGTTTGGAATATAAAATTGAGTCTAGATACGCGACGTTTATATCTTTGAACAGTCAAGTTGTAGTACAAACCCATGGATCATCGGATAGCTCTGTTCATCGTGTCCATCGCGTGGTCATTTTTAAAATTATTTCGATAGTCAACGGTGTCTCAAAGTATTCTGCAAATTTTCCAGTCTGAAAGCTAAATTTCTTCACTCAACTTATGTATTCTTAAGACGAAAGCTGGTGATTATTCATCGTGAAAAAATATTTTTAGGAACTCAGAGACCAGATAAGGAGGCTTCAGGAGAGTGAGAGACTTTCGATAAATAGATTGGAGAGGCAGCGTTCGGAGATCTTACAAGCATTTAAGAAACAAATGTCTCTGGTGGACAATCTGAAGAGGCAAAAGGTGAGGCTCAAAAAAGTTATAAGAAAATCAAAGAATACTCGTATGTACAAAGAGAAGTTTAAGGGAGTAAAAATTCTTCACAGGCCTATCTGGAGGCTAGCAGACAGGTGCAATTGACGGAGGAGGAATTTTCTAAGCTCTTGGATTGGAATCCGGAGAATACATGTACGAGGAAAGACGCATAAACACACACACACACACACACACACACACAGAAAATCATTAATAAAATATTTTTTAGCGGTTCGAAATGATTTTTTCAATTTATTTACATGAGTTCCTCGCATTTCCCTGGCCGACAGTAGCAGGGCATGCGAGGACCGAAAAAACGCTATAATAATCTGTCGTCAGTCAGAGGTTCCGATTAAAAACAGGTTTTTATCATCCAATTTTAAGTTTTTTTTGTTTTACATTTGTTTTTTTTTGTTTTTCATTTCTTTCTCCTCAGCTTCCAACACAACGATTTGTTTATTTTAGATACGTTGCTCCTGTCTTTGCGCTCGGTTTGTTACGTTTATTGCACTCTCGAGACAAAAAAAAAAGATTGATCACTCTGCGTGTCGTCGCAGGCGCTTCTTTGCAATTAGAAAAACCTATTTAACGCGTTTTTGTCGCTTTGATTAACAAATTCTAAAAATCTAAACAGAAGTTATATGAGAATGGTGTTTTTTTTTATAAGGCTTACCCGAAAAAGTTTGTTTCACAACCAAAACTATCGTGTTTACCTCTTTGATCACGTTCGTAACGCGATCTCGAGAGAACAATTAAACGATAGTTCATTTTCTTCCTTCGTACAAAAAAAAAAAAAAAACAAGTTCCACCAAAGTGGAAAAAATGATCGCAAAGCGAAACTGCGGCTACGAGAAAAGCATTGAAAAAATGTTTGCGTTCACTTTTTCCCTCCGAGTGGATGAATTATATTCGATCGAGTTGAGGGAAAACCTCGACGATAATAACGATAATATTTTTTTTTAAATCGCTAGAGTAGAGACGGAGAGATCGAACAACTCAAAAAATTCGCGACTTTACAACGAAATCTTGTGATTTTTTTTTTTTTATTAACATATTATAAAAAACCGTATTTTTGTGTAATATTCCGTCGCTCGGATTCCGCACGTCGTATTCGTTACATTTCGCGGGATGGAGTGTGAGTGGGGTGGGATGGGAAGGAGGGACGGGCGAGATTTTTGTCCCGACGTTCGAAACAAAAAAGAGAACAATATAATCTCTCGAGACATAAATAAATATTGTGACGTGTCAAGCAGCTTCTTGTCTTGGTTGCGCAGTTTTTTTTCTTCTTTTTCAACCACGAATCATCTTTGCCCTTTGTATCACTCTTTCACACTCTCTCTCTCTCTCTCTTTCTTTCTCTACCTATATCTCTCCCCGTAGCCTCCGCTCCTCGTCATCCACAATCCTATTACCTCGCAGCAGCGAATGCGAAGCGAGTATGCTATCATGAATTTACGTCCTTCGCTCGTATTGTTGCTGCCGATGTACCATTGTTTCTGCTGCTTCGCCCGTTGCTGTTCTCGCGCGTTTTTCCCTTCGGCAGATCATGCCAGGTAGCTGTAAGTGTCCTTCTGACCCTCCGTGCGTTCCAGATACTCTTTTTCAATTAAAATATCTATACATTTCTGAAATTAAACAATCCACCCGTCCCGTTAAGCGAATTGTTTGTTTTTTTTTGTAAATTAAAAAATCTAATCTAGCAGGTGTGACTGCGTGAATGGAAGAAGCGGATCGAGTGACTCAGGCTGGTACGAATAAAACTTGGAGAGCGTTTATGTAGGAAAAAATTAACGAGGATAACCTGAGGATTTTTTACTTGAAACTCATTAAAAATTTGCACTTGAAACTTTCATTTTTTATTTATTTGACATTTTCAATGGAAACTTTAATTTCAAACTCATTTGAAATTTTAATTCTGATTGTGTTAAGAATATATGCTATTGAAATTTAATAAGTAAAATTATTAAATCAGATGTCGTGTAAACGTAACAGAGAGACACTCTGATTTCGCTAGCAAAGAAATGTCCTTAGAAATCGAATTTCAGCATGTTGGACAGTATAAATAACATTTTTTAAAATTGGTATTGCGTGTTTGATGGATATGCGGCGGGAATGTTTGTGTACTTAAGAATAGCTTGCGATTTAGGTAACAAAACGTTAAAACTTGATGATTTAAGACTGACCTTAATAACGTGGACCCGTGGCTTAAACCTGGAACTCAATTGGTTGAGAACTTCCGCGACGAGTTGTTGATGCTTCAGTACTTTGCGCATTTTCATGATTCTCACTATCGCTGCCTGTATCAGAAGCTTTCGATCCTCCTCTATGTGCTTGTGAGTGGTTTCCTGCTCGATCTTTTGCTCTGTTTTAAGCGGCATGTTTATATTCACTCTCAATTTTTTGCTGCAATGACGAATAACAAAATGTAAATTATTTAGCTGAAAATTCAAAAAAAAAAAAAAACAAATCGAATTTCTTATTTTTTTCATTACGTACTTTTTATAACCTGTGAAAAGTTCGAGGGTAGAAAGTGACGTTAATTCGGCCTCGTCGTCAATCGCCGCAGTTAATAGCTTGGCCTTTAATAGAATCTGGATAACCTGTTAAAAATATTTTAAAAAAGGTTAATTGAGTGAGAAAATTTGATTTAATTGGAAAATTTCTGCAGAGAAAAGAAGTTTACCTGAATTAAGAAATCCATTTTAATCTGTGTCGCGTCGTGCAGCTGTTGTATCGTCCACACCGTCGCAACGTTGTACTGTAGTAGAACGGCCATTTGGAAGGTCGATGCTTGTAACGTATAACGATTCTTAAAGCAATTTGTCAGCAATTCACCCTTTGACATGTTGTATAGCCAATTCAACTTTCTACCGCTGTGCTGAGAACTGTAGAAGGTCGTGAACCTGTGTACCGATCTTTCCAACTGCGACAAAACCAATTATCAATTAAACATCATTTATTTTAGTTTAAAAGAAAAATATATATATTCGATGAGAATTCATTTATGCAAATAAAAGTTTCATTTCAAAACTGAAGCATGGACAAATTATTTAACCCCTTCAACGGCAGAATTGCGTTTAAACCTATAGCGTGTCGACGCACTAGTACGTCATTGCCGCCCAAAGTGTAAAAAATGAGACATGGACATTTTATTTGAAAATTAAGCATGGAAATTTCATTTGAAAATTAGGCATTGTAAATTCAATTGAAAATAAAGTATAGAAATTAAATTTCAAAACTAAGGAGACATTTCATTTGTAAATTAGACATTGAGATTTTATTTGAAAATGAAGCCTGGAAATTTCATTAATAAATTATGTTGTCATTCTTTAAGTAGGAATCTGATGTTATCGATTATTGTTTTATAAGCAATTGATTTACCTCTGTTGGTAAGGAAAATGTGAATGACTGTTGAAACGGCCATGACCCGGAGGAGAGTACTTGTATAGTGAAATCTATATCGAGTGGTTCGGCGGAATTGGTCAAATGCCTTCGGAAGTGTTCGTTTAAATCTTTCGATACTCCAATGTCCTTTAAAAGAAAAGCCGTTTGAATTAAACAATTCATCGAGGAGCGAAAGAGTAAATCATTACGAAAAGCCGTGCAGGACTAATACGGTACCTGGAACATACGCTGCAGTTTGGAGGTGTATTCGAAGCCACAGGCCTGTTTTAATTTTGATATCATCGAGGCCTCGGCGTCGTCGCTCGCCGATACGTGCTGAACCAAGCGCTTCGCTAACATTTTGCTGTAAAACTTTTGGAACACGTCTTTGTCCTCGATGTATTTGAACACGACCATCTGCCGGCGTTAGACAAATAACAAACTATTAATAAACTATTAACACATGATTTTTAACATAATTAAACAGTAAAGAAAATGTTTCTAACATCATCACAACTATTCTTAGCACTACGGTTTATGAACTATTAACATTTGCTATTGAATTTCACTGACGAAATTTGCTATTGACTAAGTAAGAATTTGCTAAGTAAAATCTTATTCCCTTGTCTATTAAAATCCTTTGATAAATTTTATTATTGATCTAGCTATTGAAATATGGCAGTGAATTTTACTGTTGTAAAATCGCCATTGAATTAACGATTGGTATTTGCATCGTTCAACGATGCCGCGGAACTAATTTTGAAATAGTTTCGATGAAGTAAGCGAAGAAAACTCACAACTTGGTTGAGCGTGTCCTCGAGCTCGGCTTCCTCGGGATTCTTGCTGCTCTTTCTTAGCAACAAGTCACAATACTTGGCCAAAAGTTCTGGAGATTTACTGCTGCTGTTGGCTGCTCTCGTGACCGAGTTGCTGTTTATGAACCTGCCACAGGCTTTGTCGAGGGCTGCCACAAAACCGCTGTCGTTGTTGAACGCCACCAGCACCAGCGCGTTGTACTTCTTGTGAACCTCCAGAATTGTGTTCACGTAGACCTTGGGATCCTGCGAGTGGAGGAATTACCCATTCGAGATTGTCACAGCGACGCCGTATTTCGACGTCGCTCTCGCACGCAATATTTCATTCACGTTTTCAACTTTTTCAATCAATTTCAGACAATCGTTAATTAAATTTAAATAATCGTTTATTCATTGATTTTTGAGGAAATTTGCGAGGAAATAAAAATGTACGTACGTTTGAGGCAGAATCGCCGCATTTGTCGATCGCGGCGAGTCCCTGATTCGCTATGTGACTCTCGAGAAGATTTTTCAACTCCCCGAGACCGTTTGGTATCCTCGCGACCAGCTGGTACATCCTTCCGAGATCGGTGTTCTTGTCCGAGTCGAGAAGATTTTGAAATTCCGAGTGAAAGATGTCCAAGTGCTTTTCGATTAGCACGCGCTCACAGGTTTTCGCTAAACGCTCGTTTGTTGTCTGGTGAAGGTACACTTGAACGCGTTTTTGTTCCTCCAGCAACCTCTGCTCCGTCTGATAAATCACAAATATTTCAGTTTATTACAAAATAACAATTCGTAATTAAAAAAAAAAAAAAATGGAATTAGAAGAAATTAAATCATAAATAAATTAGATCAGATTTTTTATTTAAATCTTTTATTCAATCTTACTATTGACCTATCAACAGTAATTTAATATTGAATTTCGCAGAGTGAAATTCCTATTGATTTTCTCTATTAAATTTAACACTAAAAAATAATATTGATATTTTATGCTGAAATTATCTGTACAAATATATTTCAAGATGTTTCGTACCTTTTTCATGTACTCAGTGACGGGATTTTGTCGTAGAAATTCAGAGCTCTCGCGGGTATAGAATCTCTCGGTATCCTCGAGAAAGACATTCTCGAAGGAATCTTTGTAGACTGTGAGATTAGGACCCTTGGCGCCTGGATCTTCTTCGTTGAGGCCGAGCTCGACGTAACAATTTATTACACCACTGACGAGACGCGTGTTTATCGTCTCACCGTTGCGCTCACGCTCAATCAATTTTAAAACTGCGTTCGTTACCTAAATTTACATTTTTATTCAAAAATTTATAATAATTTCCTGTTTTCATAACAATATATTTAATCTTTATTCAAATACCTGTCTGTTCAAGTGCTTGAACAAATTGTCACGCCACGTGACTAACGCCAACTGATAAATTTCGTATATTCCCTTGTGTCCTTCCTCGCACTCTCGGCGCACCCA
The DNA here is from genome assembly GCA_963942595.1 of Cylloceria caligata. Classification (NCBI taxonomy): domain Eukaryota; kingdom Metazoa; phylum Arthropoda; class Insecta; order Hymenoptera; family Ichneumonidae; genus Cylloceria; species Cylloceria caligata. Next base: position 17,940,392 of record OZ012705.1, read on the forward strand.
ATGACGATTAAGATAAGCGCAAACCCCGTTCAGTACTTTACTACTGAACTGATATTCCTCCCATTGTCTCGTGTAAAACTGCAGCACGTCTTCGTCCATCAAATCGACTCCGTGCTAATTACAAATTGAGCTTTAATTACTTATAATTTACAATTCAGTTTCAATAAAATGTATTTATCAATTTTTCTTTCTATTTTAAGATGATAATACAAAATACAAAACAATAAATCCTACCTATACAGCTAAAAATAAAGGTAGCTAAAATGTGACTAGAGATAAGTTTTGAATAATGATTTTTTCCAGCCATTTTTGAAACGTCATATTTTAGAATAGGTTGAATAATGATGAACGCATTTATGAAGACTTTAAGAAGTAATTCAGACTTTTTTTTCGCTACTTCAATCTTTTTTACTATAAATAATACACACAAATAACTTAACGTCCTGTAACATTTTTAAATAAAATTCTAAAAAAAAGAAATATCCTTTTTCATACTACCTTGAATAAACTAATGAGATAATTCCTGAGAAATTCACGCAAACGTCTGTAGAGTTCAAGTCCAACCAATTGTGCACCACCTGAAATTGGACCACTTCCTTTCTTGTTCTTTGTGGATGTCCTGGTGAGTTGCTGATGCACGCTTGTGCAGTAATTATAAACGTGCCTGTTTTCTTCGTTGAGGAAAATATATTCTTTTTATTATCACAGCGATAAATGAAACATTTTATTCTATCAATTTTATTTTGCTTCCTCACATAGGTTTTGCTTTGACAAAGAAAAAAAAATCGACATGTCAATATCAGGACACTTCAAATAATCTGAAAAATTCAAAAATAATATTTAGAAAAAATCTCTGGATGTTGTTTGTGTTGTGTATCAAACGAATTGAAACGTTATACTTATGTACAGCAGTTATATTCCATTATTTGTTATAAGTTATCCAATACTTAAATCATTTGTTTAGATTCTATTGGATTTTGGATTTATAGAAAAATATGCATTTTTGCAATAGCTTGCCCAAATTTTGAGCTATAGGACCAAAACTTTTAACAGAAATAGAATAACATCGATCAATTGTATCGAAGAGTCTAGATTCCAATGTCGAATGCCTAAGTTGATTGACATCTTCATCTGTGTCTTCTCTAATTTTTTAAGACTTTTAAATGTAAAATCACGTTGCTAAGTAGAACCTTGCGCATTGTTTCCTAATTTTTTAATTCTCAGTAAACTTAGCTGTCTCTTCGAGGAAGCCAAAATTAACCGATGTGCATAGTTATAGAGGAGACTGTGTGTACCGCGGGCCCAGGATATGAGGAAGCACGGCTGTACGATTCTACTACTTTATTATTAATCTTTATTTATGTTTTTAAATTATAATAAAAATTGTAGAGAAAAGGATACGTGTAAAGTTCTATGTATCTCGGCCTGGACATGCATTGCCTGTTGTAAACTTGCTCGATACCCTCTTTCAAGTCTCCCCATATCTGATCAAGATCGATTTGCTTGAGACCAGGTGGACCACCCTGGTGGCTGCTGGAGCCTCCGCCGCCTCTGTGACCCGACATCTTCTTCCTTGGCGCTCTGCCGCTCAGCCTCAACCTCTAACTACTTGCCACTGTAATTTTTCTGCGTAAACATCACCTCTAGTTATAGCATTTGTCTCTATCCTTCAAACTCAATAGATTAAAGTTTCTTTTGAATTCAAAAGAATTCAACGCTTACAATAGCATCGATACATTCTTTGTCAAGATTCCTAAGTCTTTCGTTTAATTTTGTTTATGAAATTTAATATTTAAACTTGCTTTCTCACGATAAGAGATTTCTTATCACTATCGTATACCGGGAAGTTATTTTGAACAATGACAAGTCAATATTGCGGCAAACAATTATACGCACATCAAAAAAATTCATTTTTATAGAATAAATTGACTTTAAGGGAAGGCGAAACATCCATAGGTGCAAGAGAGATGTAAAATTAAATGGTGGTAATGGATGAGAGAGAATGAAACGGCACATCTATACGAGTGTCAAGATTTAGCATTGTCTTATGGCCTCGTTTTGCAGGGATTTGTGACTGTCTCTTTGTTTCTTTAATCGATTTTCATATTTCTTTAATGTTATTTAAATTACAAATTTCTTATAAGCTTTACATAGTACGGTATGGAATTTTCTTAAAATGAATAAATTGCAATTCCCGCTGACTCAATAACAAGTTCAAACCTAAGATAACATCGATACATCATTTTTCAAGGCTTGCAAACCTTTGATAAGAGATTTCTTATTGCAAGAACTAGATAATGCATTTGAAAAAAAATTATATTTATTTCTATACCAAAATAATATTTTGCAGGAATTCACGAGCCTCTGTCTCAATTTTGTTAATTTACATAAACATTTTAATGTTGTTACTATTTCAAATAATAAAATTCTCATAAATACGCAGTAGCGAAGTTAATTTCAATCGATATTTATGGTCGAACGTTCAGTCACTTTCGATAGATGGGGGTTAAGTATTAAATATGAGAGGCAGTAAGCCTCTTAATATCATGAGATATCGCGGTACATGGTGCGTCAGCTATATCGAGTTATTAAAAAAGCATAATATCGTAATTTCCGCATTCGTGTTGAGAATTACGCTCTGTGCTGAGAATCCTTTCTGCCAAAACGCGTACAGAGCGACGAGGCAGAGGGTAAGAGAGAGAGAGAGATATAGATAGAGAGAGAGCGAGAGAGAAAGGGGGGTTAATGAAGGAGTCATCGAAGCTAAAGGACACAAATATAGCGATTTTCGGAGAAAAAAAATGTTTAATATTGTTAAAACTAACCGTTCGATGTTTACCGCCGCATAACAAGCCTCGGGATCGCACTTGGGTCGCGTGGATTATCGAGAAGAGGGAGGAGAGCGGAGGCCACAGACCAACGGGACACCACCAGCAGCAGCAGCAGCCTTCGCGAAACTCGATCACACTTTTTTTTTTTTTTTCTTCACCTCCAAACACACTTTCGCGTACCACTCGCGTAAGATCGAGAGAAAGAGAGCGAGAGAGAGATATATATATGACGAGGGGTTAGCCCGGAAAAAAAAACTCGAGCCCGAGCCAAAGATAAAATCGAACGGATTTTTAAGTTCACAATCTCACGACCAAGAGAGACGACCACTCAGGCACGCACTGTGTGTACTGCTGACTATAGACTTTGTGTGTATTGGACTTGGATTACGTATACATGTGTAACTATTGTACCTCCTCCTTACTCTCCGGGGCTGCTACCTCGCGCAACACAGTTGTGAATTGCGAGACTGCTGCTGCTTCACTTCTTGACAGGTAATTCGCAATGCTGCCAACTGCGACCGAGTCTTGGTTACTAGAATTGCTTTGTGATACTTTCGAATCATGTGAAGTCGGTCACATCACAGTTTTTACGGATTTAGTGCTCCAGGGAATTTTTATTGAAAAAACTACTAAAAATTCCGTTTTAGACTCTAGCGGAATTATGGTGTTTTACAACAAAAAAAAAAACTAGACGTTCGATTTGAATTCTTTTCAGTCAGATTGTAGATAATTATATTGCGATTTTCCGTTAAAATTTTTGAAGTGATTTATGAAAGGGTTCTCAAGTTCGCGTCTGCACCGTCTCCTTTGACAATTCTCTTAAGATAATTATTTTAAAAATCGTAATATTCGAGCTACCTTATCTCGATCGATTATCAAATTTTTCTTTCTTTTTTTTTTATTGCTTAAAGATGTTTTACGTGTATATTCTCAGCAGAATTATTGATTTGATCGGAATTGGAGTACGTCGCGACAATAGAAAAAAATCGTTTACAGAATTAATCATATTAAATATATTAAGAACATTGATGAATTATTATTAATATTTCCAAAATAATATTAATAAATCAGTTAACAAAAAAAATTGTTTAACATATTTTCCAACTTTATCCTTCGTCTTACGAAATAAATTCATTGATTCTATGAAATAATTTTTTTTTTACTTTTCAATATTCGTGGATTTTTTTTTTCCATTCTGAGACATCTTTGATATAGCGAATCTGAAAAATATATTTGAAAAATATATTTTTGCCATTTAACAAGCGGTTTTATTGAAATAGCCTTAAAAATTCTTTTTAAAAAAAATCAAGAGGATTTTATAAAAAAAAAGTTACGTTTTCCTTAAAATTTATCAAATTATTACTTTTTTTCACTAATTTAATTAATAACTATTTGGCATTACTATTTAGCATTGGATGATTTTTATTTTAACGCTGAATACTCGAATTCTGATCGAATATCACCTTTGGCTACGAATATATGCTAGAAACATCCTTAATTTAACTTTATAATGCAGAAAAGTGAAATTATCTTCTGATTGATTCCTCGTAGAGGGAGAGTTATGTTTTTGTGAACATTTTTTTTTTTTTTTTCGAGATTTATGTCAGAGTACTGAACAAATTCCAAAACGTCGAGAAATCATATTTAGAAAAAAATTCCGTCCGTATGTCTGTGATGAGCTTGAGAAATTGCAGTGGATATTTCTCGACAATAGATCACTCGATCATCCTGAAACTTTGTACACGGGTCGGGTCGCAACCCTCGTCAGTTTGCTGCAATTTTCTCCCAAATCGCTAACGGGTGTCTCATTTTATGGTTGTTTGAATTTTTTTTTAAAAAAGGAGATAAGCTGTATAGCTTTCGTCAATTTTTAGCTATCGAGTTGAAACATTCTACAAGAATACGCCAAGGGACAAGATTGTTCGGTATTGATTTTAACATGAATCGATCGAGGCGTTCAGATTTTATTGAACCATTGAATTATTGTAATGTTTCGAAAAAAATCTATTGTTACTCTAAAATCCGTAAATTTTCATCTATCAAACTGAAAGTATGCAAATTGGCTAAGGTACGAGGATACTTGGTCTTGAATTTGGTGAAAATCGATTGAGGGGTTTAAATTTTATCAAATTTGCAATTTTACCAAATTTTCAATTTTATTGAAAATTATAAAACGACTTTCTCTATGAGAAAGCCAGAATTGAGAAAACCATTTCCCGTAGAGGAAAATCTATGGGTTGGCGAGAATCACGAGGAAACAATGTGCAAATTTCAAGTTTACACGCCTTGTTTATTATTGTTTAATTATTAATTGAAGATATTAATAGAGGGGGCACATCCGAGTAGACGGTGAAAAAAATAGGTGAATTTTGGGAATTATTATCTCAAAAACTATTTGTCTGATTTCATCCAAGTTTATTTTATTCGAAAGTCTAAATATTGAGGTTTATTGACCACATTTTTTATAAATATATATTGACTCGGAGCGCTGTTATTGTGGTCGGCGTAAAACATGTCGATCTCGCTGGCACGGTCTGCATTCTCAATGATTGCACGCAGTCAGTTGATCTGAAACGAAAATTTCGAAAAGAATATTAAAATGTAATGTAGGATTTAAGAAAAAAAAAAAAAACTCCACAAAATGGCGCCTGTTTGAAATTTACATTCATTTTTTTATCTAAATTTTAGACTCTTCTAGATTGATGAAAAAAAAATGGAGTAAAAAAATCGTACGTTTCGAAGTAGAAAACCTATCCGAAAATATTGTGTTAAAATTTGGAGGGAATCGGTCAAGCCGTTTTCCAAATATTTTGGGGACCGTCTTTGAAAAGTTTGTTTGGATATAATATCGTGGTTAAAGTTTGGGAAATAAATGACGCGCTTGGTGACTCGGTAGCTTGTCCAATTCTCGGTAAATCGTCCATAACTTTTACAATTTTTCGAATATCCAAGATAATATCCAGATAAAATTTACACACAATATTCTTCATACTGTAAACTTTAAGAAATTTATTAAAATAATCGATTTTTCCAAAAAAAATTATGATAATTCCATAATATAAATAATATTAAAAATACTTTTTCTTTACTTTACCGATAATCTGCGATTCCAGGACCATAAATTAGGCCCTCCGCAGCACGTGCAGCATCCTCGACAGTGATCCGTGACTGCTTCGCTGAATCCTAGCTTCCTTCACGGATTGCGTTGTGAGTTCGAATTTCGGCGCTACGCACGCGTTCTGCATTTTCGATCTCACAATACTGATCAGCATTTCTTCCTACTTTGATGCCTAATGCATTCATAACTTGAAGATACGATTTCGCCCCAAAGTTGAAAGTACATGTCGCGATATTTGCGGCAATGTTTACAATGTCTGAGCCGCTGTGGAAAATTTTGGTTGCTATCCGCCAAATTACGTTATTAAACCTCTCATTTGAATTTTGCGTGTATCCTCCAACGCAGCGTTGCAATAAATTTTCAGAACTTAGGTCTTTGAAAATTGGTTCTATAGTTTTAGCAACATTTGGATGAAGAGCGGACTTATGGTGTATAATGTATTTGTAGCCTTAGCTTGCTGCCAAGTACACCATGAATTGTTTCCCGACGGATAATGGTCATGCTGTGGCTTCTGGTCGGTTGACATATCTTGTGAGAAAAGATGGTCACGATCGCTTTCTTCATCTTTTCCATAGAATCACTATTGCGTCTTATCGCGAGACAGTGATAAATTGTGAACTTGTCAATAAGGTTACCCATCAATTTACCTCTTCCTCCATATCCTTTGGAATTTTTCTTACAATTTCTAGGTCTCGTGCCCATTCTTTTCTGTACGTGTCCAACACACTCTTTATTTGGTGTATTTCACTCTATATTTATCTTCTGATCTTGAAAATATTTCACACATGACGTCAACGTCCATTTTGCCGGAAGAACCATCGTGGTTTACATCACATTTGTCAGCATGACCTTTTGACCATTCCTCATACTCACTAGTATTTTGCTTACGTTTCCAAAATTCGCATGCCGTGCAATACTTGCACTTGACATTTACATCAAGTACGTTGCCAGTAAAATGTCCAATGACACTACATATACTTCTGTCAATGAATTGAAACCTCGATCGTTTCGCCATGTGCCATCCCCTGATACGGTGAATCCCGTATTTGTCTCGTTTGTTGCTTTTGTCATAATATCTTTTTCTTCCTGCACAACTGACTTACAAATCATATCTCGTACTGATTCTGAAGTAGTCATATTTTTTACAATCACGTCATGGATAATCTGTAAAATTGGACGTGCTAGATCCATAATTCGACAAGATCTTTGCATGCTTTTTAGTCCGATCCCTATCATTCGCATAGCAAAAGCAAACCTAGTATTTACTTCGTACGCGCTGGAAATATATGAGCAAGAGGGAACAATTCGGGACTCACAGGAAGGACATTCTATTTCCAGTTTGAACCCGAGACCACGAGTAGAGGTTTTTGAGATTGTAATTGTTTTTCCGCACTCTATGCATTTCACGTGATCACTGATAAACGAAAACACGGTGACGAAATTGAGAAAAACGTAATCAATATCGTAGTTTATAATTGGTCCTAAATTAATTGATCTTCCAAGTTTTTTTGCTTAAGCACTCACGTGACTATAGTCTTGTTCGAGCTCATAACGATTCTTGGGTCGTTTTCTTGTTGGAGGCCGATCTTTGCGAATCACCTTATTCGCTTTATCTGCTCTCGTTATTTTGCTATCAGGATTACCTTTTCTGTTATCGATTTTACAATATATATTCCACAACACTAGGGTGGACAAAATAACAACATTGCTCACTGCTGCACGGTTTATCATCGAATGACGCTCCAGACAAACCGTTAGAATTCGCAAGAAGGGTCCGACCCTTCGTACCTGCTAGACGAAACCCTTAGGGGTGTTCTGGGTTAGGCGGCTCGCCGGGTCACACGGCTGCATTCCAGTAAATCGCCCCCAACTTTAACAATTTATCGAATATCAGGATAAAATTGACACACATTAGACTTAAGATTTTAAACTAAAAGGCAAGCGAAAGAAAATTGTTTTTACTCGGATGTAACCTAAAGGAAGTTCCATAGAAGATATAAGAAAAAGAAATTAATTATATGGTACGTACCGTATTGTATTTAATGCTCAAGTCATCTTTATTTGATATTTCGTAACATAATAATAGATAAAGCAGTGGACAGTGCATACCATTTGGAAAATTATCAATGAGTAAATTTATTACCATAAGAGACTATGGCATCTTCAATTGAATTTGTTAATGAAACAAGTAAAATGATCTTCTTTTTCTGTTATTGTTTAATACTCAATTGAGAAGATTAATATTAACCTGATAACCGGGTGTGACGTACTGACACGTCCTAGCTGCATAATTAAAAAGAGAATTCCCCGGTTAACAGGTTAAGGGAGTTTCATGATAGAAATTTAAAGAAAAAAAGTAATTGCATTAATTACATGGTGCCGGATCGTATTTAACAATGAACAGTCATCTTTATGTGATCTTGTAAAGTAATTAGCGGCAAAGTGTTGGATGCTGCATCTTAAAGTTATGAATAGTTAAATTTATTGTCATAGAATGCAAAATTTATTGCCATGGCATCCCTAATTTAACTTTTTAATGAAAAATAAGTAAAATTATCTTTGTTTCTATTACGGTTTAATCCTCTATTGAGGACACTAATATTAGGGAAGTTTTATGAATGAAATGTGAAGAAAAGAATTGGCTTTGATTACATGGTATCGTATTATATTTAACGATAAATAGTCGTCTTTATTTGATATTTCGTAACATAGTTATTGGCGAAGCATCTTTTGTCTCATGTCAAACGGGAAGTTATCAATGAGTAAATTTATTGCCAAAGAAGACTGAAAAAAAAGAAACAAGACATCATTGAAAATATGTTTCGCTTATCGTTATAGAAAAAAAAAAAAAACACATCTGAGAGTTCCTTACTTCAAAAAAGCAAGGGGTGGCATACCAGGCTCAGCTCCTTTCCTAAATCCTGAAAACAAATATATTGACGTAATTAATATTTATCTTCAACGAATCCTTGTTAAATGAGCAAGAGATCACAGCAAGCTAACCTAGATACAGCACAGTCGGCAGGAAACCCCAGTGAAAAACAGTTTTTGTTACGTCCAAAACGATCTCAAGCTTTTGCTTTGTTCGTCGGTTCAAACCCATCGCAATTTTGATTAATTTCGTCACTTGACAACACTGCAAATAAATTGTTTTGTTTCGTGTGTAAATTACCACGAGAATTCGTTTGGCAAACACGCGTCGTCTTTCTCAGTCTTTCTGTTCCCTAGATCTAGGACTAGGCTTCAAATTCTAAGTCGTGCGACTCAACGACTTAGAATCGTCGTTGGTATAAATTCGACCAACGACGAATTTATACCAACCTCGTGAAGTTAACGCATGAGTCTTGTTCTTAAGTATTCTTGGGTGGCGCTGAGTGTATCGCTTGCGAGAAATATACCATACGAATTACATCACATGGGGTGAGACGTGATTAATTCGTACTTGGTATTGTATGTAGAACCGCGTGATTTCGTAAACGAACCATGGTCTGTAAAGGAAATTAAAGAAACTCGGAGAGAAGGGAGTATACAAATGATGACAAATTTATAACTTTACAATATTAATAAAGTACATAATTTAAACTACACAGACCGGACTCTTACACATGGAATTATACACAGCCTAACTGTACACAGTAGTATCAACCCAACACAAAAAAAACTCTATAGAGCATCAACTTAACACAATAAAACTGTACACGCACCAAACTCACCTGTAAGAAATTGGCCGAAAAACTTCTATTTTCTAAATTTTTCATTCATATTGGTTACTAGGATTGCTTTGTGATACTTTCGAATCATGTGAAGTCGGTCACATCACAGTTTTTACGGATTTAGTGCTCCAGGGAATTTTTATTGAAAAAACTACTAAAAATTCCGTTTTAGACTCTAGCGAAATTATGGTGTTTTTCAACAAAAAAAAACTAGTAAAACGTTCGATTTGAATTCTTTTCAGTCAGATTGTAGATAATGATATTGCGATTTTTCGTTAAAAATTTTGAAGCGATTTATGAAAGAGTTCTCAAGTTCGCGTCTGCACTGTCTCCTTTGACAATTCTCTTAAGATAATTATTTAAAAAATCGTTATATTCGAGCTACCTTATCTCGATCGATTATCAAATTTTTCTTTCATTATAAATTCATACACATGGAATTATACACAGCCTAACTGTAGACAGTCGTATCAACCCAACACAAAAAAACTCTATAGAGCTTCAACTTAACACAACAAAACTGTACACGCACCAAACTCACCTACAAGAAATTGGCAGAAAATAATAATAATAATAGCGTTTGTTGGTTAATAGGTTTTTTTTTTAAATCGAAAAATAAATTTTGTCGTAAAGTTAGCCGAATTTCTTTTTTTTTGTCCAAAATCTTATGTTTTTCGTGTCCGAACGATTACGTAATCGTTCGTCGGTCTGAAACAATTACTTTGGAATACTTTTTGGATTACAATTCGATTGAAAAACGAAAAAATACGGTCGGCGATCACTCTGAAACTACGTCGCAGTGCGGCCTGAAGTTAGCCGACTTGCGCTCTTTGATTTTGGCATTTAATCCATGTTTCTCAAAGTTCTCAAAGAGAAAATGTAATTAGCTTCGACAGATACTTAGAAACAGCAAACAGAGTTAGAAGCCACGACATTGTCTTGCTAAATTCTAGCAGTTAATCACCTCATTCTCTAAATTTACATAGCGAAAGGCGAAATCTTAAGAATTTAATATAACAATAAGTATCAGAATTCATTAATGTTTAAATGACCGTCGTATGAATCCAATTTGGCCATATGAAATATAAGCAAACGTTGAAGCTGGATTTTCATGATGACTGCAGCGTTCGAGCCTTGCAATTGGTTGACACGCTATTTAAACTTAATTCAGCAACGTCTAAACCAATCACGAGCGTGTGTTTGAGCGTTGCGCTCGTGAAAAAATCCAGGGCTACTAGCCAATGAAAAACTCAAGACATCAAAATTATGATAAACTCGAATCTACTTTAAAAACCCGTCTATATCCGCTAATACTATTATCGTTATCATGTGTCTTAAGTCAGTTCCGTCACTGATCACCGTGCGTCACGCGCATAAACGTTAAGACGATTCGGACGATGTATCTGTCAAAGAAAATGTTATTTATACTGTTGTGCTGGATATCGATGATTGCAGCGGTAAATGAACGCAAATCTAATAAACAATAGCAATTTCTTTTTCTTATATTATTGATTTTATTAGAAAATGTTTATTCTACTTAAATGACTTTTACAGGGTTAGCAGAAGTTCAAGAGGTTAAAGCACGTTCTTAACCTCCTTAAATTAATTGACGATGTTAACATATTTTTCTTCTGCAGACCTCAGCTAATTATTGCGATTGGGGCTATTGCACTCCCTCAGAATATTGTTGCGGTGACAACGAATGTTGCAACGATACTAAAACCACTTGGATACTGATGTAAGAAGTTCTTATTTAAGGGTTTTATATTGATACGTGCAGAGGACACTTTTAAGCTTTTTAAGACTCGTGCTAATTTTTTTTTCTTATTTTCAGTTGTGGATTACTCTCTGCTCTTGTTGTCGCATCAGTTTGTTGCGCCTATTTTTACCGTCTCATCGATCACTATCGTCTTTATATGCCGTGGTCATTCTTTTCTTCCTCCGAATTACTCATAACTGAAAATAACGCTTAACATATAAAGAATAAACAAAAAAAAATGAAAAAAAATACATTCAACGATAAATCAGGCACCGCCTTATGATCGAAATTGAATATCTTTCGACCCCTTTCAGTTTCATTCCTTGATTATTATACTTGACTCTACGTAGATACACTTTGAATCTCTGACTGTGATTGATCGTTGTATTTGTAAATATTTTTTAAATTGATCGATTTTGAGGTTAAACGATGCATCATTCATGAGTAATAAATTATTATAAGCGTTGACGTTGTGTACAATACGGTGACGAATAAAAAATATATGATAAGATGGATTTTCGTTGCTAGAATTACTGTTAATACCAAAACGTACTAATAAGCTTAACAAGTTTACGTTGAGCCGCCATATTGGTACATAATAGGCTCCAAGGGCGCTTTAACTATTGGCTTTCAAACACCAGCATGGCGCCTGCATGTGGTTCAAATTGCTACGTTTGCATTTCTTAATTAGAAAGTGTTAATTGTTCCACAAACATTAAGTAATTTGATCATAATAAAAAGCTTGTGCATTTTCAATTTATTTCGACAAAGGTATAGAAAATAATGTATGAGGTTAGACCGACAATAAAGGGGGGCAGTGATTCTACATTAATGAATTAAGTGAATTTTTGTATCTGCTCTGTTAATGAAATTCGTCATGTAATAATTATTTTCTTCTCACGACAAATAAGAAAAATTTTATTTGCATAACATAATTAGTTTCTATGAAAAAATATTAATTTGGAGTTTTGTATAAATTTTTGCGATCGTCGTTCGACAGCAAATCTCTAGAATCTCAAGGTCACGCGATCCTATAGAGACAACTCGAAAATTACTAATTAAGAAAATACCAGTTAAATATGTATCAAAAGCGAAAAAAAATAAATTGAGAAAAAAAAATTAATGTTAACATCGTAAGTGTTTAATTATGCTAGCGTTAAGAGGGTTCATTATAGCGTATCATGAGCTTCGCTGCTATGCTTGACCGAGTGGCACCTGCGTCAGCCACCCCATTTGAATGTCAAATTTTGGAAATCAATAAAACGGGGGATGCAGCGTCGTGTGTGAAGCGTCGAGGAAGGAGCATGGGTGAAACGCGCATCGCGGCGGACATTCAGTTGCGATGGTGGTTGCTCGTACAACGCGTGGTCGGTGGTAGCGCTGCGGAGCTATTGGAACGGGGATGATACGGGACGGCGAGGTTTACCGAGGGTAGGACGGCCACCATGAAAATGGCCGTCTCGTCAAAATATAGCATTAAAGTGGAGCTTCTGTGATCGTGGACAATCCAAACAACAACAACGACAATATAATAAAGAAAAGTCTCTCCTGTGGACAATGTCGCGTAACTCGAAGAGAAAACTCGCGATCGTCGCCGGAATATCCGAGTGTCTAGTCTACGTACGTGAAATAAACTTATTTTCCGAAAAAAGCACGACTTGGTTCAACCTGTTATCCTCGCGCTGCACTCCAGAACTTAAGCTCGTCCTTGAAGGTCACCCTACTTTATTTTGACCTCTAAATCCGTACCCATCTCGAAATGCACCAAAATATCGTTTTACACGAGAAATATGTTTCGTTCGCACAAGAAAGATAGAGAGAAATATAGCTTTGACGTCTTCGCTCACTGTGGGCAACATCGAAATGCATCGAAGATGATCATTCTATTTATATTACCACCAGTTGTGCAGCTGCGTTATGCTGTTTTTCGTTCTGCGACCTAAAGACGCTATAATTTTTATTCTTTAATTTATTATTTCGATTGTTGTACATAAATATTTACTCTGAAGCACTTGTTTTTTTTTTTTCTCTAATTATTTCCACCCTTTAACCCTTTTTGCACGACGGAGCACTTGTTTTAATTATTTTTTAAATGTCATATACGACAGCGTAACAGGGCTCGATTGTTTCCAGGCTGAAGCTAAATACTGTGCCTTTGAAATACACGGAGATCCGAAATACTATGTGTAAGTTTTGGTAACGAAATGACAATGAGAGTTAAAAAAAAAAAAAATTATGAAATTCATTGAGATATTGTAGTTGACGTGAATTAAGTATCTTCGTTTATTTAGATGTCCGAGAACCGAGTACTGCTGTAATTTCGGTTGCTGCGTGTCACCAGGATTTCAGATCTATCACCTCTGGTATTACTGGTGCGTTTAATGTAAAAACCTTTTTTTTTTTTTTTCTTAAACGACAATTTATTATTTAATTGCATTGCAATGATGTTTCCTTTATTTTAATGTACCTAGATCTAAGTGAAACGAGTTAGACGAGGATTATTTCAGTACGTAGTTCTGTGATGATTTATTATTATTATTTTTTTTTTACAAAATTTGCAGGCTCCTCGTCATAATAATGTTCCTCGTGTGCTCGGGGGGTGGCTGGTGGTACCGTTACTGGCTCCAGGGTAGATATAGAGCAGCAGCGACGACGATACCGAGCCGGGGTGCCGGAAGTTCGCGGAGTCACAATACACTACGGGGACCCACTTGTCCGGCTCAGCAGGCAAGCATAACTTACAATTCCGCGCGAAACACAGTTCTGCTTCATCGTATGTGGAAAGCAGGTGAGTGAATAAATATTTTTTAGCGTCTTGTAACTTGAGTGACCTCCGAATAAAATTTTACTATTAAACATGTGACCCCAACACGTTTAACACAGTGTTTTTTACAACATGTTTCACAGAGCGTTTTATATCACGTTTCACGCAGTGTTTTGCAATACGTTTTGCACAGTATTTAAAACACTTTCAACACAGTATTATCTAACATTTTGAGGTAAAAATATCTTAGTGCTTTTAACACTTAAATTGTTTTCCAGAACTATTGTCACTATAAATGATTTAAGCATTTTTGATACTCAATGTTATAGCCTTTTTGACAGTAAACATGTTTTGTAGCACTCATGGAGGTTAATGGGCTTCTAGATCGCTTTGGACACTGAAGTGTTTTTAGCCCACTTTTGATACAAAAGTGTTTCCAACTCTCTCTTGACACAAGTGTTTTTTAAAACTTTTTTAATGAACGTGTCCATGAACTTGATAGAAAATAATGTTTAGCAGGTCCCCACCGAGGTACCGGTTCATCGCCCGCCTACTCGGGTCCGCCGGTAGCGGCTGCAGCAAGTTCTACACACTTTCAGAACACAAGTGTAGTCTTGAACGACGTGAATTGTCCATACTATCAGCTTTATGGTCCACCGCCGAGTTACGAGACCGTGATAGCGCAAACACGCGGAAAACTCTCAAGTCCGATGTCTCCAGAGCGAACGAGAAACCTCGACTCCGCATCGGCAACCGGAAGTTCGGTTTTGCCGAATACGGATCTCGTGCCGCGATGTTACAGTCATTCACCCTACAACAATCATCCGTCCCAAGCTGGAACCAACGCTGGAATCCAAGATTCAGCGGCGATTTCACGCTACGAACAGACCGCCAATATCGTCGAACCTGTGCCTCAGATCGACCCTTTGGAAACTTCGGCGGCTTTTTCGCCATACGCCCCGCCGTATAACAGCAATAGCAGTGGAGCGACACCCGTTCATCTTGGAACGAGACAGGAGATCTGTCTGCCTCTTGATTATCGTGGTAAAAGTTTAACGCTCGTGGATCGGTGCATGAAAGTTTTTAACTATTTTCTCTTTATTTACAATTTCTCGTGACAATCACTTTAATATCAATTGACTTTCCCCTGGTAAATAAAAATTCAGTTAAAAAATAGTAGAAAGTAACGGCTGCTTTGTGTTAGTCGTCGTATTTCCCGCTAGATGGCTTTCAGAGGTCTCTATCAAGCAACAATATAACAATTTAACTCTGATTATACTGCATGTGAACTTACAAGTGATTGAACGCCTATTCAGTAAACCAAAAGGAGCCTAACACGGCCGTAAAACTCCTTCTTCCATCTTTTTCGTACTTGATTGAAGATTGAAGTAATCTTTACTATCTCTTGCACCAAAGAAATTGAAAAAAAGAAGAAAAAAAAAAAAAAACATTTGGCGATGTGTTTAATGCAAATATAATTTTCATTTATTTTTTCGTTGGCATTACTTTTTCTTTTTACTTTTATTATTTTTTTTCTTCGCGTATTGCACAAAGCAAGAGTCAACAATTCATTTTTTATTGCAATGATCAGCTAGGGAACAAACAATAAACATTGATTTGCAATCGGATAGCTGTCCAATAATAATTATAACAACAACAACAATAATAATAATAATATAATAGTTTTCGTGTCCCAATTTCTTAGCTATGGAATATTGAATGACTTAGCTGCCGTTTCATAAACGTTGATTGGTGTATTAAACTCTGGTTATCTTATGTTAAAACTAGGTAAAAAAAAATGGAACCAGGTTTAAGCTGTGTTGATGAAATCGGGCCTTAGAACATTTGTAAACTGCCATATTTCTCTATGCAGGTGGTCCGATACCTCCACTGGATTATCATGAAGACCCAGCTACAATAGTGCCGGATACGTTCCGCATCTATCACAGCAACAACTTGGAACGACTGCCAAGTTATCACGGCGAGAGACCTTCCTCAGATTCGAAGAATCGAAAAATCAATGCTTCTGCACTACCAGGATGTCCGATCCGGGAAATGCACAGATCATCTCTACTTCTTCCTGGGGATTCACACTCCTCGGTGCCGGATCTCAAGATAGAGGGCGACAGGGGCGAATTTTACGTTCGAAAAGCCCGAACTCCTCAAGAGGATCAACGCGAACGTTACGCACGCCATCACGGTGGTTCTCTCAAGTTCTCCAGAACCAAAGACGAGGTTCAACCTACCGCCGTAACCTACAGAAGCTTCCGACGCGGTCAAACCTTTCTGGATATCGCCACGGGATCTTCAACCTGTAGAAACAACTCCAGCGAAGACGCAACTGCAACTCGTGTTCCAAACGGAAATTCCGGACTTTCAGGAGACAAGGAACCAGTGAGCAGTCGAGAATGCAGAATACGTGAAGATTTCCAAGATTCCGGGGTTCAAGGGTCATTTCCGAGGTCAACAAGGAACGGACTCTTGACCGGAGTCTCCAGCCGAGCTTCCTTACGTCGCTATGGCACACAGCAGCAGACAACAAATCCATCCGACAATGTGATATTAGAGCCACTTACTTCCGCAACAAACTTCGAGGCAGAAGGCGCTGCGGCAGCCATTGAAGTTGTTGAAGTTGACGAGGACGAAACCTCCTGCCGGAGGACGCGTCGTCACGAGCAGGACGAGAAACGACGCAGACGGGTTCTCTTGTCAGACGCTAGGGGGACGAATAATGACGACACTGCCAGCGTCGTTATAAATCATGAAAGTAAACATAATAAATTAGACAGGTCCAAGTCGCTAGATTGAGGGAGGCTCGTCGGGCAACGAATGGACGGTATTTTTGACATTGGTAGAATTTGAGGGGGAGAAAGAATGTTTTGAGGGAAATTTATCAACGATGCAACCTTACATTTTTTTTAAATCTCGTTCTTATGGTAATTGCCCGGCAAAAAATGTCCTGAGACATGCGTCCGAATTTGTCGCGACCGTACCGACACGCCATATTTTCTCGGTACACGCTTTCGTATCAGGATGAAGCCCTAAACGGATTTTTAGTACAAAGGAAACAGTTTTGTTACAAAATAATATTATTGTAAAGGTTGTTGAACTGGTTGGATTTTGAAAATGATATTGGAAATTTTAATATGGCGAACTAATCGAAAATTCTGCAGATTTTTATCATTAATTTAATCTACAAAATCCAATATGGTGGCCGAATATACTCGAAACTTCATTTGTTTTCTACGAAAATCAACGTTGAAGGTTTTTTTAGGACGTTCTTTACAATTTGCAACTGATAATTTTCAAATTTCAAACGGCAAACTGAATATATCGACTACATTGATCTGATCTGATCTGTATTAAAAAATTAATGTGTTGACGCTGATTCCGAACATAGAGTTGTAACGATGGCAATTTATTCAGGCTACGTTG
Source organism: Cylloceria caligata (assembly GCA_963942595.1). NCBI lineage: Eukaryota > Metazoa > Arthropoda > Insecta > Hymenoptera > Ichneumonidae > Cylloceria > Cylloceria caligata. Next base: position 17,958,012 of record OZ012705.1, read on the forward strand.
CTGATAAATTTATCTCAAATTCTATGCGATTTGTTGAATTGAAGACGAGAAAACAAATATGTATATGAAGCATACGAGTATCATACCGAAAGATACTAATTAATAAATAACAAACCTCGTAACTAAACACGCATGTTACTGTCCACTTAATAAGTCGGTGGAAGCGGGGTAGAAAGTGTGTTGAGGGAGAGAGATAGGAGCGAGAGGGAGGAAAGATTAAGTCGATTAAGTTGTCAGACTCGCAGGAGAGGGGCGCTAATGTGCAGCTTAGCGCTAAATAAAATAAATGCGAAAGCGGACGTCCCACAGCTTAGGAAATAATAAGCCAAAAAGTAATATTTAAAGAATTACAAAAAAAAAATTAAAGATATTATTAAAATTTAAAAGAAAAAAAAACGTAACATTGATGTTTAAGAGTCACCGAAGGAATGCACCGCTATCGGATCTTCCATCCACACACATGCACACGAAATCGTTCGTCACACGTCACGCATGCTTCAACGTAATGGCACGATCTGATCGGTAGAAAAGATCTGCTCGCGTCGACTAGACATAACGATTCACTCTGCCATGCACAACAATTACATCTTTTATAATAGGAATTAATCAAAAAAATAACTCACAAAATAATCCTCGAACGAATATTACGCGATAGTATGTATGATAAGTAGTTTTTATTATTCCAACTTGTTTAACGGCGATCCTTGCTAAGGTTTCCAATTTAACTAGGATCATTTTGTATTTAAAAAGTTTGTTATCATTTTATCCTTTCGTTATTTGATTCTTTTTCTTTAATGTAAATATTTGTTAATATACTTGTTAGCTGCTAGTGATTTCTCTTCAGTCGAGGTGAAACATCCGTGAGTGCGAAAGAGACAACTAGTACGGCGCTCTCGACAGAGTGAGAGACAGATAGAGAGAGAGGGGATGCTCAACACCCATACTCCCCCTTTAATTTTCTCTCGTACTAGCGCAATCCCTATGATGCTGCCTCTCTCGAATTCATGCGATCACCATCGGTGATGAGCTTCTCGTTAAGGATCGCACAATTAATTATTGCCATTTGTACTAGCTTTCTTGGTGGCCGGAATCTCTCCGTTATTATAAACTATTGCATGTTTTTCGCTGACACATGAATTCGTCATGGGTTTAACTCTCCGTTTAACTATTTCATCTGTATACGTGTGCGCGTGTAAGTGTGTCCCCGAAATTATTGCGTCCGGTTGTCACGATCGATCGCATAGTGAAAAAAAATTCACCGTCGTCTTCATATGCTATTAATTATGCTAACGACTGACAATGCGTGTCCGAGCTCACGCTGAACCAATCAATCTTTGCCAATATTATTATCACGATGATGTACTTTGTTTTTTTTTTCTGTTACGACACACAGTCGTTGTAATATTCAATTTTTATCCACAGTTTTTCCTCGTTGCGAATAAAATCTAATTTTTCCGCGAAAGACAGATCGCGTGTATGGTCGAATTGTAAAATTCTAGTCGCCTCTTTCTAACAGTTTCCTTCGATTTTCGGGACGGGAATATAAAATAATAGTAAATACAAATTAATATCAATTGTGTATACATAGATACATCAATCTGTAAATTTTGAATAATTCATGATAATTTTTTATCTGTGCGTAAAATTGAAAACTGACTCAAGACTTTTTACTTTGTTTTTGGATACTCGATGAGAGAACAATTTATTTATTTCTTATATTTTGATGTTGAGCGTAAAAAATCGATTTTTTTTTTTACTATTCAAACATTGTTCAGACCTCTTAAGAATCGACTTAAGATAATGAAAAGAATTATGTGCTTCTAGAGAATCGATTGACACAGAAAAACAGTTATTAGATATTTTTCGATAGAATGCCCGGTTGAGAAGTTACGACGAGTTCTAGAAAATATGAAAATTTGGAATTTGCTGATTCATAGATTTTAAGAAGATTCACCAGGTAAAAAGGTGTTGGATCGGAAGGTTATAGGTATATACTATCGTACAGCGCGTTAGGAGAGACAAACGGGAGGGCAACCTTCTTTTACTGCAACCAACTGCACATGCTGTGGCTAATATTGAACAGACCATTCACAAATTAAGTGCAAAATCGATATGATTTTTGTTATGCTGCTTTATTCATCTGCACTTGGTTGATATATCATTGTATATATTTGTTTCTACATTTTATCCACACATATGACGAGAAAAATTCACAATTTACACATACGCCATAAGAGCGAATATTCTTATGGCCTCATAAAATATATAAATTTTCTGTAATCGTTGTAAGTGAAGATTCTCAAATATTTCAGGAATATTTCTACAATTATGAAAAGTATGCGATACAAATTATCATTTTTTCTGTGCATATCTCATATTAACCTGGTGAATCTTCTTAATGGTCCAAAAGGGACAAAGAGCGAGAAAGTATTGGAGTATTCTGTATTTCGTTAATACTCGAGTAAGTCGACGATGAAAATAGCGGTCCAAAAAAAAAAAGGGAAAAGTGAATGTGCCAATAGAGGAGGGAACTCGTAATGCACTTGTACCGAGAACAAAAAAGGGGCAAAACGAACCGACAAATGAATAATTAACGTATATATTAACTACGATAAAATATAATTATTTTTTGTAAAAAAAAAAAAGAAAAAAAAATCAATCCTAGAAGTCGAAGTCGAGCGCTGCGCGCGTATCCCCTCGATTAATCGATAAACAACTAAAATACGCTAAAAAAAAAGAAGAATAAGTACATTATACGTGTATCACTCGTCGAAAGGAAAGTCAGCTCTTCACCCTTATGTGCAATCATTCGTGTTTAATGAGAAAAAAAAAAAAAAAAAAAAAAAAAAATTAAAAATAACAAGAAAATACCAAAACAAATGGAAGAAAGATAATCCAATGTAAAATATTGTATATCTCATGTATAAAATAATGTCTTGCTGAAAAGAAAAATAAAACGGCATGAAATATTTATTCACAATTATATGCGATTTATTATTTATCTTTTTCATGTATTGGGATAAGTAATGTACTCGATGTACTCGATGATACACGGTAAAAAAAATTATTTATTTAATGATTAAGTTTGAAATTAAATGGAAACAATGGTTCAACAAAATTCTTATCAAATATTAGCTCGACTATTTGATTGTTATACAACATAAGTCGTCGGTAATTCATGAGCCTATTGTGCGGGATATTCAAAAGACAAAAACTACTTTGTAAACAAGTGTTTTAAGCTAAATTGTTGACTCGTTTAATATTTTAACTACGTAATCGAGATCGTAAAAAACGAAAACAAATTTGTGTAAGCGCTTTTTTTCAATCGGTAAGTATAAATATCTCTTATCATCAGGAACTCTGATATTCTGTTTCTCGGAATGATACCGAAGATGGCAGGTACAACGTAATACACTTGGCTCTGAAAATCAATAAAGGGTTTGGCGGAGGGGATGAAGCGACATATCCCTGTGTCGAAGGGACAGAAAAGATCGTGCAACGAATCGCCGCATAGACGTTCCGTGCGGTATATACATAGTTTTTACTCTGTCATCAATCCATCGATGGGCACAAAGGAAAATGTTGACGAGATTACGATAAGGGTTTATCCGGAGAGATTCGTCCATAATTGCTGCTGTTGCTGTTGCTGCTGATGCCAGCCACTACGGACTGTCTTCCGTGTATCTCACTGCAGTGTCGCCAAACCCTCGCGAGCCTTTCCTCTTTTGAATTCATGGTACACGATTTAAATGGTGAATTAATAAACAGCGAGGGATAATCACTGCAGAGTTACTGAATGAGACCGGTGAAACAAGATGTCAGTGAAGGTGAGAGAAAACACTCTTGTTATATTATTTAAAAAAAAAAATTTTTTTTGTCAACGACGAAATTTTCCAAGTTGTACAAAGCATTGACACATTGTCCCCTTAAAGGACGGAATAATAATGTATCGTGTACTTCTAAAAAGCCTTCTTACATTATTTATTAATAATCTTAAACAATTGTTGTTTTTTAAATAATTTAAGGATAAAAATAATTTTGTTGTACTTTTGGTTAATTATTTCATTTATTTTGAGAGACCAATCCGATGTATACCAACAAGTTATTATTTTCTTTAATTAAAGATAACATATAAGATTTGATAGTACAAATAAAAATGTTCATTATTTAATTACGTTGGTTTACTAAAAGAAAAGTAAAAAAAATGGCAAAAGTGAATTGTGATTTTTCATGTTTATTTTATTAATTGAAAACTTTTTTTTGTCACTAATTTTTTTTTTTTTATATAATACGAGTTTTATTTTAGATTAAGCAATGACACGATGTGAGTTGTGAACATTTTTCTGATACATGCAATTAATCAAAATTACCGTGCAAAACACGTAACGTAAAGAACGTTCGTTTCTGAGTCCTCATCGGATATCTAACGTCACACGTCATACATTCAGAACAAAGTGCAACATTAATGCTACACGGAAGCATTCTCAGTGCTGCGGTTCAACCAAATGTCCTATATTTCCTATGAATTATATAGATATTAACATTTATCTTTTTACTACAACGCAACAACGTGTTACGAGTCCGGGCTTCGTAGTCTGAGGTCTGGGATTCGAAAACGCGGAGAAACAATTTTTTTTCTCTAATTTCGATTATATCAATATTTTGTACAGTTTTAAGGCTGACGTGTACGGTCATGACGTATATTTTTAATTCGGTTAATTAAGGTGGTGTTACAATGTGTCGGTATTTTGTTTGCCCCATTCCCGTGTATTGACACTGAATTATTTGCGCGCTAGCGTTCCGGTTTGTACCTCATTCTTGTGGCGTGCTGCTCAACATTATTTAGTTATCGGGGATTACCCGAAATGCCAGAAATCAATTATTATGACAGTGCACAAATCTATGTTCTTTATACTACAAAACGTGCCAGTTGGCCGCACATTCCTGATGATCTCTAGCGTGTGTCCCCTCGTATGCTTATATACTTGAGCATAGACAAACAGCATATGGTTGCGCAACGATTGACGTGTTTTAATGTCAAAGCAATTGTCGATATATATCAGGCTTCATACTGACGAACTTATATCGTTTACGCTAAAATGTATTGGTTCATTACGTATTTACGACGTTTGTTTTATGTTACTTGGCTATCTAGGCAATCAATTTCTATTTATACCTTTACGTTCGAATATATTTTCTTCATGATATATTCGAATAAATGAAGCTGACTATATCAGAGGAGTTTTTATAATTTACATTTTGTATGAAAGCTACACAACTTCTGATCTCCTATTATTTACGCTTACTGACACCGGCGTTTATATGATAACCACTTGTTAGTTCCACGGGTGTATTAAGGCCTAACGGCTAATTTTGGAATTCATATGGCTCATGGCTTTTACGTGTGTGCACGTAATAAAAAAAGATATGTCACACTGCAATCGGTATAAAACTAGCGTATTGTTTATTTACGAGACCAACAAACGTCGTCGTGTTCCTTATGACTTCGAACTTAGGCGAGGCATGCTAATTCTATACCGCGTTAACTATACTTTGCATTGTCTGCTTCATTCTGTATTTACTTTACATCTACTTTACCGATATATTTTACCTCTTATTGGACTCGTTCGAAAGTTACTCACCATGTCAAAAGTGGCATTTGAATTCCGTGTTATTTCGTTGTTACCGATAGTCGAGATATAATTTAATCATTACTACTTGCAGCGAGCTATCCATTATAGCGTGCGTACTGTAGTGGCATTTTTTACATTAAGTAAATTAAACTAAAATTGAGTTAACTAATTTAGTTGAAAAGCACGAAGCGCCTGTTCTTTGGTATCATAAAGAAAATATATTATAATTAAAAGTTCTAACTACTTCCTGAATGTTTTGTGAGGAAGATGCGTGACGACAATCACTTAATGGGACCTTTTTGATTTTCTAAGACCATTTTTATTTATAGAATAATTATTATTCAATATAATCATTTTACGTTCCCGAATCACGACATACAAAAGCGAAATATTCGAATCGACTTTTAAAGCTAATTCTGCTTCCCTAGAAATTGATATGAATAATCCCCAAACGAGTTTCTTACTTTGTATTAATCATGTTTCGAAGTTATTTCCGAGAGCTGAGACGTTCGTATGAATTCGCAAAGGGCGTTAATATTTGATATTCATTCAGCTCCACGGTAATATGACCATTTCATCCGAGTTAATTACAAAATGCAAAATGTACAAGGACAATGGATACAGGTTTTAAAGCCATTTTTTCCGGATGTACGAATGGACTTGCAAACGAGTTTATTCTTCTGTTCTGGTGTAGCCTCACGATGATAACGTCACTGTTGTATGGCAAAGATTTATAAAATACGGAATTCCACGAACAATTGAAAGAAATTTGAATGTGAATGTAAACGGAAATACGCAATTGCTATCTGTCCGAAAAATTGAATTAGGGCTTTTCTATGGACCCTTAAAGTCGTCCCCATCTCTTTACGGGGCTTAAAACTGTAATCTAACAAATGCCTTTCGAGGCTTGTCACACTTGAAAGTATCGGGCCTTTATAGATTATCTTATCAGGGCCTATAACGGCTGCCCCATTAAGCCCCTACTAAACGAACCAACAAAACTTATTCAAAAATATTTTTTTGCGCTCATTTAATCGGTTTATCTTACACTTTTAATTAGAAATTCCGGTAAATGTGGAGAATACGAGCCTACCGCCAAATTGCCTTCTAAATAGGTGCATTCGACGCGTCTCCCCACGGGGAACAACTTTTTCCTCTGCCATTTTCGGCGATTCGGCCCAGGAACGAAGATAGTGAGAGAAATTCAAACAGTCTCATTGCTTTACACATTATAATCGAAGCACCAGAAACAAGCAACTAAACTACTCCCGTATACAAAAGTAGTAAACATACTAACGGAAGGTCATCACGATTGGACGCATATAGGCCCGGGCGGGTTATAATGTGTAAAGCACATTTAGAAAGCGATTTGGCGGTAGGCCCGTATTCTCCACATTTACCGAAATTCCAGCTTATTCGACTGAATGGTACATATGAATTATTGAAAAAACACATGTCAATTGTTGTTATTTTGTCATTGATGGGATTTCAATCTGGAACCCGGCCGATTGCTGATTTTGCACTATCAACCCACGTGACTATACACATCTTAAGAAAATACATTGTTTCACTGTCTATTTGAAGTATTAAAAAAATGTAAACAGACCCTGCCTTTATCCAGTTATATTATTTCGACTACAATAATATAAATAAAAGTACCTTCGGTCATTTTACACGAGAATTTATTATTTCAGTTCTTATAATATTGATGAATATATAACAAATATATATCGTATAGCGTAATGTTTGTAACGTTTACAATATTTAACATTCGTCGAGTACCGATTAACAATTGAATATAGAACTTGAAGGTAGTGTGTACACTATACGCTGTACTTTTCGTACGCATAAAACGTTGAGTAATTGTTTATCGGTAGACGGTAAAAAATCGTTAATTAATAATCAATTGATAATTGTTAGTCAACGAATTCTTAATAACGGATATTGAGAATCCAAGAAGTCGTTATTATTGACCTCTTCATTTCTTACCTAACAATTGTACAATAATGCGTACGTTTAAACAAAACGCATCATACACTAAATATTATAAACATTGTATATTAATCGCATTCTTTGAGATATCAGGATTTCACAAGTGAATTAAACTGATTTACGACAAAAATAATTTAACGTTTTTAACTGTTTAGTTAACAATTAAAGAATTTTTAATAAACGCTCATTTTTGCCCATGGAATATTGATAATTCATAAATAATTGCTATTAGATAATAAATTATCGACATCAGCACCTTTATACCTTGCAAAATATATCGTCAAGTTCCCGAATACGTTAGGTTTCAATATATATTTCAACCTAAGATTTTTAGTGAAGTCCCTGTGGGTTGCGGTAAGGTTCTAGTTTGGAATCCCTATCGTAGAATCCCCGACAAAACCTAAACAGAGTCACATTGAGGAATCCCTACTGTGGGCACTGTGGAGAGCCCTATTTGAACTTGAAATGTTATTAGGAAAGCCTTTATAGATTGCTACATGACCCTAGTTTGAAATCCCTATTGTGAAAACCCTGCCAAAGCCTGACAAGGCCCTATTCTTAATCGTGGCTGTCCGAAAAAATTTCTGTCCGGGTTGGAGCGCTTTCCACTTGCAAAGCTGAGTGCGCGTTTAACATGCAAAGTTATAGAAAATGCTTGAATTAAGCATGCTTCACGGTGATATGACTACTTCATGTGAGAAAATTACAAAATGTAAAATATACGAGGACATTGAATACAAGTTTTAAAACCATTTTCCGTGCTCGGATGTACGAATGGACTCGCAAACGAGTTTATTCTTTTGTTCTGTTGTAGCCTCGTGATAATAACGTGGCTGTTGCGTACGGCAATGATTTATGAAATACGGAATTTCATGAACAATTGAAAGGAATTTTATTGTGATATTTAACGGTAATACACAATTGCTATCTGTCCGACACTCATAACGTTTTTCACTTGTAACACCGAGTGCGCGTTGAACATGCAAAGTTATAGAAAATGCTTAAATTAAGTATGCAAGCACTAACGCGTCTCACTTGCTTGAATCCAAAAAAATTGACAGAGTGCTCACTGTCATTGTCAGATTATCAGTGGCATAATAGAAAAACGCTTTAACATTTGTTAATTCCCAGCTATACGTAGCACGCAAAAACGTAAAATATACGGGATGGAGGCCAAAAAATTGTGAAATTTTATTATAAATAATAAATTTAAGCAATCAGTCTTGTCTAGATTATTAACAAATTCAAATATAAATATTGCATATTAATTAAAAATTTTATGTTTCTCGAATTTACATAATTTTTAAAATATTTCACACTTGATTACTAAAATGTATTAAGTATGTTTTAGTAAATGCGTCGAAAAATTATTTGAAACACCAGCGAAATTAACATAACTTTTGTATTTATTCACAAAAAGAAAAAATATATATATTTAAACTCAATTAAAAAATATTAATTGTCGAAAGATATTGAGAAGAGAAAAAAAAATTAGGACACGGTGATAAGAGGAGATTGGAAGGAAATTAATCTACGAAGTTTTGCCGGCTTTTTACCCTTCGACGAGATCATAAGACGTCTTAAGGCGTAATAAGTACTCGTTTCCTGTTGCGCATCCAAGAGCCGGCAAAAGCACACGAGCTTTTCAATCCACCACACACGGTTCTTCAGTTTGTCTTTGGTTGTGAGTGTAGACTATATACTTGCATATTTATCTATATGTATATACATATATGTATGTACATATAATACATATGTATGTATATAAGCGCGTTGTACGTCGTACGACGCACTCCACCCGCGAGTCAAACGACTGGGACGACGACGGCGATGAGACGAGGCAAGAGACAATCGTGTATTATTGTGCCACTGGCTGCCGTCGTGGCTGGCACACATCAGTTCCGTCGACCCGACCCCCACGAGGTTGTGCGTTCCCTTAAATAAAAACTATTTATCATTCTTAATAAATAAATAGAATAAATAATAAATTTTTTTATATTATTCTGTAATAATAATAATAATAATAATAGAAAATATAAAAAATTAAGTATTAATTTTGTGATATTTAGTCATTTTAGTCCAGTGCGGAAAAGTCCAGGTGGAAGGTGAATAAATTATTCGTTGGTGCGGCCAACGAGTACATACCAACACCATCAGATTGAAACATATACAACCGGGAGAGGGAAATATATTTTTAGATTGGGCTAAAATTGAACGCTGCCATTTAACGTGGTTTTGGTCAATAGGCCTTTGGTGAAGCGACGATGCGGTCCCTCCCAACTTGATACCGCACTGTTAAATTTGTTTGTTATTTTTTCGCCGCTTCACTTAATGCGTAGAAAATAGTTTGACGCGAATTCTCCATGGGATTGTTAATCAGTGGTGAAAAAAATTGACATTTATGAATTTTAATATAATTATTGTGACAGTATTACGGTCTTAACAACTATCGAGTGAAATTTTTTTTTATAACGGAGTTGCAAATCTACGTATCAAGGTATCGTTTTATATTATTACAACGAAAAATTACGATAATTTCTCTATTTGCTCCAATTTATATATTTAAGCATTAATTTTTATTTAAAAGTATTTTAACACATTTTGTTTAATTCTTAAGATGAATATAACATTCTTATAAATTATTTTATAATCGAAATATGAATTTTCGTATCGAATGATTTTTGTTTATAACTTTCGTATCTCGATATTGATAACGCGGTAGTTGTATTATCATTTTCTATGCTTGTATCTCGTTATAAAGTCGTATATTCTGTAAAACATATTTTAGAACGTTCATAAATAAAATCTTTTTATTTAATATTGTCGATAAATTAATTTGTTTCGATTTTCCGGTACGATTTTATATTAGTCGATAAAATATTAAATGTATAATATTTGATTTTTCACATCTCGGAGTAGATCTTCCATAGACATCTGAGATAAGCCACTATCTTCAGAACAATTTATTTTCATGTTTGCGGCAATAATATGCGACGTCGCATGTGCGTGCGTTTCGCGGTTTGCTTCTCTTGCCTTGAAGTCATAAAGACTGCGTTTTATATTAGCGCGTGACGAGTACGCATAAACTCTACTGCCACGACTTTCCTACTCGAGAGCAAATCGAATCGCTTATGCACTTGCTCTTAATAATTAAAGTGTTAACGCGCGTAACGCGTGTCTACGCAACGATTACGCACGAGTAACATAATTATTTGTGTCCACAGTACATTGTTTGTAAACCAAGGATTCTCTTGATACACGAAATTCACTGAATACAAAACATATTTAATGATTATAAAAAAAAAATTATTCATCAATTTTATTATTTTTTAAATATATTATCAAAATATTTTCATTTAGTCAATTTTAAATGTATTTACAATACTCTGATAACACGATGGATGGTCCAGAGAGATAACGAAAAGGTCTGTAGATATAATTCGTTTAAGCTCAGCCATCCACCCACCCACCAGCTCGTTAAAAAACTGATATAGTTTGTGTATAACGTGAAAAACGAGCAAAGTATGTATCGAGTCTACGGTTTTTATTCGCGTAGCAGACCTGGCGCCCCGAATGACTATCCTATGCATAAATAAAGGGGCTGTGTAGCATAAAATTGTGGCGTGTGTTATCGAAATTTGCTACTTCCGCTTGAACGTGATTTTCGCCATGTGCTATCGTTTACACAGTCGTCTTGTGTTCAACTCTTTTTACGGTACACTCATTGTTCCTACACTGACTCTACATAGTAAAAGCAATGTTTAATAACACCATAATATTAGTTAATAACAATAATAATATTACTATAATATTGATTTTTAATTGTAACTAAAAAAAAAATGTTTTTTAATTATTTTTATGATAAACAATATTGATAAACCAATATCACAGTAAATATTAAATGTAAAATGCAATTTTAGTCACGTGTAGGAAGTTAACTTGACATTTTTTTTTTAACGTTTAACGTTTTAAAAAATTTATTTTACAGATGACGAGATACAAGCAGGCAGAATTCGAGGACGAGGACAGCAGTAGCATCGGTTCGGTGGTACTAAACAGCGAGGGAATAAGCACATCGGCAACACACATAAGATATCATTCGGTAAATTTGTTGATACGCGCAAACGACGTGGATATTAAAGAGAACGCGCGTAACTCGACTCTCGGGCGCAGCTTGGATGATCATTAGATTTAAATTACAACTTCTCAACTAAGATTGCTTAGCATTCATCTTGTTCTTCATCTTCTTCGAAAAAAGCCATTAAATATACTTTTTCAACGTTAACGATGATAAGAAAGGAAAAAAGAAAATTTACAATTTCTTTTATAATAATTAAAAACGAATCTCATGAAAGTGTCCTTATTTTGACAAATTATTAGTTGTTGAAAATGAAGTTTAAATATAATTTTCAGGGTACAACTCTGTGGAGAGCGAGAAGCACGTTGGAGCGATGCCTTCTGATAATTTGCATTGGTCTGCTGTTGATGGTATCGGTGCTGATGATTGTTCTGAGCAGCAAACATCGCTGGGAGGACGCTCAGATAGTTCATGTAACCTCGCACGCTGAAGGTACATACGTCACGTATTAGCTCTGTTAAAATTACACATTGAGCGTAATTTTAGCTCTCTCAGAAAAATCGATTATGTCTCGTAACTGTTTATTAATTAATGACAGACGATTCCCATTGTCTGACGGAACATTGTGTCATCGTGGCTGCGACGATAATAAATGGTATTGATCGAACGATCGATCCATGTGATGATTTTTACGAGTACGCATGCGGCGGATGGATTAAAAAGAACCCAATACCCGATGGAAAGAGTACTTGGGGTACTTTTACGAAACTCGAGCAAGATAATCAGCTTGTTGTTAAAAATGTTCTCGGTGAGTATGCATCGATGCAATAATCATAAATAATTTAATGATTTTTTTGTTAATTTTCATGATTTTATTGATTTTTTTATTTAAATCAAATGCAGTAAAAGTTTTTTCTTCTTTCTTAACTTTCAATCTGTCTATTACTCCCTCTCTCTCTCTCTCTCTCTCTCTCTCTCTCTCTCTCTCTCTCTTTCTCTTTCTCTCCCTCTCTCTTGTAGAAAAATCTTTCGACGAGATGAAGTCAAAGGCCGAGAGAAAAGCGAAGCTTTATTATCTCTCGTGCATGGACGCAAACGAGACGATAGAGGCGTTAGGTGGCCAGCCGCTTCTCGATCTTTTGGATACCGTGGGGGGTTGGAACGTCACCGGTAAATTCAATGTATCCTCGTGGAACCTTCAGACGAGTATGCACGTTTTGCAAAACGTCTATAACATGGGAGGTCTCTTCTCGTGGGCGGTCAATGAAGACGATAGGAACAGCAGCATACATATTATACAGGTCAGCAAAATATTTATTTTTTAAAAATGTTATAACGTAAATTTCCAAGATTATTAAACTTGCTATTGAAAACGTCCTTAATACAAAAGAAACGCTATAAACGTAGCACACTCAGCCACGATTAAGCGCAAATAACATTCGTTTCTGCGTCCTTATCATAGCAGATACCTAGCGCTACACGTCATACAACCAGGACAACATTAAAGTTACGCGGAAGCGTTCTCCGTGTTGCATTTAAATCAAGTGTTTTAAAGGCCCGAAGAATTATATCCACTGACAAGTATCTTCTTGTATGTAAAACGCAGCAGAGATTAGAGTTTCTGGCTTCGTAGTATGATGGTCTTCTTGTATTTCTTCATGTTTCGAATATTTCAAAACGTTTAGAAATTACATTTTTTTTAATGTCTAGATATGTGCGCGCGCGCGCGCGCGTAAGAGAGAGAGAGAGATTGTGTGAGTAAGAGTCAGAATCGAAAAATTAAAACATCTCTAAATCGAGAATATCTTGAGCTATGAAAGTGAAATTTATTATACGAGTTGACAATGATCCTCATTGTTTGTTTCAATGAAATATGTGCAGTCGTTAAGATTGCACGTAGTTTTGAATTTTTGAGTTATTAGGCAAAATAATTCTACACAGATGAACGAATATCGACGGTGGGGATCGGCGTTGAATTCAGCGAGAATAACTCTACAAAATATTCGAATCGAGTCCGATAAAGGATCTATGCACAATTTATCGAGATTTTGAATTAAAAAAAAAATGTACTAAAAATTAGGTTAAAATATACCAAATCTTGAGCTATCGAGGAAAAAGCACATTGAAGAGACTGAAAATATTATTACAATCGAATTTTATGAAAATTGACGCACCCATACGAATTTTATTACATTTAATATTTTTGAAAAAGTTAAGGTAACGACATTACGAAGTTTAGCAGAAAATTTTAATGTTGAAAGTAACAAAATTAAATAATGCTTGATGAATTATTTTATAGAATTTGATACAGGAAAAACCAATTAATTTTATTTACCATTGGTCTTAAGATGATGTGAAACATGTATGGGTGCAAGAGAGATTTTGAATTTCTTTGAAACGGTTCATCTATCGTGAAGAAAGATGAGAACGTCACTCTGCTGAATTGGTAGACGGATGACAACGTTCTCGGTTTTTATCCGACGGATCAACCGTGACAAAAAAAATTCGGATTACAGTTTTCTTTACCGACCGAGTAGTTAACATCACATCAACTCAAAGTGATTCACACTATCCCTCGGCCGAAAAATTGCAATGCAAATTGGTCTGCCGCATTTTAAGTTTACAGCAAGTCGATATAAATATCAGTCCCCATGCGACCATTTAAACGCTAAATGTGTCGGTTCGTTGTGTATTTGTGACATTAATCTGATGTTACTTGGCTATCTGGATCAATACGTTTTCGTTAATAATATTGTACAGATTGATCAAGGGGGACTGACATTGCCGACGACGGATAATTATTTGAACAAAACGGAGCACGGCAAGGTGCTGACGGCCTACTTGGACTACATGACCAAGGTAATCAACGCGCATTTATTTATTGAGAAGTAAAGAAAGGTAAAAAAAAAAGAAAGAAATAAGTATTTATGGCGAAGGAAGAGATACGATTAGTGTCGAGTACACGGAAACTCGACGATGTACACGTGTGCACAGATTGGCGTGCTGTTAGGCGGTGAGGAAAACGAGACGAAAGCGCAGATGCAGAAGATCATCGATTTCGAGACGAGATTGGCTGAAATCACGACACCGCAGGAGGAAAGAAGAGATGAAGAAAAATTGTACAATAGTATGTCCATCAATGAGTTGCAACGCCGCGCGCCTTTCGTAAGTCTCTTTTCCCTCGAAATTAAAAAATTAAGTTATTCGCCATGTATAATGGAATAACGTAAAATAAAAATTGTTGAAAACCTTTCATTCTTTTTTTTTTTGCAACAATATTTTTTGTTGCCCGCAGATGTCGTGGATCGAGTACTTCCAGAACGCGACGCGTTTAGTCAATAAAAAGGTCAACAGCAAAGCGATGATCGTCAATTATGCGCCTGAATATTTTGAAAAATTGACGAAGCTCATACAGGAGTACAACAAGACGGAAGAGTCCAAAACGTAAGTTAGTTTATTCTTCTGTTAACGAAAGAGTACTTTTTGAAATAAATAATATAACATATAGAATTATAAATCTTTTTAGGATACTGAACAACTATCTCGTGTGGCAGACTGTAAGGTCACTCACTGCTTATCTATCGAAACCCTTCCGCGAAGCTTACAAGGGCCTGAGAAAGGCGCTCATTGGTTCCGAGGGAAGGGAAGAACAGTGGCGCTATTGCGTCAGCGATGCCAACAATGTCATGGGATTCGCTATTGGCGCTATGTTCGTTCGCGAAGTTTTTCACGGAAAGAGCAAAGCTAAGGTAATTAGCCAATATTCCTTCATGATCTTATCTATGACCTATGATTTGACCCTTAATTTATGATCTATGATGTGATCAATGATCCGATCTATAAACGATAATCTACAAGCTGATAATCAAGTGATGAGTTTACACAACTACGACAGCAGTCGTAACTCGTTTCTCTGTCATTCTCTATAGTTTCCCTTTATAATCTATCGTCTATAGTTAAATCATCTATCATACTTTCGTCCTTTTTTTCAGGCTGAAGAGATGATAAACGAGGTACGCGGAGCCTTCACGAAGAACTTGAAGAATCTTAACTGGATGGACGAAGAGACTCGAACATCAGCGAACGAGAAGGCAAACGCGATAACCGATATGATTGGCTTTCCCTACTTCATTCTCAATCCGAACGATCTCGACGAGCGTTATCGTGACCTCTCGATAAAACAGGATGAATACTTCATGAACAATATACGTGTAAACAAGTATACGCTTAAAAAGAATCTCGAAAATCTTGAACAGCCGGTTAATAAGACTACGTGGATAATGTCACCGCCAACCGTCAACGCTTACTACACTCCAACGAAGAATCAAATTGTATTTCCAGCGGGGATACTC
The DNA here is from genome assembly GCA_963942595.1 of Cylloceria caligata. Taxonomy (NCBI): domain Eukaryota; kingdom Metazoa; phylum Arthropoda; class Insecta; order Hymenoptera; family Ichneumonidae; genus Cylloceria; species Cylloceria caligata. Next base: position 17,974,067 of record OZ012705.1, read on the forward strand.
CAGAGTCCATTCTACGATATGGAAAATCCCAACAGTTTGAATTTCGGTGGCATAGGAGTAGTCATGGGACACGAACTCACTCACGCTTTTGACGACCAAGGTGGGAACTTCGTAGGAGAAAACCATAAAATTTCTCATACTAAACAATTTTTTTTTTATTTCAGGAAGGGAATACGATCTTCATGGTAATTTGCACCAATGGTGGAACAACGCTACCATTGACAGGTTCAAAAATCGTACCGAATGCATCGTCGATCAGTACAGTGAATTTGAGATACAGGGACGACACGTTAACGGAAGGCAGACGTTAGGTAAAGAACCGTAAAGAAATAATATTTTCAATCAACTACCATCATCGTATGATATAATCACAAAGTACAAACGATCTTTCAATGATTCGATAATTTCATTATTCGTTGAGTTAATAATTGAACGATTCGAGGATTGGTTCGTTTAATAAAAAATATCGAACTTAACAAAAGTGTTTGTCCTACAGGTGAGAACATAGCCGACAACGGAGGCCTTAAGGCAGCGTATCACGCCTATCTCTCTACGCCCAAAAGCTACAAGGATCAAATGCCATTGCCCGGTTTAAACTTGACTCATCGTCAGTTATTCTTCTTAAGTTTTGCTCAGGTACGTTACATTGTCGTAATAAAAATCAACTTACAATTGTTCAATTAATAAATTTAAAATAATACACTAATAATCGTCAATTAATTGACATTGAAAGGATTTTTTTTATTGATTCTTAAGGTCTGGTGCACCGCGGTTACGTCCGAGGCAGTCGGCCTCCAGATCGAGAAGGACTCTCATTGTCCACCAAAGTACAGGGTAATAGGACCGCTCTCGAATCTCCCAGAATTCTCGACTGAGTTCAACTGTCCGAAGGGTTCGAAAATGAATCCGATCCACAAGTGCGAGGTCTGGTAATGATTCTCATTAAAGAAAAAAAAAAAGAAACAACAAAAATTAAATAATTTATTAATTATTAAAAATAATTAAATTAAATTAAAATTCTGTAAGCGGCTCGCAAGTCACGTTGGGGCATACCCCGCACCACTATCGAAAACACCATAATATTATTTTTTAATTTCCCCTATACACACACATATATATATATATATATAGTCTTCATTTTATACGATATACTATCGATGATTATTTCCTGTACCAAAAGTTCCGTGCTCACTCGGCAGTACAAAAAATTAATCTTGAATTAATCAAAAAGAAATTTAAAAAAAAAACAATGAAACATCGTAGCGTAATCACTAATTAAATGAATGTTTGTGTGTGTGTACAGAATGAATAATGTTATATAAATATAGCTTCGGGAAGGTGCGCGCCCATAAGCGAGCCTTCGTGCCAAGTAATTTCTGCAGGCAGGATAATATTATCATTATTATTATTATTAATATTATTTTTAGTTGATAGTTGATAAGCTTCGAGGATAAATTATTTTCGTTAAGAACAGCCAGGCGTAGATAGTCAATATTTATTATTGTGTTGTCTCAAACGCAAAAATCTTAATTTTTCTGCAAATATTTCAACGGATATATAAAAAGTTGAAAAATGTGCATACCGCCCTTGGATAATACGCGTTTATTTTATTATTATTATTATTTTTTTTTTTTACAACGGCCAGTTATATGGTTGTGGCTGTCGCCCTTCTTCCTGCTGATGCACATCCTTTCGCGCATTAAAATTAATGTTTCCTTCTTGAAGTATTATAGTTTTAAAAACCTTTTTATAGAGCGCTTCCGTTCCTTATGGTGCCTCGATGAGGCTACAAGCACGATTACTGTGATATTCGTTGTTTTTTTTTTCTTTTTGTTTTGGAGCGATGCAAATTACTGTCTTTTTAACGTTAATTAATCACCGGTGCCGATTGACACTGATTGACTTTTTTTTTTTGCTGTTGAGGGGACAAGTACCGCTCCACACTGGTAGAAAGCGGAATCCGCGTCTATTCGATGCGATACGAGCACTCTATGATGAGGAAAATGCACTGATAATGCAAAATAAAGCGACCTAAGCCGCGAGACCCCGTCAATACACAATAAAATGACTTGTTAAAAAATTAACCTCAAAGCAATTGCAAAAATTAAAAAAAAAAAGAGTTGAAACCAGTGCGATAAATATATTGGAAATCTTATTCGTTGGTAATTTGTTCTTTTTGGACAAATGAAAAACAACAACTTTAAGGTTAATCTCTTCCTTCGGTGGACGATGAAACTGATAGACGAAAAATATTAATAATAAAGAGTAAAATGACCACAAAAAATAATGCAAAGTTATTTTTAACCTCTCGACCCACTTTACATATCATTGAAAATTCACTGTCTGCACAATTGATTCGAGTAAAGAAATATTACACACAAGATCAACAAGTGATGAGTTGCAAAAAAGGTCTCAAATGTATGGAGTTTCATTAAAAAAAAACAATAAAAAATCAGTAACAGCATTAAACTGGGAGGGAACGAAGTGATTATGAGAAAGTCAAAGTGGTGTTCTTACATATTACTAAGTTGTAAAAGGAAACAGAAAACTAACTACGAGAATTCAAAGAAAAAAAAAACAAGTACGAAAAAGTGTATTAATATTAATAAATAAAAATATTGTATCAACTGAGACGATAACGTCACAGCGGGAATTGTTTAAAATATATAATATAAAAGAATGAAACAAGTACTCCAAGTGTATTTATTTTACGTCTTATTCTACAAAATCTTCGATTTTTAATTAACGACGAATGGATTGATAATTCATTTATTTATAGTGAATTTCATTGAATACTTTTTGTTAATTTATTCTTTATTTATGAGGTAAATATTACTCTTAAATAAATTTGTTAAAATTCGTGTTTAAAAAAAATATTTAGACTTTTTAATTTTAAATGTTGAGAGCCCAGTAATTTCTCGTTGCTGAATCCAACGCATTGGCAGGAAAATCGTACCGAGCTTTTGGAAAATTATTGAGATGTTGGAAACGATTTTTCGTTCGAATCCTCATCTGAAATCTGAACCATATGTTTTCCAGTATGCATATAATCGCACTGACGATCGTCATTATTAAAAGTCCCACTGATAGACGATCTATGTGAGCATATTCGACTGGTTGAAAACCCCATTGATGGTTGTTCGAATTCGGAGTTTCTCTTGACATCCACTTACGCTCGAGATAATTCAATATCCCTGCGGTGCGAAGTCGCAGAAGGCTGTAAAGTAAATTTTGAAAATGTGTACTGCTTCCTAATAAAAAAAGTAACATTTACGTAAAAAATGTTCTCTCTCTCTCTCTCTCTCTCTCTCTCTCTCTCTCTCTCTCTCTCTCTCTCTCTCTCTCTCTCTCTCTCTCTCTCTCTCTCTCTCTCTCTCTCTCTCTGTGTGTGTGTGTGTGTGTGTGTGTGTGTGTGTGTGTGTGTGTGTGTGTGTGTGTGTGTGTGTGTGTGTGTGTGTGTGTGTGTGTGTGTGTGTGTGTGTGTGTGTGTGTGTGTGTGTGTGTGTGTGTGTGTGTGTGTGTGTGTGTGTGTGTGTGATGGTTTCCTTATTATAGCTCAATATTATACAATAGGCACCTCAAAACTTTAAACATATTTTTCTCAAGCTCATATTTTTGTAGTTATGTCAAAAGAATTGGTCTCACCGCGTGAATGTTGCACGAAGTGAGTTCCACATTCACTCAGTGAGACCCATATATTCGATATTTATTAAAAAAACGTGTTAGAATGTTTTACCTTAGAATAGATCACATGACTTGAGCTTCCCCTTAAAACAATGTGCTACTTAGAATTTGTCTATCTTAAATCGGTGTACGTGTGATATAGAATTTTTTTATCGTAAATATATCCGCCGCGGATTGAACTGTCAACAACTGTAGAATTGTGAAAATGCAATTGACAGTTTCTTCTCTTTTATTTGAAAATCGTGGCGGAGAATTTTTTATTACAGATTGCACGTTATCCGAAATTGTTTTATCTGCTGACTGGCAAAGATATTCTATATTCATTTCAATTTAGCCTTTGTAACTTTGTTGTATTGACATCGTTGTGATCTGTAGAGCACGAAAATGTTGGATTCAAAGCCAAAAAAAAAGTAAGTTTTGGCATTGTTCATTTGTGCATTTGTTCAATTAACCGAATGATATAAATAAATACATTTTCTAGGCTTTGCATTACATTTTGCTTCAATATTCAGACAATATTAGAGTTCTTACTCACACACACTACAAATAATAAAGAACATATATTATCTCAATCCATTGATCAAAACTCGTTTTATTATATTTTGCATCCTCACAGAGCAAGCTGTGACAAAGGTACGATTTCGATAATGACGCGTTATGGGTATAAAAATAACAACAACAACAACAACAACAACAAGGCTACAAAACCAATTGTATGATGAGTGAAATAAAAATAATTCTATAAAAATTGAAAAACTCCCGGTTGAAAGAAATTGTGATAATACATAAATAATTATTCGCATATTATTGTCGGTAGATATATCAATCTTTGAGTACGAAAATTTTCCAACTGTAATATGCGAATAATTATTAATTATTACACGATTTTTACTCAATTCGATTTCTTTGTTAAACTTTTTTTTTCAGACTTGAGCTTTTTATCTTTTATACATTTATTATTATATAAATGAAAAAGAAATGAACAACAGTTGTGAAGACAATGTGACGCACACGACACTGTGCGATAGTAAAGGAACATAAATAGATCGGTATTGTAGCGATTATGCGAAAGATGAGAAATGTATTACAATGAGGATCGTGACCTCTCCAGGTTTTCGGGGATATTTCTACTCCTCCATCTTCAGACCATAGTGAACCGCACGAATTGTATGGATTGCAATCCGTGTAGCTTTTACCGATAAAGGGATGAATGTGAAAAGGAACGTGACTATGCTTTTGGTATCGTCATTCTTATTGATAGTATATGACTTGTGTTCAATTTCCAGCCAGCATTCCTATCGTTGTCGTAACGATATTATTGATTATCTTGTAAAGGGTGTCCCAGCAAGAGCGCCGGATTTTAAATTGCCGCCATTTTGTTAATACGAGTTGCACGGTGATTTTTTTTTGACATTTGTCACGTACAGACCACGCGATTTAAGAATATGGAGAAGTATTCAAACCAACAACGTTTAATTATTGTAAAAACACCTTACAAAAATGGTGAAAATTTTGCGAAAACAGTTCGCCAATTATGTCAAGTTTTTGGTCGCAATAATGCGCCAAAATGAATCGACAGTGAGGCGTTTAATTACAAAATTTGAAACCAAATTTACGCTGATGGATCAGAAGATCATTGTTTGTCGTCGTCCTTGTCGGTCACTCGAAAATATAGGCACAGTAACGGAATCTGTGGCCGAGAATCCAGGAACTTCCATTCGGCATTGTGGTCAACAATCCGCATTAATTTGATGATGTTCCAACAGCCAATCAGCAAATTCACGGCGCTGCGCATGGTCCCTTGGCTTGATTTCTTGCACCAATTGAACCTTGTACGCGTGCAAATGCAGATCTTTTACCAAAATTCGTTGCATAGTGCTACTGGAAATGTTTAATTGTTGACCACGATGCCGAATGGAAGTTCCTGGATTCTCGGCCACAGATTCCGTTACTGTGGATATATTTTCGAGTGACCGACAATGACGACGACGAACAATGATCTTCTGATCCATCAGCGTAAATTTGGTCTCAAATTTTGTAATTAAACGCCTCACTGTCGATTCATTTGGCGCATTATTGCGACCAAAAACTTGACGTAATTGGCGAACTGTTTTCGCAAAATTTTCACCATTTTTGTAATGTGTTTTTACAATAATCAAACATTGTTGGTTTGAATACTTCTCCATATTCTTAAATCGCGTGGTCTGTACGTGACAAATGTAAAAAAAAAATCACCGTACAACTCGTATTAACAAAATGGCGGCAAATTTAAATCCGGTGCTCTTGCTGGGACACCCTTTAGAAGAAATATATTTGGGCTGTGTGCCCTTATTTTGAGAATCCTTATCCTGCCCTATCAATTACGTAAAATTCTTGTTTTACATTTTTGGAAGATCGTTTATAAAAGCTTTCAACCGTTTCGAGTATATAATAGCCAGTATTTAGAAAATTTAAAGAAGCTTGCAATGTAAAATCTTGGACTATGATTTCTTATTATTTTTCACCTTTCACAAAGCTTCCTCTATGAGAAATCCAAAATCGATCAACATACTTTCTCGTAGGAAAAGGAAGCTTTGTGAAGGTCGAAATATAATTAGGAAGTAACGTGTAAGGTGTTACTCTGCAGAATTATTTAAAAAATTTAAATAATATATATTTTTGATAAAATTACTATTTATTGATGACTCGACGATACGCGGATGATCTGGCGTGCAGAAATGCGAACTCGGAGCTCCAGTTGTTCCATGGAATCGGAACTATGTGACAACGATGCTGAACTTGACGATAAATCGACAAAAATGCATCCGTAGCTTCGAGATACACGAATCCGGATTGACAAATGTTTGATTTGAATTCACTCGGAATGCTCATATTCGGACATCTTACGTTTACCAAGCTCTTCCATTCAGGAGCGGATGTAGAATCTATTTTAAGAAACTTTGAAACACAAAAAAAAATGTATTTCTTTTAATTTAATTCATCGTGCTTTGACAAACAAGATGTACGAAATATTCTTTGAATTTAATCGTTCGTTAATAATTAATAAAATAATTACATCTTTAAGCCAATGCCAGGTAACGCCGTGATCTCTCAGACAAAGCGAGTGCGTTCTTTTCTGTACAATGTCCTGGAGGCTGTTCAATGGCAAAAAATTGCCCCTTATAGCGAGGTAAGAAGTGAGAGTGCTGCTAAAACCACAGGATACCAACATGCCCATTATCACTCCGGATATAATGAGTACCCGAAGCGACCAGGACGTAGGAAATTTCTGAAAACCTATCGAAAAAAAGACCAAAATGTTGAATTAAAAATTTTGTAGTATTACGACGAAAAAAAAAATTGCTTAACCTTGACCGATTATCACACCGAGAACGCTGAGAAAATTGAAAGAAGGAATGGCGAGCTCGTCGTTGCACTCGACGTAGTTGCGACAAACAGCTCTCTTGAATCTGTACATACCGAGGAGAAATCCCGTTATACCAACGATAAAGCTAAAGGACATTGCCCATAGCCCAGGCGAAAATATGCTCGTGTACCACCACTTGGAGACACGTGTTCCCTCCGACAGTATATATAGTCCATAGCTAAACGTTAAAAAAGAAAAATACCCATTTTTATCAATAACATTCAAAGTTCATTTACATAGGTGTTACTAAGAGGCCAATTACTCAACTAAGTCGTGGTGACTTGGTGACTATAGGTATAGTAGCCGGTCGTGTAATAGTGAAAAGTCATCGGAGCTAGCCACACATCGGCTTGACCCCTCTCGAAAGCCTGTACGGCCGTCGATCGAGTGTGTATGAAAACCGTTCTACAATATTTAATTCAGTGTCGTTAACGGTTTTTTGTTTGTTTACCTCAATTGCAGCTTGCGATGGTTACGCTTCCGGCTATGATGATATCAATTAAATATTTTCTCTTAGCTCGGGCAATGTATCCTTTCAATTTACCGGGAAGCGTATAATTAACCCAGCTGGGAAACATGTTTTCGTTCGGTTTGGCAAAACATATTCTACTGAGACAAGAAATATATTTTTTTTCGGACAGTAGCATGTTTATGCCCAGCCACGGAAAATGTTCTGCCCAGCTGACACCTTCCCCCTACCCCACCCCCAGCAAGAAATTTACCGCCACATGCGTCCGAATGTCACGCCTCCGTTTCGGCGCGTTCTATTATCACAACACGCTTTTCTGGCTGAGAAATTTCTTTTTTAAAACACAACGATGTTAGATTTTTATGAAATTTGGTATAAAAAAAACGAAGAGAAATCTTACTTCAATTGTACCACCAGTGCGATCTGGGAGACCGAGATTTTCATTTAAAAATCTATAATTACCTAAATTTCAGTGTCTCCTCGAGTGTCGTCCAGATATCACCGATGTATCCGGTTAATGTGTCATCGGTGTTGAATATCAAGTAGGGATGAAACTTTAGTGAATAAAAACGTACAGGTTCTTCAAATTACACGAATAAGCCAGATGATCGGGTTTATTCGGTATAGAGTTTGGCAAGAAGCGATTAAGGCGTTCAAACTTTATAGAATCATAAATTTTTTTGAATTTTTCGAAAAGAAAATATTTTTGCTCTAACTTTCGTAAATGTTTATGTATTAAACTAAAACTTGGCATACAAATTGGTTAGGATACAAGGATACTTGGTCTTGAATTTGGTGAGAATCGATAGAGGGGTTTAGAGTTTATTAAATGTTTACTAAATTTTTTATTTTATTTATTTTGATTATTTTCTACTTTTGAGAAAGCTTTTCTATGAGGAAGCCAAAATTGATCAATATACTTCATCATAGAAATGACTTTGTCATAGGTGGAAAATAATGAGGAACCAACGTGCAAGATTTTACTTTGCATCATTGTTTTTTACATCACAATATTCGTTTTAATTCTTATAATTCGAGAACGATTTCGATCTGAAATTTGAAACGTAAGTGAAGCAATTATTTAACAGATAATTGCGATGAAATAAATTAAAAAACGTCAAAGTTACAAGTAAATTGGCAAGAGTTCGATTAAAAAAAAGATATATATATCTATTAAACAAGGTCAACGCGATAGTTCCTGCAAACTTTAAGCTATTAAACTAATATTTTCTACAAATGTGTAGTTACGCTCAAATTTCCTTGATATTGAGTTTGCCTGGGTTTGACAATTGATATAAAAAGCTATAAAATATGCGAATTAAATAAAAAATTGTTGATACGGTAACTTTGATGAATTTTGAGCAACCGAGAGCTACGGTATCTTAACAAGTTTGCAAAGTAGAATCTTGCACATTGGTTCTTTATTATTTTTCACCTTTCACCAAGCTTCTTCATAGAGGAAGCTTGGTGAACCACAAAATCTATCAACATTCTTACTCATTACTCATACAGGTGGCTTTGTGAAAATTTGTGTTTGTGCAAAATATTGTTGAAGCAATATGCAACGTTGTACTTTGCTGGCTTGTTTTTATACTGTGAGTGCAGTAGACATTGTCCACTGTACCGTTGACAATTTTTTTTGAGGTTTTATAGAATTCACCTCAAGCCAAATTTATTATTTCGGTCCGTTTGTACTCACAGGAGGACCGGAAGCGATTATTGTCTTGCCGCTGAGATCCTCGATATAATTAACTTTGCAGAGTAACGTACTGTTGTTCTTAAGCGCCTCGAGCAGATCAAATTCCTTCGAGTTCTGATTCCACTTCCATATTCTCTCTGGATAATTGTTGGCTTTATTACTATCTCGGAGGTTCAGTAGCGGTAGGCAAATGGCAGCGCTGCGCGTCGCAAAAATTATCTTGCGTAAAAAAAAAAAAAACCATCACAGTAATTGTTAAATGTATATTAAAAATTCCTATTCTTTCACTGTAATCTTTCTCTTTCTCACCAGTATAAAAATTACGCTCATTTTATTCTGCAGCACATTTTCGTTGCTAACAGCGCCTTAAGTACGTGAATCGGTGAATAAATATTATATCACGCTACCTAATTCGTACGTGTGAATCGGTGAATAAATATTATATCACGCTACCTAATTCGTACGTGTGAATCGGTCAATCGAAAAGTCTATAAAAGATTGCAATGGGATGGCATGGGGGTTGGGCGGACACTTGACGTATCGATATGATTACCGTAGGTAATATGAAAATGTTACAATGGAAAGCATCTAGAAGGTTTGTGAATAATTAAATTATACCTGGAATAAAATATGTTCGGCACTGATTAGGATGTGATATAAATCGTACAATAGAAATCTTTTGTCGATATACTTCCGAAAGATGCTCTCTATACGTAACCTGTCGTACCTGTCAATTAAAATAGTAACAAACGTCCGTGACACCATTTGATTGTTGGCACCAAAAATATATACAATAACGGCGGTTTCCTCGACAGACGTGAAAATTTGTAGACTGACATTTTATTACGCTTCAAAAATTTCAAACATTCACAGTGAAAATATATGCAAAATAACAAGATTTTACGAACGCCTGTTGAAAACCGCTGTTATCATGCATGGATTGTTAATGTGTTCGATATGTATGGATGCGATAATGTTATATTACATAAATGGTAACTGTTCTTATGAGAGGCGCACGCTTCGAAAGCCCCATATCCTTCCATCGAGCGTTAAATTGATTGGTTTAACGTTTATTCTATATTTGTCGTGTTATCTTTGACATTTCGTTACTTTCGACGAGTGTTAAAATAAAATGTTGCTAATTTCAAAATATGTTGACTGTGAATGTGTTAGAATTACATATTGTAGATATATCTCATTGAATAGATTATGATTTATGGAGAAATCCACTCTGTTACTATTTTACCTGTTATTGAACGATACTGCGAAGTCTATAACTTTTTTTTTCGTATACAATTTAATTGTGTTTCAAGAAACGCGTGTATGTTTCAATGGTGTACAATTGAATGCGCTTTCGCGCAATGTTTAAAGTCTGGAGAGTAAGTTGATTGTTTTCCAGCTTACCGGCAGACAGAGCGCGTTACCGATAGGAAATATTAACCATTGTAGGTGAGTATCAAAGTCTCGAAGTCTCAAACTCTCGAATTATTTTGACCGACAGGAATGAACGAATGTTCGGTACGCCGTAGGAGGACGCTGATAGCGAAAAACTATATATATAGCGTTTTGACAGGATCGTAGCTTATATAACATTAATTGGGAGTGACCGGTGGGGTCCCTAAATCAATAAATAAATAATAATTTCCAGCTAGCTCGAGAGCTTTGCACCGGTGATGATAACGTCGCCGGTTTCGCGTAGGGTCAAAACTAGACGACCGGGATGACCTGCGACTTTACTGACCAGGTCGTCCCGGTGCTGACTTTGTTAGCTTGGCCGGACAGTGATCCTCGTCGTCCAGGTGTTCCGTCAGACTGTTCTCGAGGTCCAGCTTGACAGGAAAGTATATAATGATAGTTTATAAATATTGAAATATTTTATATATAAGGTAGTGCATTTTAAGTGGTGATACCTTCTGCACACGACAATAAAGGACAATAAAGGTATAAAAATTACGAGTACGAACTATTTAGGTATTTACATTTATTTTATTTATTTTTATATTATTTCAGGCTGTACGAGAACAATAAAAAGGTGCTGTCGATCGTGAAAATACTGTCTAAATAGTTCGAATAAACCTGGTAACGAAATAAATTCTCGTTATTTTTATACTTTTATTGTCCTTTATTGTCGTGTGCAGAAGCGTATCATCACTTAAAATGCACTACCTTATATATAAAATATTTCGTAAATATGCTGTTTAGGGGACCCACCTCCGATCGCCTTCTAACTAGGCGCGTTCGACGCGTTTTTGTATGCCCAACAACTTTTTCCTCTGGCAAAAGCGTCGCTCTTGCCGCCGGAAAAATATATTAGCCGTTAAAGACTGAAAAATCACACACGCTTTGTACGCGGCAGTAGCCGACTACAGAACGAATCACTTGTTTCAAGACATTTAGAGGTTCAAGGAATGAGCCTATTTCGAAGGTCATCGGTGTATAGGCCCTAATTCTGCAGTTTTACCAACTTTATTCGTTTATAACTTTTTATTTATTATTATTATTATTATGATTATTATTATTATTATTATTATTATTATTATTATTATTATTATTATTATTATTATTATTATTATTATTATTATTATTATTAATTATTTATTAGTTATTAACCAATTAAGTTGGTAAAACTGTAGAATTAGGTTCTTTAGGTTCTTTAGATTCTTTTTATTTTATTTTAATTTTATTATTATTTTACCAACTTTATTTGTTAATAACTTTTTAATGGACAGTGAGCGACGATTTTGTCAGAGGGAAAAGTTGTTAGGCATACAAAAACGCGTCGCACGCACCTAGTTCGAAGGCGATCGGAGGTGGGTCCCCTAAACAGCATATTTACCAAATATTTTTATATTTATAAACTATCATTATATACTTTCCTGTCAAGCTGGACCTCGAGAACAGTCTGACGGAACACCTGGACGACGAGGAACACCGTCCGGCCAAGCTAACAAAGTCAGCACCGGGATGACCTGGTCAGTAAAGTCGCAGGTCACCCCGGTCGTCTAGTTTTGACTCTACGCGAAACCGGCGACGTTATCATCACCGGCGCAAAGCTCTCGAGCTAGTTGAAAATTATTATTTATTTATTTATTTAGGGCCCCCACCGGTCACTCCCAATTAATGTTTTATAAGCTACGATCCTGTCAGAATGCTATATATATGGTTTTTCGCTATCAGCGTCCTCCTACGGCGTACCGAACATTCGTTCATTCCTGTCGGTCAAAATAATTCGAGATTTTGAGACTTCGAGACTTTGATAGTCACCCGACGAAATCACAGATAAGTTTTAAGATAATGCAGAGCATGTGTAGGTACAAGAAAAATAGAACTAATCTTGCAATCCCTAATTACTCTACCACGGTAATCTGTCGGATAAAATATGAGTTCTATCTTTCTTACACAAATATTCCACATCATCGATGTAAAACGGGTGGTAACCAATGTCTCGAAGACTTAATCTCTAGAATGGCTTTTGACCGACAGGAACGATTGATGCAATTCGTCAAAATGCAATTCAAGAGATTGAGTCTTCGAGACATTGGTTACCACCCTGTAAAAGAAATGATTTTATTAAGCAAGCTCCCTGTATTCATCGGTAGGTTTTAGAGAAGATGACGTTACCGACATCATTTTCACATCCTACTACTAGAAGCCCCTTGCCCAACATTTTTTTATTCTAATCTTCAGCCAACTTAGAAATTCGGTTACTGACACAGCCAAATATTCAGAATCGAACTCTGAAATTTAATGTTGTGGAAGTAATGTACAAAACCAATGAAAATCAATAAAAATATATTTCCATCGTGAATTATAAATTATTACGTGAATCACACTCAGTCAACGTGTGCGTAATTTTACTTTTATTCCGGATAAAAATCTTTTCAGGATTAATTACTGACAATAAATGTTTGAAGAACAATCTTTGAACTACTATTTATTGTAATAATTTATGGAGCGCCAATATATACAATACACAGTGTAATCTCTGCACAAATATAACCTATACGGATAATACTTATCGTTAATTGCTGTGTACCAATATTATTTACAATAATTATTACATCCCAATGAATGAGACGTTTCTTATTATCTTGACAATAATAATAATACAGTCACTGTGATCCATAATAATTGTAATAGTGCGATATTTTCCTAATCACATCTCATCAACGACTTGAATGGTTTTCATTTGAAATTTATAAATTTATATTTCTTGCATTTATACACTGTTTGATGAATAATTGGGTGAAAAAATTAAAACTTCCACCAAACTAGCGTGAGATATAAATTCTGATTTGTGGAATGATTTATTTCAGAGTACACGTTGCTTGTAAACAGTCATTGATGATATGTCGCCTCATCAATTTCTATGCACATGCTACAAAAACTATGATACAACGATAATAAGACTACTGGCAGATATCGAGTGTCAACGACTATACCTGGATCGCAATAGATCCTAATAAAATTGTTTTGACGCGAGATCAATAATAAAGACAATGTTTATGCATTGCCTAACCAATGATCGATTAAGTTTAAAACATATTCATAGATGTAAAATTGATTGAAATCTATATGCTGTAATAAATTTCAATTAACTTTGAATCTATAGATGTTTTAATTCTAATTGATAATTGGTTAGGTGATGGTTAAATATTATCGTTATTTAAACAGTTTCTACGTATCCTGAATGTGAACGAGGTTCTATCGATGACTCTGCATATTTGGCAGTAGCGTGATTATCATTGTATCACAGTTTTTGCAGCATAAGTATCTAAATCAATATGCTGATTTGTTTTCAATTACATTTTCTCAGAACTGATTGCTGCGATAGAACTTAACACTTGTATAAGACACAATCTGAAATCAATGAGTCGTTAGGCAAATTTAAGTCTCAATCTCATGCTCGTTCGATGGATGTTTTAATTAAAGATAATTTCAAGTTGTTTATGCAAGTGACTGCTTGTAAATGCTAAGTGTTTTTTTTCTATATTTAAATATAGATATTCCAATGTTTTGTTATCCATCGCACAGAACAAAATTTATTTTGCAACGATAATGATTATTACATGACCATTTGCAAATAGAATCTCTGTGGAGTTTATTCTTAAGTGTATTTGCAGATTTTCATGAAAATCTATGCACGTTAAAAAAAGTTTTACTTAACAAAATAAATGAATGAAACGTTGAAAAAATTGCATTTGAAATTTAGATCATTTGGCCGTTTCAGAATCATTTCAATGGTATTCAATAGCAAATTCATTCAGTGACTTAAAGAAACGAAAAGAAAGATAATTGCCATTGCCAATGCATGTAGTATATCTCTTGAACGAGATCATCGCATAATTCTTATGAATAGAAAATTGAACATAACTCATATGGGTTATCAACCTAATTATAAGATTAATACGTACACAACGAGCTTATCAACATTCTTAAAATTTAAGAACTAGTTGTTACCAAAAATACGCTTGAGCCTTTTCATCAGAGCGCGTTTTTAGGACTAGTTAATGGTTACACACGTCAATTGAAGCGTGTTTCTCAAAAACGTTCTTAGCAGAATTTACTCGACGATCAAAGCTTCTTTGTGCTCGTTCATCACACAACGTTTAATTTCCTGAAAATATTGACTTCGACGCAAGATATATACATGTAAAGGTAGTTTCACGTCACAAAAAAAATAATAAATTGAAAGAAACAAATTAGTTCTTTTGCTAATTCATTCGGCAACCTCAAGAAACGATGAATCTTTTCTTACAAAAGAATTTGTTATTTTCCGGGAGGGACGTTTTGCGATTACCAAAGCTCGCTCGTTCTTCCTAATTATAAACTTGGGACCAGAAACGTAATGAGAAGATTAGAACTCAAGTCCCCAGAGTTCTGCTAAATCGATTACTAATTCGTCGTAACGGATTTCTGTACAAAGAAATTTCATTAGACACGTGCCTGACCCTGCGGTAGTAAAATCGTATTATCACCAAACCACAGATCCCAGTGAAACAACTTTAGCCTATGACGAGTAACATTTCGTTACGAGAGTATTTCAATAATACTTGTAATTGACTTCAGACACAGATCTCAATTTAATTTCAAGAAAGACGTAATAAGTTATTTTAAGAAACTTTATTGTTACGACAGTTACTCTATGTACAATGAATAAATATTATTGGCTGTACGTGTCATTTTTCATGCATTAATGTTATTAAGTGCTCAATCATATATTTTCTGTAAATCCTGAAAACTATTTTGGATAAGAAAATAATTAATTGCGTATATAAATTCATATTCCATTCTCTTCTCAGCTTTTCGATGATACACAAAGCGTATGTAGGAATAAAAAATCATTCGTTTTTCATCACAACTGATATTTGCGTCTTCGAAAATGTTTTCTTCTTCTCAATTTTATTGTATCCCCGAAGACGAACAGCCGGATCTCCAGTCTCCAGCCTTACCGAGGGTAGAAACCGCGTCAGCCATTGGTACTTTTTGTTTCTGTTTATCGAGAGTTTCGTCACCTCTTTTGGGCTTTTATTTATTAATTTTTTCTTCTTTTAATGTCGTCATTGTTAGAGATTATTGTGTGATTACCTTTCTTTATGGCTTTTCTTATATTCTTTGCCTTTAAATTTCTAACATGCAATTGAAGATGATTTAGAAGAAATACCAAAAGAACAGAAATAAAGCATACCGTCCCGACCCAATAAATGCTGATAATTTCCTGTTGTCAAATGAAATTCGATAACATTGTCAATATTGAATAAAATATTTTGCTTTAGCTTTGATTTATCATTAATGATTTCATATTATTTATGTTTACAATTACATTTGTTTTATTATATATTTTGATAAATTATCGAGATTTAAAATTGTTATATTTATTAATAAATATAAGTATTTATTACAATATTTTGCTCTTTGTATATTTATACTGCCATAATGTAATATATTTGTTGTCGCCTCCATCGCAAACGTGCTTTCATGCATCGCCAAAGACAGAGTAGTACGTTAGACTTTGTACGTATTTTAAGTAAGAGAATATAAAATCAGCGTTCCGAATCAGTTTTCGAAATTCTATCAACTGTAATATATGTTATCGAAGAAAGTTTAACAATTTCTCGATAATTATCCACGCAATTCAAAATCGTGAAATTTTCTTTATTATTATAAGAAAAGAAGGTTATTCTGATATGAAATTACGTATTTTTACAAGTGGTGAAGACGTCGTAATTCTCCTTATTTTTAAATAAAAGTCCAATTGTAAAAAAATAGCATAACCTCTCTAACTGCAGAGTGTTCGTAATGATATAACTGCTTTTTTTTTTAGTGTTTATGGTGTTTCTACATCAGATTCCTAAATTTGATCAAATTTTAATTATCGGTTGTTAAGAAATTCGGAATCTTCTTTTCAATTAATACAACATGTAGGAGAAAATGTCACTATTTTATGAACAGAAACGTTTTGCTTATGACTATAATACATATTTCACCGCTACGATCTACGATTGATCTTTAGGATTTAAGACGAGAAGGATGAACCGTAGAATTGTTAACACGCAGTTAACCGTTTTTCTGTTTTATTTGAAAAATCAAAATCGTGGCGGAGAAATTTGCGATGGAAACATTCGGTTGTCTCTCTCGCACGTATAGCTTTCTGACCGAGACAGAAGTCGTGTAGCATATGGTCTTAACGTGATGTGCTACGAATTTCTGTCGGTCTCTCCCATTCCTCCGCAATCACCAATAGTGCTATCTCACTTGCACTCATAGTAGCTCAGTCGGTATAGCCATCAACTTAAGGTGAGACGAAAGATTCACTTCACTCTACCGGTGTGTGAGGGAGACAGCACCATAGTAATCGCGAAAGATTCACTTCACTCTACCGGTGTGTGAGGGAGACAGCACCATAGTGAATGCGTGTGTGCGAGAGAGAGAGAGAGAGAGCATACATTATCACGTGGTACAAATTGGAGAGAGTTTTTCTCCTCGCCGTAAGAGGAAGCTCAAGTCACATGCCCAAGGGTCCAAAGACCCGCGAGATAGAGAGAGAAACTGAAAGTTTGTTACACACTTTCTCAGTTCCAGATTTTCGGATAAATTACGGATTTGTGGGGCTCACTCCGTGTCACGTTCACGCAGTGAGTCCCACTCTTCTGATGTCGCTACGAAATCTGGATTCAAGAAAAATGTGCTCAATGTATCACGGTGAACCGTCGATATCGAGCCTCACCCAAAGGTGATGCTACACATCGTTTGTCTCTCTCATAACGCTATACGTGTGAGTAAGGTAGCAGCGGATAAAATACGAGGACGGTGAACTGTAGATTTACAAGGCGCGGTTCACTGTTCTTCAATTTTATTCGAGAAATCGACCATGACAAAGAAAATCAGATTACAGTTTATGTTACCAATCACATCAACTTAAGAGTCATCGAGCAGGACATATGAAGCGCCAAGTGGCTAATAAACAAATTATGTTCCGTAGTTTTCAAATTTCACCGAATATACAATAGTATTACATAAAAAAAGCATAAAAAATCAATTTTTTTGTGTAGTAAGAATCGAGGTTTAGTCTGCCTTTCCAAGGAATTTTTTTTTTTTGGGAACAATAAATTATCGAAAATTCAAGATAGCTGTCGTTTGCCATGACGCTTCTCTCACCAACTGACTAATTCAATTTATTACAACTTTCACGTATATTTGTCACTCTTTGCCGGACCAGATCCCGTTTTTTTACCACAGCACTGCATTAAAAAAAAAGCCAACTTGTTTCGTTGCAAATCAAGGCTATAATCGAAAATTACATAATAATCCGTCAAATTCGTGTTCGCGGCCATTTTGTAGTTTTTGTGCCGTAATTGTTAGTTCCAGTTCCTGACGGTTGGTTCGCTAGTCGCGGTTGTCGGTATAAACGGATAAGCAGCAGTGAAGGCATAAGTGTTAACCGGCCCCGGAGATAAAGGAATTTTTTTATTCTGACTCAATGTTTCTGTAGAACCTAAGTCGGTTTCTCGATAAAAAGTCCATAAAATGGAAAGGCCATTTTTCAAAAGAACATGAGTTCGTATTCCTGGACTAAATATATGGGCTACATATATCATCTTTTCATGTGAAGGACACGATAAAATGGTGTGCGCAATTTCTAACCTGTCATCGAACACTCGTGACCAACTCAGAATCGAGGGTAGCGCCTCCGCAGAAAAAATACACGTCGTAACTAGCGCTACTTACGGCAAGTATATCAATCAAGCATCCAGCGAAAAGTAGGGGTTGTCGGTATGGCAGGGTGCAAGTATTACAGTGACGGCACATGTTACTTGAGGGACCCCGGTTGCCTTGAGTGACTCTCAATCTTCCAAGTACCATTGGCTCCGCGCCGAGTCATATTTCACCGATCCATTCGGCCCGGTAGAGTAAATATTTAAATTTCATTACACATAACTGTTAAATAAATAATCAAAAAAATGTGAAACAAAATTCATCATTGAGAGAAAGAATTTAGATTATTTTTCCTGCATTTCTTATTTTTCATCTAAATAGCGTACACATAAAAATCCCGATACGGAGTGTGCACTGTGTACAGTTGGGATCGGTAGAGCCGAGGAC
This sequence comes from Cylloceria caligata, assembly GCA_963942595.1. Taxonomy (NCBI): domain Eukaryota; kingdom Metazoa; phylum Arthropoda; class Insecta; order Hymenoptera; family Ichneumonidae; genus Cylloceria; species Cylloceria caligata. The sequence continues at coordinate 17,992,928 of OZ012705.1, forward strand.
TGCCACGTGTGTGTGTATGTGAGATCAGCGAGTCACACATGGGTGTAACTGCGCTGTTGCCACGCTGTCCCCGCTCTGTTGCCGCATTGTCGTCGCGGTTCTCCAAGAGTTTTCTCTCGATTCTTTGGAGGACTCGAGGCCCGAGACGCTAAGCGCTGCTACTCAATACTTCAGGCGTATGGCCGAGAATCTGAGCTATTTTTGCTTCCTCATAATAAATCCTTAAAAAATCCTATTACATAAAAAATCTATATTTAGAAAACAAGACGTGTGTGCATGTGCGTATGCACGTGCGTACACGCGCGCGTGTGAGTGTGTGCCTGCGTGTGTGTGTGTGATGGGCTTGGAAAATAAAAACGGCTATATATCGAGAGCGGGTTGATCAATCTTCCTGTAACTTTGCACAAGGTAAAAAACAATATATTTCCCAAGCTATTCTTTTTGTACGAACAATATTAACGCTGGAAAAAATAATTTTTGCTCTTTTTTCGCGGTAGATTTGAATGGTCAGTCATATTGCTGGACTCGTCCATCAGCACCGCCAGTGCCAGGTCCGGGAGCTATGCTATACGGTAAACACTTTCAGCTCTGAGCAAGCAGAAGTCTTAAGGGAAGGCGAAACATCTATGAGTGCGGAAGAGCTAACTAGTATATGGCGGACACGGCTGTGTGACTAATTGTAAGTGTGGAGATAAACCTCTATACGTACACAGATGTGCTGTTTCTCTTTCGCCACCATGAGCGCCATAATAGCCTGTGTCGTTCGCACTTATGGGTGAAATATGGATGTTTCATCTCTCCTTTACCCGCAATATTAATATTTGAAGCTGTGATGCATTGGTGACGTTGTCAAAACTTCAGATAAGAATTTGTGTACAGCGAAGCATAGTTCCCTGAAATGACACTGGCGGCGCTGATAGACGGATGCAGCAATATGGCTGCCCATTCAAATATATCGAGAAAAATGGGTGCTAAAGAAAAAATGTTTGCAGCGTTAATATTGCTCGAAATAAACTATCTTGGAAAATTCATTCAACGCAGTTTTCTAATTAGCTTTGTTGAATTTATTCTAAATACACGAATACAAATATTATTGAGCGATTAAATAAAATAGAGTTATTAAAAATTCTTTAACTATTTGGTTTAAAAAAATATAGTAACTATAAAATGTATGTATGACAATTATAAAAATACTGTAGAAAGTCACATTGAACTATAGCTTTAAAAAGTATTTTAAAAAAATGTTATTTTTTAAAACTCCCGTGAAATTTAAACTCATCGTAAAATATATGTGAAACGTATAATAAACATGAAAAATATGTTAAATATATTTTGTGCACTAAAATCGTTTATAGTTCACATATGTAGCCCATATATTTAGTCCCGGAATACGAGCTCACATTCTTTTGAAAAACGGCCTCTCGATTTTATGAACTTTTTATCTAGAAACCAACATACGTTCTACAGGAACATTGAGTAAGAATTTTTAAATTCGTTTATCTTGGCGGCACCTTTATGCTTATACCTTCACTGCTGCTTATCCGCTTATACCGACAACCGCAACTAGCGAACCTACCGCCAGAAGCTGGAACTAACAATTACGGCGCATAGACTATATGGCCGTAAACACGCATTTGACGTGTCCGTTTGTAGTTTTCGGATTATCGCTTTGATTTGCAACGAATCAAGTTAGAATTTTTTTTTAAGTTCTGTGAAGTGGTAAGAAACGGGGTCTCGTCCGGTAAAGATTGGTCACGGCAAACAAGAGTCACCTCGTATTTTCGATACATTATTGTGCGTACAAAAAAAAAATTCCATGTAGAGGTGGACCAGATCCGGATCTTATTACACAAAAGAATTAATTTTTTATGTTTTTTTTTTTTATGTAATACTACTGTTACGTCAAACCAGCGCGGTGTTTTACAAAAACTGACAAATTTAAGACGTGTGAGGCGTTTCGGCGTCAGTTTTCCGTACTCTGGTCAAGGAGAATGAATTCTCCCTTTACTACACCTGACAAGAAACACCGAAGACGCAAGCCCCCTTTTGAGTCTAAACTTTCGGAAAATTACTCGGGACAGGGCTAAGAATGCTCGTTGATTATTCGCGTTAACCCGTCACTCGTCTCGATAAACTAAATTGATAAATTAACCCGCGGAGGAAGGGGTTTTAGGGGGAAGGAAAATGGTAGATGCGTTGAAGTGAAAATTAATGGCAACCGTTTGTTAAAATAAAAATAATTGTTACAGTTGATGATTCGTGAAGCTGTTAGAATTTATTCAAATAACCGAATAAGTGATACACGTACGTTCGCTATTACCGTGCGCGGGCGATCGTTACTTTTTGGGCACAATACTCTTAACGCGATACTTATGGTTCGATAAAACGAAATAAACAGTGTGGACTTGTACAAAATCGGCAGAAAACAATTAAATTCAATGTCAAAACTGAGAAAAAGTAAATTCGAACTGAATTTAGACTGTTCGACCGTTTTTATTTTCAGTACTCACTCTGGACTTTATCTGACTCTACAGGGTGGGGTTTCTCCGCGGTAATTATCGGCAACTGACTGTCTACTGACTGCCCGGCGACTGAATATCGACTGTTGACTGCACTATGAACTATCTTGACTATTCTTTTTTTCGGGTATTTTCCCGTCCTTATATAGGTCCTGGGGGGCTTAATTTTCTATGCGGGGGATTCTTGGAATTACAATAGAACTCGGACTTTGGACTTTATCGACGAACCATTTTTCTGCTAGCTGTGACGTCGTCGTCGTTCGATTCTTTTCCTGAGTTCGAGGCGATACCACATGTCGCGAAGTAGTTGAAGGATTATCCCTTGCTTTGGTGGCACGCATCGAGAGAGAGAAAGAGAGAGAGAGATTTGATTTGATTTGATTTGATTTGATTTGATTTGTTTATTATGCCTTGGCAAGCCTTTGGCAAAATGATACATTCAAAAGTGATACAAAAAAATGATACAAAAAAAGTAAATAAAGTAAATAAGACTAAAAGTAAGATTAAATATAAATAGAAATACTATAATTAGAATATAAAATATAAATGAAAATATAAACTAAGAATATGCAATTAAAAACAATCTACACTAACATCGTTAACCCTAGCATGTATCTACATAGTTAAATAAATAAGTATAGATTCGATTCTTAAAAACTTCTAAACTCGGCGACGTAGTAATATTAGATGGTAATGAGTTCCAGAAATAAATGCCAGATAGCGAAAACCCTTCATGGTAAGTCGCTGTACGGTGAGAAGGGATGACAAAGCTTGATCGAGGCTGCCTTGAGGGTCGTTCAACTGGAGTTGTTGTTCGTGTAAATAATTCTTGTATGTAGGCTGGTGTACTTTGACGGACAACCTTAAACATAGCTATACCAAGAAAGTAAAGACGTCTTGATCGTACTGTGATCCAGCCAAGTTGACGTCTAAAAGTTGTGATATGAGTGTCCCGTCGCAAGTCAAAGATAAAACGAATACAATGGTTGACAAGGCGTTCTAATTTTGTATTTAGTTCATCTGATAAGTTGTGATAGACAAGGCAGCAATAATCTAATTGAGGGAAAATAAGAGAAGTGATAAGTAACTTCCTTACTTCCATGGAAAGAGCATTGCGATGAAACTTCAACTTGTGAATAGTAAAATGCACTTTTTGTGATATATGCTGTACTTGAGCTTTCCACGACAAGTTACACTCCATAGTGACACCCAGATTGCGGGCTTCGTTAACGAATGGAAGAATAACACCATTTAGTGTGATCGGTAATATTTCAGAGAAATCCAGCTGGCGGGTGTAAGAATTACTGCCTAGTATAAGAATCTTAGACTTAGAAATATTGAGCTTGAGACCATTTGTTACCGCAAAGTTAGCTATAGCATGGACATCTTCAGATATCAACCTAATGCCCTGGTTGAGTTGTGACGGACAACAATCAAGATAAATTTGGGTGTCGTCAGCAAATATCATGTGCTGTGAATTTTGTAATGCAGAACCGATGTCATTGATGTACAGCGAGAACAAGAGCGGTCCAAGGACAGAACCCTGCGGAACTCCTGACGTCGTAGGTAGCCACGTAGAGCAGTCTCCGTGATCATCAATAACTGCTTGAGTTCTTCCTGTCAGATATGAGAAAATCCAGTCAAGAACCGAATGAGAAAGTCCGGTCTTCTTTAGTTTCAAAAGAAGTTGTAGATGCGGAACTGTATCAAATGCTTTACTAAAATCAAACAAAATTAGGATGGTCATGCGTCTTCTATCTATATTACGCCTAACATCTTCGCAAATACGCAGAAGGGCTGACTGAGTGCTGAACCCACTACGGTATCCTGATTGACGTGCATCAAATATCTTATTGCTATCAATCCAATCAGTCAGTTGTCTATGAATAAGCCGCTCAAGTATTTTCGACACTTCAGACAGATTAGCTATTGGTCGCGTATCTGATGGTGAGAGAGGCTTTTTTATTTTAGACAAGGGCCGAAGAAAAGCTTTCTTCCAGTCCTGAGGAAACTCTGAAGATACAAGAGAGAGGTTAAACATAGCTGTTAGGATAGGGCAAGATACCGTAAGCGATTTGAATAAAGAGAACATGGAAATACCATCGGGACCAGCTGCATACGATGTTGAGTTTGAGTTGCCGGAGATAGTAAGATGTACTTGTGAGCAAGTAATTTCGGAAAAACTAAACGTTGGACGAACTGGCTGGATATTGGAACTGAGCCTACAAAACTCATCATGCGAACACGGTGGCAGTTGACTAGATATTTCAGAATAGAATGCATTGAGTTCCTGCGGTCTAAAAAATTGAGTGGGGGATGCAAAAGATGACTTGACGAGGCCGAGTTTTGCTAATTCTTTCCATAATCTGCTGGGATCTGTGTTGCTAGACAGCCTTTGAAAGTGGAAATCATTTTTTGCTTGTCTGAGATCCTTCTTAAGCGTGTCTCTATACTCTCTAAATATCGCCATATCGAGTACATTACTAGATCTTTTAGCAATCGTGTATAGGGTGTTACGTTGAGCCATACGATTTTTCAATTCCAGTGAGAGCCACGGTGCTGGTGGCCGACATATACGAAATGAACGGAATGGAGCATGATAATCCAATGACGTGAGATACGCTTCGGATACTGTTTCAACGATCATGTTAATACCTAATGGTATGTTATCAATGAGACCGGAATTCCAACTAAATCTAGTACTAAAATCAAATAATTCAGTAATATTAAATATATTAGATAAATATTCACAAAAGCTAGTTTCATTAAAATTGCGGTACGCTCGCCGTGAGATAATACGGTCTTCAGGAGGCTCGACGTCGAGAGAATAACTGAGTTCAAGAAGATCATGACCTGCTATGAAAGGGGCCTCCGATTTGACAAAGGAATGTACTTTTTCTTTATTGTCAATAATGAAAACATCGATCCATGAATCAGAGTTGGTTAGGTGATGAGTAGGTGCAGAATCAACAATATGAAATGAGAGCGAGAGAGTTAATTGGCGCAGGTATGACGATTCATAATTAATGTTACTCAGGTCGCAATTAAGATCACCTGCAATAATTATATTCTCGTAAACATGTGTAAAATTAGATAATACTTGAATGAAGTCGTCAAACATAATACCTTTTGGTCGCCTATATACTGAAGCAAAAAGAAGCTTCTTCGTATTCGAGCTAGTAATTTCGACGATCAAATATTCTGGTGCATTGGAAAACTGATTTGGAGAAGACGCTAATACTTTTGCTTTAAGGGAATTATGGATGTAGCAAGCAACTCCACCCCCTTCTTTGCCTTCTCGATCGTTGCGAATTAGAAAATATTCGTTAATGCTTATTAGGTCATCGGCAACATATGAATGAAGCCATGTTTCGCTTATCGAAACTATGTGATAGCTATGTTCTATTATGGTCGATTGAATAAGTTCAATGTGACCTCGGATAGAATTTGCATTGAATTGTGCGACCTTTAAAAGTGACGAAGATGGTGGAGGATGCGATAGAACAGGATTTGACTGTGGTAGTCAAACTAATTTTTGTAAGTCAGTTTCTTCGGTAATAATAACTGGCGCTTGCCCATCTCCTTTACGCACATGAATCATGCCAGAGCGAACCCATACATATTTGTAATTGCGTTCAGAAGCTCGAGTTTTGGTGAGGCGTAGAAGCTTGTAGAGTGCTGCAGGAAGAAACTCATTTATAAACACCACTCCTTTACTGTCCAGACCGAAAACGTTTTTGAGGGACAGATTCTTCTTTGTTCGCTTTATGTCTATAATATAATCTTTAATTTGGTGAGATTTCAAAGTCAGCATCAAAGACTTCGATGTTCTTTGGTATGGTGCTGATGAGGTAGATTCACCATTAGTTTGCTCAATAGTCGAAAATTTCCTCTTATTGTTGAAACAACGAATGTCTAAAACGTCACCGAGGAGGTTTGAGATTCCAAGGGCGCGAAAAACTTTTTCAACTATTCAACGAGAGAGAGAGAGAGAGAGAGAGAGAGAGAGAGAGAGAGAGAGAGAGAGAGAGAGAGAGAGAGAGAGAGAGAGAGAGAGAGAGAGAGAGAGAGAGAGAGAGAGAGAGAGAGAGAGAGAGAGAGAGAGAGAGAGAGAGAGAGAGAGAGAGAGAGAGAGAGAGAGAGAGAGAGGCCACGCTGCGCTGTAGATCCGAGTCGCTTCTGCTGTCCCTCTTATGACTAATACCGAATATACTTTTTCGGTAATGTTAAACTTATTTTAATTCTTAATAGCGTGTAACGTAAATGGGCATATATAACTACTATAGTAACAAACTGTCTATGGTTTTTATATCCTCTAACGATCCTAACTGTTTAGTTTAAATAATGTATTGGCTGTTCGATGTTCGTTAATATTTAATTTTCATATTTGCAATTATTTCTTATATCCTTTTCAGTAAGCATTTCTTTTCTGAGTTCCTATCATAATTTTAGATTAAAATTGTTCATCAGTCCAAATGATTCTATATCAAATGACTGCTTAGATTCACACTGGGTCGCAAAGTATATGTTCTATAAATATGTATTGTTGCGAGGGAACACTCCTCGTCTTATAGTGTTAACACAGAGAGAGACGGGAAAGACGGTATCGGCTCGGGTGCGACCTGAGAGCGTTGAGCGGCATGCTCCTACGCCAACAACTGCTACCGTAGCTTCGAGTCGTCTTTGCCATCTATCCAATGACTAATATGAATCGTCTTTTCTTTTATATCCTCTAACGATCCTAACTGTTTAGTTTAAATAATGTATTGGCTGTTCGATGTTCGTTAATATTTAATTTTCATATTTGCAATTATTTCTTATATCCTTTTCAGTAAGCATTTCTTTTCTGAGTTCCTATCATAATTTTAGATTAAAATTGTTCATCAGTCCAAATGATTCTATATCAAATGACTGCTTAGATTCACACTGGGTCGCAAAGTATATGTTCTATAAATATGTATTGTTGCGAGGGAACACTCCTCGTCTTATAGTGTTAACACAGAGAGAGACGGGAAAGACGGTATCGGCTCGGGTGCGACCTGAGAGCGTTGAGCGGCATGCTCCTACGCCAACAACTGCTACCGTAGCTTCGAGTCGTCTTTGCCATCTATCCAATAACTAATATGAATCGTCTTTTCTTATTCTATCCTATTTTAACTCTGATTATCTGTATGATATTATTGCTTAGTTCTTATATCGAACTTGCGTTTAGATGGTTTATTCCTTTTAAATTATTGATTTATTAATTATATATATATATATTCCATAGTTTAAATATTTACTTCGTAAAAAGTCCAAATCTTCGCTACGATTGTGTTTAAATTTTTATTTAAACGTTCAGAGATTCTGAAGAACTGCCTTTTTGGCTTTTGGTGTTCTGTAGTCAAAAACAAATTCCAATTTTCTATCAATACCATTAATAAGACATATGTCTTCGTGTAATATTTTTCTTCATTGCGTCATTCGTCGTAGCATATAGGGACTTCTAAAGCAACGAAAACGTTGCCACGGCAGTTGGTCTATCTTCGTGAGCCAGATACGGTACATGACAAGGGGAAAGAAGCGACCACCCGACAGTCATCAGTAGAACCCGCGGACACGAATCAATTAAAGATTTCGATGACACGCGCCGCCAATGATATCCACCGGCCGTAGAGGGAAAACTCTTGATACGAGATTCAGGTCCGTCTACGCTGGCCGTTTAGAGTGGGGCAGTGGCCTACCAACTCTTGGTTTCTCGTTGTTAGGTACAGTGGTGAACCTGGCCGTCCATTCCTGGCGCGCGCCATGTATTCCCACTGCCCTGCCTCGGTGTAGCTGCAGGCTTCACCCCTCCCGCCGTCATTATACCTGTATAATCTCTGGTAGCTATAGGACTCGACAACGGTTTTATGATCTTCTTTAAAAGAAAGATAGATATTGGAGCATGGTTACGTCAGGACGTAACACTACAGTACACTCTCTCTAACTGAATGCAGTCGGGAGCGAATTTCCGTGCTACTAGAGAGAGTGTCCTACTGGAGAGAGTCCCCTACAGTCGCTATTTGGTGGCGCGGGAAACGGTTCGGTTAGACGGAGTCCGGCAGGGTACACGAGTGAGCACACGACTTGTAAATAGAAGCGAGTGGGGGTAACAACCACCCCGTTTGCGCTTTTCTTACAGAGAGAACCGAGGGAAAATGTCCTACTACAGAGCGTTCCGTTAGAGGGAGTGTACTGTATTGTATTTTCCAGGGGGGGCCAACTCGCACCGTGAAAGGCGTAACGAATCGACGGTAACGCCAACTACCTGTGGTCTCAGCTCTGAACGAACTAAAACGAGTCACGTGACGCGGAGTGTGAAAGTGAGCCAGCGTGCGACAGACAAAAAAAAGTTGCTGCCGTTGTGTTTTTTAGACTTTTAAAAGTTTTTGTGATGTAAGTTTGTTTAGGTTTTCCTGTGTAACATCTGTGCATTCTGTGTTTTTGATGTCTAGTAAAAGTTTGTATAGTAGTAGTAGTTGTAGAAATTTTTTTGCATAGTGCATGTCTACAATAAAAAATAACAGGTTTTATGGCGTGTGTCTACTAACAAATAAAATATTTATTCCATATTCTCATTTCATCTTTAATATATCAATAATAGGGACATCGATACGAAACGAAACAAAAAGCTTTGGCTCTGACGCTATATAAAACGATGGGGAAGCGTGCTTACACATGTTTGCGAGAAGTTTTTCCTGACATTCCATGCACACAAACACTAAAGTCGATGCTTCATAAGATACCTTTGGTTCCGGGTTTGAACTCTTTGATCTTGAGACATTTGGAGAATACGTCTCGAAAAATGTCGAGCAAAGATAAAGTATGCATACTGATGTGGGACGAGATATCAATTCAATCAAAAGTCATGTATGATACTCGAAAGGATATCATATGTGGCTTTGAAGATTGGGGCAACAACCGTACTAATAAATTGGCAGACCATGTATTAGTTTTTATGCTGCGTGGTCTAAACACTGGCTGGAAGATGCCTATTTCATATAATTTTTGTGCAAAAGCGACTAACAGTATACAATTACTGCGCTGTATCAAGGAACATGTAAATGCAATACACAAAGCAGGCTTCCGCATAGTTGCAACTGTATGCGATTAGGGATCTCCAAATGTCTCTGCAATGAAGCAATTGTTCCTACAGACGGAAATGAACCGCCATTGCGAAGGAAGAGCACTAAGTAAGTAATGTCCACTTGTAACTATATAGCATATATGAATCACATCTTATGTATTATGTTTTATTTGCAGCCTCAACTTACGAGATAGGAAAGTACGAAATTGTGCATTTATTTGATCCTCCACATCTTGAGAAGTGTTTTCGGAATGGTTTATTAACAAAAGATCTTGCGATGAGCTGCGAAAATAACATACCGAGTCGTATAGCATCGTGGGATGTCATCAAGACAGCATGGCTTATTGACAGAAATATTAATACTATTCGGCCACTACTGAAGAAAATTACTAAGGAACATATAATGGAAAATAAAATAAAGAAAATGCGTGTTAAATATGCAACGCAAGTTCTAAGTGGAACAGTAGTGAGCTGTATTGAGACTTTTGCAAGGTTTAAATGTAAGTAGTAATATCATTATTGTATAGTAAGGAAAGATACACATGCATATATTGTTATACAAATATACATATTAAGAATAAATTTGTTTTATTTTAAAAACAGGTGGAGCAACAATGGAAGACGAAAGTACCATTACAATAGACGAAGAAGAAGGTATTGCTACAGCGGAAATGGTTAATTTTTTAAATGATCTCTTTGACTCCGACGGTACTGCGAATAGTGACAATGAATTGCAATGTGAAGAAACTGTGGATAGTGCGCACCATGCATTTTGGTCAGACGCGAAAAATGTATTAAGAGGTATGTGTTATGTGGACAAGCTTACGCATGAAATTGTTAGAGCGGGTCCTACGTTAAAAAATTGGATCTCAACTGTAGAGGGTTTCGAAAAATTGTGGAAGATATTGAAATGTAAATACGATTTTAAAAGTCTAAAAACGCGTTATTGTAATCAAGACCCAATAGAAAATTTTTTCGGACAAGTAAGAAGTCATGCCGTTCGAAATATAAACCCAACACCTCGGCAATTTGAAGACTCATTCATAACTTTACTAGTGAATAACATGAAGTCTATTAAGATTGTTGGTGGTAATTGCGAAACAGATGAAGATACCTTCATGCTGCATTCATTGGAAGAATATTTAGAATCTGAGCCTGAACTTCAAAATGCTGATGTGAGTAATGTGAGCGAAAACGAGGAAGACGACGAACCGGTTGAAATGGAACGAGTAGATGCGCGCGATGATTCATTTGTATTAGATTATGGTAATGATATTATTAATTCTATCATAAAACGGTTCAATAACTGCGAAGAATGTAATAATTGGCTTAGAAATAGTAGCTTCTTTTCTACTTACTCGAAACAAATTATGCATAGAGTATTTAAATTGCTAAAAACGCGAAGCCATCAACGAAATATTCTCAAAGTGTTACTACAACACTTTGAGAATTGGGAAATAAACATCGAGTGCCATGAGTGCGTGGAGCATTGTGGAAACATGTTTATGACGATGGTTCACGTAATCGCGGTTAAAATATCAGGGGTACAAATTGAAAATGCGGGTTTGATAACAGATGGCGTTACTAACGCTATACGCATCAGGCAGTACTGTGACTATGTTCATGTCAAAGCTACGTCTTATAGCTTTAATTTTCAGTATGTGTCAATTTGTCGCAGTGTCAAATTCATAGTTTTTTTGAGCTCTCAATATGTCGAGTTTCGTGCCAACAAAACAGCATTTGCGGGAAGTTTTAATTTACTTCTTTAATTTGAAGAAAAGTGCTGCTGAAGCACATCGATTGGTCTCCGAGGCTTATCCGAGTCATGTTCCATCGGTTTCAACGTGCGAGAGATGGTTTGTGCGGTTTAGAAGTGGTGATTTTGACGTTGAGGACAAAGAGCGGCCGGGCCAAGTGAAAAAGTTTGAGAATGCTGAATTGGAGGCAATACTCAATGAAGACTCGTGTCAAACTCAACAAGAGCTCGCAGATTCATTGGGAGTGACACAACAAGCCATTTCCCATCGTATAAAAGCCCTCGGAATGATCCAAAAGCAAGGACATTGGGTGCCGTATGAGCTGAAGCCGAGAGACGTCGAGCGCCGTTTTTTTGCATGCGAACTGCTGCTCGAACGGCAAAAACGGAAGGGTTTTTTGCATCGCATTGTCACTGGTGATGAAAAGTGGATCCATTACGATAACCCGAAGCGCAAAAAATCATATGGTTACCCCGACCATGCATCATCATCGACGGCCAAACCAAATATTCACGGCGCCAAGCTCATGCTCTGTATTTGGTGGGACCAGCTGGGTGTGGTGTATTATGAGCTATTGAAATCGAACGAAACCATCACAGGAGCACTATACCGAACTCAATTGATGCGTTTGAGCCGCGCACTCAAAGAAAAACGGCCACAATACGAGCAAAGACACGACAAAGTAATTTTGCAACATGACAACGCTCGGCCACATGTTGCAGCGCCGGTCAAAACATACCTACAAACGCTGAAATGGGAAGTCTTACCCCATCCGCCGTATAGCCCAGATATTGCTCCTTCCGATTACCACCTTTTCCGATCGATGACACATGGCCTAGCTGACCAGCGCTTCCATTCTTACGAAGAAGCCCAAAAATGGGTCGATGACTGGATAGCAGCCAAGCCGGCCGAATTTTTTCGCGACGGTATCCGTAAATTGCCAGAAAGATGGGAAAAAGTTGTGGCTAGCGATGGACAATACTTTGAATAATTCATTTGTTACCATTTTTTCAGAATAAACGTTCAAAAATAGAAAAAAATCCCGCATTTTCAATTTGTACTCCTGATAAAGGGTGATTTTTTAAGAGCTTGAGAACTTTTTTTAAAAAAAAAACGCATAAAATTTGCAAAATCTCATCGGTTCTTTATTTGAAACGTTAGATTGGTCCATGACATTTACTTTTTGAAGATAATTTCATTTAAATGTTGACCGCGGCTGCGTCTTAGGTGGTCCATTCGGAAAGTCCAATTTTGGGCAACTTTTTCGAGCATTTGGGCCGGAATAGCCCGAATTTCTTCGGAAATGTTGTCTTCCAAAACTGGAATAGTTGCTGGCTTATTTCTGTAGACTTTAGACTTGACGTAGCCCCACAAAAAATAGTCTAATGGCGTCAAATCGCATGATCTTGGTGGCCAACTTACCGGGCCATTTCTTGAGATGAATTGTTCTCCGAAGTTTTCGCTCAAAATGGCCATAGAATCGCGAGCTGTGTGGCATGTAGCGCCATCTTGTTGAAACCACATGTCAACTAAGTTCAGTTCTTCCATTTTTGGCAACAAAAAGTTTGTTAGCATCGAACGATAGCGATCGCCATTCACCGTAACGTTGCGTCCAACAGCATCTTTGAAAAAATACGGTCCAATGATTCCACCAGCGTACAAACCACACCAAACAGTGCATTTTTCGGGATGCATGGGCAGTTCTTGAACGGCTTCTGGTTGCTCTTCACTCCAAATGCGGCAATTTTGCTTATTTACGTAGCCATTCAACCAGAAATGAGCCTCATCGCTGAACAAAATTTGTCGATAAAAAAGCGGATTTTCTGCCAACTTTTCTAGGGCCCATTCACTGAAAATTCGACGTTGTGGCAGATCGTTCGGCTTCAGTTGTTGCAGGAGCTGTATTTTATACGGTTTTACACCAAGATCTTTGCGTAAAATCTTCCATGTCGTCGAATAACACAAACCCAATTGCTGCGAACGGCGACGAATCGACATTTCACGGTCTTCAGCAACACTCTCAGAAACAGACGCAATATTCTCTTCTGTACGCACTGTACGCATTCGTGTGGTTGGTTTAATGTCCAATAAAGTAAACTGAGTGCGAAACTTGGTCACAATCGCATTAATTGTTTGCTCACTTGGTCGATTATGTAGACCATAAATCGGACGTAAATCGCGAAACACTTTTCGAACCGAACACTGATTTTTGTAATAAAATTCAATTATTTGCAAGCGTTGCTCGTTAGTAAGTCTATTCATTATGAAATGTCAAAGCATACTGAGCATCTTTCTCTTTGACACCTTGTCTGAAATCCCGCGTGATCTGTCAAATACTAATGCATGAAAATCCTAACCTCAAAAAAATCACCCTTTATTAATATGGTGGTGCGATAAAAAAAATTTAGTTAGTAATTTTATTACATTGTTATGAATGTATTAATGAAAAAATATCAATAAACTATAATTTTCACCTATATTCCTTGTTATTTATAATTATACCTTTACAAATGTAATCAAATATATATATATAGGGGTTCGCGTTCCCATAAATTTCAATATCCCGCCCAATGTCACGTGACTGTTTTTAGTTCCTTCAAGTGAGACCAAGGATAGAGGCGCTGAAAATCGAGACCATTTTTCCAAGAGGGGAGTTGGCTCTCCCTGGTATTTTCGGTGAAACCTGAAAACTACGAATCGTAGTTTGCTTATTGGCCACTTGGCGCTTCGTATGTCCTCGCTCGATGACTTAAGGCGGTGTGGTATATGCCGTCGTTCTTTCGGAGATCGCCATGCATGGGAGATAGATAGCAGAGTTTTCCCATAGCGAATTTTGTCGCCACGAATGATCATTTGGATAAAAAATAAGAACGATGAACTGTGGAATTGTAAGACGCAATTCACTGTTCTCGTCTTTTATTTAAAAGATCAATCGTCATAGAGAAATTTGTATTACAATTTTTGTTACCGACCGAGGGGTAGTACATCACCTTAAGACCATGTACTGCATGTGTCTCTAGATCACTCTTGATCACTCGTTTGCGATTGCTAATGGCGCAATATCACATTCGCATTCATGATAGCTCAGTTGGTGTAGCACAAAGCCTTAAATTCTACGTTCCAGTACGGTTATCTCGGCGTAGGGTTACAATCCAACGCTTGCGTAAGACTGACTCAAGCACGAGAATTCCGCTGGTAGCCGGCTAAGGGCCACAGTCGTGTGCCAGTGCACCAATATTGTAACCGTATCGTGGCGCCGGTTCAAGATCCATTACCAAATTGACACAGCGTTCAACTAGAACGTTATTAAAATCGTGCATCAGTATCAACTTTGTATCAGGTGGGCTGAAAAGTTCGTAGGCTGACACACAGGTGGCGCTACTAGTATTAAATCCATATGATTTTTAGTTAGCCCTAACCTTCAAAAGACACGTGTAGAAATTTAACAGCTGTCGCACTATTAGTTTGTGAGATATAGCATTTTGAGTGAAGCAACTTTTGTTAGTTTGAAAAAATGGATAAAAAGGAATTTCGTGTGTTAATGAAGCATTGCTTTTTGGCGAAGAAAAATACTGTTGAAGCCAAGGCTTGACTTGATAAACATTATTTGGGTTCTGCACCAGGAAAATCAACCGTTGAGAAGTGGTTTGCTAAATTAAACGAGGCGAAATAAGCACCGAGGACGATGCACGCAGTGGACGCCGCAAAGAGGCTGTACCGATGAAAACATCAAAAAAAGTCCACAAAATAATTTTGGATAACCGTAAAGTGAAGTTATTCCAGATAGCTGAGACCCTAAAGATATCAAAGGAACGTGTTGGACATATCGTGAAAGAATATTTGGGTATGCGAAAGCTCTGTTCAAAGTGGGTGCCGCGCGAGCTCACAATCAACCAAAAACAACAACGAATTGATGATTCTGAGCAGTGTTTGGAGCTGTTCTATCGTAATAAACCCGAATTTTTGCGTCGATATGTGACAATGGATGAAACATGGCTCCATCATTTCACACCGGAGTCCAATCGACAGTCAGCCGAGTGGACTGTATGTGATAAACTGACTCCAAAGCGTGGAAAGACGCAACAGTCGGCTGGCAAGGTTATGGCATCAGTATTTTGGGATGCGCATGGTATAATATTCATCGACTATCTTAAAAAGGGAAAAACCATCAACAGCGACTATTACGTAACGTTATTGGAGCGTTTAAAGGACGAAATCGCGGAAAATGGCCTCATTTGAAGAAGAAGAAAGTGCTGTTTCATCAAGGCAATGCACCATGTAACAAATCAATGAAAACGATGGCAAAATTGCATGAATTGGGCTTCGAATTGCTTCCGCATCCACCGTATTCTCCAGATCTGGCCCCCAGCGACTTTTTCCTGTTCTCAAACCTCAAGAGAATGCTCGCTGGAATGAAATTTAGCGCCGATGAAGAGGTAATCGCCGAAACTGAAGCCTATTTTGAGGCTAAAGACAAATCGTACTATAAAAATGGTATCGAAAAATTGTATGACCGCTATAATCGCCCTCGAAGGCAACTATATTGAATAATAAAATCAAATTTTATCAAAAAAAAGATTTTTTCTATGTTAGCCTACGAACTTTTCAGCCCACCTGTTACTAATCATGTTCATAAATCTTGGTACAAGGGACAGATAGCACTGGCCCAGAATTGTGCCACTCGGTATATCTCTTGCGAGCGCCGGCTATTTAAATAAAAGTCTGATATAAAATCATGTATCGCCGTGGCACTAAATCTAATCAATGTTTACCGTCTTACACACGACACGTTGAATGATGAAATAAAATTCCATATTAATTCATTGACAATGCGGTCTTGATCGCCGTCACTTATATTCCACATGTCATAGACCAGTTGTACAAATGAATATTGAACTGCGCAGATTACTTTAGTGTCAAGAAATTACCATATTGTATAAAAGTAAACATGGTAAGCAACATAGTCTACGTAATAATTTCATTTTTCTTCATACTATTTAACTTTTCAATTGGCAGATATCATACGTTTTTTTACAACACGTGTTCGGATAAAAACGTAAAGAAGTAATAGATAATTCTGTAAACTGCTCCCTCATCTTTTTTTTTTCCACTAAAAGTGCTATATAAAGAAGTCTATTGATACATTTTTTATTCTTCATAGAGGAAAGCGTTGCTCAGAGTGCAAAAAATGAGGAAACTTATTGCAACATTCTCGCTTGCAGTTTTGTTTATATACCGCATCTGCTATCCTTAATAATTTTTAACTTCCAAGAATAAGAACAAACAGACAGTGAAAATTACTCAAAATTTTGTACAACTTTTGTCGATACATTATTTTCAAACAAAAATTGTTACTACTAACTACTAATGTTCAAAATTTCACCTTGTTATTGGATTAGTAATTTATCGTTTCCTTTGATCACAAATACACATATTCAAAAACATATTAAAAATTCCCATAAAATCCGAAACCCTTTATCGAACTTTTTAGACCGTTAACTTAAAATTTGCATAAGACTTTTTTTTTCGAGAATTAAAAAAATCCTGTTAATCTCTATTATCGTATCGATTGTTAATAAAATGATACTGAACATAGATCAGCATCCTTAATTCAATACAATATTTTAGCTCGATATATTTAAACGTTTTTGAGTCCAGTTAATCATCGTACAAAATTTCCTTCAGATAAACTCATGATTTGTAAAAGGTTATCTTCAAGTTTTCGTTTTCGATCGAACATCAGTCAGAAGTAATAATAATGAGAATGGTTTTTGACATTAACTTTAATGATAATCATATCCATCTACGTTAAAAGAATAAAAATTTCACAAAATTTTAATCGCTTGATCGATTCTCGCACAAATTATAAATGAACGAATGTTCAATGCGAGTTGAACATGTAAACGATATTCTTACCAGAATAAAAAATGACATATAATTTAAATCTCTTGATTCGATTAAAGAAAAGAAAATTCATCTGCGATTGTCGATTATCGTGCATTTGTGTAGATGTAATTGCAGCCGGATAGTTTGATATTTACCACATGATCGATTTTCATTCAATTCTATATCGATCATTGCTCAATATGAACGGATATTGTTCGAAAAATTAAAAATGTGATAAAATTTCAATCCCTTTATCAATTAACGTCAAATTTCTAACTTTGGTTAATAATTGTCCATTTGTGTGACAAATTTGAGACCGATATATAAAAAAAAAAAATACGGAAATCTTAACAACGAAAGCGACACATACACACACACATTTTATTCAACGTTTTTCTAAGTTAATTTCATGCAAACAAAGCGTTTTCTATGAGGAAGGAAAAGAAAATGAAAGAATAGAAAATATGTTTGTGAAGTTTGAAACGTTGCAGTTGCTATGAATTTCCAGCGGTCAGTTCTCGCACCACCATCATGATTCTCACTGGTCGTTTTGTATGTATTTTTTAGAAGGCGGGATGTTCTCTGGTCTTCAACTAAAACGTTTTCTATAAGAACCTCCGAAAGGCCTTCGTTTCAGGAAAAAATCAGAGCCACTTCGGCGTTTGTCCTTAGGCTTTCAATTTTTTTTCATTACGAAGGAGGGTCCTCTGCCTTGCAACTAATGTATATATACGATATATGAAGGGACTCGCCGATGGGTCTTTGCGATGATGGATAGCGGTGACGATGCGTGGGGCCTGGGCCTCGAAGTGCGCATACGCGGGGACATAATGACATAAAGACGAAGAAACGAACATATGTGCTAGTTCCGAGATTTCGCCGATGCATGCAATACGTGCAGGCGACCACATGCTGCGCTTGACCACCCAGCTGCATATATATATATATATATATATATACCGTAACGACGCACCAGTTGATACGAGTGATCTTCGCTCTTATGATTCGTCGAGGCCCTTTTCACTTGATCCTTATGATTCCTCGCCGACCGTTCAATCTCGATCGCTAATGATAAAACGACGTTTTCAACATATTGGGTGAGATCGCTAAACGACCAGTAGTTCGATCGATCGTTCTCTCTCGTACATATGCAGAATATGAGAAACGACACGAGAGAGAGAGAGAGAGAGAGAGAGAGAGAGAGAGAGAGAGAGAGAGAGAGAGAGAGAGAGAGAAAGAGAGAGCGACGAATCAATCGAAGAAGCCAGACGATCGCAAAATTTACGCAGTGCGTCTTATATATATATATATATGTATGGACGTGTATATATACATATATAATATTAATATGTGGATGCATGAAAGTTAGTAGCTATTCACCCCTCCGAAGTTTTCGTCGAGGACGCGAGTTCAGGGTCAGAAGACGCGCCGTCGTCATCGTATCCGTCGAGATCTCCCGACAGCGATGTGGAAGAGCAGCTCAACGAATGTTTGGGTTTCTTCCAATTTTTTTTTTTGTTCTTCGATTCGTCTGGAAACGAATAAATTGGCCGAGACGACATGATTATAAATGAAAGGAGGAACAAATGAAACTTTTGCACTTGTAACATGATTTTTTTTATTTAAAAAATATGTTTTTTAGTCGAATTGAACGAGTCTTTTTTGTCGTGACATCGAAGAGGTGCAAGATTTGTGCACTCGCTTAATGCGTGTATAAGAAAAGTATAAACGTTGAGCAAACGGTATAGCTGTAGCTGATTGTGTCGTCAATTTTTTCAATTTTGGTTAATACGTTCAACTTGGTTAAATATTTGTAATTGGCTTTGTGGAATTAAGTTAATTTTTGTATGACTCATGACTTTGATTATGTTTTCCCAATTAAGTTAGTTACTCCTTTGTTATTGACCAAGTTGAGCTTGTTTTACTATTTGTGGCTTAATTGTTTAAACTAAACACTAAAAAAAAAAATCATTAATTCGATATAATTCTGCCATGAACATGTTTCATATTTTTAACACTGCTAAAAATTCTTGCAATCCCATACAAGCGATGAAAGCAATAAGATATTTTCATGGAAATATAAAAAATTATGCTTCATAGCCCCTGATAGAAATGCTATTGAATGACATTTTTTATTTTCAGTATAGTTAATGATTCGTAATTAAGAAAATTAAGCCTAGCTGACCAAACATTTACAATTGTAATTGAATTGTAATCAACTAAATCAAAATTAGGTAATGATTCATACTTTAGTAAATAAAGCTTAGTCAACCAATCAGGTAAGTTAGAGTAAGGTAAATCGATGAAGTATACAAAAAAAAATGCACTTAATTATCTCAGTAACGAAAGTATTTTATTAACCAAATTAACATAACCGAGATAAATTTATAAAAATGTTAAATAACTTTTTGGATTTCACGTACGGTGATAAAATAATTTTTTTACTCTTCAAAGATTGTGGAGCTATGAATATATTATCCAAGAGTCAAAGAAACATTCCAGCCTCGTGTCTTTACAGGAGAATTCAAGTACACCGCTTGCTCTTCACATCTTATCAAAATTGACAAGATCTACAAGTCGCTTTAGACCAGCTGGATCAATAAAAGTTTCATAGATTCCGCGTAAAAGAGTTTCACAGTTGCGTAATCCCAGCAGATTCGACAATAGTAGAAAAAATAAAACGAAGCGTTGGGTGCAGGACCCCGCGAAAAAAGAAACGAAAAGTTGGTGTTGAAAAATGCATGCAAAAGAGGATTGAGGACGATCGGTAAGTCAAATTTTGCGATATAACTCGTACCGAGTCTCTCGTTTCCGATGGCCCTGGGAGCTGCGAAGCTTGAGATTCATTACAAATTCGTTTATCACGAATTGCAGACGCAAGTGGTGATCGGCGAGTCAAAAAATTCGAAACAATTGAATAAATTTGCTCAAATATTTTCTCAGGATTTTAAAAGCAAATATCTCTTAAAAAATGTAAACTATCGAATATTTTATTTTATCAAGTTCTCAAACAATTAAAATATATTTAGAAAAATGTTAAAAATATATAAGTTATGAAATATTTTTGGAAAAATAAATTCGTGTAATGGCAATTGTAAAAAGAACAATTGAATCGCGTGGCAGAATGGCGGGGGGGGGGGCAAGGCGTCGACGACGGTACGGTGGTGGTACGGTTGCATGCGGTTTCTCCCTATACATGCGAATGCGTAAGATACAGAAGAGTGAAGAGGAAAGCGAGATAGTAGGAAAGGCATATAGACCCCCGAATGAGCGTGGCGAGAGGGGAAAAGAGACGGAGAGAGACGTAAGAGAGCGTGAGCGGAGCAACGGAGGCTCCACCTCAACATATATGCGCTGAGGACGGGCGCCTCCTCGCTCAGTGCTTGACAGGTCAGCAAGCTCTTAGCATCACATATCTCTCTCTCGCTCAACGCTCTTTACATCACAAATTCTCACGATCGTATATAATCAAGAGACAGTTAATCAGTCAGTAAGCTAACGAAATTCTTCACGCTTGGTAATCCATGAGTTGAAAAAAAAGAAAAAAATATAAAAAAATAATGTTGTGTTCGAAAATTATATGAAGCAAGTCGTTTTTTCCTCTTACCGATCGATACGAAGATCGCGATAGAGACTTACACAAAGTACGAGTAAAAGTAGAATCGAAGGAACAAGAAATATCGGCAAGGTCGATTCGTCAGTTTCCGGAAATCGGTAAATCTATCGGTGGTTGGTGTTAAAAATCGTGTTGAGAAAAAGCAAATATGGATTTCCGGGAGAGCGAGAGAGAGATGACGAACTGCATCTTCCGTGGGCCAGATCAGTGCGCGACAGTGTCACGATTTTGAGAAAGATCGATATCGCAAAGGTGTATGTATTTTGTGAGTTTCGTCCGTGCTAAATTGGCAGGCTTTGATAATAAAAGGTCTTTACGACAACAAGTGATAAGAAATAGATAAATAGGTGGAGAGAGACGAAGATTGGATTTAAAAAAATATAAATCAATAAATCGTTATTGATTTTATCCGAGAACGATCGAGACTCAACCAAGTTAATTTTTTTCCTCTCGCGAACGTTAGAATTAGATCTGTATGCAGTTGGTAGTTTAAAAGGTCAGACAGAACCGCAAAGCGAGTAAAATAAGCTTGTCCTTACGGGGAACTTGGATGTCTTGGACGTGCGGGCACCGTTAACGGAATAACGTTGCACTCGAGACCGAGTGCTGATCCAGTGGCTGCGAAAAGAACGACATCGGAGTTGCCACATCGGAGATCAAGATTGAACTCTCGTACATGTGCAAAGTGAAAGAAAAAAACTCGGCGGAAGTGATTTTGCACGTTTGTTTATGCCGCGAGTGAAAATAGCGGAAGAGCCAGTAGATATAGTCAGGAGGTAAGGTCGGTGGGGGTGGATTTCAGAATCGGAGTTAGGGGAGGAAGAAGAAACTGCCGGGAGATAGCGATAGACCGGAAAAGACGTCAGATCTCTCAGAAACGAAGGAGGACAACGACCGAGGGTGTTCTCGCACGCTGTTAGATCGACTAAACGACAGGACTCCGTTTCTACAGAACCAATCTCTACACAGACTCATCCGCACACGTGTCATCGTACACAGATTTATACTGCACACACCCGTTAACCACGACAAAACTGTGTACGGCACAAAGTCAATAGGGCAAAACTGTACACAGTCAATCTCAACGCGACAAAAGTTAACCGATAACGAGTATGATACACGAAAATTGTACATAGCAGTAACTGTCAAGACGACCTTTTACACAGTAAAACTTGGACATGACAAAATTTTGAACAGCACCAAGTCGACAGGATTCAAGACGAAACATTTCAGGGGCAAAAATTTCATTGAACAATCTTTACACGATAAAACGTGTACACGGTGCAATTCGACACGCCGCATAATCCTAAATGAACATGCCGCATTTCTACACAATTCCAGCTGTACACGAGCCATATTCGTGAGTTGGCAAGTCAGAATATGTGTAGTGACTGTTATTCTTGCCAATTGATGCAGCAAAATAGATATAAGACGAAGTCATTTAACTCCCTCGAATATCTATTTTAGCACAATTTTAGTCAGTTGCCGTTGAATCGTTTCACCGCAAACCGTGAAGAATTTTGTCGCGTTGATTCGGTGCTTTGTAGAGTTTTGTTCTGTCCAAGTTTAGCTATGCAATATTTCGTCATGACAATACTGTTGTGTACAATTTTTGTGATGGGCTATCGGTAAACTTTCTATGCGTTGTGGTTTGTGTACAGGTCTGTGCAGTAAAAATCTGTGTACGATTGTTCGTATAAAGATGGGTCTGTGTAGATATGGGTTCTGTAGAAACGGGGCTCTGTTACGAGACCATAGAGTCTGAACCAACTTGTTATTGCAGTGCCATCAAGTGGAATCAAGGTAAAACCTTGTTGATCGAATAACGAACAATTACAATGACATTGACGATATAAAATATAGATCAAATATTAAAAAGTGACATCATGTGCATATGAAAGCTGTATAATCAGGAATCAGAATGTGATAATCAATTAGATGATAACACTCAATAGTCACTGATTCTGCTCCATAATCACGTGTAAACTTTGTTGGTCGGTCACAAAACGGATAGTGGAAAAAGCCATAAAGTGTGAAATGAAGCGAAATTAAAAAAAAAAACATCAGTAACCAAATTATTGGGTTGGAAATGTGCGGTGCGACAAAAATTTGACAGCATGATATGCAGTTGCACATATAAACTAAGAACTTTGTAAAAAAAAGTGGTGGAAGTTGAAATCGAATGATAAGTAGAAAATCTTAAAAATCAGAAGTCAGATTTTCGTTTTGAACGTCTGGTGGTTGGTCACATGCGGTTTTTGACAAGCGGACTAGTCTAATAGGACAATACCAAAACTAACGATAGTGGTGAACAGTGATATAGAGTGAAATCAAGAGAATTCGTTGAAATCTGAAGATATTTATGAGGTACTTTCTGCCATTTGGAGTCGTTCTATGGTCAAATTCGGACCTTGGCGTAGAACCGCTCTAAAAAAAATATATACAAAGGACTAGGACAGTGGCTGGATAGATCAAAGCGGAAGAACAAAGTAGTACGCGATGATAACAAGGGTGATAGTATTTCTGTCGTTGGTGCTGATCGGTGCGTTCGACGCACCAACCGGGACTGACGGCAAAAATCCAGCATCGAGGAGTCGAATGCTCGCGCTCGCGAGTAGCGGCTGCAACACGTGTCGAATGCACGAGGAGATCAGGGCTCTGAGCCTCGAGGCGATCAAGGAACAGATACTGAACAAACTCGGGTTGAAGCAAGCTCCCAATATGACGGGACGTCCTTTGCCCAGAATTCCACCGATATCGAAACTTATGGACATGTCTGAGATGCAGGCTGATCAACCACAGTCCGTGGAGCCTGGCATCACTCATCACGAGGAGATTGACGAATATGCTGCCAAAACAGAAAGCGTCTTTGTTCTTGCTCAACCACGTGAGTTTTTTTTCTCTTTTAATTATCTTATTGTAATTTACGATCAAGGGGAGACGTTTTATAAAGATGTTTACGATTTTTATGATCCGTTGAATTGATTGAAAGAAAATTATACTGTTTTCTGATGTTTTATTGACCCGAAATCTTTGTACATTTCGGAGCAATCAACCTATTATGCGCAGCGATATGTACGAAGAGAAGAAATATTTTTTAATTTCTGCTGAATAAACGAATAAATAAATACATGAAATAGTTAAGATATCATTTTTTTAAACACTTACCTTAAGTAAAATACGAGTCCTTTTGTAAATATTGACTGAAAATTCCTTTTTATTTACGGTAATATCTGACCGTCGAATTTTTCTTAACGTATCAATTGAGACTTTAATCTGGAGTCCTTCGTTTGGGAAGATGACGTCGCGAAACTCACAAGACATGCGTCACACTCGGTACACTCAACGACAGATTTCGATGCCGTAGACTACAGCTCCTGATGATGTAAACTTGTAAAAATGATATATGCGTTTGGCCTTTGTGCTTGAATTTCACTGATCTCTGCATCTGGAACGATATACATTCCGGGCTTCCCTAACATTATTAATAATGCAGGTTTTAGCCCGTGATGTAAATTCACAGTCTATTCTCGTCCACTGGACTTACGAGTCGCTGGCGCCCCGCGCTTCCACAGCGTAAAAATCGTATGTTCACACTTGGGGTCGTGCATTTCACGCACTTGTTGATATATACACACATATATAAAGAAGTTATATATTTTTTTAAAAAAGAACAAACACAATCACGATTAGGACAGAAACACGATGGTGAAACGTTTACAGTTGGAGCCGATTGACGTTGCATGATAAAAAATTCATTCATACCGAATAACCCCACTTTAATATAAATTTAATGAGATTTGTTTTCCTGAGAATCAAATCACACTAAATTCAACGTGTAAAAATATACAAAATATCGTCTATGGATATATCCCGCTCGATCGGAAATCTGTCTAGTTACTTAATATTAAATATATAATCCATATTCACTGCTAATCAATATACGTCCAAAAAATTAACAAATTAAATTTATTAAATAATTAATTCATTAATTCATTAATTATTTATTAATTTTATATAATTTTATTTAATACTTTTCTATTTTTTAAATTAGCACATAGCTTAAAGCAGTATCCCAATGGATCCTGTTGAATTGAGGATAAATCGTTTTAAATAAGATCGCCGAAACCGAGTGTCAAAAATTTGTCGAAGGTTATCAGGATTATTTATTATTTCGATAGCGTTTTATCAGTTGGCAGTGCTCGGTCGGTTGTTATATTCATCGCGGTTTTGTTTTACGTCACGAAGAGTGCAACATTGGTGGTCGTTTCACGTGCAAAGAGAGCGGCATCTCGGGTCGCAGCGCGATATAATCGGGAAGATTGTCCGGTGACGAAAGACGCTCCCTAAAGTTTAATTTATATAAAACGATTAGACGACGGTTGGCAATATCCTCGGCGGTGTAGAGAGCACAGTCGAGACGAAGATTACGGCCGGTGCAAAACCTAGGTCAGGCTCATCGTCGTGTTTTGTGGTATCGTCGTCGTCGTCGTCGACGGCGTTCATCGTACTTGTCGTTTTTGAGAGTGATAGAAAAAGAGAGAGCGAGAGAGGGAGAGAGAGAGAGAGAGAGAGAGAGAGAGAGAGAGAAGTCGTGGGCGCTGGTCGCCGTCGACGGTGGGCATAATTCGCCACCGATCTTTCCACACTCACTCAACTTTAATAGTATTACTGTTATACGCAAGCCGAGCATCTCCCACTGTTATTTGTTTTCGCTTCTTTTTTTTACCACCTTGTGTCTAGACTCGTCTATTTCATAAATTGTTGGTTACATTACGATCAAAATAACATAATAACTTAGTATTGATTTCATAGTTATTATTGATTTATTGCACTGTTTATTTCACTAAAATGTTCTCCAAAGAATAATTTCATTATTTATCCATCTGATGTATTCAAATTGAAATTCCATTGCATTTAACATTAAAATTATTACATTTCAACCGAAGGTGTAAATACATTTCTTTTTTGTTATCACAGCAGTTGATCACGGAGCTGTATTACATAAGTATTGATGTTCTATTTATTAATATATCATACGTCCTACACGATAAATATCTAGATCCTACGTATGTACACTAATTTCACACAATTTGCTAATACAAAATTTCTCTCTGTGGCAATGGCCATGACTCAGATACCTTTAAAGTACCGTGCTTCCAATTTCTCTTAAATTCACTGTACCTTTAAATTTTTTCTATAAATTATTAAATATTAATCATTTTGAAAAAAAAATTTTTAACCCATTGGTAATAAAATATCTGAAAATTTGGTTGCAAAAAAAAAAAAAAACAAACGGGTCACCAGGAAATTTAATGAAAAAATGGTAAAAAAAACAAATGAATAATAAGTAATGAAAAAAGTAGCAGTTCATTACTTTTTCTAATAATTTGTTTTTCATCGATCACTTGAAATCAATTTTCCTAGTACATACGCTTTTGTTTTCGTATTCAATCAATTGTTCAGGTACTTAACTTTCATTAGAGCAGAGCGTTTCATTAATATTAAATAATGAATGGAACAGATAAAGAAATAGAGTGATTTGAAAGGTAATGCGAGGGCTGGATAGCAGAATGCCATAAACGTTGCGGAGTATACGCATCGACCATTTATATTTTCCATGAATTGTCTCCTCGGAGACTCGGATCTCCTGCATAGACTACAGAAAAACGAGTTTCCGATGCCTTGTATAATATGTTTGGTATCAAGTTAGCGTATTATGATAACCTATCGGTAGAGCAAGAAAAGAAAAGGTGCTGGTGGTCGTTGGAGATTCGTAGACAAAGATAGTGAGATATCGAGAGGGATTGAGCAAAAAGATTGAAAGAATAATGAGAGCCCCTGCGGCGTGCGCTCTGGAAGGAGCGTTGTACACTGGCGCCTGTCTCCAAGTATCGGTCTAACCGCATCAGCGATCTCTCTCTCTCTCTCTCTCTCTCTCTCTCTCTCTCTCTCTTTATTTCTCTTTCTCGCAATATCGTTTTGTGCGTTTCACACCTTGGTCAACCAGGATCGGTCCACATAAAGTTGATCAACTTGATGTAGGCTTTAAATTAATTCCTAATTCTATATAAGTCAAACGCACATTTTTGTTTAATTATATTAAAGGTTGACTCGGAAAATAACTGGAGAATCAATTATAAGTCTATAATACCGGAGGATGAGTGAAGAAACGCGTTTAAAAGATTTCCAAGTGAATTAAACTCAAACTTACCCGATCGTGACAATAAAGTAGGTTGGTGCTAGAAGTATATTGTGCACGTAGTTTCAAAGTTTTCAGAAAGTACTAAAGTCACGAAAGTATTCTTTTAACCCACTTAGAGCCTCTATAAATCGATATAAGTCGGAAAATAATTGGCAAGTTTTCGTCTTACATGTATAAAATACTACAATTTGATTTGAGTATATGATGTGACAGGGAAATATATATAACGGTTGATGTATTAAGGCGAAGTACGCTGTACGATGGAAATAAATAAATAAATAAATAAATACAATTTGATTTTATTTACCATCCACTGAGAAAAAAATCTATTTATTTGGATATAACTGAATTTACATTGAGTCAACTCAATTCAGTTGGTTCAAAGTTAATTTAATTGAGCTGACTGAATATAGCTTGCGTTTGAACTGTATGATATGTTTGATTCAACCTCACCGTAAGTTTCAAGTTTATAACCAATCCCACGTGAGGTTGAGCCAAATATATTCAATTATCTGAATTAAATTGACTTCGAGCCAACTGAATTTAGTTGGGTCAAACTAAATAGTTTTTTTCTAAATGTATAAGGTGAACTTGTAAAATAAATGAAAGCTCGTAAAATCGGTAGACGTTATCGACGTCAGCAACCACGCGAGATCATCGGCTCTCTGACGACCGTCAAATTAACGAAGCGCCTTCAAACGTACACACAAAATAATTAAACTGTACACGAGAAAAAAATAACAAATTAGCAACATTGAATTTCTTGACGGATAATATCCGTGCGCTAATATTTCGCGGCACGTTAAAATAATTTAAATATTCACAGTCCATGTATTTTGGAAGTAACCACATTTCAATTTAACACTCGACGAAAGTAACAGCGTTAAAAGATAACACGATAAAAATAGAACAGACGTCCGAACTTTCACGCGACAAGTTTGCACTGGACGGAAGGAAGTGGGTGTTTCATGACGTTCCGTATAGAATTTGATGTAAGCAAAATATATACGTTAAACCAATATATTTCAAAGGTATTTATTCAAGATATTAACATGTTCAACATTTTATCGCTTTTTAACATATGCTGAACATATACAAGTTACGTGCACTATATATGGGCATTCCATGCCAATTCAACCTGGGTCTGACCCCCGATCCCTTGAATCGGGTTCGTAATTTTTTACACGGTTGTTCCATCTTTCGAAGGCACGCTGATTTTTTTTCAGATTTTTTTGAGTAAATTTGTTCAAATAGAAAAATAAAATCACTTATGAAAAAAATCTCATCGAAAATTTTCTCGTCAACATTTTTTATGTCGGATGCAAGATTATTGAGAATTTTTTCAGATTTTTAAATTGTGGCCTTCGATGGGAATTTTTTCTTAAGTGATTTTATTTTTTCATTTGAACAAATTTACTCAAAAAAATCTGAAAAAAATGCATCGTGCCTTCAATACATGGAACAACCATATAAAAAATTATGGACCCAATCCGAGGGGTCGACGGTGAGACTCAGGTAGATGTCGGTATGGAATGCCCCAATTATAATACATAAATCGCCTATGGGGAAAATATATTGTTCGTTATTGGCGCACACAGTATGTGGCATATAACCAGACCATATGGAAAATATACTTCATCGATAAGAATACGAATACGAATAACATGAGACGTACATACAGGAAGTGTAAACTGTTATATATATTTGCAAATATGGAACATACACGTTGTGAATATAAAAGTTTTGCACGATTACAAGTGCACATACATGCAGGATGTAAATAGCACACTCTGGAATTTACAAATAGGAAACAACCACAACTATACTCACTTGTATATAATAATTATACTGAGAAAAGTGTTTATTCACTATATTAATTAAATCTAGTTGTCCGGTTATGTAGAATATTCGTTAAGTATTACAACATTAATTAACGGTTAATAAATATTAGTGTTTTCATGATAAAATCTTATACCGAAGGCACTTACGTCAAATCAACAATTAATTTGTTTCTCGTAACTCATTCGATATTTTTCACCAATGAAGAACGATTTGCGGCAACGAGATTAAATATAGTTGAAACACCTTTAGATTTGTTAATAATTATGGAATATACATTTGACATAACTGTTGCCTCGGCGAAGCAAATAGATATTTGTTAATAATTAAATAATTATGACTTGACGCCAATACAAATTTGTTAATATTTATCAAATCTATATTTGAAATAAGTACCGTCCATTTGGCATTACTATTATGCTTATTGTCAATCGTCGTCCTTCAGTGGATAAATTCGGTATAGCGTGATCTCCGCCAACATGCGACACTTGTAGCTTTGAAATGCGACTGAGTAGGCTAGTGTTGCATAAATAGTGAGAATTCATCAGAATTATCGAGACAACCTTAACGAACTTTCGTGGAGTCTGTACATAGAATCGAGGCAATCCTTTCAACGTAAGTATAGAAAATATTAATTAATATAAGTTTTTACAATAGCTCTGTTCAACCTCTGTTCAAAGAAATCGATGTGATGTTGACACAAACAATTATATGTACAGTTCTCTCAATCTAGGAATTATTCTCTTCAAATTATTACAACAGAGACTATTAATAAACATTTTTTTAATCGATACTAATGCTATGTCGAGTCAACGTGATGCTTATCAGACTCTAATAAAGGAACATTTCATTCAAATGTACATTGATTTACTTTGAATAAATAAATATTTATGCCAATTAAGAAGTTTAAATAAACGATTTGTATACTTTAACATAATATTTATTAACTTCACCATTTGTTAACAGTTAACAAATCCTGGTGACTACAAATAAACTCTTTTCTCAGTGTATGCATAGCTTATAATATATAAGTTAGCCATATATATAATAACAAAAATAAAGTGATTCATGATTCGTGTAACTACTTGTAGCTCAAATTTACGATAGAACTGAAATAAATATTAATAAACATCTTTTGTGTATTTTTTATCAAGAAATCGTTTTTTAAAAAAATTGCCTGGTGATTGCGTTGGACTGAGCGAATTGGTAATCACAGGATTATGTTAACTTTTGTAAGTCGTCTATATATTCTACCAATTCTACCTTCATGTGCTTTTAGTACTATTGAAAGATATTTATGCCATATACCGCGTTAAATGAAAATTTATTTAAAAAAACGTATAATCTGCATTTTGAAAAGATGCTTTATTGATAATAAATATATCTTTTTATTTATGGTAAATATGTTATTAATATATACAGTAATTAAGTATAAATCCCTGAAAATCTATTGGTGATAACACAAAGGGACTTATGTCAAATGTATGTGAGTACCTCTATGTGTGTATCTGTGAATGTTTGTGTGGGAAAGTGTCTTTCTGAATATCTGTTAGTGGCTGTGAGTGTTTGTTAGTGACTGTAGGAGAGTTTATGAATGCTGTGAGTGACTATGTGTGTCTCTGAGGATCTGAAAGTGGCTGTGATTATGATTGGCCAATCGAATCTCCTCTTTTATTGTTCTTGAATTTAGATTTGTATTTGTATTCGAACTTTTTTTGTAAGTCGGATGTTTAATTCTTTGTTAGTTCTTCGGATGAAGTGTCTCGGGTGCCTTAAAATATTCTTTTTCTATACGATTTTAATGTTGAGTACCTCTTGAGTCTTCTTAGCTTATAATTCATTCAGTTAGTAAACCTTAGTACCATATTAAACAGCTTGAGATTGTATCATCTATCTATATACATTATAGCTCAACGAAAGTATGAGTAAACACACACAGATGCCTCATACAGACACTTTACACAATTACTCATATAAAAGATCACGGCGAAAACAAAAAACTGATAAGACGAAAAGAAAAGCTGTTTGAGGTGGGAAGCAAAGGACGAAGGCGAGGAGAATAAAGAGCTGCAGTTGTGAGGGTTAACCCAAGACGATCGAATGCGGAAGTAAAAGCCAATTAGCAGAGAAACAAACGACGACTGGATTGAGGGTTGGCGAGTGAAGCGCGAAAAAACGCGAATCCCCTCCCTCTTTTATCTATATATTTGACAAAGTTGTTTGTTTGTTTGTCCGATAACTTAAAGAACCCGAAGACCCCAAAACGCATCCAGTCTGACCAATTTAAAGTAAGCTAAAACTAAAAGTTAGCTGAAGTTAAACTAAATACAGACTTTAGAAAATTGTTTTCTTGTTTGTTTGTCCCGTAACGAGGTCAAGGAGATAACCAAATAGGTATGTCTCTGCTTGTCTACCCACAGCCAACTTCAGACTGTCCACGTTTGATTAGTTTTGGGTTCCTGAGGTGATAAAGTTGTAGGGGAACATTATTAAAAGCTAATAGAGATTGGGCAAAGCGCGCGAACTACAATAATACCGTTAGTATATATAGATAGAAAACAATCCGTATTTTCTCAATGTAAGTTGAGTTAATAAAAAAAATAATTTTAATGTTGAAGCAAATATAATCGAAATATATTTCTAGTACGATGGAAATATATTCGTTTAAAATATATACTATAGGTCTTATGTAAATATATATTTAGACATACACGCAAGTTGCAATGAAAAGAATATGTTGTATAAGAGAATTATGTGTTCGTGATATATAACATTTACATTTGATATATAGATTAAGGGGAGAAATATATATTGAACATACGCTTATTATATATTTAGAAGGTATGTTTGGAATATATAATAATTACGCAAAGGAAGAGCAGTGATTCATTTAGTGGATGGTGCCCTGATTCGCACGAAGCGAACCTGGGCTTAAGTCCCGACCAACATCAATACATTATTTGGTTCTAAGTCTTTTCCTGTAATCCTAGTGATTCGGATCCCACCTTTGATGGTCGGTGTTCGTCTTGCAAGAGTCTCCTGCACTAGTTCTTATACCGCTGATGGTGACCTGACTTCGCACTACCTGGTGCACTAAAGCACTGGGTAGAGATTCTACCCTAAGCGCCTCTGATGGTCGTGCTAGAGTTTACTCGTATTGCCACCTGGGAGTTTGGTACAGGTATCGGCTGTATCGGTCACTAGCTTTTTTTAGTTTTCCTGGCTCCCGGAAAATGCGATACACTGAGTCGGCTACAGCTGCAAGGAAGGAGATATGTGAAAGAGGAAGGACGACTCCGGACTACGGAATACTAACCTAACCTATTATAATTAGGGAACGTTTTGTGTGAAATATAAAATTATTCCAGTGCATAGCTTCTTCGGCCTTTATTTACAAAATCATCCTGACTCCATTGTTACAGTTCTAAATTTACATAGTGTTCTTTCCGTTTGTTATAATAATTATTCTTCCTCTCGTCGTTTTCGTGCTATCCTTCACATAAGCTGTATCTATATTTGCTATGCTCGTCCAGTGACTTATTTATACGTGGAATTTGGTTTGATTAAGTTGTTTCACGCGTTATTCCACTCACTTTCCTACCCTTTAAGCACCTTTATGCCAATAATCATTTCGTACTTAATTAGTTCTGTATAGACAATCAAAATGTAATGACTTCCGTGTAATCAACCATTTCATAAATCCTAGCTACATTCGCCTTCAATTTCACAAGAATTGTACATTCCATACAGCTTCTTCTCAATTTCTTCATTCTTCTACATATAATTATTTCCTTCATTTCCTCCTTTCATTATTTCATTCCTACGGTAACCCTGTTTTAATCGTCCTGATTGCTCATTTCTTTCATCCACTTTGTCCCCTTCTGGATTACTGCTTCTCCGTTGACTTTCCCCTTTTCCTTCCCCCTGTCCGTAGATCCAGGCTTCCAACTCCTACAGCTTCCTTCCTCATCATTCCATTTTTAGATAACCCGTACATCTTGTGATTCTGCCCGCCATTTCACAAGTTGTACCAACTATCCAGTATTCAGAAATCACAAAAGTCACTATGACATTCGGTGTCTCTTTTCCAATTTTTATTGGAAAATAAAAAATGCCGCATTATTTAAGGCATTGTTTACAATTGGAAAATACTTTCTCTTACAAATATTAATTAATACTTTAATATTGGTCATATTTGAGAATGGCAAACTTTCCAACGACTGGGTTGAGCGACCATTTTTTACAATTATCGATTCCCAATACATGACTTTTTATCATCTTGATATTCTCTTGTATAATCGCTTCAATTGATTATATCTCCCATCCCTTTAAAAATCTTTTCTTTGCTGTACAGTTATACAATTCGTTGTCGATATCTATTCACAACCTTTTCCTTTCATCCTCGCAGTCTTCTTTCCTTTGATGGCAATACTCATTTTATTTTTTCCACATCACATTTTCAATTGTTCGGTGCTGTTCAAAATCTTCCTTCACGACTCTTACTGAATTAATTTTTTTATTCGATTCTACTTTTTGTATCCTTTAATTTACCTTCCAATTTATGCCAATTGCCAAATGCCGCCAGCATATGTCGTGTCATATCCTCAGCGATGTATTTGTTCTTTCAATCCAATCTTTAAATGTTCTGCCTTTCTCACTATATTGGCATTTATGTATTATTCTCTTATTCAGCGTTCTTCATTTGTATTTGTCCACGAGATTCTTTCACCGCTTCTATATTTTATATATCCACACACGTAAGTGTATAATGCGTCGACCTATCCACTGCTAATTCATCCGCGCCATCTATCAACGCGCTTTCAATTAGATTTCTATCACGAACGTTTTCGTCTCCATCTGCGCCATTTTGCGTTCCCTCTGGCTCTTTATAACCTCTAAGACTCATGCCTTCCTGAAATGTTCTAGATCCCTCTGGGCCGCTTTACTTTTTCCGTAGACATTTCCACTTCTTTCCAACCACATTCCCGTTATTTTGTATTACTTTCCAATTGCCTTCAATCTAATAGATGACATGAAATACGCAGCCAGAGCTCAGTGCACTGATATCTTCATTTCACCCATGTAAAATATGTTTTAAATATATCATTTGCGTACATGAATGTCCATGCAAGATGTTATGACACTGACACATGCACACAATGATAACACATTAACACGTGTATACAATATTACACGAAGGCTATAGTAAGTTTTGAACTTTCTACCCTTGTCAAGCATTTTGTACCAAACTTGCACATTCTTCTTTCGTTGTTTTCCTTTAAAATATCAGAAAATATCATAGGATTTTATGGATCATTTGCTAAAATATTCAATTACGAAGCAAAAAGTGAAATACATTTTACAAAAACCCTAGGTCAATGCATGTTGTTAATCTGAGTTAGGGAGGAGAGCTTCAGGGTTCAGTTTTGAACCCTAATCTACAATTTCTATTACTGATTTACAATTTTCATCAAGAAATACTTGTTTTAAATAAAAATGTCGCAAATTTCTTTTTTTGGTAAATATGCTGTTTAGGGGACCCACCTCCGATCGCCTTCTTTTGTATGCCCAACAACTTTTTCCTCTGGCAAAAGCGTCGCTCTTGCCGCCGGAAAAAGATATTAACCGTTAAAGACTGAAAAATCACACACGCTACGTACATATAATTGTACGCGGCAGTAGCCGACTACAGAACGAATCACTTGTTTCAAGACATTTAGAGGGTCAAGGAATGAGCCTATTTCGAAGGTCATCGGTGTATAGGCCCTAATTCTGCAGTTTTACCAACTTTATTTGTTAATAACTAATAACTAATAATAATAATAATACTAATAATAAAATAATAATAAAATAATAATAATAATAAAAGAACCAAAAGGACCTAAAGAACCTAATTCTGCAGTTTTACCAACTTTATTTCTTAATAACTTTTTAATGGACAGTGAGCGACGATTTTGTCAGAGGGAAAAGTTGTTAGGCATACAAAAACGCGTCGAACGCGCCTAGTTAGAAGGCGATCGGAGGTGGGTCCCTTAAACAGCATATTTACCCTTTTTTTTCCTCCAAGTTTCTACAACTTCATCTGGACGCCATTTTAGTATCTTATTGAATATCAGAAATCCGGTAATACAAATTGTAGATAATATGTTTGTGCGTATTTGTAATAAGTTTCGAGAACCTAATTCACGATACGTTTACGTGTAAGGGAGTTGAATATTAAAAATGAAACATTTCAGCAACAACGACTTCCTTATCGAACAAGTGAGGAAAATCATGAGGCAAATAATGGCGTTTACACTTAATTCCTATCCGCATTACATCTTTGTTATAAACATCTGTAAAAAGAAAAAAAAAACATTATTATTCTTTTCGAAGACTATCGATTGACAGTTTATTTTAGATTAAACTGTTACGATACAAATTACTAGTACGTAACTACATATATTTTTACGTTATATCGTTTTCCTCACTCGTCTCGTAATTTATTTTCACTTTTTAACTTATGCTTAATATTTTGTATTTTGCAAAATTCAATATTTTTACAACAATCTGCTGAGTATATTCAGACATAGATTAAGGGGGGGGGGGCTATAGGGGTCCGGATATCGTAAGTTCAAGGGCCCCAGAGACACGAATGTAGGTCTATTCGTTTTCATAGCACACTGCAACCCTTGAAGGCTTCAAGGACTGCAAATATCAGCCCTTTGTTCGTTTTGTATTCCGAAGTACAAGTACACAATTACATGGTACCTCGGATATTTAACTTTGATATATTTTATTATCTTTATTAAACGAATTACAATATTTGGATAACGGTAAAAACGACACGTAGATCGGAAAATATATGTCAGAGTTACATTACCGAGATACTTTGTACATTTACTTCCGGTTAAACAAACACATGGCTGGCACTCGAAGGACCCCAGGGTCGTAGCTTATTGTAAAACCGAACAGACCTTAATGTATCGCTCGAATTCGATCGTGCCCATGATCCACCTCCAATCCAAACGCCTGAAGTCCCGCTGAAAATTGAGACGGAAATCGAAACCCGCGACGAGCAGTGCCCTTCATAATGCGGTGACCAACACTGCAACTGGCGTTGATGCTATCGTTTGTTACTTTGCTCTGGTCTCTTATGAATTGATTGAATTTTATGCATATGTATGTAGGGAATTCCACGTCAAATAGCTCTGATTGTAAGCTTCACTCTCTGGGATTTCGTACACAATTTTAGATATCATTGCTACAATCCTAAAAAGGATGCAACTGTTATGTATTATACATTTCTTTTGTAGCATTTATTCAAGAATGATATTTAAAGAAAAAAATTATACAATTTAAATTATGTATGAAACGAAAGATTGGTTCATTTTTTAAATTGATAAAAAATTCATAAAAATTCTCCACCGGATATCAACATTTTTTAGCCAGAGTGAGCGATCATTAGTTTCGATTCTTTTGTTCGACTATTCATTTAAAAAATAAAACCGAGAGTCAACGTACTCCGGGATGATGTTGCAAAAAATGATCCAACAGAGTAGTTTGAAGAATTTTTACAAATTTTTTAAAAAGAATCCCAATTATTCATTCTGAAAAATCATAATGACGCTCTGAAATGTAGTTAAAAAATACCTCCAAATACATAAACAGCCTCAGGTCCCTGGCATATTAAACCGGCTCTGAGTATACTTTACATCACTCGTCGCATAGTTTTATCCGCGGACCGCACCCGCATTGTCAACAAACTATTGCACCGATTTCACGCACGAATAAAGCAACAATGCCAACGTATCAAATTATAATGAGCATACAACCTTATTTACCTGTTTCCTAATAATACGTAGAAAGCAAATGTGATGGAAAAAATGTTACGCTAGCCAATATTGTAAAATAACTAGGGTTTCGTACGGCTCGGCCGCTAGGCGCTCTCTCAATGTACTATTAAACCTCTTCTCTCCCTAGACTTGCGGGGCTCCAAGATGTACTTGGAATAACAAGGAGAACTTGGAATAATCCAGGCCCGGGGAGAACGGACCACCTGCATGATCCTCATTAAATCCCACCACCACCCATGTAGGAGCACATACAGAGGAACTTTAGGTTTTTTAGGTTTTTTTTCATAGGGTGGCTATGCGAAACTTTTCACAGAGAATTTTTAAATGCCTTTGGTTCTTTAGGTTCTCCTCGATTCTTCTGCATGGCGACGTGATATATTTATAACATATCTTTGGGAATAGAACTAAATTAATAAATTGTGAAATTAAATCAATTCCTATGAACGATAAATATTTTTTTTAAGTGGATGAAAATGTAGATGCATTGGCATTTTGGAAATAATTCGGACATACCGTAAGGAACATTATGTAAGAATAAAAAAGAACAACATTTTTTAATCAGAAATAACTATAGCCTACCCCTGAAACATTGACTATGCGTGGATAATAGCAGTGGTTCTACGTTGTTACTTTCGGTAAGTTTCACTTTAAAATGTTTTTACTTTCAAAATATGTTTACATTATAAGGTGAAGTTCAAAATGTACGGTGTACAGATTTTATCTGTCAATAAATTGTACATTTACGGTGAATACTTGAACGGTGTTGCGAAAATTTGCGACTTTTTTCTCGTGTACAGCTTAATTCTCTTATAACGAACATGTGTACGTTTGGACGGTCTATCAAATTAATTTATATCTTCCTACGTAACAGTGCAGTACTTTCATATTTCCAAATTTACACGCATAGCGAAGAGCTCAGCTGGTGTATATACCTATTTAAGTAGGTGTGTGGATAACGCGATCACGAATATGCGGCGGAAGAGGGGGGGGGGGGTGCGATGTCCGCTCATGGGTAAAGGGCGTCGCGTCGCCGGATCGGCGAAGGTCGGGGGCAGCAGACACGCGCACCGGGGGAAGAACAAACTTTTGCACGCACCGAGCGATCGTTTCTACCTTACTTTTAATAGCGGGTTCACGAAATAACCTGTTCGTTTAATCCGTATCCAATTGACGGGAAAGACAACATTGAGTCTAGACGAGGGTTACATTTAAGGATGTACGATGTAGTTCAGAGTCTGGCGAAATTCTAATTACTTATAAGTCCTAAGGTTCTTCAAATCCCAGGTTCTAAGTACAAAGTTCTCTCAGGTTCTAAGAAGTTATTCCTAAGTTTTTCTTGGTTGGAACAATCAAGTTCTAAATTCTTGTAAGTTGTAAGTCATCTCCCTAGGTTCGAATTCTTAAGTTGTCCTAAATTGTCCCAAGTTCTAAATTTTAATACCTAAGCTCTTTTAAGATCTTTAAAGTTCTAGGCTTTTCCAAGATCTTCAGAGTTTCGAATTCCAAGATCTAATTTCTCATAATTTCCAAGCTTTTCTAACGTCCGAATCCTTACTTCCGGCGATGTCTAAGTTCTTCAAAGTCCTAACTTCTCACTTGATCCAAATACGAGAGTCTCACGTTCACAGCTATACACCAAACGCTAACTACATTTCCATTGATCTGATTCACTTGTTCCCCGTCACACACTCGTCCAAGTCATTAACGGCCATTCGCACTGCCCACATTCGATCCAATTCTCCCAACACCCACGCATCAGAACGAGTTTTTTAGCTTTGTCGCAGACTACCCCGAAGTGGGAGGAGGCACGTCCCTCCGCCTAAGATATAGCTGGAAAGTACGCGCGAGCTCGTTCTCGGATTAACGAAATTGAGGGTTGCGAAGTAGACACACCGTGGTGGATATGAGGGGAGGATGAGGCGTCAGACTGGTCAGACAGCGATGAGAGAGTGCGTCAAGCGCCACAGTCAGTTCGTTCGTTTATTCGCGCTCTTCCCCTCGCTCTAAAGGAGCGACTCTGCTGTAGTTCCTTCCCTTCCTTTCCTTTTTTTTTTCTGGAAGCCCCTTGCGTGAGCTCCGAACCAAACGAGTGGCTCTTTCGCACAGCACCATCGATATACTTTCGAGTCAACGCACCTCATCGTACATCGCACTACTACAGACCCTAAGTTGCTATAGGCCACACTGGGTATTATCCTCCCGCTTGTAAAGGCATATACGGGGAAGCAGGGGGCGATCGTTGAACCCCGAAAATTAATGTTGTAACACACTGAGCCAAGTTTCAACCCCTTTCAGTGCAGACCTACGCCCTCGTTATTATACTGTTTCTTCATCACCCTGGAGATGAAGCTTTCGTACGCCTTCGATTCCATTTGATTTAAAAAAAAAATTAAGCACAATAAATATATTTCAAAACATTAAAGAACGTCAAGTCTTTTGGATCTTATGGACAATTTTGTTCTTACTATTCATAGCTCATGGTGCAACGTGGAATTTAAAGGGCTCACAGGAAATTGGAACGAGTAAGAACTTGGGGTTTAGTCTAAATATGAATTTAGAAAACATTTTTATTATTGTTGCTAAGCGATTTTTTATCTTTAATCCTCGAGTGTAACTGACATATATATTTCGACAAATATATACTTCAATATCCATATATCGACTCTCAAGGGGTTAACAACGGAAAAAGAAGGGAATTGTATAGGGAGGGTAGGTTGTCCTCCTTTACATTGATGCGGTACCTTGACGGTATTCTTTCTGCCAACTAGTATATTAAATACAATGCCTATATCTATGTCAGCTAAAGTAAACGACACTCTCGCAGGTTTGGTTGTACGAGAAGAAAAGATCGTTACGCGTCTATTACTGTTCGCTTATTAATAGTAAGCTTCGCAGAGATATCCTTGACGGCATCGCTATTGTTTTCCAGTGGAATTGGCTCTGTTTGATCGCGAGTTTCATTCATATTACTTTTATGAATATATTATATGCATTTCAATGTATAACCTTGAAGTTTTATATTAGCTATGAGCACAAAGGAAAATTGCGTCGCATACTAAGATAGTTTTATGAATAGCAAATCCATGATTAAATGTCATTAAAAAAGGAAAGCTCAAATTAATAACATCCTGATTTTATAAAATATTCAACACAATTTTTTAACAGCCAACCGACTATTCTCTCCGATAACCAAAGCTCAGTACGAAAGCTCGCCACTGTAACCACTGATGATCTGTTATCCCCACCTTTCATCAAAGTGCATATAAAGAATAATGTTAATTGACTTTTATTGTGGCCTCGCAAAAATTTAGTTTTGCAAAAAGAAATGTGACAAGGATTTTGAAATATTTAATGAAATATGATAAAAATAAAAGGTTACAATGTATTTGTTCGACGGATCATGCTGATATTTTGTACTAAAGTAAAACACACATTGCCCTTCATTTCACGTAATTTTCGTTACAATCGTTTAGAAAGATCAAATTTTTTATTTCTTCAAAGATTTCGGTGAACGCGATAATTACAACAGTTTCGAAGCGATCGGACTAAAACTATTTGCGAAAACAAACATCCTAAATTTAGTAATTTCAATAATATCGATCAAGTCGTTCAATAGCTACGATAATTTTTTATTTTCCTTTTCCATAGAAATTTGGTAAACGCCTGAAACAGTTGGTACCTGTTCATCGTGGATAATTTAATTTAAGGCAAGGCGAAACATGTGTGAGTGCGAGAGAGATATAACTAACTAGCGCTTCACAACGGAGCAAGAGAGAAACAGTTAATGTGTGTAAGTGTTGAGGTTTCGGAACGCTTTAATTAAAATCGATAAGATTATTGAAATTTAAGATAAAAACCCATTTTTTTCTTTAAATAGAAAACGAGGTAAATACACCAACTGGTGTAAGTTTCAAGCTATCGGACTGCAGTTTTCTATATATGTGTAGTTACGACACAGTTTGAATGTCTCTGATATTGACAATGACTATTAAAAGTTATATTAATTTGACATTTTTTAAAATACTTTCACACGCTAACTTTAACCAATTTTGAGGAAATAAGAGCTGGTGAACACAAAATTTCAACAAGCCTGCAAAGTACAACTTTGCACATTGTTTCGTCTCATTACTTCCGACCTTTCGCAAAGCCTCCTTTATGACGAAAATAAAATCGATCAACATACTTCCGCATAAAGGTGACACTGTGAAAGGTGGATAATAATGTGAGAGTAATATGCAAGATTCTACTTTTTTACATGACAAGAGACAATTATTTTGTATTCTGTACACATTTCGGTAAAAACTCTTCTGAAATTAGTTCGATTTCCGTCATTAACTGTCTTGATAGTCATTTTTGTTAATAATCGAAAGATTCCAACCGTCAAAAAATCTCGAACTCTCGATCGATTCTTACCAAATTCAATGTCAAACGTTGTTCAATGTTAATCAATTTGTTTAAAAGATTCGAGCCCCGTGGCTCGAGATTTGCATCAGCAGTGCTCGAGCTGGTTTTTTTTATTAAAAAAATGAAGATTTTCACAGAATCTAGAATCCTTTGATCGATTTTCATAAAATTCAAATATACAAAGTTGTTTGATTTTAATCCTTCTTTGTAGAAATTTGTTTCTCGTTTTACGCTGAGCTACAGGTAAATAGGTGTTTGGGATATTGCGTAAATTATAACAAACGAAGGTGCGTAACTGCTTTACTTGAGTGACATATTTTAGATCGATTGATAAAGCTGTTCTTTAGTTAGGAGATTTCAATTTTGCAAGCATGATACCCACACACACACGCACACAATTACGCACGCATGCACATACGCACCAACATCGATTATTTCTAAATGTGATTTCTAGACGTTTTAAAGTATTTTGAGCACCCTGACATTAAAGAAATAAAATAGTTTTTTCTTTTGTTTTTCATGAAAACAAAACTTTTTCTTTGAAGGCGCAAAAATCATTTAAAATATAATATTTATGTCAGATTCTAATGGATGAATAATGATAATCTATTTTTAAAAAATGACAAAATAGCGAATTGAGTTTACGATTTTGTTGTGCATTTTGTGTCTTCCCCTAAGTGTTTTCTTCCTCTTCAATGAAATTTTCTCTATCTGTCTACGCGGAAAACTTATGCCTCTCACCTTCGTTCCTTTATTTTTGTCTGCGGCTATATCTCTTTTTGAGAAAGCTTCGCTACTGTATGAAATTTCGACGATGCGTTTTCGCGGAGCTTGCATGTTACAGCTTTTCTCTCTCAGTATAGATGACGACGTGAGTGTCGCGTATACGGGGCGCGACGTCCTTTTCATATTCTTATTATTCGTGTTGGAAAACGTACGGATATAACGTCAGACGCAGACTCTCGAACGCATCCGAGACAGAAATAATTCAACGGGCATAGCAGCAAGCGCTCACTTTCGTCCTCGACTTTCTTTCGCTTCTTTTTCCTCACGAGCAAATGCACGCTTAAAGTTCGCAAAGCTTTTTACGCCCACGTTAAAATTTCTACGATATATTGATAGTCGGTTTGATTTATCAAGTTTTAAACACCGGGCAGCCAACTATTTCGTGACAGTAGGGTATGCGAGACCCCAAATATTGCGTCATATCCGTCAACGGCCTAGGACTCCGTAGATAACAGAAAAATTGAAAAAAAAAATTTGTTTTAATCCACAGAAGAACTGAAAAAACCCAATTAGAATTTCATAATTGGGTTAGAGATGGTTAAACTCGTCAGAAAAAAGACAAAAACGTGGGTTAGAGTTTGACGGAACCACTTACAATAGAGCAAAATCTTTAAAAAATGCTAAACACGCAAAATATCTCCTTTAGCCCATTAAAAACTCCTAAAACTATTTAAAAAGTCTTTGCAAGTGAAAAAAATATTTTAAAAATCGTTTCAATCTGCTTTCAACTATCTTTTCACCCGATATACAATATATAACTTTTGGTAAAAATAACTTGAAACCTGCTTAGCCAAAAAATGAGCTTTCACTTGATTTTTCTATCACTTTGGAGTCAAAAGAGCGTAAAATTTATTTTTCGGCGGCACAAGATCGTCTGGCAAATTTGGCATATGTTCAGGAATACCAAAACTCGGGGGAAGTAGGCGCCTAATCGATTTAAGGGCGTACGAGTAGACGTCTGCGAGGGGGTGGGGGTCGGTGTATAAGGTTCGCGACGTTTCACAGGAAGCGAGAAGCGCTTAATCGATTTAAGGAGAAGGAAGAGACGGAGGCCGTTCACTGTGCGCTTGGCGAATCGATTAACGATTCATCGGCATTACGCGAGTTCGGCCAACAGAAATGCTCTCGTAAATCGTTTTAAGGGACTCCCCGTCCGATATAGGATGTCAGACGTCGCGCTATACCTCGACGTCCGCCACACCGACGCTTTGAATTATTCATTGCAACCCTTCCACTCCCTAAGTATATTCGCAATTTAGTCTGCCTGTCTATTGGCCGCGCCCCCGCGATTTCCAAAGATTTTGAATTTTAATGGGCCTCTTTCAGAAATGGGCACGTTTAATTACTCTCTAAAAACTATCCTTTGATTATTCGTGGAACAATTTTTTAAATAATTGTTTTCCTTATTTTTTTTTATCTGTGGCCAATTGTTATAAAATGTATCAAGTGCAAATAAAATATAATTTTTGTATTATAAAATATATTTTTTAATCGTGAAAACTAAATTAATTACATTGCTGAATGCATTTTTTAGTTATTAAATATATTTTCTTAATTGATACAAGATAATTGCAACAAGGGGCTACAAAATGAAAAAGTTATGAGTAGAAAAAAATTATTTATTAAGAATAGATATCACAAAAATAAGGAAACTGGGGATGGTGATGGTTTCGAAAAGTAATTAAATATTCTAATTTCTGTTCTGGAAAATAACATATTTCATCGTTTTACTAATTTGTCGTTATTTCTGCCAACTCACAAAACCAACAATATTTTGAGTTCTAAATTCGATCAGTTAAACAACAACGAAAATATTTTTTATTAAAACGAGATCGTGACTCATCGTCCGATAACCGTGGGAGTACAGGGCGCGCTTTATTTCACAAGTGGACAATCGTATCTTTGTCAACTTATTCTTTTTTATCTCACTTTCTCTCTGTCTTCTCGGCACTTATTGGCACTTTCTTTGACTTGGACGCCTATCGAATTTATTATTCTCGAAATAATATTTCGTTTCTCGTCTCTTATATCATTGGGATATAAGTCGTTTCGCAGCATAAGCCTTTCAATAAATTGGAGCAATATCGTACGAATGAGAGTAAAATAAGTGGGATTAATAAATTATTATGTTAATGAAAAGAATTTTTTTGACATTCTCATTTAGGAAGTTTTGTATTTGTGAAAAGGCAATTTCAATATTTTTATATGAGGATACTCAAAATTGTTTAAA
The DNA here is from genome assembly GCA_963942595.1 of Cylloceria caligata. NCBI lineage: Eukaryota > Metazoa > Arthropoda > Insecta > Hymenoptera > Ichneumonidae > Cylloceria > Cylloceria caligata. The sequence goes on from OZ012705.1 coordinate 18,037,113, forward strand.
ACTTCAAGAAGAGAGGTTTAAAAAAATGTTTGATTGAGTGGGTGTGCGTGTGCGTGTGCGCGTGTGTGTGGGTAGGTATGTGTGGTTTTAAAAAAATTGCGCTGACAAACATGGACCAACATTAAATAATTTGCGATATTAATTTTATTAAGAAACGATCGAGAGATCAAGATTTTCTGATGATTCGAATTTTTCGACTTTTCATTTAAATTACTATTAATGGCAAAAATATCTCTAATTTCTTAAGACTTTCGATTGAAATTGGAATGAACGAATCCTTTAGATGTAAAAAAATTGCAAAAAAGAACCTCGGACAAAGCTTCCTCTGCGAGGAAAGTGAAATTGATGAAAGTGCTTTCTCATAAAGGAGGCTGCGATATATACTACGATCAAAAAAAATTATAGAAACAATGTCTAAGCAATGTGTATTTTTTGGTATCTTGTGTAACGTTCACGTATCATTCAAGTTGTACTATAATTTCTCTGCAAGTTGCATGGTATGCAAGACAATTCTCGTGCCAAGTATTTGCAACAAAGAGAGCACTAATAAACAGCATACACTTTTGTCTACAAAGAGTACAAGTAACGCGTGTGACCGACTCGGTAACCAGCGAAGACGATCTGGCTCCGAGACGACGACACTCGAATGCCTCTTGCAGATACTTTCGGAAAATGTAATACAAATGTATAGTTTAAATGACCGGAGACTGAGTAAGCCTATTCGGAACATGTCAGTGTATATCTCTGCACGGTTATGCGAATTTACGAGACGCTCGTCTGTTAGATCAATTGAAACTAGGACATATCCCTCTTTCGTCACAGAGCGCACAACCTATTCAACATTTGACAAACTATCTCACAGATATATATTCACCCGACAACACGGTTTATAAATTAACGCAAGACTATTGTAGCGTATGTCCCATCAGTAAAGTCCTTTCAAACTCTCGTATAAGAGAATATTGCTGCAAGCCGATACAGGATTCACTATTATGCAATTTTCGAACGAGTCCTCACCTTGATTGGCCATTTTCTCTATTAAACCCATTGAAATTCTCAAGTATTGTAAATAATACATCGATTTCTATAAGAGATTCTATTGTTTTGTTACTTATTTGCGGCGATAAGAGGAGGTTACAGTCTTTAGTAGGTTAAAGAATGATTATTACGAGTCTAGGATGTTTGAAACAGTGAATCGATTCGTGTTGGATGTACCAACTCTAATCCACTTTTTAATCTCGATTAAACGAGTTCAACCTCATTTAAACCCTTTAAACCCTAACCATGCTGCCAAATTTGCCAGTGTTGCCCATCTCTTGAAACTGTTTAATAGTTTTTGACACTCTTTGACTCTCGAAAGCGAGTCGCGACACAACGAGCTTAACTTTTTTTTAAACGACAAGTACCGTTGTCTTGTACTTACCAATCTGTAACGATCGAACGTTAGGATTTTCTTTAGATAAATTGTCTTATAACTTTGAAGTTTTTTATTAATATTTTTATCCTATTTTTCTTTTTTCAACCTAGAATGTTGTAGACAAATTTTCAGCTCATGAGACTGTGGCTCACTATTATTTTACGATCCCTATCCCTACACTTATACATAAAACCGTCCAAATTTGATTTTCGCTAACCCTCAGAATCTCTTCTACGGATAATCTCAATTCTGGCTTCCTGATAAAAGAATTGATATTAATATTTTCAAAAAAAAATCAATTCTAAGTTAAATTGATAATTTTATCAAGCTCAAACCCCTCGATCGATTCTCATCAAATTCAGGACCGAATATTCTCGTCCCCTAGCCAATTTGTATGTCAACTTTCATTTTGATTAATGAACATTTACGAAAGTAAGAGTGAAAATAGTTTTTTTTTCTCGAAAAATTATTAAAATTCATGGCTTAATAAAATCTGAACACCTTGATCGATTCATGCCAAACTCAATACCGAATAACCTTGTACCCTGGCTTTTTTCTTGTAGAAAGTTCAAGCTCGATAACTAAAAATTTACGAAAGTTAGAGAGCGTATCTCCGTTTTTCGAAAAATTTTAAACAATCGAAAAAGGAGACACTCGTTAGGAATTTGGGCGAAAATTGCAACAAATTAACACGAGTTGCGACCCGAATCGTTTGTAAAGTTTCAGGATGATCGAGTAACCGCACACGCACACATTCTAAATATGATTTCTTGACGTTTTGAGACTTTTTAAGTACAAATATAGTTTCTGTATGAAGAGGCGGGTGAAATAAAGGGTGAAAAGTATAGAAACTTGTACGTTACTTCCTTATTATTTTCCATTTTTTCAAAAAGTAGCCTCTACGAGAAAGTGTGTTGATTAATTTTGATTTATTCGCAAAGTATGCAACGTAGAAGTATCTACTTTGCATCTTAATTTATAAATAGTAAAAACTGAGGTTAAGTTTGAGTAATGAAACAAAAAACAATATTATAATTTCTCTAAAATCTTATTACTCAAACATATTTTAAACAAAAACTGTAGCCTATAACGTGTATTTACTGCGTTACCGATGTAACAAATTTTAGATCAATTGCTTGAGTAATTTACTTGTTACCTTCACCTCGTAACAAGTCACGAGTTGGGGTTTATATTTACATGCCTCGGCAATGGTGAATATAAAAATACAATATTCGATCGAAAATCCATAATATCACTTATTATTATTATATGCGAGTCTAATGCTTTAGCTCGTTTTGTTAAATCTTTCGAAAGCTCGATAGCTGAATCGTTGAGACTGTGTAAAGTCGTAACAGGGATTCCTTTATCAATATTTGCATTGTTTTTATTTAAATTTTACTAAAAAAAAAGCCTCTTTTTACTTACGTGACAAATTTCGGTTCGATGGCTCGAACGAGTCATCGCTTGAGATACAAAGATTTGCATTTTTCGAGGTCTTAACACAAATAAATTTGAAAATTTATTTCTAAATCTCTGTAAGATTTCAATTGGACGTTTCAGAACATTTGGAGTGTGGTGACATTGAAATAAAAAATATTAAAAAATCTTTTAATGAAAACAAAGCTTCATCTATGAGGACGCAAAATTAAACTTTGTAAAACTTGTGCTCTAGATATGACAGGCCCGGGCAAAGCCGAATAGTTTAAGCTAGTTAAAAATAAAGTAGTTTGCACAGAACGTGGGTAGAAAGTTTAAGTTTAAGGTAGAAAGTTAAGTGGTTAGAAATAAGTCGGAGATGAGTCGAGTGCGCCGGACTAGCTATGCAAGCGAGCCGTTTCAGACGCAGCAACGAGGCAACGCGAGTTCGAACACTCTCGGCCATAAATCGTTCATGAGGATCAGTCCACCGTCGCCGCTGGGCTGTTTTGATTGACCGTGGCAAAAAGCGCGTGTGTAACGGTACGATTCGAGCGACTTACCCTGCATGGAAGCGGGGCTGGCTATCTTTCTTTCTTTCTCTCTCTCTCTTTCTCTCTCTCTCTCTCTCTCTCTCTCTCTCTCTCACTCTCTCCCTCTCTCCCTCTCTCACTTACTCTCTCTCACTCAGACCGCGGCCTGAATAGAAGCCGGCCGGCCAGCTAACGCGACATTGAGTCCACACACCGCTTCTCGTGCCTCCTTTACTCCGTCCTCTTTACCTTCGTCTCAACCCTTTTTCTCTACGACTTCCCACGGTAAATCAAGATTCCTGCCCTCGTCTCGTATCACCGTTTACGGATCGTGCGCTACAATCTATGGGAAAAGCACCAAGAAACACCCCGTTGCTTCTCAATAATACACGAGTCAAAATTTGTCTCAAAATTTTATTCTTCTCAATCACTTTTTTGCGCTATATAAATATCTTGTTTACTGTTGATCATTAAATTTATTATTGTTTATTAGAAAATATAAGTATTTGTGCTTTCTCATAGAGGAAACCATAGAGAAGAATGTTTTCGTGAATAAGACATTCAAAATGGCCTAAAAATTCGAGAACAGTGGCTTATAACAAATGTGTGTGCGTGTTTTTGTATTTTCATAATTAAGACTCTAATAATTGCAATTTTTTAGATATCAGACTAAAATTTGGTTCTGAAGTTGATTATCGTTGAACAAGGTTCGGGATTCGAATTTTATGGCATTGAGAATAAAAAATATATATTTGTCCGCGTAAATGGACTAACACCGAATGACAATTGGTATAGAATTTGTCGAGGATGAAACGCGTGTTTCAAATTTAATAAGAAATTTATTTTTCTCTCTCTTTAATTTCGTGAAATGGTAAAGTTCAAGTTGCAAAAAATATTGCACATTGCTTTTTAACAATAGCTAATTATAGTCTACACACAAAAATCTGAACAATCGTGCAAAGTACACTGTTAAAAATATATTGTCAAAATGAACCCACGCACGGTGTTCATACGAGTCCACACTGATGACAGGTGTCAATGGCCGGTGTTTATTTGCATTTTAACCTCAACATTTTCAACGCGTTTTACTTGAAAATAAATGAATAAAATTCAATTACATTATTTTTGGATAATATTCGTGGGATAATTCTGTATTGATTGCTGTTAATTTATTGATTTTTATCGACTCATTCCGAGCATAAATATGTTATAAATTTTGAGATCGATTGTGTGAAACAAACACTGTGAAAACTGTTAAAATTAATACCAAATGGGTCAACACTGGTCAAAAGTCCACACCATTCGCATTTAAAGCCTTGGATTTTTAACAGTGTGGAATTTTCTTGCATTTCGCTTCTTTAATATTTTTCAGCTTTCCCGAAGCTTTCTCTACGAGGAAGCTAAAAATCATTGAAAATAATTTCTCATAGAGGTGACTTTGTTCAAGGTAGAAAATAATGTGGAAACAATGTGCAAGATACTAGTTTGCAGACTTTAATTATCAATTATTTTTAAAATTCGTTTTTATCGCATGTCAAATTGATCAAATAATGAGAACATAGTCGTCTTCTTGTCCTCGATAAACCGTCACACCTCATAAAATACTAAACAGACTTTTTGAAAAATCACACTTGCAGTGGAATTTGCGCGCGGAGAGAACACAATTTTCGCCGCTGGTTTACTTTTGCGACGTATCCTATCTGCACTTGCGAATGCGCTGTACACGTGTAGACATGTAAAGACACGTGCAACACTTACTTCAGGAGATAGCGATCGGTCTTGCCAAATCACGAATAACCCGTGCGATTTATCTATCGCCACCGAGCCAAATAAGTTGCAATTCACCGCCAAATAATTTTACGAAAATTTCCATTGTTTACGATTAATCGTTTATAATAATTAAATAAATTGCAAGGAGAATATATTTTTAGATCGGGTAATTGAGAAAAAGTCATGGAAAACACTGCGGAAAAAAGTATTTCAAACCTAAATTACATTTTATTTAACGAAATAAATTATATTTGCTGGCGAATAAAAATTGTTTTAGTATTTTTGCAATAAAAGCATCGTTGTAGATGATTTTATTACGTTTATTTACGGAATTTTATCAATTGTTAGGAATAATCCTTTCGTCTACTTTTTTTCTGCAATTATTTGTCAATTTTTTTAGTTAGTATGTAAATTAGTTTATTAATTCATTTTGGCCTTTAGGACCTCAGAGTATTGCGATAGTTTTACATATTTTGTTTTTAAATGTATTGCATTTTGCATTGTTGCAAATATTTTTTGTATTAAAAAATTGTTAATACCATTTATCAAATGATAATATTAGATGCAGATTTTAAGGTCGTAAATTGTCTTGATTTCAGATCAGGGGCTGAGGCACTCGAAGGGCAGTCTCGACATTTTGTACTTCAAGTTCTCGGACAAGATAGTGCAGCATCGTGTGACGAGAGCGGAGTTGTCGGTGTGGATGAGGGGTACGGGAGACGTGGAAGGGAGAGACGAGGAGGATGAGGAAGAGGAGGAGGAGGAGGAAGAGGAGGAGGGAGAAGAAGCGGTGGATGGCGATCGTCCGGAGAGTTCCGGAAGTGGTTTACCCGTTACGATAACCTTGCAAAGAATTTTGCGGGGTACGACGGAAGCAGGTGGTCCACTGTTGGGTCCATCGCTGACGACGAAGCACCTGAGACCGATGGGTCGACGAGGCGCCTGGGTAACGATAGAGATCAGGCGAATGGTCGCCGAGTGGTTCAAACATCCGCGAGACAATCTCGGGGTTGCCCTAAAAATCGGTGACACCGTAAATCCTAGCAATCATCGAAGGAACTCGTGGCTAGTCGAGACGAGTCCTGACGCTGAGTACGCCCCATATCTTGAGGTTCAAACCCAAGAGTTGGACTCGCGAAGAGGCGCGAGAATAAAACGCAACGTTGGCCTCGACTGTGACAAGTCCAGCCAGGAAACTCGATGCTGCCGATACAAACTCGTTGTGGATTTCGAGAAATTCGGCTGGGACTGGATAATCGCCCCAAAAAAGTGAGTTTTCGTTTTTATTTTTAAAAAGATTTATGATTACCATTGAAAGACATTGCGAGAAATGGCCTCTTTGCATTTATTTATTTATTTATTTATTTATCAGATGTCTAGAAAAATTAATTTTTCTTATATTTTTTTTTAAATATCGACGAATTGATAGTCGGGTCTGCAAAAAAAAAACAAAAGGTCCGATCGATCGTTAACCTTTGAGTGTCGATATATCGATATTGAGACATATATTTGTCGATATATGCATCAAGGACACTCAAGGTGTTGAAATCAGATCAATCTTTCGAACTTTGCACCAGATATTCACTAAATCTTAGCTAAATATTAGCATTTTTTGGATTCAATAAATTCAATTATTATTAATTCCTATAATTTTTATAAATATCCTATAAATATATTCGTAACACGGTTAGCCTTTGGTTGTCATTGGTCCATCTTTTAACATTCTTACCTATCCTTATGAACTTACCCGGTTCGAGTCAGAGAGTTTTTTAAAAATATGTTTACTAATTGTGTCGTTTACCTTATTCCTGGCAAATTTATAATTCACGTGTGGAATTTGTTTTTTTGTTTGTTTTTTCTTGCAGATACGACGCAAACTACTGTTCGGGCGACTGTCCAATAGCATTTCTACCGGCGTATCCAAACACGCACATAGTGAGTCTAGCGGAACCACCGAACAACACGGGCCCGTGTTGCGGACCGCGGAAGCTTTCTGACATAACGATGCTGTACTTCGACAACGAGTACCAAATTGTATTTTCGCGGTTGCCGGGCATGGTGGTCGAGCGATGTGGTTGCTCATAGTCGATCGCCCGCAGATCCTGTCAATTTCATGACTGCGCCCGTCCAACCCGGTGTGGTCCCACCGCTCCTCGTTACTTCTTTCTCCCCGCTGGTACCACCGCACCTGGATTATTGCTCATTGCTTCTTACGGACATCACGGCAGAGCTGAATTTAATGCTTCAGAAGGCGTTAAATGTTGGGATGCGTTTCATTTGTGGTGCGCGACGTGACGAACAGAAATATAACGCCGTACAATCGGAGGCTTGCTTGTATCAAGGTCGCTGAGTGTCAAAACTTGTTACTCGTGTCGTTTAAATATGCTCTGTGTGCGTATGAGGAATTTCTTTGCGTTACGCAGCAGCTTGTGACACCCTGAGACATTGTCCCTGTGTGGCGACTACGTTGTCCGCTTAGAAGTTACGACTTTGTGATTCTCTTCTGCCGCACCATAATCTATAACGAGTCCTCTACCGTCATCACAACGCGCTATACGTGGAATGCAATTGAATACAAAATCAGCCAAAATGGCACAGTCGTTAACTTCAGGCAAGCGTTTCCGTAGATACTATTGGATGAGATGATCGAATAATTATAAATATTTCGAAATAGTAAAGGTCTTCGTGAGATCATATGAAATTATGAATTGAAATTATTAATTATCTGTATTGCTTGCACAGTGCATTTAGGGGGCGATGCCCCGGAGCACGAAAGAAACATCTCCCTCCCACTTTCGACCCCTTCCCCGCTCTCCACTTTTTTTATTTATTCCGTAATTTTCATCGATAGTGGCTGCTCATATTCGGCGATGCTATATCATCGGCCTGTTTCAGCTGTGATATACATACTTAATCCTCCACTATTATTATTTCCAGCCCTTCCCTCATCGCCGTCACATTTTTCGTCCTCTTCTCACATATATTTTCCTTTTTTTTTTTTTATAATCACTTTTGATGCCGCTGCGTCACGACCGAAGTTGCGATACTCAGCTTTTCCAACGCACTCGAATGAAACAAGAAAAGTTAAAAAAAAAAAAAACAAAAAAAATTCACAAAAACGAAAACAAAAAACAAGTCTGTTGTCGTAGGATTATATTTATTGAGATTTTTGTTCGAGATGTGCAAACGCCCGGGTACGTACTCGTTCTAAGAGGCCGAGTGACTTCGGTTGATCGCAAAGCGGTTAGTTCCTAGCGTCACGGTATTATTAACAATGCGCCATAGCGTTTTTCCTTTGTTTATATAAATATAAATATAAATATATATATATATATATACACACACACACACACACACATACGCTCACGCACACGCGCAGACACACGCACACGCACACGCACTCACAAACAGACACACAAGAAAATATATCACATATTGGAAAAAAATTTTGCGCAAATTGCGATTCGATGGCTTTCGAGAAGGTTCCAGCCTAGTGTAGTTCCATAAATAAATAAATAAATAAATATTTCGTGTATTCAATATTTTCGATATCATTCGACGTATCGAAAAATTGCGATAATAATTAATTGGAAATGCATTTTATTTTGATTAAACTGGAATCTTGTAAAGACGAATCGCTAAGTTTACGCGGAATGTATATCGCGGTGACCGAAAAATCTCTCGGTGTCCATGAAATTGCTCGATGCTTATATCTTGCAACTACTACGATTAATTGTAATATCAGATATTTGTATCGTATTTCTATCTTCTGTCCTTTTGCCGGACTCCGTTACACTCTCTTTATTTCGTTTTTATTTAATTTCTTTTGTTTTATTTGTTAATTTCTTTATTTTTTGTTTATTCAAAGCGAATGCTTGCGACTTTCACCTGTGCATGTGCGCGACGAGAGTGTGTGTATATATATATATATATATATATACCGAATAAAAAAAAAAAAAAAAAAACGAGAAATGATAATGTCTACGGCAAAGAACGTTATCGCGCGTTTGCGGATCATCGTTGCGACCCAGAGCTAAGCAGACGTTCTGCGCAGCTCAGACTCACCGTGGAATTCTTTTAATTATCGATACAACCCCATCATTCAAAGGAAACTACGCGAATCATTATATTTCCGAATTGTAGATAAGCAAAATTCGTAATGAAATGATAAAGAAGAAAAAATTTTTAATAATAACAATTAACCAAATTTTTTTTTTCTAATAATCGGTCCTCACTCAGCTCTATGCATGTAACTATATTAATCGCGAATAATCTCTCGCGACTTTCGTGTGTGATCATTTATATAATTTATATATATATATATAATACGCACGTATACGCATAAAACGAGGACTTTTCCTACGATTTAGCAATTAAATTGTATCGACGCAATCATCTTTATTTGCCTCATTATAACGTCCGACTAGAGACTCCCGATCAATTCGCCAGTGACCATTAGAAAAGCCCACACACACGCATACACACACAAAATTTCCCATAGTAGCAAAAATTGCGTCGATAAATCAGAGTAAGATTACTAATTAAGTAAATTAAGTAAGTTAAACGACAGAAGACAACAACGAAAAAAAAGTAAAAATGGAACGATAAAAAAAAATGGACGAATCCCGCCAACAGTTGAACTTCTCACCCCCGTTTGTCAGTGTATAAATAAGAGTAATTGAAAGAAAAAAAAAAAAAAAAAGAAAAAATTGTGTAATCGGTATCGTTGGAAACAAAAAAAAGAAAAAAACAACAAGAAATAACCACACTTATATGTATAACGTGTACTCCTTAGGTAGAGACTCTTCGTAGATAGATAGAAGAATATTTATTCGATGAAATAAATGGTTTTTCGACAAAAAAAAGAATTTTTTTACCCTCTTTCCTCGTCCGTTATGGTTTTTAAAATATTTTATTTCTCGGCGACTCCGATGGAGCTGCCTGACGCAGAAATATCGGCATATTCGACGATGACGAACTCGTCGATGGACTCTCTTTAGACGCTTACGTGATGTTTTAAAAATGAATTCGCTATTGTGTAATTCACTCGATGATTTCGAGCTTTAGCTTCGTCGCTCGATAAATAATTATTTTCACAACAATTATTGGAGTTGAATTTTGTAACTTTATTTAATAAAAAATGTCATATGATTCTTAATATCATGTAATATGTATCAAAGTTGAATTGGGTAGAATCTAATCAGTGGCATAGAAGTGGCAAGAGACAGCTGTTTAATATAAAATATAGATATATACATGTACACTCTGTATCATCTTAGGGTAATCTTTGTTGACCCCCGGGACATTTATAAACGTTTTATGCGTTTTTACTTCGATTATGCCATTTCACACTAAAAATAAGAACGCGACGCTGTCGTCGTTGCAGCGGCGAAAAAAGCGCGAGAATGTTTTTTCATCATTCGTCAGAAAATTTCTAACTATATGTCTGAAGAATAACAGTTACGAAAAATAATATTTGCTGTTATGTACCGAGTGCATTATCGAAACGTTATCGTATCATTGAATCACCGAAATATCGACTACATTTGATATATTTAGCTATCGAGTACATTAACTTGTTTAATCATCGAATATATAAAAATGTTCGATTAACGATTGATTGAATCATCGAAATATCGAACTATCGATTTATCGAATGTATGGAATTTATTAATTGTTTTAATTATCGAATATAGAAAAGCCCGTATTATCCGAATTAATTGGAATCAAAGACGGTTCGGATAATCGAATCGAGAATAGTGTTTTGTGGAAGAAAAAAAAATTGTCGATCGTTCAATAGGACTGAAAATATATACTTAAAAGAAATTAAGATCGATGTATTTGATTAATGAAATATAATCGATGGTCTTCTTATCTTTATTTGGGAAAAAGTCAAGGGCGTTCGTCGATTATCCAACGCGTTTTTTTTCTGTCACTTCTTGCATTTAGGCACAATCGTTCGGATCAGTCTAATTATCGTTCGGATGATTGATGATTCGGATAATCGACGCTCTACTATTTTTCAGATATATGTCGAATATATAATAAACTTGACTGTTTGGTAAAATAAAGTCACCCGTTAGATCTATACACGAGCGCCTCTTGTGTATATTGTCCGACACGTTTGACCGAGAACTATTGCCCCTAGGCATGTGCTCGGTGCATCTATCAATTTATGTATTTACAATGTATAGCTTACTCGCGATCGCCTCATTGCAGTCTGGCAGTGTCATTAATCACAGAGTTCGAGAGCGACGAGAGGGAATATGCGATCAAGCGGCAATAAAGCCGATCACGAAACATCTATACAAGCGCGCTAAATGCACCAACAAAGTCGACGACGGTAGGGAGACCAACGTCTATCTCGAGGAAGTATCCTAACTGATTCATCGTCGAGCTCGACATACTGTTGCATCCGTAATTTCCACTTGTCTCAGAGTCGCATATCGAATTAATTAAAAATAGAATGGCAAAAAAAAATGTTTATCAATACGCGATTATACTATCCAAAAAATTAATATTAATATTGACACGCATACTATTTTTGTTATTGCTCTTACAAAATTATTTCTATAAACTACCGAAATATTAATTTTTGTATCGGATTGAAAATAAAAAATATCATTTTTATAAAAATGGAAAAAAAAATTGTTTATTGTCAGGAAATTGAGTGAAAAAAAAAGCAATGAGTACATGGCGAGACTCGAAAATCAGTGGACGACGGGTACGAGAGGTTAAATTCGCGTCTCATCTTGTTTAATAAATTTTGAAACTGGCAATTTGGACGCGACGATTCTCGCGATGACCTGGAGGGCGGTCGGTTACCTACGGCGCTGCCAGATATGGTCTCGTCTTGTCGTTCAAGTGCAAGGCGAGACTGTTAAGAATTTCGAACGAAGGTTGCGGCTGATGTCTGTAGCGACAAGCGCGCGCTCACGTCTGAGGGTTACAAGTGTGGATGAAGCACACGTTCAGAGTCAGTCAGTGAGTCAAGTACGTGGATATAGAACGATCGCGCCGAAAGCTCATTGTCCATATCTCCGTGACGAAGGAGTCCTCGTCGGGTCCATCGTCGCACTAAACCGTCGATGCAACGACACTGTGTCCCCTTGATTGTCCGCTTGTGACCTAAACTGAATATCTCTAATCACCTTCGATCAGCAGTGCAACCACCCGATCACCATTGGCAAATGCAATCGTTTAAGAGTACAATGGCACCGTATGCATTCAGTTGGCCTCATTCGTGACAAAAATTCTTGCATCAGGGAGCCACAAACTTTTAAACGATATTGCACATTTTAAGGGGAGTCTTAACAGTTGAGATTTTTTTTTCTTATTCCATTGTAAGCTCTTTCTATAATTAAAATAAGATCTTAATGACGATTGACTTGGACAGTTAGCGAGATTTTGTTCTAAGTATAATTTAGATAATGAAAGAGACATTATCTAAGCAGTATCTAGAATGACTTTGGGACCTTAACTAAGTATTATTTGAATAAAGTGTGGCCCCTCGTGTAAGAAACACTCAGGCAAAGTACTGGATCTTATCTAATTATTACTTGAACAGAGTGTGATCTATCATCTAAGTATTACTTAGACAGTGTTTAAGACCTCATTTGAGTATATTACGAAGCTGCGTCAAAGAACCGCCCTTTTCTTAAGGCCAATAGTCTTTTTTGTACAACACAACTGGGGTCTGAGTCAAGGGCCACCTAGATTTCACCTAGTTAACTACGGTAGCGTCAGAAGTCCTTCGATTTCAGCATCGTCTCGTTAGGAGTTCATGATAAAATCATGAAACATTTCCACCACAGCCCAGGATCGAACCTCATCTAAGTATTACTTGGAGAGAGTGAGGGACCTCATCTAAATATTACACAGAAAGAGTGTGAGACCTCATCTAAGTATTACAGAGAAATAGTGTGAGACAATACCTAAGTACATATTTATAAAAAATGAGAATATAATTCGGTATATATGTTGATTATGGCAATTCGAAAATTTCTTAACAATTAAATTATGTGACAGCTCCTGTATTATTGATAGAACTTAAAAGAAAAAAAGCAAATGGTGTCTCATCTAAACAGACGAATCTTTTACTTGTTTGGAAAAATATCACTGTAAGCTTTGAAATCCTGAAGAAAACTCTCTTTAAAGCAAATGAAAACGATTTTCACGTTGATCCATCTCCGAAAGAGCTTTCACTCGAAAAGTATCGTAAGAGCTTACCAGCGCTTGACACAATCGTCGCGTTTACGGTTTCAGGATGCGCACCGACGCGCGCGGCATTTCGAACGCTCTTGCTCTCGCGTCTCGAGGTCTCTTTCTTTACGCAAAAGCATCTCGCCCCGCACACAGCGCCTTTACGACCCATTCAACGCCACCCAGAACAAGCATCATCGTCCAAGTACCACGCTCACAGAACCAACGCCAAAAAGAGAAAAAAACTCGAGCAACACAAACACACGTACGCCGAAAAGTCGTTTCCTTGAATTTGCATTTTACGAGTGTGCATCGGGCGCCAGCCTCAACCTCAGTCACGCCCCCCTCTCCTCTTCCCCTATGTCTTACGTATAAGTCCCGTTCTTATTTCGTTTATGCATTATTATACATTCGAGCTGAGTTGTCGTTTCCAACGGCCAAAGCTCTGGGAAATTTTTCGCCACGAAGAATATCGCGAATAAGCTTATCCGCCCAGTTTTATTCTTATAGAGATAAATACTGCTATTAATGCTTCTTACTCAGTTTTTTAAGTTTTCATTTTTTTTATTCTATTTGTTTTTCGAGGAAGAGCCTCGAGAGAAACCAATTTCTGATACGATCGAAGACGGTTCATCTCGTTCGTATACAGAGAACACTGCACCGTCAGCATCGCCGACTTTAATACATATTATTATACGTCATAAACGTGGAGGGATATCAAACCACTTAAGGTAAGATGGTGTATTGTCATTACAGTTCACTCTTATCTATTTGACCGTCGTCATAAAACGGAAGGATCCCTCTCCATGCGTCGATCGCCTTGTAAGTAGGGAATCTTCCCCGCTTGGCGCAAAATACGTGGTCGCCCTTGATCTCAATTCCGTCAAATAAATGAGACTCTACAGTATTTTTTTTTTCAAATTCACAGATTAATTTGTTTTATCTTACTTTTTAAACCTAAATAGGTTCGATAGCTATAGATAATTAATTATTGGAATATCGTTTCTTTAATTATAAAACAAAATGAAAAATAAGTGAATAAATAACTGATACTCGATGGCATAACTAAAGACTCGATGATTTTTATCTTGTTTACGTGATATTGTCTTTACGTGATATGCAATGTTGAATTGTTTTAACGTGGAACACGAACATTTTTTAAAATTACAGGTTCTTTTAAAAATCAAACGTATAAAGTATCCTCTTAATTCTATTAACAATGATTACACTAAATTATGTTGTATTATCAAATATTTGAGAATTATTATTAAATATAAATTTTTTAAAACAATTTTACGGTTAGCGAACCTCCTTAAGGTTGATATTCTCGAGGCACAGAACACGAGAAGGGTTGCAAGCAGGAAGGGAAGGGTCGTGGCATCATCATTGTGACACTCCGCTTGTAGCCGCTCAGCACGAGCACCAACGCACCCACCACCTCTGGCTTTGCTCAAGTCACCGGGTAATTCCCGATTATTCGTCAAGAAAGCACTGTTTGTATTTCATTTTTTAAAAAGAATTATCCGTTAAAGACAATTGCGGTGTATGCGAGCGATTGCCGAGATCTCGAATGAGGAAGGGACGAGGTAGATCGCGAGAGAGCCAAAGGTAATGTACTTGAATTAACTTAGGGTGATGTATTTCTAGAACACTCTAGGATTAGCTCTCCGCGCAACACTCGCGGTATGTTAAGCCGGTCCGCACGCTGAGACAGCCCACCGCCAGGCATCGTGCGACTCGCTTTGACTTTCGAGTGACAACTTTTTCACAGTGAAAATATCTTAATGAGCTATAAGTATTGAGATTTGTAACGTTGAGTGCAAAGAAGATTACACGGTGCAGATGAATATATTATTAACCATTGTGTCGTTTCGTGCACGAGTAAATTTACAAAAGTAATTTAAAGCGGTTGCAATCCCTTCGACATACGAATAACCACGACATTAGCGGAATACATTTGGCGTATTTAAAATAAATACAAGGTACCGTGTATTGACACCTACGAAACTTGTAAATAAGCGTAACATCTTTGGGTATTAAATGTATTTACAAAAAGTATGCCCAAAAGTATTTTCAAGGATTGTCAAAAAGTATGCCGAAATAAATATCTAAATATTGCAAAAGTTGTGTTGTTAAGTATTTCTGAAAGTATCGTCGTGCTGACGATGTACCACCGTTAAAGATTCAATTATCCGTATAATTATTAGAAACTATGTAAATAATAATTGTACATTTTTGTTTTTTTCACACAATTCCGTATATTATTGTCACATGTACAATATATGTTGTTCGATGGGGGTTCGAATGGGAAGACTCCTGACTGTTTAGTACATTGGGTTGGATGATCGGAACCCGCGTATAGCACGCTGGCTGCCTGCCCGTGTTACCCGATGCCCCCTTCACCTTCACTGCATAGGGCTGCACCGCACGCACCAGCGAAAAAAAGTGCATACGCACGACGATAAGGAGGGTGCGTGCCTGAGGGCTATTCTTATGGGGCTTAAGGAGAGGCCATACAACGACTTTAGTAACCCCGTAATCCCACCCCTTCGCTGACAACACCAAGCGGGCAGGTACACCCAGGTACACCCGAACGTATAAAGTAGCAGCCGGTAGATACCGGGCGAGAGAGCACCGAGAGAGCTCGTAGATACACCTTGGCAAACCTATCGTACGACCAACCAATCTGTCTACCTACACCTACCTACCTACCAACCTCGATTAGCTTGAAATTAAGGGAACTCGCGAAGCAATGCAACCCGAATTCGAACATGTTAAAAGCTCATTTTCTTTATATCTTTTAATCTGTAGTTATGTTTTTAATTAAATCGTGTTGGCATAAAGAACATGAGATCGTATCTAAATTATATCTTAAAAAAAAAGCTATGTTTAAATCAATAATAACAACAACTTATGTAACTTCTGCTGAGAAAATAAGGTTAGCTTGGTTTAAATCGTATTTGGATTAATATTAAAATCATCTTTCAATTCCGGTAAAAAAAAAAATTAATTATGCCTAAATTTAGTTTGGAAAAATAATTAAAGCGTATCCAACTTTAAAACGATCGAGACTATATATATTCTACCTGCGTAAAAGAAGTATTAAGCGTTACCGAATTTCTGCTTGGAAACAAAAACGAAATATTATCGAAGTTAGTATAAATAAGTATAAGTAGTATAACTAAATAGAAAAAAAAGAACAAAAATTGTCTAACGAAATTTCTCTGAGAAGAATAATTATATTTTATCCATTTCATATTTACAAAATTACATTCATACGACGCATTCTACAAAACTCCTTGAAATCCACTTTTATA
This sequence comes from Cylloceria caligata, assembly GCA_963942595.1. Lineage (NCBI taxonomy): Eukaryota > Metazoa > Arthropoda > Insecta > Hymenoptera > Ichneumonidae > Cylloceria > Cylloceria caligata. The sequence goes on from OZ012705.1 coordinate 18,053,768, forward strand.
TGATAAAAGATAAATAATATAATTATCCGCAATTTTTTTTTATGGTCCTTCAAATGCCAACGTTGCTTCGTCACATCTGCTCAAATCCTTGAGCCTCGCATTTCTCAATCTTTCTTTTCAACCGTATATATATATATATATTCTCGCCTTTGCGGCAAAGGCAAATTTCGTGAATTTACTATACACGATCGATAATTAGGATAATGAATGCCCTGTTGTAATACAGCACGTATTCTATGGATCGTGTGCCGTGTAGATTTTCGTTGCTTCTCGCCGTTTTTATCGTCAATCTCGTATAAACATGTACGCCCACCGGCACCCTTGTATTTTCCCATCAAAGTGCATAACCTCTGTATGTATATATATATATGTGTGTACAGTGCAGCAGAGAGGCGAGCTCGTCGGACCGGACCCCGGGCCCTCCCCTAATGCGATTTCGCAAGGTATAATTACGCGATCGTAGGGAAACAAGGCGTGTACGAGCTAAAACATGCGGATGTGGGGGACGACAAGCCGCGAGAATACCGCGCGGCACCGGCTTTGCATCTAAGTGCATCAGCTGAGTCCCCGCACTCCATCGTTCCGCACACCACCGCAAATTATCTAACCACGAGATCGACTATTCCCCAAATTTTAATACATATTTGATTCGTTATCGTCTCAAGCCTTTCGTGCAACATTCCCGCGACGTTAATTGCCCCTTATTTAAACGATTTTTTTTCCTTTAAGTCAATAAAAGAATTATAAACAACCAATTTATAGAACGTTAATTGTGATAAATAAATAAATAAATATATAAATATATAAATGGGATATTTCGCAGGAGCTTCTTTAGGGTCCAGCAAAATTTGAGGGCCCGGTTTTATTTTAAAAATACAAAACAACGATAAATATAAATAAAATGAAGGCTCTTTGCAACATCACTTTATACATTTTTTTTTACATTTATTTAGGTTTTTCTATGTCGACATTAATCGGATCAGTATATTTGTTTCAACATTTTTTTACGTAAATGGTAAATCAATTATTAAGTAATTTTCATTTTATAGATCATCAGATGACTTTGAAAATTCTTTTTCGCGCTAACGTAACAAAAACAATAAATACGTGATGGAAGGGTTGAAAAATTGAAACTTTTGTTCGCCTTCTTATCAAGAACCTATAACCGTGTGTCTATAAATAAGTTGACCGAGTCTCGCTATCGTTATTTGCAGTTATGCCGCCTTGTCCATCCTCTTATTCTCAGACATGTCATCTCTCTCAAAAGCTTTTCGTGAATGCACATCGCAAAGCGGTTGTTGCTCTTGCACAGCAAGGATGCGCGGGCTTAGGGTGCGCTGCAGTTGCGTTCCATTGACTCTCGACCGTTACGGGTCAGGCGCGCATAATTTATGAATTATTGGACATTTTTTTACATCGCTTTCTCGCTCCTCCTTGCATTTTTGTTATCTTATCTATATCGCTCGCATCTATATTACCGTGTACAACGCATAAAAGTAACGTGGAAAAAAATGGCGGTGGAACACTAACGTGCGAAAAAGAGTTGGACAGAGGGAGCGATTGAGAAAAGGGGGAGGGGGGTGATACCTTTGATTGAATGCGGATGTGCGTGTCGAGGTCGCGGGTACATTCGAAGATGGAAATCGTGCGAAATTATCGTGAAGCCCTTTAATTCTGTCTGTTACTACTATGCTCTCTCTCTCTCTCTCTCTCTCTCTCTCTCTCTCTCTCTTGCTTTCTCTTACGATTGTTATCTCTAAGTCGGCTTTCCACGAAATTCGACGGGTTAGGGATATGCCCACTGTTTAACGCTGGCAATTATATTCCGTATTTCTTTAACTCTGCGAGCGAAGCACGAAATAATAATAATAATAATAATAAAAACAGAACGCCCTGCCTAGACACTGATTATTCACGGGTTCGAATGATTCGACGCGGTCTACGCCACGGTCACGAATACTCCTCGAAGGTACTGGAAAATGCAAATACACTTGTTAATGTTATATTTTTCAACATAAATAATAACAAAAAATGATTTTTTCTGCCACTTAATCGTTTGTAACACGAAGTATGCATTAAAATATTTTTCTTTCAATCAATTAGAATGACACGTGGATACTGAGGATGTGGTTGATTGCCAATGTGATGTAAAAAAAAAAGCCGTTTATACTAAATTCATAAATAATTATAATAATAGCAATAACAATGACAAAAATCTTAAAAATACCCAATAATGATAAGAATGACCGTAAATTTGTTACACTATACATGTACATCGCAAGGTTACGCAAAAGTGGAAGGTGCGAGAAAATAAAATTGACTTTGAGGTAGAGACGGAAATAGAGATATATCAAAAGTCGAGGAGCAAAGCTTCTAAGAAAATAATATTTGCCTGTCTTCAATGAACGGGCGAGACGACAGCCAGACGAGCAATGATAGATCAATCTAATTCGCATACTCAGACGCGTCTGCTACAGCTAACGGCGCAAACCGCGTGGTCTCATCTGAGGATAGCAGATGCGTAGAGACCTGTCACCGTATACCCGGCCTCCTTAAATTGCAACCATGACCAGAGACAAAAAACAATTCTCTCGCTTCTACAGTCGTCGAATAAGTATTTTTTTCAATCTCTAGAATATTATTGAATTAAAAAATGTATTTAAAACCCATAAATATCATTCGAGATTTATTTAAAAAATTGTTTTTATCAATAATAATTTTAATCGAGCTGGAGTATACATAGAATCCAATGAATATATATTTCTATGGTGCAAAAATTTGACTTAAAAGAATATTAATTGTAATGAAAATGATAATTATTTGTTATTATAATAAAATTGTCGATCAAAGAAGAGTTCGATCGTATAACAATTAACACAACGATGTTAAATATAACAATAGTATAAAAATAAAAGCCAACTGATAATGTTTTTAAGAACTTGTCAAGATTTGTATGTAATTTAAATAATTTATCCTGCAATTCTATTATTATTAAAAAGTTCAGAGAGTTCAAATGTGTCTACGATTTAAGGAAAGTGAACTACGCTGTTTTGGAACACTTGGGGTATCTAGTGACAGAAGCGTGAATTTAGATTCAAGTATCGCGGTGAATAAGGCCAACGTCTTATCGATAGGGAAGAGCGTATCGATATCGTGGTGTACATGCGCAAGATGGTATTCTCGTGAGGCTGGAACTACTCAACTGTAGGGATCTGTCAAATTTCTCTGTGCTCCGTGGGTAATAAAACATCTTTCTTTCCCTCTGTGCTCAGAGAGTTAGGAGAGACGAACGCTTCGTGCTAACGAAATCAGTATTAATATTTAACAGCCAATTCTAAAACATTCACTGACTCGATGTCTGTGTTGGATAATAATTTGCATCACAGCATATATACTTGATAAAAAAAAAAGTAATTATATTTTTATCAAAACGAGAATGCAAAGTAGAACATTGCACATCGTTTCCTCATTCTTTTGGTCCGTCGTCCGGACTGCTTTATCCGTGAGGAAGTGCGACGATTAATTTTGGCTTCCGAATTCAAAAAGATTTGTCCACAACGAACCAAAAGAATAAGGATGCAATGCGAAAAGTTCTACTTTGCATCATTGTTTAAAAAAAAAATGTAGAAATTAAGATTAATGAATTGTTAGTAATAAAGAAATTTAAAAAAAGAAATTTTTTTCGAAACATTCTAAATACCATAAAATCTGATTTCTTATCAATCGTTTTCAAACTCAATACCAAAAATTCATGTCTCCCACTACATTCTTGTAGAAAGTTTAATCTCGATAGCTGATTACTTAACTTTTAATTTTACATTCTATGCACTCAGCAGTGTCATTCGAATTTTTCGTAGTTGAATTATATACAAAGGTAGATATTTATATAGGGCATGATTGTAATACAAGCAGACATTTTATTGCCTGAAACCTAATAATAATTGCAGTGTACAAATGCTTTATACTCATATCCACCGAACAAAGCTTTTTTCAAAATTCGCACAACATACGCCAGGCTGAAAACGGTAGTAAGGCCATTGTAAGAACAAAAAAAAGTGTGCAAATTTGAAATTGGCACATTGATTCCTCGTGATTCTTGCCGTGGTAATAAAATTTTCAATAGAATCGAAAATTTAGTAAAATTGCAATTTTTATTAATTTGAAACCTCTTGATCGATTCTTATGAAATTCAAGACCAAGTATCCTTGTTACTTAATCAATTTGTATACCAAATTTCAGTTTTATAGATAAAAATTTACGAAAGTTAGAGCAAAAATAGATTTTTTTCGAAAAATTACAAAAATGCATGATTCAATAAAATCTGAATACCTCGATCTATTGATACTGAAGTTAATACCGAATAACCTTGTCCCCTGAACTGTTCTTGTAGAAAGTTTTAACTCGATAGCTAAAAATTTACGAAAGATAGAGAGCGGTCCGTCTTTTTTCAAAAAATTCAAACAACCATAAAATGAGACATCCGCTAGGGATTCGGCCGAAAATTATAGTAAACTGACAGAGTGCGCGATTCGTACGCAAAGTTTCAGGATAATCGAGTAAACTGTTCTCCAGATATATCCATTGAAATTTTACAAGCTTCACACACACACATACGCACGCGCGCGCACGCACGCACGCACGCACGAAGAGAGAGAGAGAGAAAGAGAGAGATATTTTGCCTAAATATGATTCCTCGACGGCTAGGGATCTTTTAAGTACAACATCAACATCTCGAGAATTTTTTTTTTCATGAAAACAAAACTTCTTCCACGAAGAAGCAAAATTGAAATAAAATATATTAGCCAGGTACAAAAGGTGTTTTATACCGGTAACAAGCGTATTGTCTCAATATTTTGTCACTATCGGTAGAAGAATAGATAACGAACGAAAAACAATCCACACGTACATCGGAATTGAGCGTCACATCAAGGAAAACGAGCTTCCAATATCAACTTAAAGCCCATAAAAAAACGGGGTTAGTTACACAAAAATATTTCAAGAACTCGAAAGGGACCTACCATGTCGACGAATTTATATGCAAAATTCGGTTCTTGTTTCAAGCAGCAAAAATGTGCAGGAGGAAATATTTAAAAAAATAATTTACCTCTCCTAGAGAAAAAATAAATCAATATAAGTAATCATTTGAGATTGCACGCTTAAAACGACTAATGCGTAATAATCATAAATATATCATTTTCTGCGTATTGCCGGTTTTTTAAAAGGTTTATTTAAATTTTCTTTAATAAACGTATAAATCCTATATTTTATACTGTGTTCAAAAATGGTGCATCAAACTTTTTTATTGTGAAACGCAGACAGGAAAAATAAATATGAAGGTAGAAGCGAGTGCAAATTCGTCATGTTGATGAGTCTTTAGTACTCGGACGTGCTTGACGATACCGTAAAAAGCATATTGCGTTCATTAGAACTTAAGTATATGCTGGGAATTGAATATTCAACTTTAAAGACACGGGGATCAATGTCAATCCCCTCCGTCCAACCAATAAACATCATCGTTTACTTAAATTAAATAAGAAACGTCTCAGACAAATTTCTCATTTACTTTTTCTTGTTTCATTTTATTCGCTTTTGTTCTGGTAATTTTTATGTGAAAGCTGAATCATGCTCTGGTCGTCCAATCACTGAAAAAGCTGATGAAATTCTTGAAAAAGTCCAGCAAGATAAGCATATCAGCAGTGTCGATATTGGTATGGAGCTAGGCATTGACCATAAAACTGTTTTGAACCATTTACACAAAGCTGGCTACAAAAAGAAGCTCGATGTATGGGTTCCTCATGAGTTGAGCGCAAAAAACATGATAGACCGAATTAACATCTGCGATACGCTGCTGAAACGCAATGAAATCGAGCCATTTCTGAAACGTGTCATAACCGGTGATGAAAAATGGATCACGTACGACAATCGGAAGCATCAAAGATCGTGGACAAGGGATGGTGAGCCGTCACAAGCGTTCGCGAAGCCAGGATTGACGGCGAAAAAGGTGATGCTGTGTGTGCGGTGGGACTGGAAGGGAATCGTCCACCATGAGTTACTTCCAGTTGGTCAGACGATTGATTCTCAACTCTACTGTAAACAACTAGAGAGATTACGCCAAGCAATTGTAAGAAAACGGCCCGAATTGATTAATAGGAAATGTGTTGTCTTCCATCATGACAACGCCCGACCACCCACTTCTTTGATGACCCGTCAAAAATTGCGAGAGCTTGGTTGGGAAGTTTTGATGCATCCACCGTATAGTCCAGACATGACTATCACTTATTCCGCTCTCTGCAGAACTCTCTCAATGGAATTAAGCTGCTTTCAAAAGAAGCCTGTGAAAACCACTTGATTCAGTTTTTCAACCAGAAACCACAAAAGTTCTTCACCGATGGCATCGTGGCTCTACCCGAAAAATGGCGAAACATTGTCGATAATAATGAAGCATATTTGGTTTAAATAAATTCATTTTCACACTATAAGAAAACCAATTGAATTTTACTAAAAAAAATGCCACGAACTTTTTCCCAGACCCAATATTATAGAAATGTCATGCAAATGAAAAAATTCAGAGTGAAATCGTAACAGCTTTACACAGTTGTGCTACGTTTAGTGTCACCGTGAAGAAGCTAAATATAAAAAATTATTGAATGTACGTATTGTAACGAAACGGCCTAGCTTAAACATATTTTCGGGTTAAGTATCCTAAATTAGTGTATTCGAGTGTTCTCACGCTGTCCGCTCCGCGAGGTCTCGTCTAACAGAACCAAAACGGGCGTTCCTCGCTCTAAATTCATCATTCAAACTGCACAGATGTTCGGATTCCCATTAAGAGGAGGCGAAAGCTTTATACATACACATATGTGCTGCTCTTCTTTCACACCATTGCGGGCACTATACTAATTTTATCTCTTTTGCACTCATATATGTTTAGTCTTTCTTTAAAGTGTGGTTCAGGACAGTGGCTTCGCCAGTCATACTTCCTCTGCGCATAGTCCAGGCTTAATCGTTTCGTCTTATTCTTAGTTATATTTTTGTTCTTTTTCCTCGAGCCAGCCCAGCTTACTCAACCAACAACTGTAAAATGTTAATGCCCGACAGGGTGATGATAGTTTTAAAATCGACAAGAATTCATTTTCTTTCTCAATTATCAAATTTATGAATGTATCTTTCCAAAGAATACTTTTTAAGAAACCGAAGAAGAAAATAAATACTCATTCGGATTTTGACTATACTAATTCGTGATTACCTCAATACTAATTGAATCAATACGCTTTTTGCAGTAGCGTCAACCGTGTTCGAGCATTAAAGATGATCGAGCACATCGACATTTATTATTCTTTTCTGCTTTTCAAAGTGAAAAAAACTAACCCCTAAAAACACAGTTTTTCGTAGAAATCCTCTATATATATTATCAAGTTTTATGTGCAACAGCATTTAAAACATTTCGCAAAAAAAAAAATCCCGACCACTACGAGAAAAGTTTATAAAATATTTTCGACGGGACTAAGAAAATTTAATAGAATGCCATCGGTAACGAGTCCACGTGCCAAGTTTCGGTTCGATTGTATAATCAGAAGTGAGTTAATTAGCCCTCCACAGTTTTTGCCAGTTTTTAATCCAGCCACACAATCGAAGTTAATACAGAGGATTTTAAAAAAAAGATTATGCTTTTTCAGGTTGCAGGTTGGGACATTAGATTTTTGCTTGGGGAAAACATATATTGTAGCACAGATTTCACTGTATATCGAAGATTAATTTCATATAGGTTTCATATACGTTCAGAAACGAAAATATAAGGTGATGCGTGTACTTTTATCATGTGGTTATATGGGCAAGCCGTCGACGAGGATAAATCCCACTTTTCAATATTATGTTACCAAGTTAGACGTTAGCAAACAGCGTATTTACGTAAAATGAACCCCTGTGAACACTTAGAAAGAAAGAAAAAAACACTGTTTGTCCATCTAATAACAGAGATATTACATATTAAAGCGATTGAAACCCAACGAAAACCGTGAATAGCGACTCACGAGTCAGTAGGTGTGGCAACGCAGCTTCGGTCATGTGACCATAAACTTATAAATTGGGTAAATGTCGGTCGATAAACGCGGTTCAAACTCATCATAATATTAAATTATTTTTATCAATTTTCATTTCCACGTATTATGTCGATTTAGGTTGCCTACACTGGGCTACACTTGAATCTATCGCAAGAGACAGGCGGAGTGAGTCTGTCTCTTATGTTCTCGTGCGATAAACATACCGAGTGAAACCCGATGTAGCGAATCGAAATCTACATTACCAATGTTTTTTTTTTTCTTCAGTGCTAAATGTGTGTAGATTTTTATTTTTAAATTTTATCACATGATTCTCAGAACAATGCACTTGAGATTTTGGATCAACTTATTGCAATGACAAGACAAGACAGGGAAAATGGTTGTAGAATAAACCAAATTAAATTATAAGTGGCAGTTACGAACTTGAGCTTGGTTGCGTGCACGGTTGCAAACCTCAAAAAAGGGGACGCTGCCACATTTCGCTCGTATGGAATATTAATTTTAGAAAGTGACACAATATTATAAAATATATAATTAACTTTTTAAAACTACGAAATATATTCATGATTTTATTCTATAAACCTTAAAGCATGTATCAATGCAGATTTTCTACTGAAATAATCGGAAAAGCTATGAAGTTGGTATTACGAAAAAGGCATTTCATTTTTAGCTAATTACAATGCAAAAATGTATCATTTTGGACTTTTAGCATACATTCTATGAATCATGAGCGTTTTAGGAAAAAAATCCTATCAAATTCATATTGTTTAAAAAGTTTAATATACCTTTAAAAAACTGACAATACAAAGAAAATTGTATATTTATAAAATTATTACGCATTAGTCGTTTTAAGTCTAATTTATCGCTTGGAGAAATAAATTATTTTCTTTCATATTTCCTCTTGCACATTGTGCTCGGTTGAAACAAAAACTGTTTTTTTTTTTTTTTTAGTATTAATTCAATGACATGGTATTAAACTTCCTCCCATTTTCTTAGATATTTTTTAAATTTATATCCTCGAATTTTTTAATGTGCTTTGAGTCGATAATAGAGACTCACGTGTCGCTCAATTTCCTTTCAAACACGTGGAATTTTTTCCATTTTATATCTTTTCTTTCTAGCGATAGTCGTAAAACTTGGACGTTATATACATATATTTGATATACACATATAATACATATATATACATAATTTCCACGTGAGATTCCACCAGCCGTTCGTCTGGTCTTGCGTCATCCGTGGAGTGGGGAGAGGGAGGAGAGTCGGACGTGCGTCGTGACTGAGCGACTGGATACTCCGCATGCTGACCGGGCTGTCGGTGAGAGCTGCAATCTCGAGTAAACGTAAATATAACATTTCGTTCAGTAAGAAAGTGTGCGTAATCAGAAAAATTAGTCCTTCAATTTTTTTGTTATCTAAGATATCAGCAATGCGACTATCGATTCTAGTGCAACGTGTCGCGTTTGAAAGAGATAAAAAAATGTATTAAATCCGAAAAGTTATGCATCCTTAATGTATTTCCATTATCATTCGATTTGAAGTTTAAGAAAACACGGGTGAAGGGCCACTTCGATGTAAATAAGTGTAGCGGTAGTGCATTCGGTCGACAAAATGATGTGACGTATAGTGAGGAGTTTATATTATTTTCATTTTCTTTTTAACTTGGCTTTGAGATGCTTCCGCTATTCTTGATGATTACAAATTATAGAAAAACTGATGTGACAGTGGATCTTAATTTTTTCGATTCTTTACATATCTGGATTAGTAATATTACACAAGTGTACACAATACCGATACACTAGTACAGTAATTAATTTGTCATTGTAGCTGCATGTCGCACTAATGTACAGATGAAAAAAAGAAAAATTGTATCGATACACAAATACAGTTATTGATTTGTCATTGATTCATATTTGAAATTTTATTTTCATGTTAATGTTAACTATATATTTTTCTTTAATTTGATAACCAATACAACTTAATACACAACCAATATTGTTATTATGTACACAGTAAAAGGAAATGAAAATGATAATTGCAAAAGTATTTTTAATAAACAATGTATAAAAGTTTAAAGATGCCAAATGGCAAAAGGGAGAGTGTATCGAATGAAAGTGAAACATAAATAGGAATAATGTATTTGCAATTAGTTTAATTAAAAGAAATGAAACGAAGGTATCAATTAAAAAAATATATTTTTAATAAATACGTTTTCAGACTTATTGGTTGTGACTGGCTTCAGCATTTTAAAAATATTTTCTATATTCGAAAATAATTATCTGGTATCAACAGACTTTTAACGTATTTATATTTTTTCTTTAAAAATTATATTGATGACATTAAAAATAGTTTAGGGCGGCTTCGCCCTGTTGCACCCCTGCTTCGTGCACCAACCCCCCTGGGATAATTTTGGCTCTGAGGGAAACCCAAGGGCTTCGCCCCTTTACGTTCCTTCTGCCTCCTACCTCCTCCTGACCACTTTCCGAATTCTCATCGCGATTCATTTACACGGCGCTCGCCGCGATGACGAGATATTTTTGTAATATAGACAGATTAAACTTTTTCTCATCTCCTTAAGCACAATGAATCAGGTAACAACAATGTTATTGGTTGTGAAATAAACGATACACACCTTATTTGTCAAATAACCAGAATACTCCGTGAAATACGGCGAGAGAAGTGCATCTAACGGAAATCGCAAGTTATGTTGCGTCAAAACCGATCACTGCCTTATCGGCAAACCCGTCGTGACGGGAAGCGAAACCTCCATACTTACACAGATGTGCTGCTTCTCTTTTACTACGACGTGTTTGCCATACTAGTTCTACCTTTTTCGCACTCATGGCTGGAGTTAGAGGTTTCGCCTTGCCTTAAGACATTGTGCTCCATATCGTCGTTCTCTCTTAGTTCGCCATGCATGAGAGAGAGATCGGAGAATTTTCGCATAGCGAATTTTTCCGCTACGAAAAATCGTTCGGATAAAAAATGAGAACGGTGAACTGTAGAATTGTAAGACGCAATTCACTGTTCTCCTCGTTTATTTAAAAGATCAATTGTAACGGAAAAATTTGCATTACAGTTTTTGTTACCGACCGAGTAATACCACATCACTTTAAGACGAGGCGAAATGCTCACTGTACCGTACACGTTAACATTAACCATTAACCCGATAACCACTACTGAAAACTGAAATATTTAAAAAAACGTAATTTATAATAGCGGGGACAACGAAAATATACCGATTCACGTCAAACCAACGAAACGCATAATTCCTGTCTTTTTGCCCTGCGGGTAGTCAGGAGTTAAAGATAGTTCGTGACCGTATTAATCATCTTATGCAGCTGTGACCTACTTAGGAATCTACGCACCGTAACTTTCGATTATTTTGATGCGAAAATTACTGACAAGTATACTCGACTCGTCAAACTATCGAATAAGCCATTCGGGAGGGCGTATCTGCGACAACAATAATACGGTTGAGATGAGAGACAGCCCATTTCTTCGCACAGCACTATTTCGTTAACCATTACGTATAGCTTTCTCGTATTTTGTGACGTGACGTTAAAAAGTTCTAGCTGCGAATGTAGATTGTTATTATTTTACGAAATTCCGACCTTGCTGTCTATATCGTTCATAACTTCTCCTTAATAATTTCATAACATCAGACCAATTGAAATATAATGAGAAAGTCACGAGTTGTTATTACGTCATACGCGTGTACATTTAAAAAAAATTCAGTAAATCAAATCACTTCGAGTAAATTATTTTCTTTTAAACGTTTTATTACAAGTGAAGGTTACATTTATTTATTTACAAGGCGTTTACTTTTACCCAGATGGGTACGCGTAACCGCACGGTGACTGTACAACGCGACAGTTCACATCGTGCTGGAATAATGCGGGTTGAACTGGCATTAACTACGTCGTATCGGTACAATGTCGTTCGAAACAGTCATAGAAGACAGCGTTCTGGCGGCATCGCGTGTCGATTATCACGGCACACTCTTCGAACTGGCCCACCGATTATAAGGGGAGGTTCAAGTCACGTGAATTAATGGCCAAGAATGCACAAGTGCGAGAGAAATAGAGAATAGAGAAATGTCGAATTTGTGGGTCTTACTGCGTGGATGTAGCACGGAGTGAGCCCCACAAGTCCGATGTTTCGTAGAGATTCCTCTGACTTCTCTACAAAATTCTGGGTTTGAGAAAAACGTATTGAAAGTTATAAGACGTGAACTATCGGTATGGAACCTCACCTTAATGTGGCTCCTGTCAATAGACGCGGTAACGTTGATTTCTTACCATGTGAACATATATGGGATAACATATATGGAATATCCTTTTTATATCGACATAGAAACACATCTTCCTATGTCGATAGAAAAATCTTTTAATTGCCTTATTTCGAAATTTCTCATCAAAGACACGCGCTAATATTAATTAATACGCAGTACGATCTTGTTACTCGCTGCAATGTTCGTTAAAAATCTATTGATGCAATACAATTTTTTTTATATCTCTTGATCACTCAAATTTCGTTGAATTTCATTTTCTTCCAGTTTACGTTCTCATAGAGGAAACTTCGTTTTGACGAAAAAATACACGTTACACTGTCAGAAGCTTATCGTCATTCGACGGATTGTAAGCGAAAGAATTTTTCAATATGTCGTACGTATAGAGACCTTAACAGGATTGTTAAAAATCTTAGTAAACGTATTATACAAAACTCTATGAAATTTACGAAGCCGGTGGTTGAAAAGTAAAGTACGTGAGTATTATTAATTCGATCGCCAATGGAACTGTGTATGAAAATCAATATACAGTTTGGTAAATTTAATATCCAAATTGGAATTCAATATATATTTGTATATTAAACGTGCAGTTCGATTTATAGAAATTTCAGTTACTAGATTTAAATACAAAGGAGTATCTTCTCCAAAATTACGTCTGCGTGGGTGCATTTAAATTAAATATCGATTGGAGATATTAAAATATTCAATTCGAAATGAATTGTTTAAAGCACTGTTGCTATAAATTCCCAATATGCATTTGAGATTTACTGCACGTGTATATGAGTACGATCATTACGAAATCTGTGAATGACATTGAATGTACAACTTTGTAAAAGCAATGTCCAAATTGGATTTTAATATACTTCTCTGTGTTAAAAGTAGCGGTTTGACGTTGTTGAAATTGTCATTAGTATCACTTAAAACAGAAGCACCAGATCGCTACTTTAAATAGAAAAATGTATATTACAATCTAATGTGGGCATTGAATTTAGAGGAAACGCATATCAATTTTTATTTTGGTGAGGCGCTGCTAAGTCGCAAAATTGGGCTAATTGTTTCTCGTTTGTGAAGCGGAGCTCGAAAACGTATAAGACTCGTAGCCTTGCATCAAGAAGTATGTACTAATGTTACAAATAAACTTTGTCGGTGAACTCGTTACGTCGTTAGCGATTGCTGGTTTCTTTCTCGACCTCTCGTGGTAGGTAAATCTGAACTGTCCACTACTGGACAACTTATTTCATACATAATAATTATGAATGTTGAACACTCGTGTGCTTTCTCCTTGGTATATCTAAGATGGGATGTATGCTGTTATTTTTATTTTCATTTTGATATATATTATGAATATTGAGCATAAAACTGTATTAAATTTAGTATTCGGTTTATGCATAAAAATTTTCAATGCCTATATATTAATTGTAATACCAACATATTTAACATTGTTACTACCAAAAATATGATCTTTTATGTATATTATTTAGAATAATACCACACTTGTATAGTAAGTTTCTCTAACAGTAATATAATTGACAACTACGACTTTATTAATTGTCATTTTAAATAATGATAAGAGATGGGCTTCGAATTTAATGCACAAGGCAACTGAAGTTAAAATCGACCACATTATTTACAAAAATATCGTAAAGCAATAGTAAATTCAGATACGTTACAATTGTAATATTACTGAGAACGGTAACTTTTAAAAGTGACAGTTACTGTAAAAATTGAATAAAAAATGTTTTATTTAATTTAGTATACAGTTTATCCATAAAAACTTCCGATACCGGTATATTAATTTTAATACGGAACATTTATACAGTGAAACTGTAATATTTATGACAGAAAAGTGTATATTGTGTACAGTGCTAGTGATATCCAAAAGTGTCTGTGGATATCCAACAATGATGGACGGTCTATGTATTTACCAGCCCAGCGACATTGCAAAGTGTTAAGTAGTGAATATATTTATATAATTATACTTCCATGGAAATTGACGTTACAAGACTTAGGCTTTCGCGATTTAGACTGTCGCGACCCTTGCGAAAAAATTGCGTTCATCTGCCATCAAATCGATGAACGCTAATGCGCTCTCGCTCCAATACGTAGATTGCTGTCTTTTCCATCGTAGATCTATATACGCATTGCGACTGGATCTAGCCGAAATGAATTACCACACTTTATATCACGGATTAGGAGCGAGGCTGCCGTCACATAGACCGTATTTTGCGTATCGCGTAACTCGTGCGATCGAATTACGCATCATCGTTAGTTTTCTGGTAGATCATAGAACGGGATTACCACGGTACGATTACGGATTTGCGATTGGCTGCGCAAGTTACGCGACGTGCGAAGTACGCTCCGTACGATGGCATCCTGAGCGAGGTAATCGCATAAAAAAAAAACAGTTTTGCTATCCGAACATCGACTAGCACCACCCGAAAATAGAAGATCCAGGCCATTTCTTTGCCTAATTTTACCTTAATTTAGATAAAACAAAGGGTTATAACTTTTGAACAAGTAAAACTTTTCAAAATCTGGACGGTAAATCTATAAAGCAACGTCCAATTAATAAATTGAATTATTACTTGTCATAATCGGACTAATATTTCGGTTTAATCGTTTAAAAAACGGGACGAAAAATCATCTCGTCGCACATTATCATATATCAGTCGATTTTCTCTTCACATTGTGACTGTGAATGGATTTATATATTGAGAACACTTGCTCTTGCGGTAGTAACTCTTTAGAACAGTCCATTGTGCTATCAAACATTGTAAAAACGTTTTCAAAAATGTAGCACTGATTTGACTAGTGTGAAGCACTCCACCCTCCTTTATTATAGAGCTTTCCACTGGTAAAACTAAGTGCATGTTTTAACATGCAAAGATATAGAAGATTTATGCCCTGAGTGTATACTTATCTTTCTTGCCCGCATTCAGAATACCAGACACGGTGCACACTCAGTACACCAGTGGAAATCAGTGAAAAATTGTGATAATATTGATATTTTTTTTGCGAACCTCATTCTTGCGAGCATCGGTTTATAGTATTGACAATGTTCGGTATAGAAAATCGTAGTCCACCGAAAGGCAGAGATGGCGACTGTTGGCACCCAAGCTTTGTCTTTTTCTAATGAGTACCGTTGGATTTATATTATAAAGTATATATGAATTCTGAGATAATAACGAAATATTAGTCAAAGTTGGATAAGTATTTTGTTAGTAGTTTAAAGCTCAAAATGTGCTTCCTCAACCATCAAACTTTAATCTCTAAAGTTTGTTGAAGGTAAACATTGACCACAACAGTTACATCTAACCTCGTTTACAAAGGTTAAATTATTATTAAAGAAAAATTTAAAGTATCCATGAAACTTTATTTTGTTCAACTATAGATATACACAGTATAATTGCGGTTCACGTATGCATTTATAATATTTATTTACATTTCGTCGTATAGTTATAATGATATATGTATGTAAAATAATCCATAAACTCTTAAAAACGAATAAAACAACAAATCGATTGAGATATGTGGTACGTCGATTCTTCGTATCTCTCTCTCTCTCTCTCTCTGCAACATTTTTTAAATTCGTTATTCACGTGGAACGATGGCGAGAAAACGGGAAAAATATTCAAATTTTCAAGTTTTTCGTTTCCGTTTAATAAGCAGAGGGTTAAACTATTATTCTAATTGTTTTTTCGTCACTGATGATTGTAAATTGGCGATGACAGAGAGATTGATTGGATAAATAATGGCACTTGGCGCACTGGCACGCGATTACATGTGTTTAGAAGAAAAATTACAAATACATTTTTCTTTTTTCATTTCGTTGCTCTAAAAAAATCGTATTTTAATAACAATACCACTTTGCACATCTTTTCATCATTCTCGAATTATTTAGTTCTTTTCTAAAGTGCAAAGGAGTTGAAGTGTCCTAGCCAATTGGGACATTTCTTCATTTTATTATTCTATATATTTTATTCGTCCGTTGACGAATTTCCCTCAATGTCCCGCACGAGGATCATTCGCCTTCTTTCTTTAACTTTATCTAGTCGTTCCAGCGATTGCAGGAAACGCGGGGCAAGTTTTCGTGTAAAAAAAACTCTACCGGTGCGTCCGGTCGTCGAATATATTTTATTTTTCTCTTTTTTTTTCAATTCTAAAACTCGTTGTCCCAACCAGATATGTCGTCTGGCGGCGGCGGGTCAGAGTCCGGCGGATACTCGTCAAAGTTCGCGGTGTCTGTTGCGCTTTGCACACGCGGCATTATCGGCGGATCGAGCGTCCGCGCTCGGAGACCCTCCCAGTTAAAACCGTCGAACCACCTGTGGAATAAAAAAATTTTTTAAAACTATTTTTCGAATTTTCTAAACTTGTTCAATTTTTGCTTTTTTTTTTCAATCTTCTAAATATTAGGAATTTTTAAAAAAATTCTCGAATAGATCGTAAGACTCACTTGTGTTTCTGAATTTCGCTAATTCCTCCTTTCTGGTATCCGAGCCTTTCGGCAGGATTATCCCTGAAAACAGAATATATCGTAAAACATCGAAATTTAAATTCTTCATACATTGCAGAACAAAAAATTAGAACAATCAATTGTCACTTATATACATTTTTTTTTTAAATATAATTGTAACACCGTACCAGGTCCTTTTATCTTACGGAGCGTCACCTCCCCCCTGATTGAGTATACCCCTCGTATATCGCATTTGCACGTGAGCGCATGAAAACTGATAAATGTGTGACATATAATAGTTAACCCTTTCAACAGAGACCAATGGTTACTACGAGAAACCACGAGTCTCTGGAAAAATGATCTCCAGCTCTATGATTCGATGCGCCAGCCAGCCAGTGCAGGGCTAAGCGGTCCTAGCCGAGCAGCGCAAAATGTTGCTTAAGGTAGCTTGAGAACGTTCTTGATCATTAGATACGTTGCTGAATTTTTAACATGCTGCAAATAATGCATCGAGAAAGATTTATATAAAATCTCAAGCAAGGTATTACACTAAATAAACTAGCAATTTACACTAAATAAATAAATTCAAAGAATTAGGTCGGCAGAATATGGTCTCTTTAAAAAAAGTGCTGGAGAGCATTTTATCTCTTACGATTGTTGAGATATGGGGCTAAACACAAATAGAATATTATCGATCAATGATTTGTATTGAATTCGGAACAAATCAGTCGAACCGTTTAAATTTTCAGATTTAACATTTTGTTTGATTTTAAGAAAAATTAGTAATAAGTTTCATCGTCGAACAAATCTTGAGTTATCGAGTTGAATATGTAGTGCGTGTTTTTTAAAAATTGCAAAAGATGTTTTCTCATATCCTAAGCATTGTGAGTAATAGAAAATGACGAGAAAGCAATGTGCACATTTTAATTTTCAGGATATTCGATATTGAAACAGTGGTATTTCAACATTTTCTTAATGCAATTCTCATTTGACTAGTTAGTCCATTCGTACTACCTTAATTCGGTGGATCGCCGAAACGCCAAGTCAACCGCACCTCTACCACATAGATTAGCATTGTATTGAAATCAATTTATCGTATTTAAATAATCCCATTTTGGTACAATCCTCTTAAAGTAACAATACCTTAATTGTTTAGTTATTATAAATAAGAATAAAAATGTGAGATTTTACCTGCACAGTTTCTTGATCAAAGCTGTGGCGTTTCTCGTGATGGATCGTGGAAATTCAATGGCGTCGATACCCTTGAGAATAATGTTGTACGTTTTCATGGGATCGGCACCAGTGAACGGTGGTGTCCCCGTCATCAGCTCAAACATTAAAACACCGAGCGACCAATAGTCCGCGCTTATGTCGTGTCCGCGATTCAGTATCACCTCGGGCGCAACGTACTCCGGTGTACCGCAGAACGTCCACGTTTTTCTCCCGTGATCCAAACGTTTCGCGAAACCAAAGTCCACAAGTTTCACGTACCTAATTGATGAAAAAATAAATAAATAACAAATTATAACAGAAAGGATATTTTAACAGAAATCGATTCAACATCATTTTTTTTTGCAATTTAATTAAGAAATTTTGTTCGTTTTTCTATCGTCTGAAAACAGAAAATAAAAACAAGTCGCTAATCTTTTTTTATCAACTTCGAAAGCAAAAAATAAATAGAGAAATTACCCTTGTCCATCAAGTAAAAGATTCTCTGGTTTGAGATCTCTGTAAATTATATTTCTGGAGTGCAGATAGTCGAATGCCTCGACGACGCACGCTGTGTAGAACCTCGTGGTGCCATCGTCAAAATGTCCTCTGTCACGAAGAACGGTCCAAAGTTCGCCGCCGAGACAGGCCTCCATTAACATATAGAGATACTTTCGATCCTTGAATGTCTTGAACAATTTTACTACGAAATCACAGTCAGCTTCGCCCATTATCCTCTTCTCTGACATTATGTGCTGCTGCTGTCGCGTCTCCACAATTTGCGCCTTTTTCATCTGCTTCAAAGCGAACGAACGGCTGCTATCGCCGGCTAACTGCACCAGTTCGACTCTACCAAAACCACCGACTCCCAGTGTTGCCAAAGGTCGCAGATCTTGCAGTCGAAGATTTCGAAATTC
Organism: Cylloceria caligata; assembly: GCA_963942595.1. Lineage (NCBI taxonomy): Eukaryota > Metazoa > Arthropoda > Insecta > Hymenoptera > Ichneumonidae > Cylloceria > Cylloceria caligata. Next base: position 18,072,698 of record OZ012705.1, read on the forward strand.
ATCGTTTAGTCTGAATAATGAAAATAATTTAATTATAAACTATTGCCTCACACGTACAAATATTTTTTTTTAAATATCACGCACTGAAAAAATATTAATATTTTATACGTCCTTACTGCTAAAAAAATAACATATCGAATCAGGCAAAGATTATCTATATTTAAATAATATTTATGCTACAAAATCTTCTAGTACTCACGAATTATTACATATGGCTCGAATAAAGATTTATAATTGAAAACATTCACAAGAAATAAAGGGACATCGAGTCTTTGAGACTCCATAAATATATCGAAAATAAACAATTTTGCTATAGGGATTTCGACAGACCCCAATGGATCAACAACCGGTTTAATAAGTTAATAATAATGTTTATAACAATAACAATGTAATCATCCAGTACTATGATAAAGTGGCTACCGTATCGGTAGATCGAGAGTTCGAATCCCGGTGCTATAGTCACGCTGAAAATAAAAATATTTGCCCGTGACGTACCTCCAGATATATATAAATATACCACCTGTGGTCCGAATGTATATATTTTAGCGAATAGTAACTAGCTCTGGCACCGAAAAGCGAACTTGAGACGAATTGTACCGGCAACATAAGGTTTTCTACAGTTTTTTTTGTGTCCTCTGGGCGCTGTGCGGATAAGCAGTGCTGATAGAAGATTGCGATATGGTAGGGAATGTCTATGAGCAAATTGAAAAAAGATTTAACTCATCCAGTTGTAGGCTCAACGACTAAAGAGCGAGGGGACGATACAGAGAAAAAAAAATGTTAATCATGAAATAATAAATAATCAAATTTTAAGTAATAATGATTATTAGCTTTTTGAAAACAATAAATAATAATATCGGTCCGATAATGACGAGTGAACGGTCATTCTGTTTATTAAAAGAACCTGTAACAATTTGAGCTTTCAGTGCTACACGTGTATTATCAGAGTTTAAAAACAGGAATTTCGAGTAATCGTTTACACGGGTTTAAAAAATTTATTTACAGTTATCAAATGAATAATCGATCAATATTAAATTATCAACTTTTAAGGAGTGTAGAGCGCCTCAAATAGTTTTAAAAAATTAACACTGATTTGTGACTAGTGCCAATCGTTCCAACCTCCTTAAGAAATTACATAAGGATTCCATTTTTTCTATAGCTCGGGGAATGCCAATGATGCCATTGGAGTCGGTACTACTGGGATATTAGAAAGTCCGATTGGATAAAGTAGTAGGTAGGATAATTGCGGTATAGGCATATCGTGGAAACCCGTCCCGAGCTCTTCCTCGTTGCGCCAGTGGTACCTTTCATCGTACTTACACGCGTACACGCGCTTTTGAATATGACGATTAATCCGAAGCTGCCGATTACGTGCCCAGATGAGCACTCAAAAAATCGTAGCGTTTAATTTTCATCGAATATTACAATAATCTTCTTGTCAAAAACTTCTGAGAATACGTATTTGTCCCCATAAAACTCAATTTTCACTTATGTGAGACAAATGACATTTAAAAAATCTTTCTTTAATGTATATTTTTACTTGGTAAATTGGTTTCTTTCGTATTTTTTTTACTAGGCCTGTCAAACATACTCACGGTCTTCAATGTCCGATTCTTCGATAAGCGTGAAACACATTGTTTACAGATAAGTGTAATTGTTTAGTCTATTTGTAACTCTTAAATGCCCTCAGGGCAAAATATATGAATAATTAATCGAAGGATGGATATCCACGCTCACCTTCTTCGCACGACGAGCTCGTCCTTGTATCTCGTACGGACTGCGTCTAGCGACGAGATCAATTGATTGAAAGTTTCTCTGTCGATCACTAGACAGCTTACGCCTTCTGGATCGTCAGCTACAATGTTTGCCGTTCTCAGGTCATCTCTAAGGAAAATAAAATGTCAATTGACGTAAGATTCGATTTTATTTTATTAAAAATTTCTTTTATAACAAACGAAATTCTATTTTATTCTTTGAAAATTGTGTCTTACTAACCCCTGAAGTGCCTTCTCGCCAAAAAAGTCACCCTTTTCGAGTGTTCTTATATACTTTTCCTCCGTAGTGTCGAGTTGCTTTTTCGTGACGCGAACTTGACCCCTGCTTATAATGAAGAAAGTGTCGCCTCTGGCACCTTGTCGAATTATGTAATCTCCGTTGTTGTAGAAGGTCTGTAAGTTCGCAAATATTAATTACACGATCCTATGCAATTTCTCACGCTGATTAAAAATTACTTTTACTCAATTATTTATTTTAAAATTGTTTTTTTTTTAATCTACCTCTTCGAGAACGTCGGAAATTTTTATGAGCGTCTCTTCCGGAAGATTCTTGAATATAGGAACACTGAAAGCAATACAAATCAATCATATTTTTGTCAATTAATTTGTTTATATAAAAGGTACGTGAACGTTACGTAGAGTTAAGGTAGTCGTTTCGCACCGTCACGAAAGGATAAGCTAACGCTCCGTATGCGGTGGACGGCGTGTTGCCACAGCTAAGTAGTTGAAGCATCGACGCAACTAAATAACTTTGATCGGATAATCAAATAGTACTTTGCGAAATATTCCGTGACCGTATTTTTTCACGAGATATACAGAATCGTTAAATTTCCGAGAATATTTTGGTCTTTTGTTTCGAACGTTATATAATCGACGCTACAACGTTATACAAAGACGTAACAAACTTTCAAAATATAACCTTGGACATTGCTTCTCCATTATCTACCGTCTACAAAGCTTACTGTACAAGGAAGTATGTTGATCAGTCTCTAGGCTTCCTCATTTTCACGAAGAAACGGTAATGACAGCTCCACTTGAGTACAAAATTTAAGACCGATAGTTAAAGCCGTTTGTGATTTAAAAGATTCAAAGGAATAACTCGCGAAACACAGACACGCACGCATGGAAATACACAAGCGCGCACGTTCATTTTTTCAAAATATGATCTTCAAATGTTTTGGAATATTTTCAACGCGTTTACAAGAAAATTTTTAACAACATTTTTTAGATGAAAACAAAGCTTTCTTTATAAGGAAGCAAAATATATAACGAGGGCGCCTACACATCGTGCTATCCGACTCTAAGATAAGCGCACGTGTTAAATTTTCTACAGTTATTATTTCATCAGAACATTTGGTGACTGTGGCTCAGTCAGTTTACAGTTTATCAATTTTACAGCTATTGAAGAATACATTATAACTGTAAGATACAAAAAATTCAGATAGTCATCTAATCGCGATTCTCGTGAAAGGAGACGACCATAAATTCGCAACCTGTATAGATGGAAAATTATATATTTACCTCCAGGCGAAACAATATCAGTTTTTTGTATTTTTTTTTTTAAGCACGTACCTCTTGAGGAAGTCGGTGTACTCGGCTTGACGGGAGAGACCCGTCCTCATCATAATCGTTTGGAAGCATTGTCGGTCAATGGCCCACAGCTCGCAGTCGGTAGCTGCAGTAATCGTTGCCGTTCTTTTACAATTGTACAAAATTGCCAATTCGCCGAGTACTTTTCCAGGCGATAAGGTGCTCAGGTACTTGCCGTCCCGTGATACCTCCACCTTTCCCTCTGATAAATAAAAAAAAATTCATATATTAATTAAAAATTCGCTAAACGTTCAAATGTTTATATTTTACAATAGATTTAGCCTCGAATAATCTGTCAATGAGCCATTTACATAATCAAAATAATCATTTTGTTTCGACATTTTTTTTTTCGTGCTAGGAATATATTTTTTTTATTTTGAAATATTTTTTCATTATCTTATGTCACTTTTTATTAGAATTTAATGAAATGTCACAAATTTTTGCTTCCTCGTTGAGCTTTTTTCAGGAAGAATCAATATTCCGTCTTTAATTTTATGTCAGCGTAATCAAAATGGTTCAAAACGTCGAGTAAAGTGGTTTGAAGAGAGAGAGAAAGAGAGAGAGAGAGAGAGAGAGAGAGAGAGAGAGAGAGAGAGAGAGAGAGTGTGTGTGTGTGTGTGTGTGTGTGGGAAGAGGGGGGCGCGGGCTTTACTAATTCAATCGTCTATAACTCAAAAATTATTACAGTAATCAGGCTGAAATTTGATACGAAATGGTAATCCCTCTTTGATTGCATTGATTTTCAATAAAATTTACGAAGAGAAGCAGATTGTATGTTTTGCAATTTTTTTTTTAAAGAATGTGAATGCTGTAGTTTTCGTAAAATTTCGGCTGGATAAATATTAAAACAAATTCGGATTTTATGAGATTTTGTAATGTTATGAAATGTTATTATGAAGATTTTTCGTAAAACTGACGTTATTGCACTGAAATTCGCAAAACTTGAGCTGGCGAGCGAAAACTTTGTACACAAACCAAGTACTGATTCGCGGTATTCGGTACAGAGTTTCGTTAAAATCTGTAAAACGATCAAAATTTGAGAGTATTTGAAACCCCAACGATCGTAAATTCAGAAGTAACGAATTAAAACTTGTTGCACATATTTAATATAATTACAAGAATGTTTGGTATAATATTTGATAATTAAACTTAAAAAATGATAAACGTTTAGATTGAAAATCAATTTCAGGGGATATTTGATATACAAATTTGACCAAAATCGATAAAAAAGGTTCGAATTAGATTGAATTTATCATTCCGACATTTTTCATATTAACAAATTTTCCACAATTTTTTTGAAAGACAAGGATGCAACGTATAATCTTGTACGTTGCTTTCTCATTACTTTTCAACTTTAGCAAAGCTTCCTCCATGACGAATACAAAATTTATTTAAATTCTTCCTCATATGGTTGACAATGTCAATGGATACGATCGAATAGTAAAATATATTAAATATTCTAAATTTTGCTTCTTCATAGAGGAAGCTGTTTTCGCAAAAATAATGTTTCTTTTGATTTTTATTTCAGAGTACTTAAAAAATGCCAAAACGTCGAGAAATCATATTTAGAAAAAATGTCTGTGCGTGTGCTCACGCGTGTGTCTATTTTTGTGTATCCAAATTCGAATGGAATATAACGAAAACGGGTTACTCGATCATCCTGAAACTTTGCACACGGGTTGGATCACAACTGGAGGGCCAGTTTGCTGCAATTTTCGCCTAAATCGCTAACGGGTATCTCATTTTATGGTTGTTTGAATTTAAAAAAAAAAAAAGGATGTACGCTCTCTAGCTTTCATAAATTTCGAGCTATCGAGTTAAAACTTTCTACAAGAAAAAGCCAGGAGACAAGGTCGTTCGTTATAGAGCTTGGCATGAATCGATCGAGGCGTTCATATTTAATAAAATCACGATTTTTTGTAATTTTTCGAAGAAAAAATCTATTTTTGATTAAACTTTCGTACATTTTTGTCTATCAAAGTGAAACTTGACATACAAATTGGCTAGAGTACAAAAATACTTTGGTGAGAATCGATTAATGTGTTCAAACTTTATGAAATTTGAAATTTTACTTAATTTTTTATTTTATGAAAAATCTGAATACCACTTTCTCTATGAGAAAGCCAGAATTGTGATAACCATTACCCGCAGAGGAGATTCTATGGGTTGGCAAGAATCGTGAGGAAGCAATGTGCAAGTTTCAAATTTGTACGCTTTGTTTACATTGCTTCCTCATATAATTAACTTTTTATTCGCAAATATTCTTATATAAAAAAGCATCTTCCGTTATTTTTTTGGCTTCCTCGTGGAGGACGCTTTGCAAAATAATTTGCAAGTTTCTTTACTCAACAGTTTTGTTTATATACCGTATACACCTGTTGCATTCGATTCAAACTCCAACAAAATCAAGAAAACTTGCACGAAAAAATATAATTTAAAAAATATGTAATATTTATATTTCGCGTGTTCCAACGTTACACCCTTGCGGTCTTGTACGCATGACTCATTTCGATTGTAATTCCCTCCTAACAGTCCCTACCCGCACTTTGCTAAGCTAACCTAATTCCCGATGCATCTGCAGCCGACTTGTTAGTTACATTGTACATCATTCACCGAGGGGACAAAATAGACAGCGAAAAATCCTTGTCGGTACAGACGACCATATATTCTTCTGATTCCTCGGCGTATACACGAAAGTTACTTAAGTGCGGATACCAGGTCTCGGAAAAACTGTCCTCCCGCTTGCTAATTGATACGCCAGCCATTGCAACGCTAAAAGCAGTCACCAATCCGATTAGTGGCAGCACTAAATGTTAATCAACTCGAGAGACCGTCGAAGCCGGGCCCCGACCGCACGACGCTAACGTCTGTTGCTGTATTTATATATTTTGTATTAATACATTGTCAATTCTCATTGAATTAATATTTTGTATCAATTGTAAAAGGTAGACGGAATAAAGAGCTTGGCTAGGACTACCAAGCGCTTAGTTAAATATGCGCCAGCCGCTTAATTGGTTAGACAAACAAAGTTATTAGTTACCACAACCAAATACTCTGTAACAAAAACAAATACTAGATCGGGATAACGAATTCCTCGGTCGGTATAACCTATTAATCGATTGGCGCATATTTAACCATGTACTTCGTAGTCCTATAACTAAACTCCCCTTATTCTGTGTGAGGTGATTCACGATCAACAAGCAACTCAATCACTTTACTTTATTATATTAGATACCAGGGGGGCCTCGACCCCTGCGCGTTTCGCGCACCAACCCCCCTAGGAGGAACCGGGCTCACCTCCTTGCTCACCACCTGAACCCTCCAGACTTTACCCCCCCTTTTTGACCCCCTGTCTCGATTATCCTAAACGGCGATGAGATATTTTTATAATATAGACAGATATGCTTTTTAAATAATATTTTTTATAATATCCGAAGAAGGTTACCTTATCGTGGTGCATCTCAAAAACAAGTACGTTCAACAAAAATATATTCAATTAAAGTTACAAACCAAAATGTAAAATAACTAAACACAAATTTGATAGTTAGCTGTGTTCGAGAATTCAGTAAATGGAGAGAGTAAGCGGACTGTAATATAGAACGTTTGGTCCTTCGAGCCGGATCTGCGCGTGGTTTTCTCAGTGTTCTGTGCATAATTAAAGTTCTCATCGTACTATTCTGCCGACCTACAGTCACCTCAAAATTCATTCAGCATATCGGCATCGATATATTGACGTCGGCCCACCTGTGCATCAATATATTGGCTCAGCGTGTCGTGCACTCGGCTTTGGTTTCACCGCGTGGCCGGAGCTCGACAGCGCATCTCATCACTTTCACCGATTAATACAATCGTGTGCGGGGTAACAAGCTCACCTCAATTTATTCACTCTTTTGTTGTGCTCAGTTTGATATATTATTTTCTATATTTTACGTGTTTTATATGTGTATTTTCGTCCACGGCATCTGACAGGTGAAGCAATAAACGTCACTGTAAACCACATCCGTGTACTACTTTTTAATTCAACCTTCTATATTACCGTTCGCTTACTCTCTATTTATTGAATTCTCGAACAATATGAGACAAAACGTGGTAAATTTTGTATAATTCACGTAATTCAATTATTCTTCAAGAACAAAGCTCAGTGCTTCATAAAAAAAGAAAAATGACAAATTCTTCGACCGAAAATTAGTGATACTATAAAGTTTTTAATTTTAATAACGTCGATGGAATATAATGTTGGTTTTTAAAAATTAATTTGTCAACGTTATATTTATTTTTAGCTTGATTTTAATTCAATAGATGGACATTGGCTCGAGCTCAAACATCCGAGGGTAATTTTTTGAAAAATATGAAATTTCATGAAATTTTAATCGCTTTAAGGATTCTTGCCAAAATAGATGTCAAACACGATTAGTTAAAAGCTTGACTCGTGCGTTAAATTTAAGCTCGATAGCTGAAAAAAATGCAAAAACGGCAATCCGTACAAAGTTTTGAATTTCTTTGCCGATTCAGGTCAAATTCAATACCAAACAACCTTAGTGACGACTCAAAATATGTGCAAAGATTGAGCGCATGGTTCGCGTACTGTGCATAGTTCAGTTTCAGAGTTTGATAGCTCAAAACTTCTAATAATTAGCGTTCTTTTCGGCACATACACTCACCAGACATTTTTCTGAACCACTTTTCTGCATGTTTCAGATGATTTTAAGTATCCTGACATGGAAATCTCGGTGGCACAGAAATGTTTTCATGGAAACAAAGCTTCCTCTATGAGGAAGCAAAAAAAAAAACACAAATTGGCAGTAGAAAATGGATTTATGTGGCTAGAATATTTTATACAAATTTCATTGGCGCCAAGGCGATTATACGCTTGTCGATAATACCTTTCCCGTAACGATTCGCCCATTTCAACTCTCTCGTACTGCCATTATTGCGTAATGACTTGCTTTTGTTTTTTTTTATATTTATGCCATCGATCGGATGTTTATGAAACTCTCGACTCGAGCAAGAAGGGGAACCACGGCCATTTATTGTCCGGGGCTCGTTGTGGCTTTCACTTCCCTCATGCTTTGATGTTACAAGACACTATACGGCGCGGTGCGTTTTATGCGTCAATTCTCGACTACAATTGACTGATCTCAATTCTAAAACTGCAGTGGATTTACGATTTTCTCTCTTCAAAGTTAATTTCGCAATAAAAATAAAATTCTACAATATTTATAAGAATAAAAAATTCTCACTAACCGTAATTGACTAATAATCTTAGGTAGGATTTTTTTCAGATTAATTTATTCATTGCCTGTAATAACAATGAAGCTTTCGATACTCGATTTAAAATACTTATCGTTTACTACAATAATAATTTTTTTAACAAAAAAAAAAAAAACCTAAATAAAAGTTCAAATTGTCGATAAATCGAATTTATGATTTTTTAAAACAAACTTATGTTGTTAGGATGTTGCTCTAAAGAATTTGTTAATTGAAGAAGGTTTTTAGATTAATTTTTCTAAATTTAATTGACACATTTGATAGCTAAAAATTTAATTAAAAAATATGTTTTACACAGCCTCCTTAAGAGGATACAGAATCCCAAGACTTATTCACACGAGTTGTTTGTCTCTCACTCCGACGTGTGTACCATACTAGTTCTATCTCTCTTTCACCCATGGATGTTTGGTTCTTCAGTCAGAAAACTGAGATTTAAAATTTCGAAAAAAATCGATATGACAAATAGAAATTGTGCGGCTCCTACTGACACTGAACATACTTTGGAGACTGCTACTACATTGCAAAAGATTCATGTTCAAGTTATGTCAGGAAGTTGCGTTCTTACAAAATATTGTTCCGAAATTTAAACGCTATTTTCTAAAAAAATATATTTTTCTATGGTTTTACCATAATATCTCGAGTATCATTAAAGATATCAACTTAAAATTTTAACAGAAGTAGTAAAAGAGTATGATGCATTAATTGTACTTGTAAGGAGATTTTTAAATCATGTAGTTACACCTTTATAATAATAATAACTCGATTTTTTGTAAATATATTTTGTTTTGTTGGACGTCGTTTACATAAATTTGTTTCTCTAATTATTCAGATATAATCAATAGTGGGAGAGGGCTAAGGAGAAGCAATCTTCTGAAAAATTCCCAAACTTAAATTCGTTCTGCTAGAATCGTAGTGTAACGGAATTTTACATAATTCACCTCACACCGTTGGAACGCCAATCGACCTGGGAACAACTTTCGATGGACTTTTGTTACTTTATAACAAAAACTCTCCTGAAAAAGTGAAATATTTATTCATAGCCGTGTTACAAAGAATCAAAAGCGAATGATATTCTTGGAAATTGAAATCTCTCTAGTCCCTTTAAAGTTTTATTAATAGTAGAAGATATGTAGATTCGTATACTTTGTTAATATCGAGGGGACAACCTTGGTAAAAGGTTGGCTCCGGGTACGATATATGTATGTCAACCCCCGCAGTAGCGGCCCACGAATGCGCGAACAAGACGAAGAATCATCGTCGCCATCACGATCATCAACCTCACTTGCTCTCGTGACTAACAAGACCGCACGAATTAATGCGTGATTTAAGATTATGCTCGCCCGGATGCCGACCTATTTATCCCGCGAGATTCTCTACTCTCTTGTCTTCACGCGTCTCTGAACACGTTATCATCGAGTTTCGTAACCCTTTCCAGTCTCGATTATATATGACTACCAGTATGTCCCTAGCTCATTTTCTCTTCGGCGCCTTGCTTCTACAATCTTGGACAAGTTAAATAGAGCGCTGACTTGGTCGGTTGAGCGGACAGAGGTTCGCATTTCAAATCTTTCCTATTCATCGTTCGTTCAAAAATTAAAATTCTTTTTTTCCCTTCATTTTCCTAGAAAATTCTGTATGTTGTTGTTATTATTATTATTATCAGGATTGTTGTTATTATTATTATTTAAATTGTTAAAAAAGATATTCTTTATCGACAGACTGATTAAGATATTAACTTGATTAAAAATTTGATTAAAAATATTTGTCAAACATTTTCGAGTGTATCGGTGGCATCAGCAAAACGTTGAACGCTTTGTTGGTCACAGAACACTATGGAGGCCTTCGTGTCAATCAGTCGTTGATTAAAAGACCACGAGCTATAAAGGCGTCGCGATATTTCATAACGTGGACTCGGTTTAATGGTTAAAATGAAAAAAAAATGTATAGTCGATTGAAAAACACAAACATTCAATTGTACAACGTGTACATTTGCAATTTCCGATTTAACAATCGTAAAAGAATAATAAATCGAAATAGCAACTGAAAAGCCCCTTAAGTATAGAAAAAATGATTTTAAAAACTGTAAATCGAAACTATCGTAATAAAACAAATTAATCAAAATCGCAAATAACCTCTAGAAGTATCGTCAAACCACTTTCGTAAAAAATAATTATTAGATCCTATTAATCGTAAATAATTTTTATACCATCTTAATAATATTTTTAATTATTAAAATTGTACATCGAAATACCTTTAACGAGGAGAAAGTGTAGCATTTGTATTGAATGGTAATTTACAGATAATAAGAATCAACAATAACCTCTTAAACTATAGTGTGATCTCCTTCGAAGCTATCCTATCTTCATAATCGTGAAAATTCGCCACTTTTTTCTCCGATTCCTCCGCACATATGTATATACTCTTAAGGAAGATGATTCACAAACACATTCGATGCAGGTAAAAGCAGATAAATCATTGAATTTCAGTGGACTCTTAACAGTGTCAACATTTGGTAGACGAGAAGCAGGCCTGAAAGAATGTTTTAATATAAGTTCTATGGAACTTGGTGAACGTGCTGTGATCGTTGAAGCGAACTCTCCTGGAATGCCACATCTTGTATAGAATCCCGACAGGGTAATACAGTACGCACAACACACCCGTAAGAACGATCGAGGAGACCAGTGTATGTGTATTGTACATACAGTGCTACATATAGATATACATATACTGGGTAGCATGACGACGCACATAACAGGACAAAGAGTTCATGCCTCGAATATGATACTCTTGTGTTCCATAGCCCGTAACCGAAGCCGATGCTAGGGCTCGGAATATCGTGAGTGTCCACAAAGTGCAAAGAGGATACGAATAAAAAAAGAGAATAAGATAAAATAAGTTCTGGTTGGTGCGAAGCAGGATGTCATCCAAGTTCAAGAATGGGTCGGACGTACGATATTGGGATGTAGAAAGCGCTCGAGAGACACGCAAGATATTTTATTGCCACAGGAGGACGTCTACGTATGCGCGAGAAAATACCTTCACGAAGCGTAGTAGGACATTTTCGAATGATACGTGTGAAAGTAGTTCAAGAAATTGCGACATTTGTGCATTGCAATATTCTTCGTCTCTTAGAAAATTATTTTTTTCTTTCAAATTCAATGAATTTTCAGGATTAAAATTTTTTTTTTTTTTTTATTCAATTTGAAATTTGTGATCGGGAATTTTTGTTAAATTTTATGAGGCAACTCGGAAATCGTGGTACTTAAAATGAAATCTTAATTATCTGAGTTTACGAATGTAATTTTTGAATTGATTGACTTTATTTGCCAATTCAGAAATTCAATTTTCAAAAGTTGCGCTTGTGAACTCAAAAGCATGTATGCGAGTATCAGTCATTTTGAATTTTGAAATATGTCCTTAAAGTTTGTATACAGGAGCAAATTTGACTAAATTTGACTAAACTCTGACTTATTGGTCGACGTATCGTGGTCTCCATATTGGATTTTCATGTTTCCATTTGCACATCATCACGCAGCAATATTACGGAAAGACGTATTTGACCATTAATATGTCACTAAACTGTAAATCATATGTGGAGAGAGAATATGTTTCAAGAATATTAAGTTACTGTAGATATCATTTGCAAAAAAACGTGAGAAAAACCAAAAAAATGAATCCAAGTAAATGTCCAAACCACCAAAGAATGTAAACTCGATTCGGAAATTTCTTTGGCAATGATCTTGATCAAGGTGGTACATAAGCGATACAACCTGTAGGAGATCAGGTCGTTGTAACTTAAGTAGCGTGAATAAAAACGTCGTTTCGAAGAAGGATGTCGGGGATAGACGAGAGGAAAGGTCGTAGAAGCCGGTAGTGGCCGTCATAGTGACACGGTGAAGAGTTCTGGGAGCATGAATCCGCCTGCAGGCTGCCAGGCGAGTCGGATGCCGTGACCAAATTAGCCCTAACTCGCTACGCCTGTGACTCAGGTTGCAGAAGTGGGAATTCCTTCACGGGCGACAGCTAAGCTTGCGGTATTCAAGATTCCTACGATTAGAAATTGGGTGAAAGACTTTCCGAGTGAATTTTACGACTTGTCAACAATTGTAGCATTCTAAAGTGTCTTCAATGACGATCAGAATGTCTAAAATCAATATTGAACAATGACGGCCTACAAAGATATCCAAACAATGGTTAAAGTGCTTCAAGATGTACTTTGATTATTTGTTTGATGATCTATCGTGGGCAGAAACTTTGCCAAGTTATGCGCCAGTATTTAAAGACTGGGATTGTATCGTCGATTGTATCTGGCCACAAATGCCACAACCAATACGACAGGCACCCACCATACCTCTCCCCATTATCCTTGATCCGTTCTTGCGGGCGACTTTCTCCGCAATCTCATTCCCGCTTGCTACGGCTGCCCGGACGTAGAAATACAAGTATGCTAGTATAGCAATAATGAGCGAACGGTATAGCTTCGAGGTATGGCTGCTGCTGCTGCGGTTCTGGCAGAGCGATTAGATCATCGTCCCGAGAAACCAGACACCTCGCGCTGAAGATGTCGAGTAGCAGTAGTCGTTGATGACACAATAGATGAAAAAGGGAGAACGGGTCCTATAATAGTTCCATAATTGTTTTTTCTTGTGATCGAGTGGACGTCAACGTCGGTTATGCCAAATCGAATTAGATCGTTACATCCTGCTTCCATTCTCTACATTTGTGCGCATGGTATTTACCATTATGTAGTAAACCAGTTAGCCTGCAATTCCAGGATCAAATGTACTTGCCAGATTGAAGATTGTCAAGATTTTCGCAGATTTTATGGTTATTGTGGAATCAGTTTCACAGGACATTGACTTGGTAAGCCCTGAGCTTCTTAAAAACTGTTGAGTGATAAAATGGTTCAGTTTACTACTTCTGATTGTTATAATAGGACCAGATTCCCTAGAAATCGACTTTCTAAAGTTGTTAGATCCTGACTAGAAAGTGATATTTTCGACTGAGAATATAAATGAGTCAAATGAGTCCAGCAAATCACCTTAAATGCTTTTTATAAGCCGAAGTTAGCACTAATAATTAAAGTATTATGAAAAAATTGGCTAGAGCGCCTAGTCTTTGCTACCTTCGCGAATCTGTCGTCTCCTAGCGGGCTGAGGTGCACCAGTTCGTCTCCGTCTCGCATATGTATGAACAGGAACAATGAGCCTCGGTCTGGGTATAAGAAAACCGCTCTGGTTAGTCTGTTGCGGCTGTTCCTGAGTATCCTTCCTGAGTCCATTTAATCCCAGGTTATCCGAGAGTTCGCTGTCGGAACTGTTGGTCCCGCTACTCGATCTCGGTGATCTATCGTCACTGAGACCCGAACTTCCGCCTTCCAGAACTCCCTCCAGCTGGGATATCACATCGGCATAAGGTCTAATCCGAGAAATTTCATTGTCATCGTTAGCCGAAACAGAGGACGAGGTCTTGGCCCTGGGTCTGCTGGTCCAGTTGACCCCGCATTCGCGCCAACTAGCCTCGTAAAGCAGTTCCATGGCGCGACCTCGAGTTGCATCCGGATCCAATAAAAGTTCCGGATCCTCGAGAACTGCTCTCCCAGGATAGCTTCGAACCTTCATTTTTTACACTATTACGGGGTGCCAAGAAGACGTTGATTTATCCAGAAGCAAGTATCCGGAGAGTACACCGCGGCTTGCCAAAGTTGTCAATGCATCACAGCGGCTATGCCATCTATCTCTCGACAAACCTCGGCGCTACACTTTCAACGTCAATGGAGCGACAATATCCTCGCCAATCCTAACTGGAAGACATCCAACACACATTTCGGACCGCGCACTTTCTTCGCGTTTCACCACACCACTGGATCCCACTGCGCGCAATGACATCCGTGAAAGGCTTTATCATTGGGACATCAACCGGACACCGATGGCCAGACACCACTTCCCACTCACCTTGCGGAACACGACACGATCTCTGCGAGGAGGGGATTCCTGCTGATGTCGCTTCAGCGATGATGGTGCACCGTGTCACCGAGACAAATTGTACGAAGGTAACCAGCCCCGTAATCAGCACAGATAACTGGCAAGACGATCCGTTCGTTCACGTGTTTGGCTGCAACAAGGCCTCGGGAACACCAAATACACGAGTCTCCTCTCTCACTGACAGCGCCCTGAAGTGAACTGGTGAAATAGCTACCTACTGGCGCGAGCGGTGAGCTCAACGACGGGGCATCAGCAACAAGAGAGAACCCTCCGCTACGTTCTTTTTCCCCCCTACTTCCCGGCACAAAGACAGGCCGTACCAGCGGCAATCCTATCCAGCAGCAGCGGCAACAGCAGCAAGCCGTGTGCGCCACTGACGCAAATCCCCTCTGTCTGAGCGCTCGACGTGAGAGGAGGGACAGGGGTTCTCAAATGTGTTTGGAACGAACGCTCTCCCAAGAAAGTAGGATAGCGAGGTTGGGGGTGGATGAGGATCCACTGAGCTTCGCGCGGACCACTGGCCTTGGGATCATCGGTGAACCCGGTACTCTTCCGTCTTTCCAGAACCTTTTGTGAGGGTTGACCCGCATCACACCCGGCATACAAACCTCATCCGGGTTCAGGCCTGTCTGAGTTCGCCATTAAATTTATTATGCTGATCAGAGCCTCGTTCCTGATTTAAGTTTATGGTAGGAATATGGGAAGGGTGCATCCTGGCTGTAACAAAAGGGAAAGGGAGTTCTGAATGTATGGAGTCGAAGGTTGCGAGTGAATTGACTGTGGCTCTGCATTGCTACACCATCTATCATCGTGGCAACTTTGTCATTGGCGTGCGATGACTCGAGATTATGTTGCATGTATGCTCACGCTCGCAAAACCGGTGTTATGATAAAGACCATTGCATAGGAGCTGGATACAATCATGTTGCGTTGCGACATATTTCCATTCTTTGCAGTTTGAGACACCGGTGACTCGTGGCAATCTTTGCAATAAATATTTCATTAAAATTTTCTTTATTACAGTTACTTATCAGTTTCGCTTTAATATTATAGTCGGTAAACGAACCGTAACCAATCATAAGGTTACAAATATTAAAAGTATGTTTGTAACAAGGAAGCACTATTTAAAGAACTATTATCTTTTAAAGGGTTTGCTAAATTGGTGGCGATAGGAACAACTACTGACCTAAAAAGCTAAAATCGCTTGAGACCTCCAATTTTTAACTAACCGAATATTATCATAAATCATTTGATTTATAACAATCTTTAAAATGTATTATTCATGAAAAATAATCATTTTTCGTTATATTTATATTTTTATTCATTCAATCGAGTACTTTTGGATGTTTTTCTCGATAGGAATTATAATCAAAGACGCAAAGTAGAATATTGCAAGTCGATGACTTATTATTTATCAACATTTACAGATCCATTTTTATCAGGAGGAAGTACGTCTATCAATTTTGTCGTATTTATAAAGTAATCTTTGTAAAACGGTGGTAAATAATGATGAAATGAAATTTACAATGATGCACATGTAGACACACTTACGACATTTTACAAAAAAAAAAAAAAAATAATAATTACAATTTCATAAAATAATAAACCTTCGGTCGATTCTCGCTAAATTTAATTGCGAACGTCATTGATAATAAGTTTCAGCTCGATATTTTGAGAATTGCACGAGTTAAAATATTGGCTGTGACTACGCAACCGCGAACGGCGCCGCGGACTGCAGCCGGGAACGGCTGAACTGATGATAGCCGGGAACCGCGACGAAGTAAATATTTAGCTATGGGAAGCACCTTCCGATCTCAATAATTTTAGTTGTATATTACGTAAATCATCACTCTGAGTAATGTTGTGAAGAATTTAGCCGCTGGTAACTCTTTGTTAAAAAGTTAATAACAAACAAAGATTGAAAATTATAAAATAATTTTTCGACGCTGTATGTGCAGTTTGTCCTTTCAATCTCCAGACAAACTTACACAGCTACCCAGCTAATACTTGAATCTAAAGAACATAATGAACATAAAGAACCTAAAAACCCTAATTAACCTAAAGAACTTAAAGAACGCAACACAGATATATTTAGTTTATATAATTCTCTTTATACGACTGTCTTACGTTCTTAAGGAGTTATACGCAGTTGGAAATTTAAAAAAACCGATTTTTTATTGTATTTTTGGAATGTACATATATTTGAGTATATTCTCTGAAAATTTCAAATCGATCCGGCAAATATTCTTGGAGATACATACATATTTGCAAGGATGCTCGGAGCGTTACAAAGTACGCGTTGAAACTTTGAACGCGTTTTTCTCAAAGCGATGTTTTCAAAGTCGGTGAGCACGATTTCTCAAAAACGGCTTCACCGATCGGTCTGCGATGTTAACACAACCTTCTCAGATATACTGTGTTCAAAAAGTAAGGTGAATTTTATTTTAAAATTAAAATTTTTTATTTATTCTTCCAAATCGATTTCGTCCCCCTCAAAATAATTCCCCCTAGCTACAATACACTTATGCCAACGTTTTTTCTAATCTTTGAAGCATGCTAAAAAGTCGTCCTCAGGTATAGCCTTCAATGCGCGTAGCGATTCCCGTTTGATCTCTTCAATCGACTCAAAACGATTTCCCCGGAGTGGTCTCTTGAGCTTTGGGAACAGCCAGAAGTCACACGGTGTTAAATCAGGCGAATACGGTGGTTGTGGAGCGACATGAGTGGAGTTTTTGGCGAAAAACTCACGAAGAACCAAACGCGAATTTTGGCACCAAACGCGATTTGACTCTTCTGAGGCACAAATGATCCTTCAAAATTGCTTGCAGTGATCCAATTGATATTGCAAGCATGTCGGCAAGGTCTCGAATTGTTAATCGACGATTTTCGAACACCAATTCCTTGATTTTCTTGATGTGTTGCTCATCAATTGAAGTCGATGGTCGTCCAGAGCGTTCCAAATCATCAACACGTTCTCTGCCTTCTTTGAAGTCTTTGTACCACTTGTAGACATTTTTCTGTGACATAGTCTCGTCACCGAAGGCCTTTTGTAACATTCGATACGTTTCAGCGGCGGAAATTTCATTCCGCAAGCAAAATTTAATAGCACTTCTTTGCTCAACAAAATTCGACATCGTAAAAATCGCCAAATTCACTTTTCTTTGTTCACAAAACCAAGCGAAAACTAAAAACTAATGATGATATTGACATGTTATTTGTCACAGATGTCACTAACAGTCCTACCAACTTGAAAAAAAAATTCATTCGTCCGATTCGGTTAACGCGGGAAGTTTAAATAAAAAATTCACCTTACTTTTTGAACACAGGTATTGATCGAAGGAATAAGGTTTCTGATAATTATTTATATATTTTTTAAACAATACAACGAAAAAATTTTGGTCGAAAATTGGAATTGTTTCTTTTTGGAGCCGCCATTTTGACAAAAATCAAAATTTCGACTATTCCTTCGTTCAACACTTAGATTTATCTATCCACTAATCGAATCTTTTTGGTTTATTTATTTTAAATAATCCAAACCGGAGATATCGTGCTCACCGCCAGACACCTTTTTTTAAAATGTATAATAATAAATAATAATATTTTTTTTAATGAAAAATGCCGATATAAAGTTAAAAGCTACCACTAAATTTATCAATACTTTTTGTATTTGTCAAATAAAATCCCTTTTCAGAAAAAAATCGTAAAAAAAAACGCTTTTTTTGGCCTTGCAACTGCCTATAACCCCTTAAAGAACCTAAAGAACGCAACACAGATACAGATAGAGAACAGCAAGAGGCTGCATCTAAAGAAACTAAAGAACGTAAGGCAGTCGTATAAAGAGAATTATATAAATTAAATATATCTGTGTTGCGTTCTGTAGGTTCTTTAGGTTTTTTAGGTTCTTTATGTTCATTATGTTTTTTAGATTCAAGTATTAGCTGGGTAGCTGTGTAAGTGTTTCTGGAGTTTAACAGGACAAACTACACATACAGTGTCGAAAAATATATTTCAATTTTCAATCTGTGTTTGTTAATAACTTTTTAACTGAGAGTGACCACCAGCTAAAACCTTCACAGCATTACTCGGAGTGATGATCTACGTAATATACAACTAAAATTATTGAGATCGGAAGGTGCTCCCCATAGTTAAATATTTATCTCACAGCCGTTCCCAGCTGCCATCAGCGCAGCCGTTCCTGGCTACCATCAACGCATTCGTTCCCGGCTGTAATATATTTACGCCATTTCCTGAAAAACCTGTTAGAGGTTCAATCAAAATTATCAATAACAAAAGCCAATTGTTACTCGGCATGTGTGTCAAATTTCATCTCGATAACTCAAACTATTCTCAAATAATAAACGATTGCTATTTGGGATCCTTTTTCTAAATACATTTTTTTCTAAATATGGTTACTCGACGTTTTAAAACATTTTGAACACATTGGCATTGAAATATATAAATAAAAATACTTCACGACAGCAAATCTGGTTCATCATTCTGAAGACAAATGATTAAAAATGTATATTAACTCCGTCTAATAGTTCGCTAATCGGACAGCTTTGTGGTTTTGTATTCGTACGCTATTACGCCTGAGTTAAAATTGTGATCCAACCAATCTATCAGGTAAAAGATGTTTCCGTACCAAAAAATTGTTTTAATATTCCTTCGCAAGCTCTCTTCCACCCCTCGACCCCAAAATCCATAAACTCGAAGTGAGCGTTAGACTATACCCCATAAAAACGATAATTTTACTATCACATGACGCTAAAATGACAGGAAATTATTTACTTGTCGGACGAATAATTTTTTTATAGTCGTACGATTGTAGAATGGCTAGAAATGTCCATTTAAATATAAAAATAAAAATTTGTTGATTTTAATAGGATGTTCGTGCAATCACTTGCTGATTGTATTTGCAATGTTGCCGATGGCAAATGTAGTTCGATGGTGGTTGTTAATAAAAATGCTTACCCTCCATAACGAAAACGATAGATCCGACATCTCCCTCCCTGATGATAATAGATCCAGCCGGGAAGGTCATTGGATACATGCAGTCAACGATCTCTCGGATCTGTGTCAGTTCGAGGTTCTTCATGAAGTCATTGTCCAGTATAGCAGCCTTGATGAGATCTCGTGACCTTGAGGCAAAAAAATCACCACCGTTTAAATCGTAGTTCATCGGATAATCGTGATGCAATTATTTACGATTGCATCTATCTCACAACGTTAAAAGTCCACGAACGTATGACAGCTGTCAGACGCGCAGTCATTTCTTTTTGATTGGTCCGATCGCGCGAAAGATTCGTTGTTCATTATATAATACGAATAAATAAGATAACCATCTGTGGAATAATTTCAAAAATAGCTGATAAGAAATTGATGATGATAAGCATTGAAAAAAAAAAATGCTTTGACAGATCGAAGATTTTTGCATGGTGACGAGGCCGCGAATCTCAGCGGCCAGTCACGTATGTGACACATAGCTCTAGGCAATCATCGCCGGCAACCGCCATCATTTTTATCGTTCCCCTTATAAGGATCCCCCTCCCTTTACTTCCTTGGTACGTATTCCATACGCATTCGCTTCATTTTCTATACGACCCTGACATATTGATAGTTTATTCAAGGACCCGTTGCATGTGCTTGTTAAATATTTTTATTTACGTTTTGTAAAAATGTTTATTAGATAACTAAATAAAATTAAATGAAAAAATACGTGAAACGCTAAAAGATTCTTCACTTTACTGAATTATTCATGTTTTATAACATTTATTTATTTTTAAAATTATTTAATTTAGTTATCAAAAAAAAGTTAAAATTTAATTTACGAAGGAGTTTTTTTTTCACATTTCCATTGATTTGTTATTATCATATAACCACCCATTGTCGGTGGTAACTTAAGAAAAGAGTTTTTGATCTCTTTGGCTACCTCTGAGGTTTGTTGAACTTGACGATGGGTCTGGAATCGTTCCTGAGTGGTTCCGCGGAGATAGCCTGTCTCTTCGACCTCTGTCCGGGACCTAGTGACCTGACGGACATGCTCAGCTCGACGATCTGTCGAAATTTATCAATCTCGTTCTGTAGATATCGTATTGTAGCGTCACGCTCGACCAGTGCTCTTTCCAGAGCTTCGACGGCTTCGTCCCTGCAACGAAGGGCCTTGGTTCTCTCGTACAAGAGTCTCTTCAGGTCTTTTATGGGATCCATCTTGACCACTGGGCGCACTCACAAAATTACTTTATTGAAAAAAAACTGTCTCTATCATTAGCCACTAAAAAAATATCACCGATATCGATTTTTATCATTTTATGTCCTTTGTCACTGTCTTAAATGTTGAGCCATACGCATCCGGTAGATGCGTGCTGGACGGCGTCCAACGTCGATGTCCGGTCTATCGGCGCACCAGAGCCACAGAAATTCTCGTCTAGAAACACGATTCGCTTGGCATTTATTTTCACTGAAGCAAATGCCGGAATCCGAACGAAGCTTACCAGTTCGCTCGCTCGTTCGAGATGAGCGAAGCCTTACGTAAGCCTTTTGAGCAAAGTCAGTGTCGGAATATGTTTTTCTTGGAAGAACCGTGGTAAACTGTGGCGATAATAATCGAATAGATGGCTGGAGAATATAGCGAGTGATCTGCTCCTGGATTGGGTCTTTAAAACGGTTTGAATTGCAAGGACCGAATGGAAGAGACTAGAACGACTGCTTCCAAGCTAATTGCCAAGTCAACGCCTAATTGTTTTTTACCAATAGCCGCAAGAATGGTCGAGATGAGAACGAGACGGTGAATCAGGAGAGTCGTCTTCTACGGTTAGACGATCGTAGATCACTGTGAAGCGAGAATACCGATCGCTCAACCGGTGCTTCGCTATATTCCCTCACTCCGATCTTGACGTAGATCAATGATCAGTGATGGGGAGACATCACTCGATGGTAACTACTTTACAACGTAAGCAAGTCCGGTGTAGGTACATCAAGGGGCGCGCGACTCGACACTAATACAAAATGGGCAACATTTACATTTTTTACTCTATCGTCACAGATTACGATGCTGATTAGTAATTTGTTGCACTTTGAATACCAAATTTGACTGAACTTAGCATTTAATTCGGGTAAAATGGGAAATCAATGATAATTAGAGTTAGTCGAATAATAATTAGTAGAATAATAATTATTTCGTAGATGAACTCAAAGAGTACTTAGCCGTTAAATAGAAAATTCAATCGTTTTTAGTACTAAGTTATGTACTAAATACGAGCTACAGTTATTATTACTTGGTAGTTATAGGCCCAAAGAATGAAGTAGAAACATACTTAATGCTTAGTCAAGCATTAAATGCGAACTATTGTTGTAATTAGCCGTTAGTTGGTAGTTAAATGCGAAATTTAATTACAATTGGAACTGTGTTGGTCACTAAATCTCAAGTACGGTCTTGATTAGCAGTCATTTGGACACAGAATATAAAATAAAATCTGTATTAGCAGCTAAATTCTATAATTCACTCGCAATTAGAATTTTTAGTCAGGCACTTAATAGGAAATTAAATAGTTCATGACAGTTAAAACGCTAATTACGAATAATAATTGTAGTTATTTAATTTATTTCGACATCGTTTACAACACGCTATTGTCGAATCGATAGTTTTTAAATAATTTACGAATTAAGTATACATTATTTCCTTTGAAAAGTTTTTAAATGCGAATGGACTGAACGTTTTACACGAGTTACCGTTGTCGAATGGATCTCCCACTATTCCTACCCAATTTTTATTTTACACGGACCATCACTGGTAAAAAAAAAGTACAACTTTTCAAATCAACGTAAATCAAGCATGCAAAATAGAACGATGTTATTTTTTTAAATTTTCTTCGACTTTTCCCAAAGCGTTTTCCATGAAAAAGTATATTAAAGCTTCCTGCAAAGTGCAAAAAATAAGGAAGCAATTTGCAAAGTTCTACTTTACAGAACTTTTTAGCTAGGCTAACAAAATTTTTTTTTTTTTATATAGTTACAACTAATGCGTTTGCTGTCACTATATCAACAAATATTTGTTGACCCAAATATATCATTTTTACTGGGTGCATGACCGGCTCTACGTTTAGTAAATCAAAATTTGTGGCAATAAGAACAATCAGACAATGACAATAACTGAAAACTGTATAAAGAAGAGTAGCTTTACTCGTGTTTAAAATTTAAGGTTGTTAGGAAATTAATAATTTGTACTTAGCTTCGATTATCAATACACTTTTTAAAAAAAAATATCGAACCCCATAAAATCCAAGCTCCTCTATCGATTCCAGATTAATTCAATACCAAACATCTTTGACACCTTCATTATTTTTATGCAAATCTTAAGTCCGGTAGTTTAAAATTTGTAAAAGTTAGAGAAATTGCACCTTTTTTTTAAAATAACCAAAAATCCTATAAAATCCCTATGACCGTATAGTTCCTCTCGGAGAAAGCAATATATTAAAGTTTAAATATTGCCACTTGTCAATTATTTTTCATTAATACAATTTAACTTATTTAATTATTTTTAACTATTACAATTTAATTTTTATAAATTATTTAGGACGAAATGAAATCGATTGTTGTTTTTTAAATTTTTATATCTTCCTTTTTATTATTTTGAAATAACGTTTTTTTCACATTACGCAGGTAACGGCGCAAACGATATGAAAGTCCAAAGTGTATTATTCCGTTGGCTAAAAAATCGAGGAGTGGCTCTCGTACTGTCGGTACATTTGCCGGTCACATTCTTATTATTACGTTGCCGAACGCGCCTCGGGCCTTTTGAGACTCCGAGCCTCTTTTTCACTTTCACAAACACAACGAAACACGTACGTATGCACGAGGAAACAGGAATACGAGTGCCCTAGATACCGATATGATCCCTGAAGGCCTCGGTTTACGGACCCTTATTATTCTTTTTTAATTGAACCGCGAAATAACTCACTTTGTAAGGCTGCTAAAAATTGTAAGTGGAACTTACTTAATTTATACTTTATCAGAATTAGATTGATTTTTGAATAAATAAAATTGGAATTAACGATCATTTAACGCACGTTACATGGACACTATAACTTTTTTCATTTTTTTTATATAAAAAAGCTTAACTAAATTCAATCATTTTTCAACTACTCACTTTATTGTTTATTCTACCAGTTTGATATGAAATATCGAAGATGACTTTAGTAACATTGATTTAAACCATTAAACTAGATATGTTGATTCATTGTTAAACGACATTAAGTCGTCATTTACTTTGATGAATAATTAATAATAGTTTAGCTAAATTAATAAATTACTTCTGTCTGTTAAGTGTTATCAAGGTTGATCGAACTATCTTGATGTTTAATTATTGCATTACTGTAATATGTATTTGATATTAATAATCAGAATTACCGATATAATAAATTATCTCCTTGCTTCCACCACTGTTTTGACGTATATCCCATACCCCCCCCCCCCCCCCCCCCCCATTGTCTCTTTATTGTAGATCTTGTATTCTTCCTTATTCCTACAATTTGCCCCCCCTGCCCTGCTCTTAACTCTATTTGCATTTTTTGCTATTCATTTGAAGTTACAGCTTAAGGGGGCCAAAATCTTTTTAAAACATATTCTTTGATTCCTTGTGCTCTTATGCCCCATGTAATGTCTCGAGATTTCGAAAGATCTTTGATTCACAGGTAAAATCATTACAAAGAATATTCAACAAATGAATAAAGTGAACATCTCTGAGCCGTTTATACATTTTCGTACATACACACGTCAGTGTAGACATTTAAAAATAAATATATTAAAATAAATATCTGCGAGATTATCAACGATCAGGTGTCACGTTGTCAAATTAGGAAGATGTCGGTGGCCATGGGTTGTCCCGTTCCACATGACGTTTTAGGCTGCTTTCATATTAAATGTAATCTACGTTGGTAATTCGATAAACAATATATAGAAGAAAATGCTCGATCGGTGATTGACTACGCAGTTTACGCGTCATGAGAAACTGGCTTTACCGTAAAGTAAACAATCCCTATGCATGACGAAGGAGAAAGAGGAAACTTGTCAGCTGTTACACAGCCACGGTTGACCGTGCGCACGATCGTGTTTATGTCGACGTATTTTTTTCAGAAATATTATCTCTCTATGTTATCAAAATATGTCGCCGCCACTGCCGTGTAGTCGAATCAAAAAGACCGGGGTAAAATGGAACAATGTCAGATTTTTTATCAAAAATCTTCGTTGACCCTCCTAGAATCGATAATTAAGGGTTATGGCGATAAGGCGATGAGGATTAAAGGAGATTTTTAACCCATTTCAGACCCTACTGGAACCCTAAATTAAGAATTGTCGACACGATGGCGGCAGCAAGATATTTTTAATACCTCCTTTAACCCGTGATAACAATCATTATTATGAAATTATCTAGAAGAGTCATAAAAGTTTTAAATATTATTAAACCTCCTTTAACCTTATAATACGATGGTTAATCTGGGGTTCAAGATGAGTTAAAGGAGCTTTAAAATAAATAATATACATGTAATTGGGTCTGGGACGGCTGAAGCGCTACACGTTACTCCAAAGAGATCCCCTAAGTCCTGATTATTCCAAGTTTCCCCAGGAGCCCCCCTTGTGCTGATTGGTAGTGTTAATTGAATTGTAAAAATGTTACTTATAATGGTTTTGCATGTATGGAAATATAAACATATGAAAATCATGAGAAGAGTACCGAGGAACGATTGTTTTAATGCAATCTAATTTCGTAATATTTTTTTCTGTTTGTTTTACCGAGAAACTTGATAAGCAGCAACGATTAGGAATCAACAATTTCCATCAACCAACTACATTGGGAGCTATTTCCCAAAGCTCTTTTTCTCAAACTTCTAGGTGGATTACGTTCGATGAGATTGCATTTTCTTCGCAGTGACATTCTACACCGGTGAAGCGGAGCACATATTAGGAAAATTCAATATTTTACGAGGCGCATTGCTCTAAACTCTAAAATTATATTAACAGTTTTTAAATCAATTGATCGATTCTGACTGGGAACCTCTAAAAAAAATGTTTCCCAACTATTTTCGCGATTCCATTAGTATTTTTACGGAAGGGCAGAGACGTGAGGTCTGTGTTTCTCATTTATCGAAATATTCGCGTTCGACTTGTATATTATAGGTGATCTTCTGACTGTTCTTCGTTTAGCAGAAGCAAATTCGTCCATTCACCTCTGTTGTCTATTGCTTATGTTTTGATATCGGCGAACTTCGTCTCTTCTCACTGGTTGCGACCACCTTGTTAAAATCATGCGCCATCTATGGCCTACCAACCGAAACTGCTTCCGACTCGGACTCCCTGATATCACGATCGTTTTCACGCGTCGCTGCCATCTCTTTCCCTAATTTCACTACTCACTACTGACTTTCAAGATTTCGATCGACCGCATTACACGGTCGCTATATTTTCTCCGGTCTGCACCCTTGTACCACATTTGTTAACCCTCCTGTCTATTCTTCACTCTCAAAAAATAAACCTTTACGATAATAAAACTCTGCCCTCACTGTATACGTTTATTCGTATTCGCTATTTACCACTAACCTCTTCCCCCCGCTAGATTTACATAAAGATATAGCGGTCCATTACAGTTTTTCGATTTACCGCAAAACCGGACAAACATATAATATTTTTATTTAGCAATTAATTAGCACTTAATGTTGGTAAGTACTACATTTTTTTGGACTTATGGACCGCTAGCTTTACTCGGATACATTGTTCAATAATTTTAACTCCCAAAAACACGAATTCAAGGTATCTCCAGCTATATCAACGAGACGTGTTAAGGGAACGGTTTCTATTTCTGAGGGCATTCCGGAAAATCCCCAAAGTTCTAGGAACCCCTAGGGAATCTGGGTAATTTTTTTACTGCTCCAATTAGCCAGTATTTTTCGCGTTGCTCCTTCACGTTGCGGTTGAGAACTTAGAATAATCAGGGGGGCACAGCTTGGGGGCGATCACACATCCAAGTACTGACCGCCAGGATCAGTTAGACAGTTCACCCATCCAAGTACTGACGGCCAAGGTTAGCCAGGCGATCACCCATCCAAGTACTGACCCTAATCTGGGACAAACAAAGAAACAAACAACTTTCTGAGATATATTGGATATATATAAAAATTGTACTTTTTGATTTTAGTAAAAAGCAAGACTTAAAATAGAACTTTGCACATTGGTTTCTCATTATTTTCTACCGTTCACAAAGCCACATCTTTAAGGGAGTATCTTGATCGATTTTGGCTTCCTCATAAAGGTAGCTTTGTAAAAGGTAATAAGAGACAAAGAAAGTTTGAGCTCCTCAACCGTTTCTCATCAAAATTTATTCTCAGCACACCTAACAGTTCCTAGTTAACTTTCTATCAAAAGTATTAAAATTTACAAATTTGTGACATCATCTGCCTTGATCTTAGTTTTGAGCGTAATTTTCGTTAAAAATTTGGAAAATTAAAATGTTCATTAAATATTAAGCACA
Source organism: Cylloceria caligata (assembly GCA_963942595.1). Taxonomy (NCBI): domain Eukaryota; kingdom Metazoa; phylum Arthropoda; class Insecta; order Hymenoptera; family Ichneumonidae; genus Cylloceria; species Cylloceria caligata. The sequence continues at coordinate 18,099,834 of OZ012705.1, forward strand.
TTATCGCGATTATCGCCAAATTCTATACCAGTCTTGTTCAATGTTAGTCTGTTTCTGTACAAAAGTTAAGGTCAATCTCGGAATTTGCGTGATCTATAGCGTAAAAGACATTTTTCATAAAGTTCGAAATACCATAAAATTCTGACTTCCTCATCTATGAGAATTTAATACGACTTCCTCTAGGAAGTCGTATTAAAATTTTTAATAGAATTGAAATATTTGTAAAATTGCAATTTTCTTTAGGTTTAAACCCTTCGAAGGATTCTTGCCAAATTCCGTACCGAAAAACCATGTCCCATAATCTATTATTGTAGAAAGTCTTAGTTCGATAGCTAAAAATTTACGAAGATTAGCGAAATTACCGTTTTACGAAAAATTCAAACAACAATCAAATTGCAGCAAACCCGGGGGGAGTTATGCCTCAATTCGTGTGTGCAGTTTCTGGAAGATCAATGAACCCACTCTCGAGATATAGCCATCTTAACACACTGACACACACACACACACGCGCGCGCGCCTGGACATTTTTTTGTAAATATGATTTCTCAACGTTATGGAGCATTTTAAGTACCCTTACATCAAAATCTATGAGGAAGCTAAATGATTTGCGATATTGATCTTTGCTAACGTAGAATGTGATGTCTCCTAATTGTCGTGTAATAATTAAAATAATTAACTATCAGGAGTACAAATTGAAAATGCGGGATTTTTTTCTATTTTTGAACGTTTATTCTGAAAAAATGGTAACAAATGAATTATTCAAAGTATTGTCCATCGCTAGCCACAACTTTTTCCCATCTTTCTGGCAATTTACGGATACCGTCGCGAAAAAATTCGGCCGGCTTGGCTGCTATCCAGTCATCGACCCATTTTTGGGCTTCTTCGTAAGAATGGAAGCGCTGGTCAGCTAGGCCATGTGTCATCGATCGGAAAAGGTGGTAATCGGAAGGAGCAATATCTGGGCTATACGGCGGGTGGGGTAAGACTTCCCATTTCAGCGTTTGTAGGTATGTTTTGACCGGCGCTGCAACATGTGGCCGAGCGTTGTCATGTTGCAAAATTACTTTGTCGTGTCTTTGCTCGTATTGTGGCCGTTTTTCTTTGAGTGCGCGGCTCAAACGCATCAATTGAGTTCGGTATAGTGCTCCTGTGATGGTTTCGTTCGATTTCAATAGCTCATAATACACCACACCCAGCTGGTCCCACCAAATACAGAGCATGAGCTTGGCGCCGTGAATATTTGGTTTGGCCGTCGATGATGATGCATGGCCGGGGTAACCATATGATTTTTTGCGCTTCGGGTTATCGTAATGGATCCACTTTTCATCACCAGTGACAATGCGATGCAAAAAACCCTTCCGTTTTTGCCGTTCGAGCAGCAGTTCGCATGCAAAAAAATGGCGCTCGACGTCTCTCGGCTTCAGCTCATACGGCACCCAATGTCCTTGCTTTTGGATCATTCCGAGGGCTTTTATACGATGGGAAATGGCTTGTTGTGTCACTCCCAATGAATCTGCGAGCTCTTGTTGAGTTTGACACGAGTCTTCATTGAGTATTGCCTCCAATTCAGCATTCTCAAACTTTTTCACTTGGCCCGGCCGCTCTTTGTCCTCAACGTCAAAATCACCACTTCTAAACCGCACAAACCATCTCTCGCACGTTGAAACCGATGGAACATGACTCGGATAAGCCTCGGAGACCAATCGATGTGCTTCAGCAGCACTTTTCTTCAAATTAAAGAAGTAAATTAAAACTTCCCGCAAATGCTGTTTTGTTGGCACGAAACTCGACATATTGAGAGCTCAAAAAAACTATGAATTTGACACTGCGACAAATTAACACATACTGAAAATTAAAGCTATAAGACGTAGCTTTGACATGAACATAGTCACAGTACTGCCTGATGCGTATAGCGTTAGTAACGCCATCTGTTATCAAACCCGCATTTTCAATTTGTACCCCTGATAAAATAATATTGGAAATTATGTAACCTTTTTAGGATTTTTTTTAAAATGTAATCTTTTTAAAATCAAAGTTCAAATTATAATCTTTTTTGCAGTCGCATTTATATATTAACATTTTTTTTCTTTCAACAAATAAGTTGTAGAGCTTAAGTGGTAAGCGTAATTCAATTAGTTTAATAGTAAACAGATGCATATGTTATCAAAACCCATCGAATTATCACGAAATTTAATCACTGAGTTACTGTAATTATACTTGATAATGATAATCAAAATAATTACAGAATTAAATAACTTCCCGACATTATGTTTTTATTTATTTGTTTAGGTAGTTCGCACCAATTACTAATTACAATATTATTTTTATTTATATTTTTACCTATGGAAATATATATATATATAAAGTTTGTTTTTTTATTTACTAGAAATGTTTTTTAATTTTCATGGTAAGCGATAAATCTCAGTATTTCCAGAGGATGCTCCTGAGAAATTCAAGTACACGTTGAGCTCCGTTTGTTTAGTGGAGCGAAAGTGTAGTAATAATGCGCCATAACAAAGTAGTTGAACATAAACTATAACAAAGCAGCAAGATCCAGGGGCTTCTTAACGTCATCGTCGGTAAGCGTGAGTCCAACACCGCGCAGGCGGCCTTGCCTCACTTTCGACTTGCTTACCAAAGAAGGCACGTGGCCTGTACCCAAATGGTTACGCGTCATGGACCCCGCACGCTTGTGTGAAGAATTTCACTCTCTTTCTCTCTCTCCCTGTTTCGTTATGGTTTGCCCGCAGTTGAATTATTTAATCATAACAATTTTGTAATAATTCCATCGCAACAGTCAACACCTTTTCCGACAATCAAGCGCGCACGAGTGAACGAATAGAGCTGAAGAATAGATTTTGATAAAGTGTTTGTTTTTTTTTCTTTCGACAAATAAAACATCTAATTTACCATTGTAAATATATTTTTTGTTTTAATTATATTTGAAGACTTCAATATCAGAATACTTAAAATTGTCCGAAGCGCATAGTAAAGTGATTTAGAAAAAAATGTCCTTCGTCTGAATGTGTGTATGTATGTACTAGGACACCATAATATAAATTTTTCGGAAACAAATATATCAATTGAGTTAAAATTACATACACAAGCAAAGCAGCATTAAAAGGCGCCGATAAGGGCCATTTTGGTATAAATTTAAAAAACTGGAAGAGCCACGGGTCAGCAGAACGATGTGACGTAACGGTGTGACGTATGAAATAAGGAGATTTTAATAATACAAAAATTCTTTTATACTTGACATCGAGACTGCCGCATCTTTTGATCTCTTCGATTATGGTAATTTTTAGCAAAATGTACGCACATTAAGATTCTATGAAGTTTTTTTTTCTTTTTTTTTACAGAACGTGATCGCTCTTAACGTCGGTGAAATTTCAACTATAGAGACAATTAGATTTTTATAAACGTAGTTACGTTTTAGGTCGTTTTCTATTGAGTTTGGGCGAAATCGGAAGAGCGATTCCGATTTTATGACATCTTGAATGTACCAAAAAAAATGTACGTTATTGCACTAACTTACGCAAGACTTCGGATATCGAATCAAAACTTTTTACACATAAATGCTACTCAATTATTTTTGCTATAGAGTTTCGTAAAATTAAGAGGTTTGGTTCAGATTTTCAAAGGTCTGAGTTTTTCCTTTTAATTTTCGACAATTTTTAGACAATGAAATTGACAAACACGTGTAGTGTAGGCAGCCGTTATTGATGGTTCCTAATTGAAATGTCTAAATTAAAATCGTCTCGATTTTATGTTTTGGTCCAGTATATAGACCTTCTTCGGAAGAAAATCTATTTACGTTGTCAGTTCATAAGAAAAGAACAATTTCGTGTGAGATGACAATAGAAAAAAATTATTAAAAAATGTTTACAAATAGTGAGTAAATAAAAATACAACAAAAAAAAAAGCTGAAACACAAACATAAAGACAGAGGTGAACATCAATATTGTATGTTAAGTTCGGTTCATAACATTTTTACTATAGCGAATCATTGTCTACTAATTAACGTGAAACATCATATAAAGTTGTATCAGATAGAATTCGAATTAGCTATGTGAACAACTAGTGAAACGAAGTCTGCACTACCAAACGAGGAAAAGAAAGAGCAACCTGGATATAAAATTCAATCCATGTATTAGCAATCAGAGACCCTCCAATAATATCCATGACGCTTGTAGTCCCCCAATCGGACGCACACAACTAATATTAATTAATTGTGTTTGTCAGAGTATAGTTGTAATGTCCCCATTAACACTATTATCTTTGTGATCTAGTCGATCACAGAGATAATTCGAATTCTATTGAATGCAACAACGAAACATCGTATGATGTTTCACGCTAATTAGTAGACAATAATTCGCTATAGTATAAATATTATGAACTGAACTTAGCGTACATAATTGATATTCACCTCCGTCTTTATGTTTGTGTTTAGGCTTTTTTTTTGTATTTGTATTTACTATTTGTGACGTTTTTTAACAATTTTTTTCTATTGTCACCACACACAAAATTGTTCTTTTATATTGTTCTTATGCAATGACGGCGTAAATAAATTTTCTTCTGCGGAAGGTCTGCATAATGGACCCAAAAGTAATATTGAGACGATTTTAATTTCTCCTTAATTCCCTGGAAGATGGTCGAAGTGTAGCGGCACACATTTCAATTACGAATGAACTAAACATTCTTATATATAACGTTAAATAGTGTTAGGCATAAAAATTGGGTGAAATCGTTAAAGAATTTCGAATGTTATACCGGATTGAATTTTTTAATTCTTTGCACTTTTAATTGCAACGAAATGAAAGATCTTTAGATTAAAAATGATTCGACTAAACGAACTAAAATTTGACGCGCAAATAAAACAGTACAAACACTTCATCTGTTGCAATTTGTAATAAAATAAGTAAGAACGATTAGATTTTATGGAAGTTTGAGGTTGACTCTTTTACTTGAATTTGTGCACGTGGTTGTTATTGCAATCGTGCACTCCTAAGTGTTATTGATGTCTGGTTGTTCTTACTCTTACAAATTTAGAATTATTGATCGTAGCTGGGGTATACAGTGTATAATGAAACCTTCAAAGTAGAACCTTGCAAATTATTTTAAACCGTTCACAATGCTTCCTTTATGAGGGAGTCCAAATCGATAAAAATATTTCGTTGTAGAGCTTGATGCTTTGTGAACGATATGCGACAGTTAGGAATCAATTTCCAAAGTTCTACGTTGCAAGCCTGCTATTATATTTTTTTGTTACTAATTTTTTTTCATTCGTAACAAATTAAAATCGTTTTCACCAATAAAAAATAGGTAATCACCATAAAATATCACTATTATTATTGTTGTTGTTGAAGTTTAGTCCAACTTATTGAATGTAATTAAAAATTGGAATAAACCTATTTATTGATTAGCAAATTCGATTTTTGTTACTTTATCTAATAAACTAAATCCTGATAACTTATGCAGGAGTTAATTGAAATATAAAAAAAAAAAAAAACAAAAGACAAATGATACAAGTAATTTCGACGATTTGATACTTGCTCAACTTTCATGTTAAAGAGAATAATTCTATTTCTTTACTTCGTTATTTATAAAGCTTTGTTCCGGCGTTCGTCACGCTGGGAAATAGACACAATTGCGACACCGGGTTGTACACACGGGCTTTACAGCATCATTACACTTTAGTACTAGCTGCGTCTTTATTTACACGTTGTACTTGGTTTGAGAAGGACGTACGAAAGAGTGACACTGTAGGCACACCTCGAAGCGATTACAGCACACACAGGTTTAAAAAAAAATTTTAAGATAACTCCGTAGTAACGTTTAGCGTCTGGCTGTGGCGCGTGCGCATGCAGGAAGCTCGCGTACTTTTCTCGCTCGAGTCGAGGAGGAAAATAATAGACGCGCTAGCAGCGACGAATTGAGAGGATCTCTCTTGCCCCGGCGAACTCTTCAATGATCGCTGAACGAGGGAGGCGTGGTTCGTCGATAAACGACGGCGACTACGATGACAACGACGAGAAAAAGACGATACGACTATTCGCACAGAAGAAATCGATTATCACCGCACAATTTTGTTTTTTTCCATAGGCCGAAACGACGCGGTCGCGAACCGCATTTTTGTCGGACGGCTGATTTTTTTATTTTTACCACTGAACTGAGATAAGAGAAGCGAATAACGTCCACGAACACCAGAGGTTCCTCTCCGACTAATTCCTCCCACCCCTCTTCTGGTCACTGATTTAGCGTGATATCCGTGCGCGGTATCTCTTACTCATTCTCACTGCAGATTAGAAATGCATTTGTGTGTTCTACGGAATAATCACGGATTGGAATGTATATGCGATACGGCGACCCACGAATTCCGTAACCGTTCGAACGATGTTTATCACGATGACGACTATGTCATTGAGCGACAAAATTTAGCAACAGTCGGCTCTGGATTCGAGTATTCCGTCGTATTTGATCGATAGAGATTTTTGTCGTTGTTGTGTCAATGTAGAGTTTGATTAAAACATTACGAAAAATATTATTCGCTGATTAATTTGCGATTAAGGTAGTTCTTACGCATCACCTAGTCAAGTAACATTTCATCACGGGATGATTGAAAATAAGAATATTGCAACATACCAATTACAATTTGAAAAATATTATGAACGTAGTGGCAAATGGGATGGACTTAATTTTTCCGTCCAAGTCATCCAAGTTGCCATTTTAACTACGTGGAAACGACGAAAGATATATATGCGTTTGGATCCATTACTCATTCAACTTTACGTGTCAAAGCAAAATATTCGATAACACTTCTTATCGATTTATCACCGAAATCTTGTCACCGCTAGCTCCAGCAAAATTCAAAATATTACACTTGACATGAAATGGCATATGTATCGCGATTCTTCTACTTGTATTCGATTTTTTTTCATTCTTAAGATCTTTTTATAATATAGAGAAGTATACATATAATATATTATATAATATAAATATATTAAATTCAGGCACACGTCTAATACTAATTCTCATGAAAGGACTACCTTAAACAAGGTATTAATTGTTTAATTAATTGACTGAACGATTATAACATTATTGAATTAATTATAAAATAACATTCATTAATTAAGTAATCAGTGATTGCATTATTTAAATAATTGCCCAATTAGTAAATTAATTGGCTGATTTTTTGTTTTATTTTATTCATCAATTATAAGAGAAACGACACCTGAAAAATATGAAAATAAAATTGTGTTGCGATTGCACGTATGAAGTATTGCAACTTGACAAAAAATACTACTTGATGAACATGAAAGAAGTCTGCAAAGTAGAACATTGCACATTGCTTTCTCATGATTGTCCAACTTTCACAAACCCACCTTCGTGAGGAAATACGTTGATCAATGTTGGTTTACTCTTAAAAGAATCTTTGTGATATCGACACCTCTAGACCGATGTTCTCCAAATTGCTTATTTATACAATTGTCTTATTGTTAGTGAAACCAATTTCAGATCTATGTAGTTCAAGTCATTCACGATATGTAAATCTTTTTATTTCTCCAAGCCTCGGCTATCGTGATCATGCTAATCCCACGTTCTATAAAATTTGAACACATCTTTTCCATTTCCATTTAATTTTCAACAAAACGTCCCTGAACGCTATGAAGTCAGTGTCCAAAGCATGAACTTGTTTTGTCAATTAGTTATAAAATGGAAGCGAACGAAAATTAAAATATTGAAATTGCTATGAAATCAGAAGTCTTCTTCTAACGTTTTTTATGAAATTTAATATGTAGTGTCCCTGAATATTAATTTAATTCAACAGTAAAAGTTTAGTTAAAATGATCAATGTAATATTTTTATCACTCCATACAATTGAACGAAAATCAGGAAAAATATCGAGGCTTAACTCCTGTACATGGTTATAAAATTTCAGCTCGATAGATGAAAGCGTTCTTGGATTAATCAGGTTTCAATTACACAGGTCTAACTCGCTCGAGGCGCACAAGCACGCACACACACACACACCGAGAGAGAGAGAGAGAGAGAGAGAGAGAGAGAGAGAGAGAGAGAGAGAGAGAGAGAGAGAGAAAGAAAGATTGATGATTTCGTTCTACATAAAGATAAGAATTATACGTAAATAAATACAGAATAAAGAAGTAAAAGTCGATATAAAAGAATATAACTAGAAATAAACAATAAAATATAAGATAGATAACTAAATATAACTAAAAATAAAGATAAAAGTAAGTGCACTAGAATAATATCGCTCTTATCTCTGAACATACAATAAATTTAGATAGGTTATACTTATGGAGTATAAATACAATGCTATCACATATCTACATGGTCGAATATGTGAGCATAGAGACGATTCTTAAAAACACCCAAACTCGGCGAAGAAGACATATGAAGCGGTAAGGAGTCCCAAAGATAAATATCAGATAGCGAAAACCCTTCATAGTAAATCATTGCTGGTTATTACTCGTCTAAACAGTTCTAGTACAGAAGCCGGTGAACTTTGATGGACAACATTGAACATGGAAATACCAAGGAAATAAAGACATCTTGCTTTCAGTGAGCCAGCCAAGTTGCCGTCTAAAGGGTGACATATGAGTGTCCCGTCAAAGGTAAAAAATAAAACGAATACAACAGTTGACAAGGCGTTCCAATTTAGTATTTAACACGTCCGACAAATTATGGTAGACTAGGCAGCAATAATCCAGTAGTGGAAAAATAAGAGAAGTGATTAGCGACGTCCTTAGTTCCCTGGAAAGAGCGTTGCGATAAAATTTCGACTTGTGAATGGCAAAATGCATTTTTTGTGATATATGCTGCACATGAGATTTCCAAGTCAAATTACATTGCATAGTGACAACCAGATTGCAAGCTTCATTGACAAAGGCAAGAATTACTCAATTTAAATGAGAGAGAGAAAGAGAAAGAGAGCCGCACGCCTTGTGACACACACTCGCAATTAGACATTTGTTCTAAATGTGATTTTCCAACTACTTGGAATATTTCAAGCACTCTGGTAAAAATTCATCAGTGGAAATATTTTTTTTTCCATCTTCAACTTGTGAGTCTCAAGTTAAATGAATTTAGGTGAAATTAGTTCAGTTGAGGCTACAAATGGAAATTTCTATAGTGAGATAGAATCTTCTTACAAAAATAATGAGTTCGCGCAAAATCAATTTTAATTCAGTGAAGCAATCTGAAATTTACGACAAATTGAAGATAAATAAAATATTCGCACTCAAAAACTGGATTTCAAAAAGATTTTTAACTTTTGAATGTATTTAATTTTTTTGTCTCTGTCAAGTGGTATTTTTAATCAAGTTGCAAGATCTCATAAGTACAATTGCAAAACAATGACATTTTCATGATTTCTAGATGATAAAGCCCTCTTAATTTAATTGCTTAACATAATTATCAATTACAACTGAATTTAACAGTTATGTCTTCCTACCATTTTGTATTTGAAACAAAGAAATTACAAGAAATATTAAATTGACAGCAATTTTTCTGACGAACAAATAATAAAGAAATCTTTATTACGTCGACAAAGTTATTTGACCGATTCTTAGTGACTTTTGTATCGTGATATACATCAGATTATATCACCTAACGTCTTTAGTGGGTTAGTTTTATAACCGAGGTTACAACGCTGTTGTTGCCTTACCTTGTTAGATTAGATAGGTTGCTTTCCGAATGAAAAAATAACATGAAGAATCGTGAAGAACGAGTGCGATAACGAGCGAACGATTACGTGCCATTCTCGTTAATCTCGTCTGTGTCTAGCGTAATGGCAACAAGACAGTGGGCTAATAATAGCAACGCATTAGAGCGTGCACCAGCGTCAGCATACTAGAGCATTCTTCGCATAAATGCCAGACTCGTGGTTCGAATGAAAGAGGAATGAGAAAATTGCGATTGCAATGTCACGGGGTTATTATTATTATTATTTAATCACAAATTTCATTGACACTCCATCCGATATGTAATTTTGAAAAGGACAGGTTTTGATAACATTAATATTATATTACATTATAATAATATTATATTATATTATATTATACAGGGTGCGCCATCTCAATCTGGTCGATGGAAGTATTGAATAACTCTGACAGATTTCAACCGACCAGCGTCGTACAACACGTTTCGTATAGGTTATTTCAGTACAATTTCAACCATGTATCGCTATACGCAGAAAGAACGCGCCGAAATAGTTTCGCTTTACATTGAAAATAATCGTTCAGTTGCGTCAACTCACCGTGCGTATCGTAAAAAATATCGCGGACGTGCTGCGCCCAAAGGCGACCCTATCCGTCATTTAGCTTCAAATTTCATGGAGCACGGGTCTGTAGCGAATCTCCAACATCAAGCTCGACCGCGTCCAGGTCGTTCAAATGAAAATATCGAAGCTGTTCGACAGAGTGTTGCAGAAAATCCAAATGTCTCATACCGCCGCCGGTCTCAGCAATTATACATCAGTGGAACCACTTTGAGAAGGATTTTAAAGCAAGATCTTCACATGTTTCCGTACAAAGTGCAGTTGACTCAAAGATTATTGGAAACTGACAAGCCGCGGCGCTCAACAATGGACTATTTGCGTCGGAAGTTCCCAGGACGTGTGATATCAAAGAAAGGTGATATTGACTGGCCACCAAGATCGCCGGATTTTACTACACCGGACTTCTTCTTGTGGGATTTTTGAAAAGTAAAGTCTATGCCAACAAGCCGAAGACCATAGAGGAGCTAAAAAACAACATTCGAACCGAAATCGCAGCGATATCGCCCGAGACGCTGGCAAATACAATGGAAAATGCCGAAAAAAGAGCTCATTTTTGTCTCAGTAATAAAGGCGGACATTTGATCGATGTGGTTTTTGGAAACTAATCAAAATAAATTGTAATGAATCAAATTTAATAAAAAAATACGACTTTGTGAAATCTGTTGAAAATTCTCTAAGTTATTCAATACTTCCATCGACCAGATTGAGATGGCGCACCCTGTATTATATTATATTATATTATAATAAGTAATTATAATAATTTATACATTTTGCTTTATCATAAAAGGAATTTTGTGATGGTCAAACATTGTTTTTTGCAAGTTCTTAATGCCAATGTGTTCAAAATGTGTTAAAATTGTCCAGAAATACCATTAGGAAAAAATCGTCTGAAGGGGCGCGCGCGCGTTTTGTGTGTGCGATTTACAAAAATAGAGTATTATAAGCTGTCGTCTATCACTGTCAGATTGCAAAACGTGCAAAAGAGATAAAAAAATGTTTATCCCAACTTTCTTCGTTACGATTGATCTTTTAGGTAAAAGACGAAAACGGTGAGCTGTAGAATTGCGAGACGCAGTTCAACGTTCTCCTTTTTCGTTCGAAAGATCAATTAGGGCGGAGGAAATTGCATTGCAGTTTTTGTTACCGACCGAGCGATAACACATTATCTTAAAAAATGGTGTACTACAAACTTCTGTCGGTCTATTTCGGTGCTTCATGATCGCCAATGTTGCTATGTCACTTGCATTTCTAACAGATAAGTTGGTAACAAATATTTCCAGATACATTTTTTTAGAGTGTACTGCGGTTTCATAAGAAAAAAACGACCTTCACGAAATAGTGTGGTGTTCTTTGCATTATTTCAAACTTCGCTCTTATATGTAAAGTTCCGACATTTCCGAAAAAAATTGGAGGAAAAGTTTTGTTACCGACCGAGTTGGCGTTTACAGGAATGCGAAGAAGCGAGAAAGAGAGAGAGAGAGAGAGAGAGAGAGAGAGAGAGAGAGAGAGAGAGAGAGAGAGAGAAGTTTCACCTTTCCTCAAAGAACGGTTAATATTGATTTTGGCGAGAATCGATAAATGGGTTTAAATCTTATCAACCTTGGAGCTTTTGATAAAAGTCTCTAGTCGCTCTAGCGTCATTAAGTTATTTAGGTATCGGGATACAAACTCGTACATAAATATCACGTGATTGAAGTTGAATGTCGCGAAAATTGAAGAAACGGTTCCAATGTCATGAAAATTTTCAAAAAATCTATAAACGTTCTTACTTCCAGAGATTTGTACCCGATTTCGTGAGATTCGATGAAGCAATTTAGATTTTATGACATTTTGAATGTGATTTTGATGTAACGTTTCTACAAAGTTTGAAAAAAAAAAAAAAAGATTTGTATATTATGACATTTTTTATATTCTGAAAATCGTGAAATAACACGACAAAAAACAGTTGTGAGTAAAAACTTGCAAGCTGCTACCTTAAAATTTCAGACAAAACGCTCATCTATCATCGTCATCATCAACGTCCTCCTCATCATCGACATTCTTCTAACAAAAAGTCCAAAGGTCCAAGATAGTTCTTCATATATTAAGAGATTTATACATTGTAGCAAAATTTGAAGGAAGCAATTTGCAAGGTTCAAATGACGGCTTTTTGAAATATAATTTTAAAAACATTAATTTTACGAATAAATTACGTGCATAAGTAATGTAATACATGTTTGTAAATTAGAAATTAGTTTCTATTTAAAATGATCGTATAATTCAACGGGAATGAATAAGTAAAAAAAGGTAAAGTGATTTAAAAATAAATTTGATAGTTTTACGGCCAAAGCCCTGATAATAATAACGATAACACTAATCCTAAGACATTGGAAACGATAATACAGCGTTTAATCTTGAGAACGCTAGGTGACGCTACCAGTCGTGAATATTAGCAGAGGCAACAGATGCGACGGTGGCGCCACCGGCCGCTGTGGCAATTCTGGCGCTGGCACAGCGACCGGTTTCCCAGTGACCGCACGGCTGTACCCCGGCGCTCTTTTAACATGTCGACGGTGGCCGTGACAGCGGCTATTTTTAGCCGCGGTGAGATAAGCGTTCCGTAGCCGAGGGCGGTGGACGGGAGGAAGGGAAGTACAGTCGGTCGGAGGCAAACGCGGCATCGTCGCAAACCAAGGAGGAACACGGGGGGAGGGAAAGAGCGAGAGAGTAAGAGGGGGATGGCAGTGTGCGAGAGTAAGAATGGAGGGAGGGGGAGGAATCAAAGAACTAATTATCCGTGACGTCACTCGACTGGTTCGAGTTTAAAGCAAGAAAGTAAGAGGAAAAATGATGAAAGGTGGAGACAACGTACTCGAGTCTCGAATTAAGCACAGCACTGCTATTATTATTATCACGACGATTATATGTATTAAGCAGAGTATTATTATCCATCTGATTTTAAGGAGCCATTCGAGCACCAGACTCAGAAGAGATTTTTCGTCGATTCTGTGGATGGAATGTCACCGAGAGCCGGTGCGGTGAGGAGCAACGGGGACGCTCGTGTATGCTAATGAAAAAGAGAGAGAAACGGAGAGGAGGGACTGAGCAGCCAGTGTTATTGTCCTCGCTGGACTCCATATCGTATCAAGGTCCAGACTATATTCTATTCATGATTGAACAAGACAAATCGTCATACCACGAGAGAACCGCGCTCTTCTAAATTTGGAACTGTATATTTTAATAATAACAATACAAATGTGTTTAGTAACCTAGAACAATTGATATATTTAATATGATCGGCGAGGCGAAACCTCCATACTTGCAGAAATGTGCTGCTTTTCTATCACTCCGCCGTGTTTGCCATACTAGTTCTAATATCTCGTTCGCACTCATCAATGTTTCACTTCATCCCCTTAAGACGATGTGCTACATGTTGTCGTTCTCACTTAGATCGCCATGCGTGTGCGAGAGAACAAATTTCTCCGCCACGGATGATCGTTAGGATAAAAAATGACAACAGCGAACTGTAGAACTGTGAGACGTTCACCGTTCTCCTCCTTTATAAGAAATATTAATCGTGGCAGAGAAATGTGCGTTACAGTTTTTGTTACCGACCGAGGGATCACTCTTCATACTTTCACTCTCTTCTAATTAAGGGGAGGCGAAACCAACTCAGTGGGTAACTAAAACTGTAAACAATAGCATTTCACTCTACTGATTTGTGAGAGAGACAGCTATATAATATACTACCAACGCCACTTGCGGAATTCAAGTGAACCGAAACTATACTAGTTCTATCTTGTTCGCACTCATGCATATTTCGCCATATCTTCATAAAGCTGAGCCATCGGCCATGTCTCACGGATTTATTTTTCGAGATTATCAACAATAGTTGCCGTGCACGGTTGAGGTACTTTTTCCTTTCCAAATCGCAATCAAAATGTACTGTGAGTGTTTTTGTGCTGGCTTAAGGGTGACAAACGGCGTTTTTTCATTTTGTGCCTTAAATCATTTTAAAAAGTAATTTTTTCATTACAGATAACTACGGATAATTAATCTGTAATTTTTTTTTCTATTTTCAACATTTCTACGTTTGTCACCCAAAAGCTTCACGTTTTTGCAGTCTATTGACCTAATTTTATTTAATTCTGTTCAGTGTAGAACGAATAGGTGTGTTTCGGAAATTAGATGCGTCGTGTGGAGGTTTCGCCTCGCCTAAACCACGGTCTCTAAAATAAACAAAGATGCAAAGTAGAAAATTGCGCATTGTTTCCTCATTATGTTCCATCATCCACAAAGTTACCCGTATGATGAGTAAGTATGCTTATCAAATCTGGTTTTGTCATAGAACAAGCTTTGTAAAAGATGGGAAATACTAAGAAAGTAATGAGCAAGGCTAAACTTTGCAACGTTTTTTTTTTTTAATTGTCAAAATTGAAGTTTAACGAAAGAAATTACGAAATTCAAAATACTCCTCATTCACATTGTTTAAATATTTTTTAAAGACAATTGTAAACATGAATGAGAACATAACTGATGCGAATAATTTTAGATCAATTGCGTAAATGATTTACGAGTTACAGGCATTTTAGCTTTGCAAGTCTCGGCAATCGAGAATATAAAAATTCATTGTTTTTTTTTTAATTTAGACGCCTCATGTAATATTCATGTAATATCTCTGAACGTTGCTACGCACGTGACTAAAGTTTCAATTCGTTTTGTCGAATGTTTCGAAAGTAAAAGTAGTACAAAAATGTTATTCAATATTCCATCAAATTCGTACCATTCTAACGAGAACTTTGCCAATTTAAGTATCTATCACCGCTGAATTCGAAGTAGTTAGTCTTTGTAGAAAATTTGAGGTTACCTGAACGAGTTAGAGCGACGTCAATTTTTCGATTAATTAAAAATCCGAACCTTTTTTTTTAAATAAATTCAGATGAAATTCAATAGCGATCGTCCTTGAATATTACTTTATTTGTAAAGTATTATTCAAGCTAACTCAATATCTAAAAATTTGTGGTAGTTAGAGGATGACACACTTTTTTGAATACACAAAGTTATTTCAATTATTGCATAAATTGTAACAAACAAAAGAGCGGTAACTGTTCTACTTATCTGCCAAATTTCAGCTTGATTTTCGAGTTATAGAGGTTTGAACTTTGCAAGCCTTAAATACGCACGCACACATACGCGCGTGCATGGCCTCGTAATGGTATTTCACGAAATATTCTGAACACGTTGACGTCAAAATCACGAAAGAACTTTTTTCATATAAACCAAATTTTTATTGTGAGAAAGGAAAAAAATAAAGAAATTGTAAATCTATGAAATGCGAAGGAAAAAAAACAAAGATACAATGTAGATCCTCGCACCTTGCTTCATTATTATTTCCCACCTTTTACAAAGCAACTTCTATGCCGAAGTACGATGATCAATTTTGGCTTTGTCATAGAACAAGCTTTGCCGAAAAGGTGGAAAATAATGAAGAAGCGCCTGAACTACCACATTGTGCTAGTAATCATAGAAAATAAAGTATGGAAAGATTTGAATAATAAAGAAGTTAGAAAAATTATGTTCTAAATGCTCTAAAAATTCATTGCTTCAATATATTTTAAAGAAAATTGTAACCAATAATGACAACTTATTGCGTAACTAGTGTGATAAATTTGAGATCGATTGCTCAAGTGATTCTCAAATTTTAGACCTTTGATTCGGCAAGCTATAGCGATATTGAATAAAAAAAATGCGATGATCTATCAAAGTTCAACATCTCCATCGATTTTGATAAAATTTTACATCAAACATTCCTCAACATCTGTAAAGTACGGTGGGAAGCCACGCGGTAACACTTCGACCTATCAGGTTTGTAAGGCCTGAATGCACACTGATGGTGACGAAGTTTCATTCGTACAATCGTGAGTGAAATTAATTGCCGACGATCTTGGATTGTTGTTATTTGTGAAATGAAAGAGGTTTGCTGTTTGGTAATATATTTAAATATATTGACTAAAGAGAGAGAAAAAAAAACAATTGTTACACTTGTGTACAAACTGAGTGATGGTGCTTGATTGAAGATTATAGTTTTGGAGTTCAGCGCACTTGCAAGTCGTTACAAGGTACGACTGTTCCATTTCATGGTGTTTCGAAGACTAAACCAAATTCAAAGTTCCTGACGTGGATGAGATTGTTCTACAGACACTTTCTTCAGAGACA
This sequence comes from Cylloceria caligata, assembly GCA_963942595.1. NCBI lineage: Eukaryota > Metazoa > Arthropoda > Insecta > Hymenoptera > Ichneumonidae > Cylloceria > Cylloceria caligata. The sequence continues at coordinate 18,116,326 of OZ012705.1, forward strand.
ATTCTGATTTGTTGACTTAGGAAAAATGAGAAGGAAGATTCCAAGTGTACTAACGATACCTTAAAAAATGTAAATAGCAAATGGGGAGGGGATTAAGATATTTCGGATGCCGTTCGTTTTACACCGCGCAAGGGTACGCGCCGTACCTGAAGAACTACAGAGCCTGCCCGTTCGACTGCGTGTGCGAAGTCATAAACGGCTTAAACCTTCGTTCGTTTCGACGAGGAATCATAAAAAAAAAATTCAAAACGAAAAGCCCTTGTAGATATTACGGCGTGCAGTTTATGATGTGACGCGTTAGTAAATGAAAAAAAAAAAAAAAAAAAAAAGACTCAAAGTGTAGCTTAAATCATAAAATAAAGTCATAGAATATGGTGGAAAGTTTATAATCTGCAGCTGTCTCGGCAGCATTACTTAAGTGCGTTTCCTCAATGTAATAGTAAGTATTTGAAAAAATTTCACGTTTTTTTCACGAGGCATTCAACGACATTGAAAGTTGTTGAGGTTTTTGCGTTCGCGAGTTTGTTAATTTTATTATGGAAAAGATCGAGTTCATTTGATGCACCGAAACAACATCTTTACATACGTATGCAAAGTTTAAGCTCGATTTCTTGAGTTGTTTTAAATTTATAGCAAACACAAAATTGAAAATTCAATATCCCACAAAATTGGACTGCGTATACAGATTCGGCTCAAGTTTAATATGGTACCATCCTGCCTTGAACGTAATTTCATTTTCAAAGAAATATACAGCTAGATATATCAATATTTGCGACATCTAGAGCCTTCGCAGACATTTTTTTAAATTTCTGGCCGCTTTATGACATTTGAGCACTTAAGGCCATTCTCGAGTTATAGACACTCGAATTTTGCAGTGACATTACACGCACACACACGAATGCGCGCACGCGTTCCAGACATTTGATCTAAATGGGTTTTCTGGACACTTTGGCACATTTTAAACACGTTGTTCGCCATCACATAGCTTTCTCTATGAGAACATAAGAAAACAATGATAATACTAATAATCACAACTATAAAAATGTTCGTCTAATGGAAAAAATATCAACAACAACAATAATAACAATAATGCCAAGTTTAGTGAGAATAATTTTTGTATTGTAAAACGAAACAAAAAACAACAATTTGAAACAATAATAATTATAGTAAAGACCGATAGAATTTTCGTTTAAAAATTTTAATGACTTTGTTGACAATAGTACTATTATTATAAAATGAAATTCTGTTGGTGTAAAAAAAGGCTCCTGACGCTGGTGGAAGGATAATAATAATGATAACAATGTAATAAAAATGTGTAGAACAGGACTGGCGCTTGGTGTCAGCTATTATGGTGAGAGATACCTCGTTGAACCTGCTTCTCGTAAGCCTGGAGGACGACGCGAGGAGTCTCGCTCGTCGAGGCACTCCTCGAATTCCCATGAGCGCGAGAGCAAAGCGCCGGGCTCCGCGTGGTGATCTCTTCTCGCGGTGGCCGCTTGCAAGCGCGTGTCTCTCTCGGCCTTGTACGCTTTCTAAAAAGATAAAACAAGAGAGTCCGGGGGCGCTTGCACACTAGTCCAGTCGCTGCCTCGTTCACTCCCGCTCTCTAGCGCCGATAAGTTTGATGTGCGGTGTGTGCAGAGAGCGATAAATTTGCGAAGAAACGTGAGCGTAAGTGGAGCCCTCGGACACAGCGGCGAACGCCGCTCGTTCTTCGCCCTTTCGCGAACGAAATGTCCTCACGCTACGAGGTGTGTGTGTGCAGCGCCTTGGCTAACCCGACGGCGTGAATGCACGCCACTACCCGCCGTGTATCCAGCACGGACTCATGTCGATTCATAGTCCTTTCCCTCTCACGATACTCTGTAACTACTGTATGCCCCTCTCGTCCCTCTTGCCTCTTTCTTAGGCCGACAGGGCCTCATCCGACAGGATTCATCGTTTTGTACTGCACTTGACGCCACCGCGCATAGCTATTGCATTTTATGGAATTTCCAATGTATGAAATATATGAAATTACCGTGGAAGAAATAAAGTAAACTCAAATCAAGTTGAAATGATGAGGCTTCGAAAAACCAATACCAAAGCGAGCATCGTCAGTTACGAAAAATGAGTATAAAATCCATTTCATAATATCTTATCCATATAATTTATTTATTTTTCCACCTCCACCTTCTCAATTTTTTTAAGATCCGCTTTTTGTTACATTTTTTACTACCGCCCCCCCCCCTCTCCTGTAACGGTAATTCGTCATAATTAATTTGTTTATTCTTTTTTATTGTAATGTTGCGGCTTCTTCTTTCTTTTTATGATTATTCCGGTCGTTTGTTTAGCGTGAGTTTTTCTTTCACTTTTCGTATTTATTGCGGAATCCGAGCCAAAATATTCCAATCTTTTGGTACACTTAGTTGCGTTTTCTTTCTTAACTTCATTCGTTGAAATGAAATCTATTAAATTTATCAAACTTGCGAAATTTATTTCTAAATCTGCATAGCAAAACCTTGCACATAAATTCCTTATTATTTACGACCTTTCACAAAATCACCTCCATAAGGAAGTATGTTGATCGATGTTGGCTCAACAGGGCACACATTTACTCACTCAATCATAAACGCACACAAATACGTACGCTTACATAAGTAGATCCGGACATTATTTTTAAAATGTGATTTTACGAGCGTTTAAAACATTTTCAGCACTCTGATATCAAAATTTCGAATGTTTTTCTTTTCTTTATGAAAACAAATATTCCTATATGAACAGGAACATAAAAAAATTCTATTAAATTTACGTAACTTATGAAATTTATAAACTTACTCAAATTCATTAAATGAATGAATTTATGTAATTTATAAAATTGATGAAATCTGTAAATATCAATATTACAATTGCAACATTCATAAAAAAAAGAATTTTCTTTTAAATCTCTCGACTGCAAAAAACGATAATAAACAGGACTTTTACTTTAAAAAGTTTTCATACGGAAATAAATCTAAAAAGGATGAAATAATTTCCGATGTCATTTTAGTTAACTTCATATTTTTATTAGAATAATTCATTCAACGTTGTCACTGCAGTTGGTCTTTTTCTGCGTTAGAAAATGTCCATATTGTATTGTATTGTGTTGTAGTATATAATTTTTCTTCTAAGGAGGTTGATCATGTAGAAGAAAATACACAGAAAAATCTAAAATATGTGTCACATTTTTTTCACTACTAAATGTGCCTGAATTATTTGGGAATTTTGAACTACACCGTTGACATAAAATTTTAGTATCTTATTAGACTTTTTGAACATGCGTTCGTATGGCGTTTTTCTAAATTGCGTGTTTTGCTCCGTCATAACTCTAGTGAAAATGTAGAGTCGAAAATAAAAAAAATGATATTTCAATTACACGCAGATGAATAGAGCAGCATGTCAAAAATCGGATCGATTGTGTACTTAGTTCATGAATAGCTAGCACGAATGGAACGGATCTTCTTGCTTTTATCTCAACACGTTCAGGATTCCACACAGCGGAGCTCGCTCACACGCTACCTGTCTTAACCACCCTCTTTAAATTAGAGTCGAAACGCCAGCATGTTTCTTGACATGTAAAAGACGGTTGCAATGTTCAGAAGACGTCTCCCGAATGCAGTGATAGCGGTGAATGAATTGTTATAATTAAAATATAAAGTTAACTAAAATGACATCGGAAGATATTTTATCCTCTTTAGATTTATTTTCATATGAAAACTGTTTAAAGTTTAAGTCATGTTTATTACAGTTTTTTGCAGTCGGGAGATATTAAATAATTTTTTTAATTTATTTCATACTTTTTAAAGTTAGTTCAATGTGAGTTTCTACAGCATTTTTATAATTGCTATATATTTTTATAGTTACAATATTTTTTAAAAACTAAAACAGCTAAATAATTTTTAATAACTCTATTTTATTGGATCGCTCAATCATTTTTTGCACTTTTGTGTTAAAAATTAAAGCAACAAAGGTAAAACAGTATAAAGCAAACAGTATAAAGTGGTCATCATTTTTCCTAATTTATCTTTACGTTATTATTCAATCATTGTTGCACTTGTGTATTTAGAATTAAATTAACAGACGCAATTGGAAAACTGCGTTGCGATTTTAAGAATTTTTTCTTGTTAACAATATCTCTGATGTACAACAACTTATTAAAATTGACATGATGTTGAATAAAATATACATACAAATATTGACTGAATCTCACGTCCTCTTTCTCTTGCTCCACCGCGAGCGCCCTGAAGTTAGTTACAGATGAAAGATATAGTAGGAATGACGGCCATCTTGTAGCATTTCGATATATACAACCGTGCTTCTCGTACATTTTATTAAAATGCTTTTATCTTTTTGAAATCTCACCTGATATATACAATCTAGGACAAAAATGGAAGTTACGATGCACATAATCTGTGTACCCGGGTCTGTTAAGACATCTTCAGTCGATTCGGAGAACATCGAATATACATAGAAACTGGCATATTCGCGTTATGCCAGTGAAACGCATACGCCCTTCTTTTTGCCCTACGGGCAGTCGGGAGTACAAATAATTACGAGAGATGTAATTTTTGTAACAATATTTGCCTCAAAAAGCGCTTGAGCAATAAACATTTAAACGGAAGAGTCGCCCAATTTTATTGTACAAAATTCATGTCAAGGAATAGGTACGCTCTCTTGAACCGACGCACTTGAATCACGCGCCAACACGATTGTCATGACATTCATTTATTTATGTATTTATTTGTATGCTTAAGTGAGTATAAGTATCTCACGCGTCAAGAATTATTCCATTGGCATAATTCCAACGCGAGGGACTGGTTCGGTGAATCTGTAGAAACATCCAACTCGTGTGGATCATCTATACTTCATCATCATTTAGATCACACATCCCATTATCCTCATTTTCAAGTCCTTCTAAATCAGCCCTGCGCGTCAAGAAGTAAAATTTTAATTTATCCGACATTTCTTAAAAATGATAAAAAGTAACAAAGTAATTAAATAATGTGTAATGATAATACTTTGTAAAAAATTGCTAGCACCGACTAAGACGTAAGATTTATGAGTGATGGGTAGGGGAAAGGGAGAAAAGGCGCGAGGTCATTAAATATCCGTGTGGCTCGTGGGGTGCTTCTGCCGTTGCTCCGAGGTTGCCGATGTAGCTCGTGAGACGAGTTTCGCGAATGAAAAGTAATGCGGGAGCCGAGAAGAAGAAGAAGATGAAGCAGATCCAGAAGAAGAAGAAGAAGACGAAACGAGTGAGCAAGTTGGTGCGTCGTCTTTACTTGTGATGGTGGGAGCATTGAGCGGACGAAGACGATGTCGCGCGACGATGACGTCAATCCAGCCCACACAAACATATATTTGCTCTATATATATGCCACGAGTTCTGAGCTCTTACTGCAGCATGACCGTCGTCGAGTTGTCATAGCCACAGCACCGCTTGTTGACAAGCGCATACGGGGCTTCAGACAAGGGAAGGGAGGGAGCGCTATCCGGGCACTAGCTTCGTATTCCAATGATGATTTAAGAGGTAACAGTGATTGGCAGCATTAACTAGGGGTCTTTCATCAGTCATTGGCACATCTTTGTCCATCTCTCTCCATACTCAAGTATGCCACTATTACGATCCGTTCTCGTGATCCGGAAGATAAGGGACCAACGGATACACCGACCGGAAACACTCATTTTTATATTATTTTAATAACGAATAAATATAATTATGTGGGAACAGAAGATGAAGATGAAGTGCAGTACCAATTCTAGCTTCTTCGATAAGCAAGTTGAAGATTATTAATTCATTTTAGAAGATGAAGAAGTTAAGGAAAAAAAAGATAAGAAATTTAAGAAATTGAATTCAACGAATTTAACAAATTTATTAAATCTCATGAAATTATCTTCTTTGTCTATTTTTTTGTAATCGATTATGTTCAAATGAAGAAGAGTGGCTACTTCAGCTTTCCGTTTCTGGGGTCAAATAGTCGAGATCGAGCTGCGTAAAACGGTGTGTTTGCGTTGACGTCGCGTACTAGGCCCTCCACGGTATTATATATGCTGCCACTGGCGTTCACAGCGCTGATTGAATGTATATTATGCGTTGCTCTCTCTCTCTCTCTCTCTCTCTCTCTCTCTCTCTCTCTCTCTCTCTCTCTCTCTGTCTCTCTCGAGTGCACGCGCGCGCGCGCGCAGCTTCGATGTTGAGTGAACAGAGCATTGTGTACCACGAACGACCAGCGAGCCTCGCAGATACCTACTATCGAAGGCGAATCGCGTGTTACAACACTTCGAGTCATGAGAATGTATATGTGGACACGTTTATGTGTGTCTGTGAGAGAGTCTGCCTTGGCGTGAGCGAACGGAATGTAAATCCTCTGGCGCGCGTGCACGCCAGTTGCGTAGTTACCAACGCATTCGTTCCAATGTGTAGCAATGCATACATTTCGCGGCCCACCAATGTGGAATAATCAAACGATTAATCAGTACGAATATATACACTCTGCAATATAACCCGAAGTTCTCTCTCTCTCTCTTTTCTGTCTAGCAAGATATCGCAAAATCTAAATTTCAGATATTTTGTTGATTATTTCAAGTAACGAAAGAAGTTTAGCAAATTCCTTACGACACCGGTATAAGGCAAACTTTATATACTATTGCAACTCGTTATCTGTGACAGGTGCAATCGCTTAACGGACTTAGGGTTTATCGGCGATAATAAAATTAACACACTATCCTACATTGCACGGAATACGGAAACTGCTGTGTCGCTTTGCATCATCGTTCAAAGTATTAACATAGTTTTGCAATATTTAATAATGGTTTATAACGATTTGATAATAAACAAAACAGAAAATAATTATATTTTTCTGTCAACTAAAAACGCTCTTTCCGGTGTTTATGCAATGCGATAATAGTATATTGTGTGATGAGAGCCGCAAGTTGGCGATCGCGACAAGCGACAAGTTTCCAATCACACGAGTCGCAATCGCTAATTTCGACCCGCGTCACACATGATACTTTTGGTAACAAGTACACGCAAAGAATCGTTGCTATTTCCCGAATAAAGAAATGGGTCACTAAGCAGGAAAATAAATTACTTAATGAAAAACGTCGAAGTTAGGGTGCTCAGAATTCAGGAACGGAGCCCTGGTGTGAGTTAAGCGAGGGGGAGCAAAGCTCCCAATTGAATAAAAAAACATAGCATACGAACGTTAATACTTTTTCTTGTATTTCAGGTGGCGTACCCCATTACTCCTTACTTTCCACTGTAATAATTTCTTTTAATTTCTTTTTTTACAACCCTACCAAAATCTCAGTGTAAACACAAATGGCTGTTGCTTCAACTGCTCTGAACATAGCTGCTTGCCGCGATATAGTTGGTGATGTCGGCGCTGCACGTGTTACAAAAAGAATTTTTTAATACGAGAAATATCTGCCAATTGAATAGAAAAAAATTTACATTTTGATACAAAAAATGTTTTTTCATAATAATTGAACACCGAGATTTTTTGCATTTTTAAGGTTTATTAGAATCAGTATTAGATGGATATTTATTGATATTGTTATGATTGATGTGATGTACTACCCCTCGGTCGGTAACAAAAACTGTAATGCAAATTTCTCCGCCGCGTTTGATTTTCCGGATGAAAGAGGAGACCGGTAAACTGCGTCTCGCAATTCTACAGTTCGCTGTTCTCGCCTTTTATCCGAAAGATTTATCGTGACGGGGAAATCCGCGACGGGAAAATTTTGCTATCTCTCTCGTAAGTATGGTGGTCTGAGAGAGACAGACAACATGTAACACATCCCCATAATATACAGCAATAAGGAGCATGGTACGAAAAAGCAGCTGAGGTTACCGACACTTTATAAGAAACAAGTGATGCTAAAAGTCAAGAGATTTAACGTTGTGTCTTTTGGGAAAATCATAATGGTCAAGTTCTCAAAGAATAAGCAATTCTCTGTCAATTTAATAACTGTTTTTTCAATGTTTTAAGATATTTTTCACACTTGGCTAGATTTGACTATTATTTGACAATACTTCCTGGTAGTTTTTTCAGTTTTTTAAATTCATTATTCTAGAAAACATTGCATTTTTTTGTCAACGTATTTCAAAGACTAGTTCACAAAAAAAAAAAATATTTAAGAATGAAAACTGCATTTTCATATAAACTTTTGATAATATTTTTCGAAAAATGTTTTCAACCTCATAAATTTTATTTTACTATAAAACAAGTAAAGATTTTTTCTTTTTCCAAAAACGCTGTTTCTATGGCACCGTAAAATCTTCAGAATCTTCAGACGTTAGTATCAATTTGATAAAAAAAAATAATTGGACAAAGTTAGACCGAGCGATCTTCCGTAGTAAAAAACTTGAAATCTTGCGAAATTATCGTACAAAACGCGTAAACATAGAAATAATTAAATAACAGCAGACTCAAAGTTATTAGTATTTTTTGCATGATTTACATTTTTTTCGAACGATACAACGATTGAAGTTTTTGTTAAAATGATGCCGAATAAAGGTTGAGTTTTTAGACAAAAAATTAATCTTTACTTTATTCGTGAGGAAATGAAAGTTATCAGGTCGATAAAATTCGTTGAAAAATATCATTAAAAGTCGATATAAAAATATAACTTATATACCGTGACGTTCTTTATCTGTGATCCAAAGTTTTCGAGATAAATGAACTTAAAAAAAATGCCGCATCAACTAAAATAATCGATTTAAAAATCTTAAACGATTCAAAGGAAGTGTTGTTAGTATAATCTGGTCGATTGTGGATAATATCTAGGAGGGTTAGAAAAGAAAGTGGCTGAATTGACAGAGAACGCCGTCTCATACTTAGCGATTATATGCGTACATAATATTCTAAAATATTCCTTGATGTTTTCGTAGACAACTCGAAATAAAGCGCTTACGAAACATTTTTCCCTGATATGTAAAATTATAATAGTTTTAAGTAAAATATAAATAGTTTTATGTAATTAATTCATGCGGGTAGAATCATATTTTATCATGTTATAATTATGGTGTGTTGTAATATTTTTATTTTCAATTATCGCATGACGGACTGTTGTTTAACTAAATAGTGCTGATGGAATACAAGTCATTATAAATATTAAATATATTAGTTAATAACAATTTTTTTACTGTTTTCAATTTTTTTATTTAAACAGTTTTAAATTTACTTTCGACGTTTTTCCGATTCTCAAAATGAGGAATCCATCACAGTCAATTTTGAGTAACACCAAATGGTGTTATGATATCAATTTGTCATCCAAATATTAAATATTCCAATATTTGGGCCAAAGATGCAGGAGGAAAACGAGAGAAGGGCTTCGCTGATCGCGTTTGTCAGCGTGCGAAACAGAAGCGTCTGCCACGCGCTGAGCTAAAAAGAGATTGCCGCCGAAAGTATTTCGTTTGCTCGACAAATCGCAAAGACCAAACGGTCCATCATTGTTAATTTTGGACACGAGCTGTCCCAAGGTACTTCTTTCGATCTGTTTGTTTTATACACAAATTGAACAGAAATTAATGGAGAAAATAGCAACATTATAACCTTGTAGGACGGTTTTCCGATGTTTCACGTAAAACTGAGAAACTTTGAGCACACGTAGTTAAAAAAATTGAACGGGTATTCATTTTGAAAAAAAAATTGTTAAAAATGCAGCGTACTTTAGAATTTTTTTTTTACAAATGAGTTAAGTCTCAATGCAATTGCACAGAAACTGGTTTTCGACGAAATATCCTTGATGACGAATCATGCATTCGCGTCATGACCAAAATATGATTTTTTGAGCATTTTGATGTTAACTCCAGATAATTTGTTTTAACGTTCTAAATGTAAGTTTTCTGATGATTTACTGTTACATACTAACAACTTCTTTGGTTTGACATAAAAGAAACAACAACAAATATTAGCCGGTAAAGGCAACATTTAGATGCCAACGCTAAACAAATTTTTGTTATAACAAAAAATTACACAAGGCGAGAAATCATCGCATAGCAACCAATTTCAAATAGCACTAAATGGTGTTGTGATTCCAACTTGACATCATAGTATTTTCAGGCATTAGCATGTAAACGCGACATATCCTTATCAATTACCCTATTTTGGTATTAACATCAAATCATAATTTGGTGTCATCGCCAAAATGTGTTTGGTAGGAAATTTTTTCATTAAGAAAAATGATGAAAGAGCACTAGAAATGTGTCGAACACATATTTGTTTAATTATTGGAGAATTTTCAAAATATAAAATAATAAGATTTCACCAACCTGTCGCTCTTGTTGTAGAAGACAAGTGGTGAAAGCTGCTGAACCGGCGGTTCAGCCGATATGCCCTGTGCTCTCTGTTTCCTAGGTCGGGGTTTCGTAGGCGTGAGCGGCGATTTAAAGGGCAAAACGCTCAAAAATTTATCAAGGTGACTCCTGAGTTCCTGAATCTCGGTGTCACGGCGGCTGAGCAGGCTCTCCAGTTCGACTATCCTCTCGTCCTTGACCCTAAGCAGTTCCTGAAGATCGCGAAGGCTGTCGATGTTGTGATTCGAGGGCGTGGGTTGAATGGTGCTTGCACCGTTGTTATTGTTATTGTTGTTGTTAGCATTGTTGAGAGGGGAGGGTGGCGATGTCGGAACGACCGCACCGGCGGCTCCTGCGGGTGCAGCCACAGCTCCTGCAGCCATAGCTATTGCCGTCGTCGTTGTCGTTGTCATTGTCGTTGCGTTGTTGTTTGCAAGTTGATTCGCGTCCTCCTCGTCGGCCAGCCTATGCTGCGTCGACGAGAAGCACAGACTGTCGAAACACACGCGCATAGACACGCACGCGTCGTTTATAATACCACACTCGGGCCCGTCCATTCACCCGGATTAAGTACCCGTGATTTTGTCTCCACAGGTTCCCTTCGAGATTATTCGAGAATCCGAGATATATCGAAGATCTAGTGTTTGATGTCAAGAGACCTCACGCATCTTCTAAGGGCGTTAAAGCAATTTTTAAAAAAATTTCACACTGTTTTTTGCCCTTTAAAATCTCCCCCTTATTTTTGTACCGTGTCGTTGGTTTGATTAAGTTTTATAAAAAAATTGATTAAACAAAAGATTGAAAGTAGAAATGTCACGATAACCGCGGATAACCGGGTTCACCGGTCGAGCCGCGCGGCCAGCCCCCGGCGCCCCCACCTTAACTTTTTTCGAATCGCCCACGAGGCTTACTCCGATTCTGAATTCTTTTAAAACCGATTTTATTCGATTCTATTGACTTGGAGGACTTAAAAAAAAAAGTCTTATTTGTTTTGTACTTTTGTTGTTTATCTGCGGTCCACAAGTACGTCGCTCATGCACGGCACGCACGCGCGTCGGGAGTACACGGGACGCAGCTCACAGCACGCGTTCGTAGCGGCCACCGGCGCCAGTACTACCGAGTGTCTGCCTCATCGTTTTCTCTCTCGCTACCGACGTCCGTGGCGCAGCCACGAAGTGGGGTACAGCATAGAATTCTTTCCGTTGCGTCGCCTCCCCTCGCCCAACCACATTGTCGTACAGAGAGCTCACACATCGCCTCTCGCTCTCCGCTACCAGTGGCAGCATCGTCGCGTCCTTCTGTACCATCTCCGTCACTGTCGGGCTCAATTTTTTTTCTTTCTAGTGATAGACGGAGATGCAGTTAGATGGAAGATATTCGTTTTCATCTCAGGTTTGATCCGCGCATGCGTTCGATTGGGCGTTGACGGAACTACTTTGATGGAGTGGGCACGGGAGAAACATTTTTCAAAGCAGTGGGAGGAGGGGATGTTTGATAAAGTTTTGATTTTTAATACTTAAAAAGAGATTCAGTATTAGAGATAAAATAGAAACAATTACTTAAAATAAAAATTGATAAATAATATTTTTTTAGGAATATTTAGAATCTTTGGTTGTACGAAGAGTTGATTTTTCGACGAGATAAGATGTGTTTTTCGTTGAGACCTGTTTGCGCAATGTAGGAGCGATAAAAGTAGTCACTTGTCGTCAGCAATGTGGTTTCATAAACAGGTGGATTTGGCATGACATCTGAGAGACAATACGCGAACATGGACGCAAATTTTACTGCAGGTAATACAGATAGTATCTATCGACGGTTGGTAAAAAAGTTTTGACGAATACGATCTTCCGCAGACTCGTAGATGTCACTTTCGTCGTCACGATTGGAATTTAAAAATTCGAATGACCCCAAACTATGATTTATCCATCCGATATATTTCGATATTAAGTTAACTACATCCTTAATTGATTTTTCTATTTAAGTGCTAAGCTCGCGGAATCATCTTCTTAGCTTGAACAATGTACAGTTGTAGTACAGGAATATTTATGTCCAGGACTATTTATACCAAGAAAAACAGTTTTCCGTTAGAGATGTGTGGGTAGAACAATTTGTCGAGTCAATCCAGTTTCGACTTCCCCGGGGACTTGATCAGGTTACTCGTATCATGTCGGGTACACGTGTACACGGTATGTACCCGTCGGGCATTGAATGAACCTATCCTAACGAGCATGCGCTTCGAATTTTCCGACGATAACGAATCTTGTAAGTTTATTAAGCCCTTAGTTATTCATTACGTACGGGTTGAAATCGACATAACGTTAACCACACAATAAAAAATGGTATTACTCATGACTTATGTAATTATTTTCTCAGCGTTTTAATCTTGTACGTTCAAAGGATAAGTCTCAGTTTCGTTTGGAAATTCAAAAGAGATCCAAATTATGTAACTAAGTACTCATCTTCCCACTCTAAACCGTTGTTAATTCGTGTCTCGTCGTTTGACTTGCATAACATGTTTATTTGCATAACGTTTTTACATAAATTGAAAACAGAGAATGTGCAATAGCAAATAATTTATCAAAAGTGATCTAATTTACTCCATCCGTAAATGTATGCGTAAAATTTCATTATTTTATTTATGTCGTTTAAAAATATTTACATACAATATTTTCTTCAAAAAAATATCAAATCAGCTGAAGGTTTGTAATTAAAAATAAAAAACATTCTTCATGCAGAAATTAGTGGAAATCATACATATTCGTCAAGTGTAATATTTCAGCCATATATCAAGAAATCTTGACGAAAATTTGACAAGATATCGTACTAATATGCGTGATATCTTTTACAAATATTTTAGCAGTCAGGTTTTCAAAAAGAAGTGCAATCCCACACAAAAAAAAATGTTCCCTAAAGTTAAAAAACGTACGTAAGTTTAAGAAAAAATTATCATTAAAAAAAATTGATTTCAACATATTAATCAAGTAACATGTCACGGTCGTTTACTGAGAAGTTTATAAAAAAAATTGACGTGTCAACGTCTATCTTCTGTACATAGCCCATTGATATAAGAACTTGACCGTTTCTCATCTCCAACTATTGGGTCTGGGAAAAAGTTTGTGGCGTTTTCCCCGATAGATGGCATCAATTGCAAATAAATCAGGAAACACAGATCGCAGCGACACCACTAAACGCTCGTTAGAAAGGTGACACTTCGAGCGTTAATTTGGGTGTATAAACATTGAAATTGGTGCAGTGGTTGGAAAGTTGTTTTCGTTTGAAAATGAAGAAAAGTAATGAAAAATTGCGCTATTTTTTGCAATATTATTACGACAAAGGGAAGAACGCTGCACAGGCTTGTGAAAAAATTTGTGCTGTGTACGGTGAAGGTACTTAATCAAAATCTGCTGCGCGGAAATGGTTCACTCGCTTTCGTTCTGGTAATTTTGATGTGAAAAAAGAGTCACGCTCTGGTCGTCCAATTACTGAAGAAGCTGATGAAATTCTTGAAAAATTCCAGCAAGATAAGCATATCAGCAGTATCGATATTGGTATGGAGCTAGGCATTGACCACAAAACTGTTTTGAATCATTTACACAAAGCTGGCTACAATAAGAAGCTCGATGTATGGGTTCCTCATGAGTTGAGCGCGAAAAACATGATAGACCGAATTAACATCTGCGATGCGCTGCTGAAACGCAATAAAATCGAGCCATTTCTGAAACGTGTCATAACCGGTGATGAAAAATGGATCACGCACGACAATCGGAAGCGTCAAAGATCGTGGACAAGGGTTGGTGAGCCGTCACAAGCGTTCGCGAAGCCAGGATTGACGGCGAAAAAGGTGATGCTGTGTGTGCGGTGGGACTGGAAGGGAATCGTCCACCATGAGCTACTTCCAGTTGGTCAGACGATTGATTCTCAACTCTACTGTGGACAACTAGAGAGATTACGCCAAGCAATTAAAAGAAAACGGCCCGAATTGATTAATAGGAAATGTGTTGTCTTCCATCATGACCAGCGGTTGCCAAAGTGGTGGTCCGCGGACCACTAGTGGTCCGCGAGAAAATTTCGCTGGTCCGCAGAAAAATGTGAACTATACTTACTCATCATGTTAAGTTATGACTGGACATCTTTCAGGAATCGTTGTAAAGGTGAAGAATGTTGGTCACCCAGACATTTTATCTACACACTGCATTATACATCGAGAACAACTTGTAGCGAAAAAAATGTCCCCAGAACTACACGAAGTATTATCAAATGTCATTGAAATTATAAAGGAAATTCGACACAAAGCACTCAATTCTCGAATATTTGAGGCACTTTGCGAAGAAATGGGTTCCGAGTATACTCATCTTCTTCGTCATGCTGAGGTGAGATGGCTGTCGAGGGGCAAAATATTGACCCGACTATTCGCCTTGCGGGAAGAAGTCAAATTATTTTTCCAGCAGCAAAATAATCCGAAATTGCAAAAATGCTTGTCCGACAATGAATGGCTAGCAAAGCTTGCATACCTGGCAGATATTTTTTCCCTGTTAAATGAACTAAACATATCTTTGCAAGGACAACTTAAGGACGTGTTCACACTACGAAGTAAAATGGATGCGTTTCAAAAGAAAATATTACTGTGGCAAACGCGGTTGGTTGAAGACGATCTGCAAATGTTTTCTAATTTTGATGAATACATGAAGGAGAATGATGTTAACCAGCAAGTGGTAACCCTAGTTAAAAAGCACTTGGAATCACTTACAGAATCTTTTGCTCGTTATTACCCAAAGAATGAAGATCCCAGACATGGTAATATGTGGATAATAGATCCGTTTGCAGCGAACATTCAGGATAGTAAGTTAAGCATGCATCTAAAAGAAAGCCTTATCGACCTATCGTCCGACGAAACTCTCAAATTTAAATTTCATTCATCCTTATCAAGACCTCAGTTTTGGCTTTCCATAAACAGTGAATACCCTTTGCTTAGTGAACAGGCGATGAAAATTCTGATTCAGTTCTCCACAACTTATTTATGTGAAAAGGCCTTTTCATCTGTCACAGCCATCAAAACACGGTACCGATCTCGGCTTGAAATAAATGCAGTTCTCCGTCTTGCAGTAACAACATTGGATCCAAATATCCATAATCTTATTTCAAGTAAGCAGGAACATCCATCACACTAGGAATGTATAACGCTAAAAGTTTGATATATTTAAACCATCTTTTAATTGTTTTGTTTGTACAATTTTTGTTTATTTTGTTTATTTTATTATGGTTTATTAATAAAGCTTTCATAACTTGGTTACTATTAATAGTTTCATTTTATTAACTAGGTACATTTTATGTGTTCTTTGATCACAATTTTTTTTTATAAATATATTTAACACTTAAAAAATCCTATTAGTGGTCCGCGGGATTAAAATTATGAATTAACTGGTCCGTGAGGTCAAAAAGTTTGGCAACCGCTGATCATGACAACGCCCGACCACCCACTTCTTTGATGACCTGTCAAAAATTGCGAGAGCTTGGTTGGGAAGTTTTGATGCATCCACCGTATAGTCCAGACATGGCTATCACGTATTCCGATCTCTGCAGAACTCTCTCAATGGAATTAAGCTGCTTTCAAAATAAGCCTGTGAAAACCACTTGAATCAGTTTTCCAACCAGAAACCACAGAAGTTCTTCATCGATGGCATCATGGCTCTACTCGAAAAATGGCGAAACATTGTCGATAATAATGGAGCATATTTGGTTTAAATAAATTCATTTTCACATTTTTTCATTTCAATTCAATTTTCTAATTTATTTTCATATAAGAAAACCAGTTGAATTTCACTAAAAAAACGCCACGAACTTTTTCCCAGACCCAATATTACAAAGCTTAGGAGAAAGTTATAAATTGCATAGCTAATTTTAACAAATTGGAGATAGCACGTGAAAAGTTTTCATGTAATCAGTGACAGAGATATACCAAGGTTGTTGACCAAGATTGGTTACCTTGGTAAATATCAACGGAGATATACCAACCGGAAGAGGTTATGATTGTGGGTGGACGCGACGTCATGTAGTAGATGAGTTTACAATGCATTTTTACAATGAGACAATAATATTTTTTACTCTGCCGTTGATGAATTTCGTTACCAATGAAATTTGTTATCTACAATAACAAATCTACCAGTGATGATAGTTACCGATGGCATTGAAATCATGACTATAGTTAAAATCCTATTATGAACTATTTATTAGCGTTAAAAACCAATTTATTGGCACAATACGTAACGTATTGGCGTAAAATTCTACTCATTTGTAACAAAATCCGATGTATCAGTGTCGGAATAAAATCTGTTGGAGCAAAGTGAATGTATTGGTACAAAATCCCATGTATTGGATTCAGATTTTCACGTATTGGCGTCAAAAGCAAATGTATTGATTTAAAATTACATACATTGGTTTAAAAATAAATCTATTTGCACAAAATCTCATGTATTGGCGTCGAGAGCAAATCTATTGGTATAAAAATCATTAATTGAGACATAAAAAAATGTCTTAACACTACACAATGCACTGATACAAAATAATCTACCCCTAATCTCCCTACCCCAGTATGTTGAATTTAATTAAAATCCCTTTATCGACTAGACTATAGTAGGATCTCCTACAAGATGACAAAAAAATTAATGAAGATGAAAATCTGCAGGTGAAAAAAATTGTTATAATCGAGGTACGACTGCGGTAAGATGTACAGCGTCTGTATAATAAGCCCTGTTAGATTGCGATATACATAGGAATAGTACAAAGTGGTGCGTGTTACGGCCTTGGGCGACTTGTGCAGACATACAATAGAGTATATACTCTATACCATGCATACATATATGTACAGTATATGAATATATACATGTATATATATAAGTGTATAGTATACACACACGCACACACACACACACACACACACACACACACACACACACACACACACACACACACACACATATATATATATATATAAGTACGCGTTACAGAGAACGCGGCGCGTCTGGATAGCAGGTAGTTACCGAGTTAGCTGATTGGCCGCCTAGAGGGAGGCGAAGGGGTGCGTAATGGGCACGCCGCGTCGCGTTGTGCTTCTCTCCCGCGCCCTCGTACTCTCGAGCGTCGAATGCTTCGGGCTGCTGTTGCTGCTGGTGCTACTGGTACGCTGCTAGTGCTACTAGTACTGTTGGGGAGCAGATCGAGTGCCGCACACCATAATGTCATAATAGAATAGCGATGTTAGTAATACCATCGCGGGCACTACCGAGCTACCTACCGAAATGGTACTACACACACATATATCTTTATATACCTGTGTATATGTATATATAGAAATATACTATATGTAACTAGCACTGGGGAGCTCGCAGGCGATTGACTGGCCCGAGCGAGTCGACCAATTTGCATCGCATTGTGTACTCGTTACGCCCTGCATCTGTCCCATTCTCCTGGCGGTGGCCTACCGAACTATCGTGCCCTCCTGCTGCCGAATGTTTCACGCACAGTAGTCAACCACCCAAATAGTCCGACAACGCACTCTAATACTCCCAGTTAGGTTCGCATGGTTCGATTATATGCTGTTTTTCACTTCCGTTATCAATCAGCGATTCCTCCGGTAAATATGAACTAAAAAAGTATCGGAACAAGCACATTTACTTGATATTAGACGGTCGTACGGAATCGTCGTCGATTATTGGTTCGTTTTACATTTGATTGGCACACCTGCATTTTTCAGACAATGATATTGTACTAAGTAAAATATGGAAAGAGTTCTAAGAAGTAGCTAATATAATAATAATTGCTGTGATAATTATGAATTTTGGGATAAAAAATGTGAAATTTGTTTTATACAATATTTTTAAAATTATTATTTAATCCGGACTTTGGTCTTAAATAAATATTTCTAATTCATCATTTACGAAGCATAAACATATACATTTAATAAATACGACCAGAGCATAACGAACAAATACGTGAAAATAAATATTTCAGGATTAAAGCCTAGATTTTCTTGGGAAAATAAGTTTTATCTGATTCCACATTTTTTTGTTGACTTTAGGACAAAGTAAACATAGAAATTGTTACGAGCGATACGAATAACATCGAAATATATAGGTCGACATTTTTTATTTTAAGTTTTTCTTTTTCTTGAACGAATTGTGAACTCGCAATAAACAAAATTTTTCATCGTATTTCAACGTTTCGTATCGGTTATTAGAAAGAAAATCTAAAAATCCTGCATATATTTCTTATGCTTTCCTCGAGGAACTAGATTGGCACCTCGAAGGCCTTAAAATTTCAACGGGAATTCGAGTTATCGCTCTCCAGATCCATTTATTCCGTCGAAAGGACGAAAAAAAATAGTAAGTAGCTCGATTATTGACTCTAGCAGAAGAAGAGGATGAAGGAATGTTACAGATAATCTACGGTATCAATTACCCCTCCATTTTGATGGCTAAGCGAGATAAAGGAAATAAAGAAAGGCCGTTGGAGTTGGATTAACGAAGCCCTGAAGGCTCACCGAGATTTTCCTTCTAACCCAGATATTTTTTTCTCAAGCGTCTCGCCCGGGTCATCGGTCTTCGCTTCTGCTGCAAGCTTCGGATGAGAGAGGAGGATTTTCCACGATTATCATTAGATTTTCCAGATCCCAGAGGGCGTCAGTCTTGGAAATAGAAGAGGGAACAGTTCGTTGCCCGCATCGGTTTGAAAATCCACTTTGTCACTCGATCCTCGAGAAAATATTGTTTTACCTCATAATTTTCAATGGATATAATCAATTTGAACGGTACGCGGATATATCCGGGCCGGTGGAGTGTTATTTCTGCGTGGTACTATTATTCACAGGGCCAGACATTGAGCGCGAGTCCCTGGGGAGATGGGAGGGAGGCTAAAGATCACAAATTGACACACCGGGGATATCGTTGCGGAGTGAGATGGAAGAAAAAAATATGTGAAGAGATGGGAACCCCCTTGCGATGGATATGTCATCTCTGACTGGTCGTTTGTCCCTCGTAAAGCCCTGTCAGTTGAGACAAACCTTTATTATATACTTCGTATACAATTTTATTTCCACTTTCTTCATTCGTATCATACCAGAAAATCGTTGACAATTAAAAGTTTAATAATAATAATAATAATAATAATAATAATAATAATAATAATAATAATAATAATAATAATAATAATAATAATAATAATAATAATAATAATAATAATAATAATAATAATAATATCTTAAACAATGTAATAAAAATAATCAATATTTGTTTATTTTTGCACTCAAAAAAAAATATATATATTAGAGTTATGTATATACCGCTATTCGGTTTTTTTTATTCACTTGTTATAACTTCAATTAATAGGTGTTATTAGTCTAAACATTTTTTTTTATTTATCTTCTTATGGTGCTTTAGCCCTTAAAGGCTTTCAATCCGGATCGGGTTGACGTTCTTTGTATATAATAGTTATATAAAAAGTAAGAACAATAATAATATTTACTTTTATTAAAAGTTATTGGTTTGCCATGTGCCATCTTGCCATCATCGAGTATTGATATTAAATAATCTGTTGTTTGTCGAGGGTTGAGTTGAACACGAGCCTTGAGGGATTGGTTGCAGCCTCGTATCTGTCGTCCGTCAATGCCGACGTCGCGTTACATTACCCTCGATTTTAATAATATTTCCCCGCGGTTGTAGACAGTATGTACAACAGCAGCAACAGCAACGACAATAAAAGAAGCGTTCGGATACACTTCAGCATTCATTTGGCTCGTTTGTTATGCGTCCAGATATGTTTGAATAAAATTGTCAGTAGATTTGGTTGATAAAACTGCAAAGTGAAAGCTTCAGTTGGCTCGGGTGAGAGGAAAGTACAGTATGCGACGTCCCCACTCCCCAAACACAAGGAGCGGCAGGCCAGTTCGGTACTTTCCCTCCACTTCTCATCTTCAGCCTCCTCCTTATCCTTCGCCCTTCTCCCTCGCCCCTCCCAGCGCGACGGCTTGACGCCGTCGCGTCTGCTGGTTGTTCCTCCCCTTCGCCTCAACCACCCCCTCGTAATGCCCCTCGTTGCATTTTAAATCAAAGCCCCGGAGGTAACGCAATCACCAGGCATCACGACGCTTCCACAATTTTCTACTTTAAGCTACTTTATGTATTAGTATACCCAACCCCCTGTCTATATTCACTCATTCTCTCTCTCTCTCTCTCTCTCTCTCTCTCTCTCTCTCTCTCTCTCTCTCTCTCTCTCTCTCTCTTGTTTACTCTTGTATATTCTCCCTTGCATCTCGCTGACGTTTTATACAAATGTTCGTGCTCTTGCTTTCCAGCACCCAGTCACTCTTTGGTAAAAGTAGAATCGAATACAAATATTTATAATTTTCTTTGCGGAATCAATCCTGCACGAAAGTTACGCAAATTATTCTCGGACATTCAATTGCATACATAAATGGACTACGTTATGTGTAGGTTTGATACATTTTGCGGTGAATGATTCAGAATTGTTGCGCAGAATCAATTCTACAGAAAAGTATATAACCAATCCCTATACAAAAAATGTTGAACCCACGGCGTGTAGCCGATTCTACATTTCTTATATTTCTTCTGCACAATCAATCCTACAGAAAAATGTATTATCAAACTTATAGAAAATGCGCAGTGTTAATTCTACACGATATATCTCTAATTTTTTAAAAAGAATCTATACGACGCAATGACCATTTAAAAAATATTATTACAAACCTTCTCACGAGAGCAAAAACATTTTTTTTTTTACATAGTTCGCGTAGGATGATACGTAGACTAAAATCTCTGACAGGAGGTACATTCACGAAGTTTTCTAGAAGACTTTGCATTCAGAGAATAATTGAAGCGCCAAACTGTCAACGAAACTCCCGGTATACGTATAATCTTTGTGCTTTTTTCTTCTTTGGGTCTCTTTAATTCGTCTTCGATGCAGACAAGGATATCCCGCAAGCAAGAGCGCGTCGTAACGAGTTTATTTTATTAAACAACCTCATCACCGCCCGCACTCCGCTTCGGCCGACGCCCTCGGTAAAACTTTCACCGCTGTCGCACCAGTGGTCTCATCGTATATACGTCTCTACCAGCAGAATTGCTAGCCAGGAGAGACACCCGTGTATTCTCTTTGTGAACTGATTTACAGATGTAATCAGAGGGCCCCAGCAATTCTCTCGTAGCAGTGTGTTGCGAGAGGCGCCGCTAATTTGTTCGTGGTTGTATTTTCGCGTTTGCTGTATATGTAAACCATGAGAATTATGGGATTATGCCAAATCTGAAGGCGGAATGATGATTCTTGCTTTAGGATGTACGGACGTACACACGGCCTGTGCTCTTTGGACATGCGTGTTGCGCCGAAGAGGGACTCTACGGTGTATAGAGGCTGCAAACGTGCGGCAGGCGATGTAATCCAGTAACCGCGTAACGCGATTATCCCGCCAGCTCTATATCTCGTCCTGGCTCGCGCGCTGGTAACCCGAGTGCATCCCAAGAGATGGATCGAAGAGGACAGGACTAGTAGAAAATACATTCCACGCCGTGCGATCGACGCAGTCACTAACTGCATCGCCTATCGTCGCTTCCCTCGTAGATATTTTATGCATTTTCAATGTTCGATGTATCTAAACAGTTGATTATGTCTGAGAAAAACTAGCGAGAGGAGGTGAGAGTAGCCGAACGATTAGTTTTATTCGATAATACGTAGCTGAATTGTATGGTGTTCGTTGAAATGCAGGGTCCGCACTGAATAGTTCAACCTGTTGAGTAGCATTATTTGTAAAATCGTTGGAACCGAATGGTTCGGTTTGCCGAATACCTGAATGTGCCAAATCGATTGATCGACCGAATAGCTGAACAATTCGTTCCACCGAATGGCACAACTTGTTCAATAGTTGATTTGCTGAGTTATTAACTCGGATCAATCGTAAATTTGACCAAATGATAATTTTAGCTGAATAATTAATTTGATTAAATAATTGACCTAGATGAATTATAAATTTGACTAAATTCTACATTTTGCAGAATGATATACATAACCGAATTGCCATTTTACTAAATAATTATGGCTTAGCCAAATATCTTTTTCTAATTATTAGTATTTAGCGGAACGGTACGGTTGTCCGAATTTAAAAATGTGCGCTTCGATAGTTCTTCAGACTGAAATGTTCTACTTTTTCAAAAATCTCTATAATGCTAATATCTTACTTCAGGTATATTGCTCTTGTTTGCTTTGTTTAGAAAAAAAGATTAATCTTGCCAAGTATCGATCTAATGAATTAATAAAGGCAGTCATGATTCCTTATATCCTCGAAAAGTTTTATTATATTTTAGCCTATCCTCATATGACAGGTCAGGATAATCTAGCGATCCTGAGCGCACATTCAGTTTTACTCTGCGAAATGTCCTTCTTGTTAAAAGACCGTTGATAGAGGCATAGTGTTCAAAACAGTATTATCACTTAATACAAGTGTAGAGAATCTATAACAATTGTTCATGGGTTATTTTCAATGAATTAAAAGGAAATTAAGGTTGGTAAAGGATTTTTTTATTCAATAAATAGACAAATAAATTAATAATAATAAAAGCTTGAATTATCAAGATGACGAGAACTTTAGAAACATGTTCAAGTACAGGTTGTTCTTATCGTCGATAAGCACCGTTTGATTATCGACGTTCTGCTATTCATTGATTAAGTTATGCGTAAATCGTACAGAATATAAAATTTAATAAATTATAAATTAATCATTAGTTAAATTGATACTGTTATTCAAAAGTTAAAATGAAAAAAAAAGTATCATTGGTCCAGCAAGCGGTTTATCTCACCTATTATGACACATTGCGTCGTCGATAAATACCTGCGTGTTCTGTTTGGCTAGGAAACTGTAATAATTGAAATTGAAAAAAGGTGCAAATGACGTAAAAGCATTTAATGGGTTTCTCATGGAATTTTAGTTGTTGTAAAGTTGGTGTCGTGAAAATACAGGTGTATAGTTACAAACGATACACGCAACATTTTTTTAATTTCGTAGAACAATTGTAATCTATGTTCTCCGCTAGAATGTCTGAGCGTCGCAAAATACAAAAAATAACGTACAGCTACGAAACGTGCTCACGAGATGGCATTGTGTGAAATGGACTTTAGAAAAAGGTTTCTCTCATCTTGGATGTATTATTGTTGCCGCAGGCGTCCTGTCGAACGGCTACCTCAATAGTTTGACAAGTCGGATTTACATTTCGGTACTTTTCATATCAAAGTTAACGAAAGTTTAAGTGCTTAGATGCCTAAGGTAAAGCTGGATAAAATTATACGAAATACGGTCTCAAATTATTTTTATAAAATGCTATGCCGGCGATAAAGACTATATAAGTGAACATGTGTTTATAACCACAATGTACCTCAACGTCAAATCTATTCTACCTGCGTCATTTTTCGAATTAAACATTCGGTATAAATAATTATCTGCATTATACTGATATAGTACCTCCTTGAAATTTATGTAAAATCACTCGCTCGCTCGCTATAATAATTTTTTTAGACCTTTGATAACATCATTTTCTACTGGCTATTTACATATAAGTCTGTCTGTACGTCTCAGACAAAAGCATAATAATTTTTTTATCAGTCTACGGACCAAAAATTCACTGGTTATTATTTCACATTTCAGATAAAGTATCAAAATGCATTGGTGTATTGAAACCAATTTCAATACTAAAACTACATTTTATACATAGAAGACACATACCAAATTTGGCTGTCATTCGCAGTCTCTTAGAAACGTTATTGTATTTTCAGATGACACATTCAGACAGATAGACAGACAGACAAAAATGAATAAATCTTTTTTTTACTCCTGACTGCCCATCGGGCAAGAAGAAGGAAGTATGCGTTTCACTGGCATGGCACGAATATATCAGTTTCTATGTATCCGATGTTTTTCGAATCGGCTAAAGATTTCGTAACAGTAATTTTTTAAGTCGGTAGTTTTTAAAATAAACATTTTTCTAAAAATATTCGAAGACGGTCAAAATATATATTTAAATCATAATCTGACAGTCGAATTTTCGTTGTATATAAGATTTTTCTTTTTCTTTTACATACTTTGTATGTGATGATGAAGAAAAAAGCGTGTGACTTTGAAATTTTCACATTGCTTCTTCGTAATTCGCGCTAACGCACAGATTCTCCTCTACGGGGAATGGTTACTTCAATTCTGACTTCTTCATAGAGGAAGTGGTATAAAAATTTTCAATAAAATTGAAGTTTTGTTTAAATTTTCAATAAAATTGACATTTTGTTAAAATTGTAAATTTTGTAAAGATTAAACCCCTTAATCAATTGTCATCAAGTTGCTAGTATCTTAAGTTACAGTTTGATAGATGAACATTTACGAAAGTTAGGGCAAACATTTTTTTTTTTTTTTTCGATAAATTACAAAAATTCATAATTCTATCAAATATGAACGCCTTGATCGATTCTTACCAAACTTAATATCGAATAACCTTGTCTCCTGGTCTATTCTTGTAGAAAGTTTTAACTTGATAGCTAAAAATTTACAAAAGCCAGAGAGCGAACTCTCTTTTTTCGAAAAATCCAAAGAACCATAAAATGAGACATCCGTTGGCGATTTGGGCGAAAATTCCAGCAAACTTACGGGGGTTGCAATCCGACCCGTGTGCAACGTTTCTGGATGATCGAGTAACGTGTTTTCGAGATATATTTATTGTAATCTTGGAAGCTTATGAAACACACGCTGCGCACCCGCACGTATACACACACACACGAACGCACGCACGCATTCACGTAGGCACGGACATTTTTTTCTCAATAGTACTTTTTAAGTACTCTGATATCAAAATCGCGAGAAAATTTTGGTTCACGAAACCATGACTTCCTTTAAGAGGTAACAAAAATGTGGGAACGTATAATAAAAGTGTCGTTTGACGAAGAAAAGAAGAAGTTAATGTTATAGCGGTAATGCTTGTAAAAAGTATTACAATTGCGTGCACTCACACATGGATCAAGGTTGAATTAAGGTTAAGCTTTGTCTTCAATGTACTGGTCTGTATAAAGAAAGTTGGTAAACATTTTTATTTATTGAACGCGTATTATATAAAACATAACTTTGTTAATTGTTATTAATAATAATCTAATTACACGGAGTGTGCTGCATTTTTCGCGGGATAAAATAAAAACTTTTTAACGACAACATATAACTTTACGTGAAATCGCAGTGAAATCAACTTTCAATGATTTATTGATGGGTTTGCTTCCATTAATTATTAAATTATTGTCACCGTTTCAATTTATTTTCAACTTCATATTCAGGTTATTTGTCAATATAACATATAATTTTATCAGCACATACGAAGTACGTGGGTGGATCAATAACTCAGTGATTTTATGAATTTCCCGCGTTGTAACTTGAAAAGCAACACTGCTCCCGTCAACTACCATCCGTCGATAGACTTCTGTGAAATTTTGAGCAAGCTGCATCATTTATATTATTTTTGACAGCCATTGAAAGCAGACAACCGCGTGAATTTTTGTGAAAATGGAATTTCGTGTGTTCATCAAGCCCATGACTGAAACCAAGGATAAGCTTGATAAATACTATGGGGGCTCTGCATCATCAATTTCAATGATAAAGAAGTGGTTTACTGATTTTCGTTGTGGTCGCACAAGCACGAGTGACGCCGAACGTTTTGAACGCCCAATTGAGGTCACTACATCCAAAACAATTGAAAAAAATCCACGATATAGCGTTGGCCGATCGGAGATTGAAAGTGCGCGAGATTGTAAAAGCCATAGGCATATCATATGGCTCAGTGGTTTCGATTTTAAAAGATCATTTGGGTATGAGAAAGCTATCCCCAAGATGGGTGCCGTGTTTGCTCACACTTGACCACAAACGTAATCGTGTGACAACTTCGAAGGAGTGTTTGCTGTTGTTCAATCGCAATCCGGACGAGGTTTGCGCCATTTTATAATCGTGTACGAAACATGGATCCACCACAGTACACCTGAGTCCAAGCAGGCGTCGAAACAGTGGGTTTCTCCGGGCTAATCGGCGCCGAAAAAAGTGAAGGTGGATCTGTCGGCCAACTAGGTCATGGCGATCTAGTTGGCCTATTTTTTGGGGTGCACGCGACATAATCCACAACGATTACCTTCAAAAGGGAAAAACAATCAACGGCGAATATTATGCCAACTTATTGAACCGGTTCAACGTCGATTTGAAGAAAACCCGACCGCATTTGGCCAAAAAGAAAGTGCTCTTCCACCAAGCAATGTACGGGTGCACACGTACAGGGTGTCCGCCGGGAAGGTATACTACTTTGTTTTGCCGCCATTTTGGTAAACATTAGTCTTGACAGTTCATATTTGGCAGTCGTGAAGTAGACACGTGGCAAATTTATTATGGATAAATATTCGATAAACCAACGTGTTTTAATCGTTAAAACATTTTATCAAAATCAATCATCGATTACTGTGACGATGAGAAAGTTACGTGAAATTTTTGGGAAAAACAAATGGATATGTGAATAAACAGAATAGTCGGTTCTGGGCAATGGAAAACCCTCAAATTATTCATCAGTCACCTTTACATCCATTCAAAGTGACAGTCTGGTGTGCAATTTGGTCAGGAGGAATCATTGGACCTTACTTCTTTGAAAATCAAAACGGCGTAACGGTAACTGTGAATGGGGAGCGATATCGTGATATGATTGAAAACTTTTTAACGCCACAACTGCATGCTTTGGGCTTGATTAACATGTGGTATCAACAAGACGGCGCCACATCGCATACAGCCAGGATTACAATGGAATTACTGCGAGACCTCTTTCCACAACAAGTTATTTAAAAAAATCGTGATGTTGATTGGCCTCCACGGTCGCCTGATTTGACTGCTCCGGACTTTTTTTTGTGGGGATATCTAAAAAGCAAGGCTTATGCAAACAAACCAGAAACGCTTGAGCAACTCAAACAAAATATTCGTGATGAAATTAATGAAATACCGCGTGAAATGTGTGAGAATGTAATGAAAAATGTGCTCAAAAGGGCTCGCATTTGTGAGGCTAACAGAGGCGGACATTTATCTGATATTGTATTCCATACATAATTGCCGACATTAAATAAAACATTTATCAATATAAGATCCATTCTCTTTCATTTAATGAAAAATTATAAACAAACAACGTAGTATACCTTCCCGGCAGACACCCTGTACTTAGTGGCCATGGCAAAATTCCATGAATTAGGATACGAATTACGATCCTCTCGAATTACAAATTCTCTCATCCACGATACTCTCGGGATTTAGCGCCCAGTGTCTATTTCCTGTTTCCAAACCTGAAGAAATGGCTCGGCGTAAAAAGATTTGGCTCCAACGATGAAATCATCGTTCAAACAAACGCCTATTTCGAGGACCTCGATAAATCTTATTATTTGGAAGGGATCAAGAAATTGGAGAAACCTTGGACGAAGTGTATTGAGCTCAAAGGAGACTATGTTGAGAAATAAAACGTTTTTTTTTGCAGAAAAAAACTATCTTTCACTCAAAAAGTCACTGAGTCCAGTGAGTGAGTGATCCACCCTCGTACGTAAAGAGATAATGTATTTAGATTTTTTAAAAATATACGACTCTCAGATTATAGTGTAAATACATGTTTTGAGTCTTCTAGAGTACGAAAAAAATAATTCATTCATTCATTCATTTCGTATGTCATAAAAAAATATTGTTTTTAAATTCGAATCTAGAAAACTCTACAACAATTGTCATCACGATGGACAATTGGTTGAATACAGTTAGCCCCTCATTGGTTGCTCAATTTTGCTCTTGCGACTCGTCTCGCAATGTAAATTCCGTGCCACGAATTAAAATCTTTACATCTAAGCATAGAGTTAACCGATCTGATTTTTGTTTGTAATGAAAGCTTGTGCGTGAATGTTCAATAATATTATAGCGAATCTGCAATAAAAGTAAATCTAATTGTAGAAGAAGCCGAAATTAACATAGAAAATTTGCTATTTTACGTTAAGACACTCCGTGGAGTCCACGTTGACAATGTAAGTGGGCGCGAGATTCTACCGAGTCTCTTGATCACATTTATGTCATACGTATTGGAAACATACCATTGTCAACGAATGTATTTCTCAACCGTCGTCCTATATTTCACTGTACCATACAGTCTGAAATAAATCGCAAACCGGAATTGAGGACATCGATAGAAATCTACGAGAGTGCATTACGTTCCTATAGATGGCGTATTTGTTCGGGGATGTATCTATCTAGCGGTGCTGGTATCACGTAGAATCACTCTCCCTGACGGCGATGCGGGGGTAAACACGATTTACACGGTGGAACCTGTGTCGTGCCACGGACTGTAAGTGTGGCGTTCCGTTGTCTGAGAGGACAGGGTGGCGCGGAATCAACCAGAACTCCGAGTGTTCACGGCACGTCGCAATTGCGTGCCGCTAGGGGGCTTTGTATGAGTGTGTTATGAGAGACAGTGGTAGAAGCTCAGGCAAACAAGTAGTTCTATTCGGGAATACAAGCCCTGTGTGTTTGTCGTTCGGTGCGACAGGGGGGGGGGGGGGAAGGGTTATTTGCCCAATAAAAGCACCACGTGGATCCACCCCCGTTTTTACGACGGAGCCCGAGCCCCGCATCCCTGTGTGTGCATCAAAGTCGAGAAGAGAACGGCTCGCGGTAGGGATATCAGATGATAGAAGCCACTCCCACATGCAATGGGGGTGCGCATGCTCGTCCCGCCTACAAAACGAGCCACGAGCCACGCTGCTTTCGTTCGTCTTTGCTGCTACGCTCCGCCGGAGCTGGACCGTCCCGCTCAATTCTTCGTGCGCTACGTACACGCACCGTCCACCACTTAGTCCTAACACATATCCCGAAGAGACCCGAGAACAGTCCCTATCATGTGCTTAAAACAAACAATAACAAAAAAATGTTAAAAAGTAAATAAAAGTGTTAAGACGATTTAAACGATTTAAACTCTCTTAAATAGTGAGTGAAGTGCTTCGACGGGAGTACATAGAAATAAACGAACGAATTTTCAATTGTGTGCAATGAATCGTGTTCTAATTGACGTCGATGAAAAGACGTTTTTTTTTTCTTTCGAATAATTGAAAAAAATTATCGAAAGACGGGTTAAGGGTTGGTGGAGGAGGTCGAGAGACCGCGAGGCGTTGTTTTTCGAGGCAACGGGCTTCGAGAGTCACGCGGCGGCAGCGGGGACTCGGCGGCGAGGAGCCCCGAGCGGCCACCGCGCCGTTTGCCTTACACCGGAGATCTCGGAGGTGCAGGGGCATCGTCCAAGGGAGGAAGTCTGGAGGTCGTGGGAGGTCCGCGGACTCGCGGAGGACATCGGTAAAGTGTTGTTCAGTCACGAGTCCAGGATTCTCACCCCCGGCAGCGGAAGCGTCTCGCCCGGGGGCGCCGGGCCTCCCGCGAGCCCTCCAACGGGACATTATCGTCCGCCAATTCACAGTCCACCAATTGTCAAGGTAAATCATGTCAAAACAT
The DNA here is from genome assembly GCA_963942595.1 of Cylloceria caligata. NCBI lineage: Eukaryota > Metazoa > Arthropoda > Insecta > Hymenoptera > Ichneumonidae > Cylloceria > Cylloceria caligata. The sequence goes on from OZ012705.1 coordinate 18,146,223, forward strand.
TCACCCTTAGTTACAACAATGTTTTGCACGTCTTCCATCTTTCTCAGACTGTCATACGTGCGAAAGAGTCAGCCGAATTTTCCCGTCGCGAATTTCTTCGCCGCTTTTGATCTTCCGGATAAAAGTTCTCTTTTATACGAAAGATCAATCGTGGCGGAAGAATTTGCATCACAGTTTTTGTTGATGTGCAAGAGATAGCATATCGTCTTAACATAGTAAGTCATACGGAAAAGTCTCAAATCATAACTCCAAAAACCTGATTCAAAATTCTACTACATGGAGGTATTGTTGCCACTTTGCAAACTTTTGTGGATTACTTCAATATGAGGCTGCATATTTGTTCAGCCTCATTTAACCAATATAACTTGGAGCCCATTTTTAGTCTTAGAGCTCATACTTAACCAACATTAGAGCCTATACTGACAAGGCGTGCATCAAGTCCACTATTGACCAGCTCACTAAGAGCCCATCGCCGGTATACACAGAGTACAGAACATGCCTAATATGCTCGTGTTTCACCAGTATATTTTAAGTCTATACTTAGTCCTAGAGTTCATATTTAGCCAGTATACTTAAAGCCTATTCTTATGGATGGAGTTAATATTTAGCCTGTGACGGAGGGAACTTTTTTCGGTGGATCTTAGAGCCCACATCTGCCTAACATACTTGGAGTATAGAGTATTAAGCAAGTATACCTAGAGCCCATGTTTAGCCAGTTTGCCTGTAACTCATACTTAGTCAATTTATTTAGAGATCACACATATTTGTTTAGTTTATATCAAGAAACATCTTGGACATTATTCACCACACATATCTGTCGTAATTCTAACTCGTAAGCCTTTAGTTAAAATATTTACAAGTTTTCGTCAAGTTAAACTCTATAATTTAGGCTAAATTTTGACACGTTCAACTCAGTTCCTAAGGAGTTCCCATTCTTCTATTAACACGATACCTAAAATCTAGTGTTTGAAATTTAAAAAAGCTGTTCCTGAAACTCATCTGACCCATATATGTTCGCTTTCACAGATAGTTCCAATTCGGTTCTCTCATTAAGTCGATTTCACTAAATACCAATTAACTAAATATGCTTTCAAGGAAATCTTCATCATTAAACAAGTTGATTATTGACACAAATGCTTATATATCCAGAAAACGATTTTCACAACTCAATGAGATATTAGGGACTCGCAAATAGATTATGGAAACGTCAGTGACGATTTTACGTGTCGTTTGTGTTATCCGAGAAGGCTGTAAGACGAAAAGTGACATTGGCAAAGCATTTATGATCACGTAATAAGAAAAAAAAGAAGCGAGACCTGGTGGAATTTGATCCTGGCAAAGAGTAGAGGCGAATGAGGGTAGACGTGGCATCGGGATCGTCAAGGAGGGGATGAAGAGTTCGAAGCACCGTGCAGAGAGTCAGGGTGGAGAAGAGAAGTGACGGGTACGTAGAAAGAATGAAGAGAGTCGACGATGATGGGTATAAGGGTGGCTGTCAGGACTCGTTTTCGTCAGGCAGCGGCACCCTCACAGCGTCGACGATAGCAGAAGCACAGCCAGTTAGGATCCCTCCGGGGACTCTAGACCAAACGCGCCACAGCTGTCTGCGAGCTAAGCTTACCTTCGCTAGCAAAAAGCTCGTCAAAAGTTTCGCCGTGCTTCTGCTTCCTGCTATACCTTCCATCGTGTACCATATTTTACCGAGAAGCTGCAATCCTCTGTCTGTCAATGATGAAAAGGATGATCGGAAGACACGTACCACGTAACAACCATAATTCTATTCGAACGTAAACATTGAATTAGTCGGAGGCGATCTATCGATCTCATTTGTCATTCTTGTTCAAACATGCAATTGATCTTGATGGTTGGAAAAGTAGAAAAAACTCTCGTAACCCACCTTATTTTTGTCGAAGTATCAGTGCATAGGATTTCTATGACATTCTATCGGATTTTCAGAACCAACTTTCATGGCGATCGATGTTAAAAACAATGATTGTGAGACACTGAGAATCTTACAATCATTATTCTACTGAGACCAATCTTGACCATTCAAACATTGAAATAATCTTAGGTAACTAATTGATCCTATTTGTATTCCTTGTGCAGAAATGTCATCGGCCATGATGGTGGGAAAAGTACCGAATACTCTTGTAATACTTTTTATATGGAATTAACAATGTATTGAATTTGTACTATTTCCTTTCCCAATCTCAACATCTATTCCTATGACTGTATATGATCGTGGGACACATTCATCGTCAACACCATAATTTTATTGGGATCTGGACGTTGAATTTATCAGAGACGATCAGCTTGTCGTATCTGTAATCCTTTTTGCAGATATAGCAATGTGTCTTGTTTTTACTAAGTAAAGTATCAGAACTGATGACAGCCGTTTGAAAAGTACCCAAAACTTTTGGCAGCAGCCACGGTTTCGTCATCCATCGTGTGACGAAATATGTTGTATTTAAGGTGTCGTTTACCATATTTGTAGCATACACATACGACTGTCAATGATACAAAAGACGGTCACAAGATAAAAGGCGAAATACGTGACAACTTTAATTCTATTGGGACCGAAACATTGAATTGATCAGAGTCGAGTCGGTAGTTTAATAATGTTTCATTTGTGAAACAAGAGGGTATATATATAGTCGGAAAGTGGTCAAGTGACCACCCCGAAGGCGTAGCACTCCAATGGGGCACTAATAAAGTGAAAGAAGGCGAAGAAGAAGAACAAAATGAAGAAGACACTTGGCTGGCGTGGCGCCTCACAAGCTGCCCACAAAGAATAAAATAAATGCGGCCCTGATGCTCTATGCTATATCTCTATCGCTGTAGTTTCTACCGAGTGTACGTGTTGTCCAACCACACGCGACACTTTTGCCCCATGATCGAGCTTAATTCGTACAAACGAGAAACCACGTACAAGTCGAGAAGTGCCTACGGGACGCATGACAGAAGAAGTGGGATCAAGGGTAGTGGTGGTGGTGGTGATGGTGGTGGTGGTGGTGGTGGTGGTGGTGATGGTGGTAGTGGCGGTGGCGGCGGGAGGGAATGGCGGAGAAGAACAAGATGAACAAGACGAGACCGCGTTCAACTCGCTTGCTCGCTTGAGTTCCGTCTGCCGTCCAATCCTGCCAAGTTAACCTCATTAATAAATTAATTAGATATTATTGTGTTGGCAGTCAGGGCGGCAGCTGCGGGTTGTGTTGGCCTGATCTACAGGCATTGGTTCTCGTCGTCGTATTTTCATTTATTCTTCATCTGTGTAACTCCATATGAGTTACAAAGAAGAAGAAGAAGAAGAAGAAGAAGTATCAACGGTGCAACCCGCAGACGATGCCGAAGAATATACATGTATTAAGGGGGTCGGGACCCCGGTTTGTTTCGATGACGTCACCGTGTCCCTCTCAACCGTCCCTGTTGATCCTATATTGGCTCATGCTACTCTGCTGGGTCGATCATTGTCTAAATTTAATCAACTCGCAGTAAGATCTGTGCAACGAGAGCGTGATCGAGTCAGAATAATTTCACGCGTTCTAGCTATAATAATAATAATAATAACGGAACCACTGGTTAGCTTGAAAATTGAATATTCGGAGAAACAGCAATACTAGACTTTCTGTAAATCATTGAAATTTGGGTAATAGGAGTAGTAGATTTAACCCTTTGAATGCCACTAACGCATATGTCAACAAATGTATGCGCCAATATCGATATATTTACACCCAAAGGGTTAATGTAATCAGATCATATTTATTTCATATTTGTGGGATATCCAAATTGGAGTTTCATTGGCTATTCAATGAACATCCTACAACTGAATTTCATGGAATACTATAGATTGGACGATACTTAGAACCCATACTTAGCCAATATGCTTAGAGGCTTTACTCGGCCAATATACTTCGAAGCCACACTCAGCCAGTATCATTAGAGGCCACTCTTTGCCAGTATACTGAGAAGCTGCACTTGGCTAGCATACCTAGAGGCCATATTTGAATGTAACCCATTGACTTGGAGCTTCAACTGGCCAATATACTTAAAAGCCACAATTATCCAGTATACTTGGATCCTATATACCTAAACGCCAAGTTTGACGTTGATTTTGCTTATGCTATGAAACTTTAGTAGCAAGACTTTTGATTTGATAGCGCTGTTCAAACAGATCGCAACGTTGTAATCGAGGCTGGGTTCAGAATCAGATGACAGTGGAGTGAGGCACTGAGGATGATAATGAGACACAAAAAGCATACACGCGGCGTGCGGGCATTATCGCGTTGCGGAGTGCGTGTGGCACACAGCATCAGCATTAAAGTCTGTAGGGGGCCAGGATTAGGATGTCGGCCATTACCGCGCGTCACTGACCGTTTATTCTGCGCCGCGCGACGCGACCGGTCGCGTCCGCGTGTGTCTACCACTTCCTTTAGACCTATACTTACTAACGGCTATATTTTCTCTCTCTCTCTTCGCGTATATAAAATCGCACATAGTTGTTTGAATGAAATTCTGTACAAAAAACAATTCTTCCATCAACCTAAATGATAAATGGCACATCAAATAGCCCAACATTGTTTTTTAAAACCAAATATACTTTCAATTTTTCTTTCATTCCTTTACACGCTGACTGCCACGACCCAAAGGAGATTATGTTGAGTATCGACGTGAAAACTGAAAATCATTCTTTAAACGGCGTGGTGCCAGTGTTATCGCACACCAGTTATTGACATACTCACAGATTATGCCACGTAAAGCATATTGAGAAAAAAGAAGTTTGCCTCTTTTTTCCATATTCGCACAAAATTTACCATTCGCATTCCACAAACTGCCAATAACTCAACCGTTGAACATACCACACGAGGATGGACGCAACAGTAGAGAGAGCGAGAGCTCGTTTCATGAATAATTGGCCGCGTTACAAATGAATTTAACGATCAGCGCGAAGCAGCTAGTCCGATCAGAGAGAGAAAGAGAGAGTCAAGAGAAAACGAGCGGAGGGTGCTGCGGCAAGCTCTCGATTCCCGTTCATTTATTCAGCGCCTACAGCATTGCATCGACCGATGAATCCATGGATTTGCAAACCATATTAACCCGGCATGCGCGCAACGTGCGTTATACCCACCCAACATCAACGCGAGAAGGCGAACGCAGTTGAAAAAAGCATATTCGACAATTTGACGCTTTTATTATTATTTTATTTTTTATCGAACACGGACTTCTCTCACTGATACAACTAACATTCATGACGAATCAACGCTTCACCAATTATTTAAACTCTTTCACTCACCATTTGCATGTTCTTTTTCATATCGAATATTTGGAAGGAATTTGTCCATATTACATTTGACTTTTATTAATTACCGTGTACAATTATTTTACGATACGTCTTCAGACATTTTTTTGGCAACAGATTATTGTCAAATAAATGTTTTGTCTTTGAATGGTTTTTAATTATTTAAAAAATACATTTATCATTTTTTAAAGATATAAATTATAATGCATTCAACTGGGTTGTTGAAAAAAAAAGTGCCAAAGGCTCCTCGTAATTTTCTCATCACGATATTTATTATTGACGTGATGTTACTTGTGATCTGCCGATGTTTGGATATTGGAAATATGCATCTAGCAAATAGTTTTGAATATATTAGTTTTATGCCGCTAGGTAACAGTGTGGTTGTCCTGCGCTCTCCGACGGTAGATCGTGATACTTTATCAAAGTGAATGGACCATAGACTTTGTAGAAGTAGACTGAATCCCGGCTGCGGCTCGTGGCGATTTGATAGAAAAAGGCAACGAGATGTAATTTATCTGATAAACTCAATCAGAGAGAAGGCCCGAGAAATATGACATTTTTAGCTCTGTCTGTCTCGCCCTTGTAGATTCTTACGTGATTTGAGCGTCCCCTTAAGGCGAGTCTCATTACCGACGGTTCACCTCCAAACTTTAAACACGTTTTTCTCGAATCCAGATTTGTTCAGGGACTTCAGAAGAGTGGGGCTCACTGCGTGAACTTGGCACGAAGTGAGTACCACAAATTCGATATTTATAAGAAAATCTGGATCCGAGAAAAATATGATAGAAACTTGTAGCGCTGTCTCTTTTAAACCTACAGATTATTCTCTGGTTTCGAGTATGAATGAATCGTATACCACATCGTCTTATCAAATCATTACTGACCGAGATTCACATCTTGTGACATTGTTGGAAATACTTTATTCGGCGTACTTTCCATTGTATTTCCACAGAGAGTAACGAAACATATCCCATACACTTTAATAGTAGCCATTTCTATTTAAAAAAATTGTAATCACGATAGCTAACCTCCAGTAATTTCTGACACGGTCGGCATGTTATCGCCTGCCTGAATACGACTTAATTTTCAAAACGCTATATCTTTGTCGATTGTAAAAAAAGAAAAGAAAGATAATAATTTCCTTTCGTGTATTTTTCATAATATCAGTATAAATTTTTATAGTTTTAAAAAATTACATTCTATGGCTTATTAACAGATTGTGAAAAAGAGTGATAAGAAATCATACGGCTAGAAGTGAGTGACGCAGCTGTCGGAAAAATCCCAGTGGTACACGGATTCAAAGTTGAAAGGATGCTGCGGATGGATTGGGTATGGCGAGGTGCAGAGGAGGTTGGGAGGTGTGGGAGTTACGTAGGATAGTTGAGAGGTGTGCGGGAGTCAGTGGAGTAGAGAAGAAGCCGGGAACGTGCCGAGAATGAATGCGCGAGGGGTGCACATACACGGTTAGCTAGTCGGGCGGTGCTGGTCGGCTAAGAGAGCGTCAGCTAGACCCAATGCTCTTTCCTTTAGAGCTGCACGTTTGTGAGCGTGAGCGCTTCGCCTGTGCAATACCGGGCTACTGTATTATTGCTCGGCCGTAAATTTCGCCCGGAAAGCGATTTAACGTGAGAGACGAAGCGCCGGGAATAAATCTTGAAAAAGTCGAAAGGCGTAAAACAGGCGAATAGCCCGAGAGAGAACTCGAGAGGGAGATGTTGCCTCCTCTAGCGACTATACCATGTACCTCAATATATTTACACTTTATACAGCTACTGGGAGTAGCACATATGTATTAGAACCGCTAAGACTATACGTAACCACGATAACCTGGATGTACATGGACGTGAAAACACTTTTATCTCTCAGTTTTACTTGAGTGTCTCAAGAAAATGCTCTTCTCACTACATCTTTAACCTCCTCTTTCTTCACTGGGTAGATACTTCGATTTCAGAAAAGTTTTATTCACCACACAATCGACTTGAAGAACGTTAAGAAATATATTTAATTTTCATTACTTAATTCCTGAATTTTGATAATTATTTTACTTTGTTTTGCTGATTTGTAGCATTGTAAAGTAATTAGTTATTTACTTAACAGATTGTCTTCTTGCTTTATGCTCTTAGTTTTTTTTTTTTTCAGTATTAAATTGTTTTTGGTTTTTTTTACGAGTCTTTGGATAGCTTTGAGACATTTTATCAGAATTAGCGTGCAATGACCAGAGATACCTTGAGATAGACCTCGTCATTGTTACAACAATATTTTTTATAACTTTTATGATAAGCGAACTATAGGCAAAATATATTTTAAAAATAATATAAATTTGGGTCTTTTATTATTTTATCAATTTAGTATCTATTAATAATATATTTATTGCGAAATTTAAGCTACTGTTACCATTGAAATTTTTATAAAACGAACAAATGTTTGTACAAATCACTATATTTTTATATAAAATTTTTTTAAAAACTATTAGTTTGTAGATTCTTCGAATACCCAATCAATTAATTATATCGTATTTTCGTAACAGTGTAGGAAATTAGATTTTCCTAGGGGCAAGTGTTTCGTTGGATGGTGGATGACAGTTATAGCCTCGTGAAGTAGCGTCCTTAACCGAGATAGTCTGTCTCGCCGAAGACTCTCAGCCGGAGACGTGTCTGAAAGTAGTATAGTAGATAGATCTCGGGTGTTCTCGGTTTGCGGGTTCGTATCACGGATCGGTGTCTAACGGGTGCGCGACATATTGGACGAAATTGGTGCATATCAAACAGGAGGCAATTGGAATATAGCTAGCGTGCGAGGGTTGGCGGAAGGGAGGGAGGGGATAGGACCATTCTGGCGGCAATACGCAGAGCTGGAGGGTGGCTTCTCGTGCCGTTGGAAATAGTGCCCTCGGGGCGAAACCGGTTTCCAAAGCCCTCCTCCTTGTTGAAAATAGAGTACAGCGAGCAGAGTACACGAAAGCAGCTCGTTTCCCTCTCTCGGCTCGCCACTCGCTTCTAACCTCATCCCTCGCGTCACCCGCATAGCCTCAAGACTCTCAACCCTCCGTCGAACTCACACCAAGAAAGCCTCCAGTTGAACTTCTGTACCAAAATATCTTCTTTCGACTGTACATCTACAATCAAACTGCGAAAATATAAATATTATATAAAATCACTCAATATTTTGTTTCTAAATATTTTATTATATTCAGTATCATGTATAGTAATATTGATTAATATTATTATGACATTAATTGATACTAATATAAATAATGATAAATATTAAGTTGCTAAGTATAACGTTGCACGTTGCTTTCTCTAGATCTTTTTGTCCCTAAGCTCACTAAAGCTTCATAAATTGGGATTAACCTCGACAATTTATTGATATGAATTGAGTTATTTGCATTTTTTTTTTCAACAGCGTCAACTAAATATTTGCAATAAATGGAAAAATTTAAGATTCAATTTTTTTTTTACATCGGCGAGTTATCAACAAAGATATTCAATTTCACAAGGACTCTCTATTTATCTATTATTACGATGGAAAAAAATGAGGAAGCGACATCATCATTTTTTATTTCTAGTTTGAACACCATAATATTTTGCAGTAAAAGATAATATAAATTGATTATTGTTTTTACTACAATTGATTTTTACAAAACTGCAAATTTCATACCAATTAGAGTGCGCAATTACAGTAAATAGAGCAACTGCACGGAATTTGAAGAAAATTCGAGATCCCATAAGATTTAAAGCTTATTGCATTTAATGTAATCGTAATCAGTATCAAACATTCTGTCGTTCTGTTTCATCAATTTGCATAATTTTAAGTCATTTACTTGAACCGGTGAGAACAATGACTAATTTTATAAAATTTAAATGCTTTTAAAGATTATTTCGATACTCAATATCAATAACTATTGAATCTCGAACAAAGTCGATTTGTGTAAAAAATTTCAGTCCGATATCTCTCGAAATTTGCGCTAGTTACGAGCACGAGTGTGCATTTTTCAAAAAATAATTAATAATATCACGAAATTTGAACATCTAGACCATTTTCGCGGTAAATTAAATCCCAAACCGTGATCGATGATAGCTCACTTGCTGACCAAATTTGAACCCGGAATTTCAAAAATTACGAGAGCTAGATGAAGCTTTGTTATCATGAATAAATTTTGGAATTTTTAAGTCAGCGTACTTAGAATTGTCTGAAACGTTCGGAGATATGATTTTAATAAAAATATCTGTTGTCTATACAAAATTCAAATCTCTATATCTTTGAACCAGCTTTATCAAACAAACTCGAATTTGGCATTTGTAAATTTTTAACTTGTATCTTGGAATTTACGCAATAATTAAAATAATGTTTCAGAATGATCGATTTCGAATTTGAAACGAAACTCTAAACAGGTTCGTATTTTTAAAAAATTTCAACTTTTTTTTTTTTTTTTTTCAAAAAGATGTACGTTATCGCTCCAACTCATATAAACTTTGACCATTTAAACTGACGCTACGTAGTTAATTTACTAAAAATCGATAGAATGATTAAAATTTTATAGCAATTAGATTTTTATAAGTTTCGACTGCTTCTACTTTTGAAATATTTGCCAACATGAGCTAAAACTTCAGACATTAAAATTCAGTATATTATAATAAGGGATATTTGGTAAAAATAGCAAAGGCGTTGCAAATTTATAGAAAATGGCATTTATTCAAACAAAGATGCAAAGTAGTATGTTGCACATGGCTTTCTCATTATTTATCATTTTTTATACAACCTCTTCTATGAGGAAGCCAAAATTGATCAACATACTTTGTCATGGAGATGGCTATGTGAAAAAAGGTAAAATAATGAGGAAGGTGCAAAGTTCCACTTTGCATCTTTGTTTTTTAGTAGTTTTAATGTAGCTGTACTGACGATTGAACATCCCTTAGTACATGAATATTATTTGAATGTTCTTAATCTAATTAACAGTATTTATTTCTAGTTTTATATTGATAATATTACTAAATGATTAATGTTAATATAAATGATATTAAATATTGAATAATATATTTGAAAAAAATGGAAGTAGGCCCTTTGAATATTTCATTTTCCCTACATTTTAACGGTAGCTTTATCATTGATTAATATTATTTATATCTCATTATTATTCTTGTATAATTACCGTAGGACATTTTAGGAAATTAATTTGCTGGATAGAGGAACAATGTTGCCGCAACGATAATTCAAATAGATAAAAAATATGGTGAGCGGTGAAATAGGATGTGCTAGCAATACACCAAGTGAAGAGCATATTGCTTCATGCATTGATTGAATTAATCGGCCAATTTGCCAATTACACGGATGAGTTTGTTTGGTGAGTTCTTGCGTCTCCCTCGCAACGTGCTAGCACATAACACCGAGTGTATTCAACGAGACAGACGGAGATGAGTCTCTTCGTCTATCAACGATGTAGCGTTCATCGATCACGAGTGGATCAGGCTCGACGCCTGCGAGCTATGCACTAGTTTTACTCGTTCCTCTATCCTTCTCTCGGTTTCTCTCTCTCTCTCTCTCTCTCTCTCTCTCTCTCTCTCTCTCTCTCTCTCTCTCTCTCTCTCTCTCGTTTGCTAGTGTGCCAGTGTGTATATGCAGGCAAACCAGCGTGCGGATAGCTCGATCACGAAAGCATACGTAACCGCGTGGCTCGGGGCACAGATTCAACGAGCTCAATTGATACACCGCGAACTACGGAAGCGAAGCACCAGTGCTGGCGATAGCTGTAGGATCCTATTGATTCTTCGGTTACGTCGCTACTGATTCTATAAATCATTTATTTTTATGTCAATAAATATGAAAATTATTTTTTAAATGACGTCTCCATATCGACCGATGGATCGAATTATAAATGAAGAAATTTAAGTGATTACAAAAATGTAATTCAGTTATGTGATACATTCATCGATCTCGTCCTTTTGCTGAGCTTTCTTTGATTGAATTACAAGTAGTCCGTCTCCTCCGCAATACACATACAATATATCTACCATAGGAGAATATAATATATATGTCGTGAGACTCGAAGGCTGTCAAAGAAAGAGTATTTCGTATACATTACGAGTGGTTTGAGACACTCTCGGTCTACGTTCACAGAGGGCTCACTCCCAGAGTCCCCCAACTGTGAATATCCCGAAGGGGACCATTGAGATTCCGATTCGCTTCCGGAACACACCCCTGCTACTGGTGCTGCTGCTGTGATCTGGTCTGACTTCGATGCAGAGACCCCCGAGGGGAAGCCACTCGACTTTTTCCTTTCGCTCGTGCCAACTTCATACACCAATACGACTTCCCCCAGCACTCGATTCCACCGCATTACGTTTTGCACTGTTCTGTGTTCCTTTTATCTTTCTATTACGCAAGTCACAGTAGCCAGAAGTCATTCAATGTGCAGTCGCTTCGTCAATCGTTTCTCGTTCGAGCATCAGGATCACTTGAAAAGGGGAACGAAATAGGGGAGAGGGAATGTGTATGTTTGGCTTTTTTGGTTTCGAGATTTGGTTTATTCGCGGTTTGTTCAGAGTCAGTGAGTCGCTCTCTATTTACATTTGATTTCCTCGCTTCGCACCTCCATATAATCGGCCACCAGTCCCGTGTTCAATGTGTTTCAGCTCGACAACCCTCCCCACCGAGTCGACCGAATGATACCAGAGGGCGAGATGTATCGCTCTATTACAGATTTAATGCCGCAACGAACTCGAAAACACACGATAAATGCTGTGATCGAGATACAGTTTGTAAATCGACAGTACTGTGCTTTTATTGTTGTAATTTTTATCAGCAAGTGTTGAATCTTTTTAAATAAAGCGTACAAATTTGAAATTTGCACATAGCCTCTTCGAGATTATTGCCTACCCACAGATTTTCATTTTAACCGGTAATGATTATCTCAATTGTCACTTTGTCATAGAGAAAGTGGTATTAAAATTTTCAATAAAATAAAAAATTTATTTAGTAAAATTGCTAATTTCAAAAAGCTCAAACCCCTAGATCGAATTTCATCTCAAGACCAAGTATCCTTGTCCTCTAGCCAATCTGTATACAAGTTTCGGTTCGATAGGTAAAAATTTACAACATTTAAAGCTAAATATATTTTTTTTGAAAAATTAAACAAACCCATAATCCCATAAAATCTGAACGTCTCGATCGATTCTTGCCTAACTCAATATCAAACAACCTTGTCCTCTAGCCCATTCTTGTAGAAAGTTTTAGCTCGATAGCTCAGAATTTGCAAATTTTAGAGAGATGTCACTCTTTAATCGAAAAATTCAAACAACCATAAAATGAGAGACGCGTTACCGATTTGGGCGAAAATTTCAGGAAATTCATGGGGGTTGTGATCCGACTGTACTTCAAGAAGATCAATCGCACCGTTCTCGAAGTATAACCATTTGAATTTACCAAGCTCCCCGTGCAGAAATTTAATTAGGGGTCTTCTATGGACCTTTTAGTCTTTCTCAACTCTTTACGGGGCTGGGAAGGAAAAACTAACAAATGCCTTTCTAGGCTTATCACATTTGAAAGTATGGGGCCTTTATAGATATTCTTGTCAGGGCCGATAAAAAGGTTGCCCCATTAAGCCCGTACTAAACCAACTAACAAAACTAATTTGAAAAGATTTATTTCCGCTTATTTAATTGGTTTATCTTATACTTTTAATTAGAAATGCTAGGTTATTCGACAGAAAGATGTATATTAATCACTGAAAGAACACGTGTCAATATTTTGTCATTAATGGGTGTTGAACCTGCGACTCTGCGGATTAGTGATTTTGTGCTCACGTTGCTCTACACATCTTAATAATTATATTGTTTCATTGACTGTTTAAAGAATTTAAAAAATGTAACACACCCTGACTTTATAGAGTTTTATGATTCCGTCTAAAATAATCGAAACAAAAGTACCTTTAAAAATTTTATACGAGAATAGATAATAATTATTTCAATTATAACATGTTATCCCGTTAAAAACTTCCGCGGATGCTCATAATACTGATAAATGTATAAAACATATAAATCGTGTAGTGTGACCTTTTTGAACGTTTACAATATTTAACAATTTATTGATCATTTTAACAAATACCGTATACAAATACTATACGGTATTTGTTATCATATTGTTAACTCATATTGTTAACTGTTGTCAGTTAACAATATGATGACTGTTGATTGAAAATTATTGAGCACCGATTAACAATTGAATAATGAACTTGAAGGTACAGTATACGCTATGTATTTTTTGTATGCATAAAACGTTTAGTAATTATTGATAGATGGTGAACCTTGTTAATTAATAATCAGTAAATAATTGCTAGTCAAGAAATTGCTAATAACGGATATTGAAAAGTCAAAAAGTCAAGGACGGACAATTATTGACCTCTTAACTTCTTATTTAACAATTGTATAATAATACATGCGTTTAAAAAAAATGCATCATAAACTAAATATTATGAACATTGTATATTGATTGCATTCTTTGAGAAGTCAGCATTCCACAAGTGAATTAAACGGATTTACAACCAAAATAATTTAATGTTTTTAACAGTTTAGTTAACAATTAGATCATTGTTAATAAGCGCTCATTTTTGCTGATGGAATATTGATATTTTAATAAGTTCTGTGGGTTGCAGTAAGATACTAGTTTGGAATTCATTCTATGGATTTCCCAACAAAACCTAAACAGGGCCCTATTGAGGAATCCATTCTGTGGTCACTGTTCATGGCCCTGTTTAAACTTAGAATGTTATTAGGGAAGCCTTTATGGATTGGTACATGGCCCTAGTTTAGAATTCATATTGTAGAAACCTTGCCAAAGCCTAAGAAGGCCCGATTCTAAATCGTGACTGCCCGATAAAATTTCTATACGGGTAATTCCACACACGCACAAACACGCGCGCGCTCGCACTCATGACATTGTTTCTAAATATGATTTCTCGATGCTTTGAAAGTTTTTAAGTACTCTCTTTCAAGTACTATTTATCTCTGAGAAAAAACAGAGTTTTCTACACATTTCTATAGGAGAATGCAACTTAGCTGATCCTGATGATAGTATATCTCAACAGATAAAAATGTCTAGTTGTCTTAATCGGATTTACAATTAATTGTTAGTAAGCAAGGGTCTTAACCACGTTAGAAAGTCACGTTAACGTCAATTTAACCATGAAGTCGTCAAAACGTTAACAAATTAAAAGTTGCGGTAGTTTTTAGATGAAAAGTTATCAAGTGTAAAAAATGTAGATACCGCCACTTCTCTATTAAATACCTCAATACAAAATCTCAACAATGAATCTGTCAGTTGATATACTGAAAACTACATATAAATTTAGAGGCAATGCTTAGACTTCTAAACGAACGAGGTTAGCAAAATTATTATTAACACTATTAAAAAAGTAGAGCTAACGTAAAAAAAACTCCCGTATTTTTGTCGTGGAATGTCTCAAATTGAGTTAAATTTCTTCCAACAAGGAACTCAGCGATGAGGTTTATAGATGGAGCGTCCAGAATCAGCAGCACTTTGCGCATAATAGCTTATGTTTGAGAATTTGTGGGGCTGGACTGAGTTTTAGGTGAGAAGTGGTCTTAACATTGTTTAAGAGTCGAGTCAACTTCAATTTAACTATAAAGTCGTCCGAAGCATCGATAAATCTAAATAAGTTGTCGATTCTGCAGTGAGACTTAAGTCAGCTTTTATATGGAAAGTTATTTAGTGTTAAAGCCGTAAAAAAAATGTAGTTGGCACTAATTCTCCATTACCTCAATATAAAAACTTAATAAACAAAAATTGACAGTCAATTAACTCATAAATAAATATGAAATTGAGGACAATGCTCGGATAAAATAAACGTTAACCCTATTTTAAAAAGTAGAGTTACCTCACCGATGCGTCTAGAAAATACAATTTTCCCGTTTTTGCCATGAAATGTCTCACATCGACACTCGTTTCTTTCAACAAGGAACTCAACGATAAAGTTAATAGCGGGGGCGTCCAGAATCAGCAGCACTTTGCGCATTATAGCCTACGCTTGAGAATTTGTGGGGCTGGACGCTGCCACTGAATCCTTCCGCTTCCGGGACTATGAATTCATCGGTCCGGCACACGCAATTTATACCGTGTACGGGGCATTCTTACTTCTCTCTAAATGCGATCCCCCAAACGCTTAAGTGCTTCGTTGCTACAATAGAATTTTCGGCTACATGAATGTATTTCCACAGTCCCACTGTCCTGTATAGTGCTACTGCTACACTGAAAGTGACTTGCGGAGTTTGCGGCCGTTGGGCGAAGCGTACATGTACGGCAACGGCTACAGCACATGCAAAGTTAACCCCGATTAAGTGCGTTAACTCGTCGACGAACACTAAACTAGTCTCGGGAGATGCGCTTAACCAAAATACATTACACTAAACACTGCTACACGGCCAATCCGGGTTCATGCAGGCCAATCCGATGCTTCATCGTTTGGCTTCATCATCTTCAATTTAATAACTCAAACTCAAATATAACAGCCAACAACTTGATATTATTAGAACACAAAGTGGGTTCTGGGAAAATATGTAGGATTTGTCGTGTCTTTCGTAGGGTTACGTGTTCGAAAGGAGCGATATGAGAAATTCCGAGGGTCCCGCATCGTCTCGTACGAGTTACCATTGAATGCTAAGGAAATTGTTGCGTCGCACGAGTGTTCGGAGAGGTGCGGCAAAGGGCCGGGGAGATGCTCAAAAGAAGGGTCATGCGCTTATTAAATTGTGTCCCATTCGACGAACGAAGGAAGAGAGGGAGAGCCCTTTTAACGCGCTGCATCCAATTTGTGTTGGTTAATTAATTCCCAGCAATTTTGTGTTGATGGCACTGGTACAGCGCGGGAGGCTCGCGCGATCACCAATCAAGCGATGCGGTGTGGTCGGTCACAGAGCAGCAACAAAGTGGGAAAGCTCGTATGGCCAACGCTGGACAACTCGACACATTGGCCCTAATGAAATCTTCTTTAATCGCTGCTGCGATGGAATTGATTTACAACTATATAATTCTTGGATCAAATATTATTCGCTCTACTTTTACTATTAGCAATTTAAAAATTGGGAGGTTCATCTATTTTTATACCTTTCTATCTGTCCAGCGGATGTAAAAAATCATTTCGGACCCTGAAGGTATTAAAATAAATTAATAAATTCTCTTTCAGTTGTTTTTTGCAGTAAAAACGTTAAACAACTTTTGAGATTAGGAATAAATGACTAGCAGATCCATGATCCGCGAGCAAATAAAAATCCATTAGGATCGTGGAAATAACAAAATTGTTTCTCAATCTCTGCAATTATTATTTGTCAAAGTTATTTAGTCTTTTTTTTTTAAATTACACCAAGACTTCAGGTTTTACTTTCGAATTTTCGTTGAAGTTGGTTTTAAAATGTTGTTTTTCAATGGTTACTTTGTATCCCTACAGACTGATATATTTTAAACAGAGTAGTGAATAATGTTCACCAAGACGAGTGTCATAACTGTCGCGGCGGTGCTGCGGGCGAAAACAAAGCCAATTACATAATTATGTCTTTTAATTGCGCGATTCTCGCGAGCGACAATATCCATCGGGTGAGTGAACGAGTTGGATAAAATAGTACAGCGATTGACAACTCACCAGTCATTCGTCCACCGTACAGTCCTCGACATATTAAAAACATTTTTAAAAAAGCTTTGCCACCGAGCCTACAGCTGGTTATTGGCCTTTGATTAGACTGCCGATTACTGTACCGTTTACAATACGCTTTGTAAATTGTCAATATCTGGACGCTAGGCGCTACATCATGCGTTTCTCAAGATTGCCGTCGCGTGCCGAATTATAGGATGCTGACGTAATTCGTGCGTCGCGTCGGGTGTCGTCGCTTTGCCAGTTGCCGCACAGTCCCCGCGCAATTATTCAATTAAATTCCGCGGTATAATGAGTCCACCAGTGAATTTGTAACGCGAATCCAAACGCCACTTATAGTTTCTGTCTCAGATGTTATAATCTGGGGTAAAGTACATTATTAAAAAAGTAATGGTAATCGATAATAATTTTTTATAAGATCTTCCTTAAGGATAATAAATACTCGATACTCTAGAGTTCGGATGATCGCACAATAAAAAACGATATTTTTGCCTGCAGCTTGAATAAATATCTCGACGCAGGCCACATGCCACGCGTTCCCTAAAATCGACCCTCGATGGTCTTGCTTAAGGGGAATGAAGTGTATACGCGCGAAATAATGTTCTCGATCGCGTGTAGTTAACGGCGAATGTTGGTTAGCCGAACCGCACTCCGAAGGGTTCAGGAGTTTCTATAGTTCGGCAGCCCCTCAGTGGTGCCCCGTGGGCGGATTAACCTCGCTACATTTCTCCCCTCGTGTCGACGCGTATGCTCACTGGCCCCAAACACCGAGTACTTCGAATACAGATACATCCACAGGATCGAAAGGGTGTTGTTTGATGCCGCGGCCAAAAAGTAACGATGATCGAGATCATATAGACATAGAAAAGTATTGTAAGGGGTTTGCTGGTTTAATGTGGCGCTTGGGAACTCCAGTGGACGTACGTACTGCGTGGTATTTACGCTTGAGTATACAGCGTCGGGATGAAAGTGGCGATGTGTGGTTTACGAAGCCGATTAATGGCCCAAAACCAAGTACATCACCGCAGCACCCTGCGGCTTTAGGCACATTAACGAGTACAATAGTTATTGATACACAGGGTTATATACTGCGCCGATACACACTTTGGAGGTTGCTAAGGAGAGAATTTAGCGAGTGCAAACATTCTTGGTAAGAATAGTAGAAGAGACATTAGGTCACTGATTAAGCTACATTACCACCTTATTTAAGAAAGGTTAACGAAGTACATTTTTTTTATGGATGAACGATCGATCGAAAATTTGCCAGGGTTTTATTACTATTAAAATTGTTTTAAATTATTATTTTTTTAAAACTTCCGTCAGCCAAAAAATATATTAACCCTTTGCACTCCAGCCTAGTAGGGCATAGAGGCTTTAATGTCGCAAATACGGCGACAACGGAGTGCAAAGGGTTAATGAAGATTTTGATTTCAAAAAGTTTTTTTTTATAAAAATAAATGTGAGAAGAATCGAATATGTTTCAATATAATTTTAATTAAATGATTATTTGAGTATAATCGTTCATTTACTGTACTCGTTGCAAATGATGTCAACAGAGAGATGTCATCTTCCACGTTAGCGGACGTCCATATCGCTTATCATTTTGCTTTTCATTTAATGGCCAGACGCCAATTCGTTTCTTGAAATATGAAAAATAATTACGATGCTTAAGAGACGTCTCCTGACTGTAGTGACGACAGTAAATGAATGATTATAATTCAAAGAATAAGTTAACTAAAATGATATAAGATATTATTTAAGGTACGAGGGTCGATCAATAAATAGTCGGCTTGGTAAAGAAAATCGCGTTTTTTTGGACAAAAATCTTTTATATTTCTCAACATAATCTCCTTTTAGCTCGATACACTTATTCCAACGATTTTCCAATTTTTTTATGGCCTCCGAATAATACGATTTCGGAAGGTCCTCAAAATAAGTCTCTGTTTCGGCGATGAGGTCATCTCTGGAACCAAATCTCTTTCCGCCAAGACATTTTTTCAGGTTTGGAAACAGAAAGTAGTCGGAGGAGGCCAAATCTGGAGAATACGGTGGATGCGAAAGCAATTCGTATTTAAATTCATGAATTTTGGCCATCAGCTACACGTTCTCTTTTATGGTCGACAGTGAGCAAACGCGGCACCCATCTTGCGGATAACTTTTTCATACCCAACTGATCACTCAGGATTGAAATCACCGAGCCATATGATATGCCTATGGCCTCAGCAATCTCACGCACTTTTAGTCTCCGATCATTTAACACCATATCGTGGACTTTTTCAATTGTTTCTGGTATGACGACCTCATTTGGACGACCTGGACGTTCATCGTCAACAATGCTCGTACGACTGCGTTTAAATTCAGCTGTCCAATATTTAATGGTTGATAACGAATGTGCAAGGTCCATGTAAACTTCGTCTAGCTCCGCTTTGATTTTATTGTTCGTTTTCTTTTCCAAAAACAAAAATGGAATCACTGCACGATACTCAATTTTTGCCATTTTTGTAAAAACACAAAAGTTGTTTGCCTTTCGTTGGCTGTCAAACGCAAACTAAACATCGCAGCGAGCTGAAACTTTGACAACAGTCATGTGAAGGATGGCACTACTAAACGTCGCTATTGATTTCTTTCCTCGACCAACAGATGACGCAAGGCCGACTATTTATTGATCGACCCTCGTATTTATCGCACAAATGCCATTTTTTAGGAAATTCCTGAAACTTTGTCGCGTAGTGACGAGATAATTGTTGATCCATTTATATAGTTTTAAATTAATCGTCCGTTTCGTTTATGAGATAATGGCAATTAAAAAAAAAAACAACTTTTACACGTGTTCA
This sequence comes from Cylloceria caligata, assembly GCA_963942595.1. Classification (NCBI taxonomy): domain Eukaryota; kingdom Metazoa; phylum Arthropoda; class Insecta; order Hymenoptera; family Ichneumonidae; genus Cylloceria; species Cylloceria caligata. The sequence goes on from OZ012705.1 coordinate 18,166,009, forward strand.
CTATATCTTACCCATGAAAATGTCACATTGTTCAAATTTCCATCAATATCTTCTCTTACAATTTGCTTGAAAAACACTCCAGTTCTTTGGAATTATAAGTAAAAAATGTTATTTAAAATAAAAGATAATTTTCGTGCGTTTTATTTGAAACATATATCCTCTGAAAAATATAATTTTCATTCCAATCGACTATGACGTGAGGATGAGTACTGCCGATCTGACAAGAGTGTACAGCAGTCACGTGGCGGAACGCGCTAAACTTTAAAATGTTATTGCTTTTTCAAACGTATTATGGACGCGTGCTTACAAATAGCTTTTGAATGAGAATAGCGGCGTTGCCATATTTTTTTCGTACCGTTTTACACATGTGTCGATATGTATTCGTGTACACGACGCTTCTGTATATAAAGACCAGGAGCGTACAGACTCAGTTAAAAGTTTTCATCTAAACTCACGGTATAAAACTAGTTATGCGCTTTGCCCACTAGAGTCGTACTTTTTGGATGAAATTGCTGTGGGATAATACTGTAATCCTTTTCAGATTTATTTTTATAAGTGAACATCTTTTTAAATCAAAGTTTTTGTTTTCTCATCGAAAAAGCCAAGTGACGGTGACATTTAAAAAAAATTTTATCCTTATGTTATTGTGTTCATAATGTGTCAAAACATCCAGAGAACACATTGAGAAAAAATCTTCATATGCAAACGTGCGCGGGTGCAATTGTTAATAATATCATTGCAAAATTCGAACGCCCATAACTGGAGAACGGCTTGAACTACAACGCCAAAATTTCACAGACAAGTAAAGCAGCGCCACCTCTTTACAGCGATTTAGATGTTATGGTATTTTTAATTTTTAGAAACTATGTCGCACATATCAAGATTATGGCAGATAATCACACTTCGTTACGTAGCGACAGTCACCGCCATTTTTCGTATGGTCGATTTGTCTTTTAATGCAATGAACATTTGATATCGTGTCTGGTTTCTGGTATTTATTGAATACAAATTAATTCCAATGACTTTAAAATCAGATGTAACGTATGGGCCGAAATTTCGGTGATATTGATTGCTCAAATACGAAGTGCAAAAACTCTAACGTCCTATTTTATTGTTTTTCCGTTGAAAATTATGAAGTACATCGTAAAGAATTTTGGATTTAAGCTGCAAATCTAAAGCAAATTATCAATATTTCCGTGTTGTGTAATTAAAGAAAAATGTAAAAGTTAAATGAGGTTAACGGAAAATTGTCGTTATCAAACGTAATCTTTTTTTCATCCCTTACAAATTTTTGTTTAGTATTTCTGTGTAGACTGAGCAATTTGTTAAATTGTAAGCTAAATTATAGAATAAATAAAATCAAAGAATAAAAATAATTTTACATAATTGCTTTCATACAGTTTCAGAAATCGCAAGGTTAATAACAATATCATCAATTGTTCCTTAAAAGAAAAAAAAATTAATTGGTAAATGGAATCCTGGGAAGGTGGTAAAAGTCCAAGCGATGTGTTTATCCTTGCAAACATGAGAACATAGCTTTTGATCATTGTCGGGTGAAATGAATCAACAGTCGTACACTTTGATAGTCGCAGGATATTATGATCGTGGTTATTTATCAAAGTATTTGTAAACTTAAGTAAATACAATTTTCTGAATTTTTTTACTATTTATTTGATTTGACGAAGCCGCGAGTAATCGTGGCGCGTGCGCAAAGCGAGCAATCATTTGTCTTATGCCGTCGATCGTCCTCTAAATGGCGATACTTGTACACGGAATGGCTACACGCTTAGCGTATATACAGAGATGAAGAATTGTACATTTCTACAGAACACGTACATCAATTATTTTTGGCGATTGCTCCGATAGAAGTCAAAAACGGCGGCGCCAAGTATAATCATTTGGTATCATAATAGATAAATAATACTAATGATATCCAAAAAAATGTTGAACTTTTATCTATTTATTTAAATACATTAAAATAGAGAATGATAATGTTATTGGCTATAAAATAAAACGATAGAAATGTAATTTGTGGAATTAATTGCGCTCAAGTGGAATAACAAGAAAACTGCACAAGAAATAGACTAACTAACTAAATAGAAAACTAACAAGAAATAGTTCGTTAGTTCCACACATGCATAAGCCCTGACAGCTAATTTTTATGTTAATGTGGGGTATCCCATTGAATTTATATGCATGTAAGTGAGAAAGAGATATGTGGAACTGTGATCGGTATGAAACTAGCGTATACATAAATAATATCAATAAAAGACAACACATTGTTTCAGCTTGAACGAAAAAAAACTTCGCACTTGTTGTACACTATTGTTGGATGTATTTCAATAACCATAAGTGAAGCTTAACGAAATTTCGATACAGAGATACAATAATTAGCAATTGATATAACATAACCTACAATTCGCAGGAAAATTTTTAATAACATCACACGGCACACAGATGGCGTAGCATGTCACGTCGTGTTTTTCCTTGCGATACTTTAGCTCCGTTTCATGTACGATCAGCGGGCTCTTTCCGATATTTTGAAATAGGATATTTGTAAAAGTCATTTACCTCAGCGAGATAATAATTCATAACGTTAGAATGTGTTTAACAATCAGCGTATTTTCTTTCGGAATAGATGAACCAAATATGATTAAATTATCGACATTGAAAATGGCGTTGATCGGCTGGTCACCCCTAAACGCATAACTCCTGTCATTTTGTTATAACCGGCAGTCGAAATTAGAAAGGGATTACACATAAAGTTTTAATAAATGTCATATAGCCGTTTCTGAGTTATCTTCGTTTAAGGGTTAAAAAATGGTAAAAACTGTACCGTGTACTCAGTGTCTCGAAAATTAAATGGCCAAATAAAATAAAATATTGAAGGGTCCTCTTGTTAAAAGTGACCTACTATAAAAAAATGCTTCGCTTTAAGTAGACTCAAAAAGTTAAATTTTCATGTATCATCTTGTCGTAATAAAAAAATTACGATTCGTCAAAATGCGGAATGAGTATACAGTAATGCCTTACGGTACGTAGGGTTTGCAACGAAGTTTCCACCAGAATTTCGTTAAGTTTCGGCAGCAATTACTTTTGATATCCGACACGCGGACGTAATTGCGTCGACGAGGCGCGCGGGCTCACTTGGAGTTGGAATAGAGAGCAACTGCGTGTTGGTGAAGGGTAGTGGAGATAGAGAAGCGGGGGTAATAATCTGCTAATATCAATTTCAAATTTCAATTAGCATCATCTCAGCGGCTGGTGCTGCTGGTGAGCTCACAGTCCGGGTACTCCCCGGACGCCCGTCGCAGCACGCCATGATCTAAAATTCAATTTGTCCTTTCGTACGACTCGACGAGTGCAAGAGAGACCGACTAAGTTGCGTCGGTGTGAATCAAGCCACTCGCAAACACACTGATACAGCATTCGCTACTTAAACTTTCAAATATTCCGTATAGTTGATTTAAATGAATGCATGTGAAATTTTATATTCTATTCAAAGTTATACCGATTTGTTTATAACTAATAAACTTTTAACCTTTACATTGATTTATTTGAGTAATTTTTTTTTAAATGTCATTCCATGTAAGAATTTGTTTTATTTCGAAAATGCAAATCTTTTTCTTTTGTTAACTGCTCGTGATTATTTTCTCGCATATTTGAGCCGAATTCACTTGTAACCTGGGGCTTACACAAGTGACACGAGACGGCATACACTCTATATGAGCCATTAAAAATTGATAACTCCTCGTCCGTTTATTAAGTTTGACGAGCGAGATGGCTGCTTAAGCAAAGAGCCGAGGCACGCCACCCCCGTAGCAATACATTCGTTACTTATTCAAGCGAGTTTACAATCCCTCCAGGACTATACTGCTGCTACTGCTGCTACTGCGTCAGGGTGCTCGACGTAATCGACGACCTCGCCTCTGCTTCTACTCTTCCTCGACGAGCCCTATGTACCTTCTCCAATCCTCTCCTACACTCGAATCCTTCTTTCTGCCAGACCCACTTCAACGTACAGTCTAAAAATAGTGTTGATATAACATTTTTCACAGGAACCGTTTATTTCGCTAAAATGTTCTTTTTCAGCAAAACTGTTGAGCTGTTAACAATATCATTAAAGTGAAATTTTCATTTATTATTCTTAAATTTTTTGGTCATTTTAGTGAAATGGCATCTTAAATCATGATTTTTATTCCAGATTGGATCTGTTCACGCACACCACCCGAACAGCCAGCATCACCAACATCATCAGGCGGGACAACAGCAACAAACGTCACCGCAAGGGCAGACGCAAGTGGGGGGTGGAGGCGGAGGGGGCGGAGGGGCCGGTGCTCCGACTGCTGGGGGACCCGGGAGCGCACCTGGTGTGACATCCAGGCCTGGAGGCATGTTCTGCTATCATTGCCCCCCGGGTCTCCCGGCGCCACGACTTCCGCCAACCCTCGAGTACTCGTTCGCGCCGACTCACCCCTGTAAGTAATCGTAATTAAATTACAATCGGCATCTACTAATTATTCTCTCCAAAGGCAAATGAGCCGGACTCGATTGAATTTCAACTGTGAATTTAGCCATTAAGTGTTATTGCTGAGCTCCCTTGCTGCCTCCTTAAAAAGGGTGTTGGGGTGCGCTTCATCCCTGAACGTAACTACAGCGTCATACATAACCCCTAACGCAATGGTGAAATTACTCTCCCACGCGCCCGCATACTCTGACAAACACTCGTGCATACGTGTGTCTACATAGAGTTCCCCGAGGCCCACATCAAATTTATAACTCGTTTTACGTTTTTCAATTTCTCTCGGTTCCCGCGCCTCGATATACCCTTCTTCTCCGTCCCACGATGAAATTTCTGCGCGTATGCACGAAAAAGAAATGTTTTATTCAGTTTTACATTTTTTAAATCGACCACCGATCACCCAAAGTGAGTTCCGGAGTTATGTTGAATCTTGAAAAATGCGGAATAATGCTCGAGAAGAAGGAAATGAAGATCTACGAGATTACGCTCTACATGAAAACGCTATTCGAATGTAACGATGCTACTCATCGTCTTGATTCAATAGTGTTGAGTATCGTGTAACGCAATAGTGCGCTTCAATTGGTGTTTTCAATTGGATCTAATAGCATTGGATTAAAAAGTATACGGTTGCATTTGCGTTTCGATGGTACCTACAATACCGCTGGATTCAATAATATCTAATAGAGCTTTTGATTAAATAGCGTTGAACGGTATTTTCGTTTCGGTGTAATCAATAGTTCTCCAGATTCAATGGTATTCAATAGTACTCTGGATTCAAGCAAATGTAATACTCCTCTGGATGAAATAGTATTCAATAGCGATCCGCATCCAATAATATTGACTAATTCTATAGAGCAAATAGTCCTGTGGACTTGATAGTCCTTTGGATTTAATAGTCATGCGAATACTATTGAATCCTCTGGATTCAGTAGTATCAAATAATCCTATAAATTTAGATGCATTCCATCAAATTTTTTAATTCAATGGTATTCAACAGTGCTAATTAGGATTTTTGTGAGAGAAGACCAAAAGAGTTTTTATTCGACTGATATATGCGATTTTATTCTTATTATTATTCTATAGATATGTGATTTTATTCTTCTTCTTCTTCTTCTTCTTCTTCTTCTTCTTATTATTATTATTATTCTATCATATATATATGTGATTTTATTCTTATTACGAATATGAGAATGCTATTAAAACCAACGATACCCATTGATATTTCGTGCGTTATTGACACAAGGTTTTTCAATGACACCGAGCCAGAGATTCACGAGTAGGCAACGGTGCTTGAGGTTCGAGCCAACGCAGTTCTGTCTGCAATTCAGATAGTTAAATTATGCCTCCCACGTGGAGTCAGTGGTGGCTTAAGGGTCGGGAGAGGTGGTAGATTGATTGTACCGGCACTTGGCCCCCGCTGGCGGAACACATCGATGAAGTTACATTACCGGAGCCACAGCTAGCATCAGACCGAGTTACGCAAAGTGTTGCTACTGCTGCTGCTGCTGCTGCTGCTGCTGGTGGTCGTCCAGCCAGTGTGGTTATGTGCCCCAGTGGTGCTGGTGGTCGTGGTTGCTTGCTGGACGCGCGACTGCAAAACTGCCCGCTCGACCGACGACCTCCTCTCTGTCCTCCACTACTACTAAACTTAGTTTATGCTCTCCACTTGGATCAAACTTCCGGTCGGAGTGATGCGGCGCTTCGCTTCCTACCAACTTCAATCGATCGAAAACTTTCAACTTTGTCCCGATACGCTTAACCTCATTCACTATTCGACACTTTAACGCGTGAAAAATTACACTTCGTTCGCCCGTACCTTACATTATACCTGTTGACCTCGAACACTTTTTTCTAACACATTTACTTTCATATAAATTCGAAAAATCGCCGTTGGATCAAAATATTTAAAGAAAATCTATTTTTATAAATAAAATTAATTTGTATTTTTATGACATCTCGTTAAGTTTTGTGAAAAATATTTGACAATTTCATGAATAACTTAAAAAATGAATAATTTTTTATTTACAAAAATGATTCAACTGATTTAAATATTTAAAACAATAAAAGTGCTTCAATTGTTATATCTGTAATTCTGCAAAAAAAAAGAGTAACTCGACGATAGAGACTATACACTGTGATATAGGGGACATAAAACACAGTGGACTATGGTAGAACGTACGACTAACGTGAACCACCACGAGATCTCGTAAATAAATTTGCTCTGGCCTTCTGCACCTTTAGCCAAACCCCTCTCCTCGCCCTCTACACTCTACGTGGCACCAAAATCCACTCAAGATCTTAGATTAGAGTTGGGAAAGTAAAGCCGGGATCTAGACAACTCGTACAACTCATCGGTACTGGCTTTTGCTGGTTTTCGCGAAACCAGTAGAGAAGCATCAGAAGCATAGAGCTATGTATAGAGAGAAAGAGAGAGAGAGAGAGGGAAAGAGAGAGAGATAGGGGGGGAGGGGGTCGAGAGCAGGGCTTGCTGGCTGAGGGCTTGATCCAATTTATTAGCACGGCGGAAGGGAGAACCGGTGAGTTTGCGAGAGCATACAGAGCATCCAACAAGCCAAGCAGGATAGCACGGGCTATCGAGAGTCGTGCGCTCATTCACGATATTCTTTATTCGATTTTATCCACTCGTTCCTCATCCTCCCTCGTCTCCTCCCTTGCAGCTATCGCATTTTATCAGGATTTTATCATTCGATCCTCTTCCATTTCCAATGAAACAATGGGATACGGACGACTAATTTAAACACAACACAAGGACAAAAAGGTGTCAGCATTAAGAGGATTTAAGGACTTTTTTTCTTCGCTGTACGTGATGCGACTCATGCTGAGAACACTCTTGGAGCTTCGAGTGTCAGCATGTTCTCCTGCAACTTGTTCTCTTTGATGTAGTGGCAGTAGTGACAACTTCCAATTAGTTAAAATTGAAAGTACCTAGTGCGTAACTAAAAGTTCCTTTGATAAACATTCTTGGGATTAAACACGAAATGTCAAAAAATGACACTGACTTTTCTCTCTTTGCTCAATAAATTACTAAAATGACTAAATTCATTATTATTACTAAAATAATGTTTTTTTTTCATCTTACTTACAAAAAGTTTCTACCTATTTATTACGACTGTTTTTTTTTTTTTTTTATTTTGGTAAAAAAATCGACTTACATGACAATAATATGAGAGAAGCGTGGAAACTGGAGAGTAAAAAAAACTACACGTACGAAGAGCCAAATCTAATGACACCCCGACCGTCGCTAATGACACTAACGAGCTAGTTAGATGTTGCAGAGAACGTTGGCTATCTCTATTCGTATGTCGTGTTCTCTCGCCCGCCCTCGTTCTCCGTTGTTCGGGGTGACTGTTGGACGGGATGCTATCTGCGGAAAAGGGGGCGGGGAGCTGCACGAAGGGGCTATGGGGGCCAACGCTTGGACCAGAGCAGCCAGAGTGAACCCACTTACCGACTTATCACGTAGTTACCTAATCTGTTTATCCCGACGGGTGGCCAGAGAGCAGAGACCAAGAGAGAGAGAGAGTGAGAGAGAGGTACATACACACTATGAGCTGGAATTGTGGGCGATGAGGAAGCTCCCGACATACTGGTACGAGTAGCAAAAAGAGAAGAGAGAGAGAGAGAGAGAAAATGGGGAAGACTGGATCCTAGCTCTGTGCTAGCCGACAACTGGAAGGGTGCCCCCGGACGTCCCTGAGGAATCTTCCTCTCCCTATTCCACTTACATTCGAAACCCCATGTGCAGATGCACTATGCCATTCGACAAAGCTCGCCTATAGTTCAAAATAATATTTTACATAGAATAAATATGTAATAATAATAATTTTGGTATCAGATTGGCGTGAATATGGGGTATCCCAGTCCAAATCGATAGATCGATGACCTTCACCCCCTGGAATATGCTTCTGTTTTTTTTTTCAATTTTTCTTTTGTATCACATATACTTAAAAGCAATGGAACAGTATGCCGGTTCACTCCGCGGTTGTGGTTTAAAAGTTTTCATATCTGACGGAGGATTTTTTCAGATTTTTCAAACAGGGATTTTTTGATTCTCGAGAATCAAAGTTCAAAAACGTTTAACGGAACAATTATATCATTGAAAAGTCTGAAAAAAAATTCAAGTAGTCTGTGGTAAGTTAAAAGAGGGTTCAACTATAGTGAGCCGGGACTCGCTTCTTTTTGTTTCGATTTATGCCATATTTTTTCGAACACAAATCATCGAATGAAAAACAATTGAATCCAGGTCCGCTCAGATATCCAGCTTAAAAATTTATATATCTACCAGAGAATACTTTTTGAAAGAATGCATTTTTTTAAAAGTTTTAATCATAAATGTTATTGTACTCTGATTCTTCGGAATGAAAAAATTCCTGATTGAAAAATCTGAAAAATCCTCTGTAAGGTATCAATATTTTGAAACGACATACCGAAATGAATCAGCTTATTGTTCTAGTTTTTTTCAAGTATATTTCAAATAAATAAAAATCTTTGAAATAATGTAAACCAAAGCTTGCCCTAGGAGATGTATTTTGCTTTCTCATATAGAAATCTTTGTTTTCGTGAAAGAAAAATGTTGTTGAGGGTTATTGTCTCGCTGATTTAACCAGAAACGGGCAATATACAAATGATAATCTTAAATATATGATTATTCACAAAAGTATATTAATTCAAGTTGAAATAAATAAGTAAAATAAACTTCAAAATAATTAAATAAAGTTCACGAAGTAATAATCTAATTAAAAAAAAATATTGAAATAATAAATATATTTTCACCATAAATCGTCGGTGGCGAAACATTTTTATTTTATCATATATAAAAAAATAATTCGACAAACTAGGCTAATTTAGTATTCATCATTAATTGTTTATGTATTATGTGATTGCTCTGTTTTCGTTTCAATTGAGCTCACGGCTTTTGGTACCTCGTGAATTTTTACGAGTTTAGGAAATTAATTTGAGTTTTTTTTTTTCAAAGCCAGTAGAGGACACGGGAGGGAGGGGGTGGTCGGCTTAGCGAAGCAATAATTAACTGCTCTGATTGCTCTGCATCATTGATAAGCGGTTGTGAGCTTTGCACAGGTACCATTCCTCTCTCTCTCTCTCTCTCTCTCTCTCTCTCTCTCTCTCTCTCTCTCTCTCTCTCTCTCTCTCTCTCTATCTATCTCCTTCTTCTCCTCTCTCTCTCTCTACTCTGTTACTCCCTGTACATCATATTTCTACAATTTTGTCTCTGTCTTGCCCGTTCGCCATCCTTCTTCCGGCGTATTCGCTTTGCGGCGATACTACAGTGCGGGCGCTCAAAGCAACGCGCTATCCTCGACGCCGTGGCTTTGCTCACTCGACCAGTGGCCAGACCGAACTAGACATTCCGATTTCCTCCTCACTCACATACAAACTGAAAGCCATATATACATATGTATGTATATAAATTTCTGTATATATATCGCATATGTATGTATATATTAGTAGATGTGGCTCTCAGTCCTTCTCCACCGACTAACCGACCGCACGACTCGCTTCCGGGCGCGATTCACCCGAGAATCCGATTACGAAATTGCAATTTCCACCACCCGAGAGCTCTCTCCTCCTCCTCATCCGTGCCCGCAAGGCCATTCACGGCGCATCTCTCAAAATAATGCAACGACGTTCTCAAACGATCCATCAACGTGCTACCCAGTTACCAATTGCCTTTCACTCTTTATTTATTATTTGTACTAAAATTTAATTTCTAGAATCGTCAAAATTTTGTTTGTGGTTTATTTACGCCTAATACTATTTTGATTATTCCGTTTCTATCATACAATCGGTTAAATTGATTATTTTCATTGTTTTTAAAAATCGTTCAACGTCGAACTTAACTTTCCAGTTAACTTCAAACTCGAGTAAAGTAGATCGATAATAAGAGGCAAGATAACTATATGCAATTTTAATATGATATAAAACTGCATCATGTCCATCGATAATTAAAGTATGAATAAGATGAAGTACATAGTTTTTAAGATATTGAATCACAAACTTAAAACTTTTTTATTGTCTTAGAGTTAGAAATTATACTAGAATCAAATGTTTACAGATTATTTAAACACTGAAATCCAAGAAAGAAGTTGCAAAAACAGAAAGTGACGTATTCAACATTCCTAAAAGTAAAAAAAAATGTTTAACCATGATGTTGCCGTAAAGTGAGCAAGAAAAATATATGACAGATATGTTCTATAGCGTGTCGTTATTCGTTATTCGTTATTCGTAGCGGCCGATACATGGCAACGCGTTACCTCAAATGCATCTATGTATATACATTTATGAATTATTTATACAAACAATAAATATAATTGATACGTAAGATAATTATATTCAATTATTATGACTTCTTTAACTGTTTCTCAAAAGAAAGCTATGTTTAGTTAATAGATTTCTAACCTATAACATTGGCTCTAGTAAAATCAAACTTATAATATTATTTTTATTAATTTTAACATACAAATGCATGAAAAATTGATCTCATTATAGAAAATCTTAAATATACAATACAATATTTTAATAATATGCTACATGGTTTACTACCTTAAAGTACAGTCATATATTTGATTACCACGGTAGTAGATGACTCACTTTAACTGCAGTTAGTTAAGAACTTAATCAACTAAGATAAGATAACAATTAATTTTATACACAAGTTCAATGCCAATTTGCAGTTAAACAATTAACAAAAATCACGTTAATCATTAATCAACGTGTGATTATAAAAAATGTTTGTTTTGCGTGTTACAGATACGAGTTACTCGGCGTATCATCCAGCTCTTCACGGCGTAGGCGAGGATTCCTTCGTTCGACGAAAACAACGGAGAAATCGTACGACGTTTACACTCCAGCAGCTCGAGGAACTTGAGTCAGCCTTTGCCCAGACACACTACCCCGATGTATTCACTCGCGAGGATCTCGCTATGAAGATAAATCTCACCGAGGCACGAGTACAGGTGCGTTACTCACACAACAAATTATAAATTCGCAGGCGTTACATACCACTAAGCTGAGCATACGTCCGGGTGTTCACGAATGGCGTAACCCTGGGAAAACCACGCGAGTCTGGGATCTGACACCCTCGACCTGACGTAATCTTTCGACGGGGTAAGCCAGTAATCTCGTGGATTACTTCTCAGCCGCTAGTGCACTATCCCATCGACATAAATCCCTACTGCGTATGAGTACTGGAGCACGCATTATTACCCGAAGCGTTACATTTTCTTCTCCCATTCCGTCTAGACGATTTCACGGATTTATGCCCATTTTAATGCCCAACGATAAATTCATTTTTATACTCAGTTGCAGCTAGAAAATTTTACCTAGCTTAGTCAGCTAGAAAACTACAATTTTGTGTACGTCATGTGGATTTTTTTACAGTCAACGGATAAATATAATAAAAAATATATTAATTCTACTCTGTATGACGGCTAATTTTCTTTGCAACGAATTTTACATCGGTTAAGTGAAGGACATATTAAGTAAAACCGGTCGATAGTTTTGATCTGGGTACTTAAAATAAAAATATCCTCTCAACCGATGTATAATTTTGTTAACAAGAAAATGAGATGTCATTAAGTGTAATCACGCGGTTAGTTAAAAAAATAAATAACTGTTTTACTAGGAGACTGGTCGATCTAATTTGAATCTGACACCGACAGAAAAATACGTCATTACTCAAATAATACATTTTTAATCGTATTTACGATCTGACTGGAAAAAACGATGTAACGTACACAAGATCGGTTTAAGTTTTCTGGTTGACTAAAATAATATTATTAATACATTTTTTGTATCGAAAATGTTAATATTTAAGTTCTCGTTATTTATTTTTTATATAGTTAAATATTTTTCGACGTCTTTTATAAGAAAAAGTACAAATGTTTAGTAAATATAAGATAAATTAATTAAGGTTCGTGATACGAGAATTGATAGGGAAAGATAGCTGAATAGGAGAAAGGGAAAAGCATGTCAAACATGACGCAATTACAGAGCAGACTCATTGTTTCATTAGCGCAGAACAAAAGGGAATCTGAAATAATGGACAAATAGGTGCGTTTATGTAGTGCCTTTCTGTAGGTCCTGCGTGTAGTAGCGTATCGCACTCTCCGTGTACCCGAGAACCTCGGTAAACTCTAATTAGAATTTTGTATCGCGAGGGAGCGAGCAGGGTACGAGGCACGTATTGCGTCTCGTGATGCCAGGCGTCACGTGTGACCGAATGGGGTTCTTAATAACCTGTCGTACGTAGCGTTAGAGAAAAAATAATTGAAATATATTTTTTTAAAATCTTCTTTCTTTTATTCGAATTCCAAATTATTTAATTTCATTTATTATTATTATATTTTGAAAAAAAGGATAAAAGGCCATTAAAAAAGATGGGCGAAGCAGTCTGATTCAGAGTTGAACAATGAATTTGCCAAAAATTACGCATTCAATGTTGTTACAAAGATTAAATATAGTTCTTATTTTGATGTCATTTTAAATAAAGAAGCTATCGAAAGAATTACAGAACAAATAAACAAATTGATCATAATTTAGCAGAAAAATTATCTGAAATAAAATTATGTAATAAATTTAATTTAGAGAAAATCATCTTTTCTTTACTTATAGATGAAGCTGTTTTCGTGAAAAAAATTGTTTACTAGACTTTGATGTCAGAGTACTCAAGAGGTCCCAAAACATCGAGAAATCATTTCATTTTTAATGTCCGCGCACGCGCGCGCGTGTGTGTGTGTGTGTGTGCGGTGAGCTTGTAAAATGGCAATGGATATATCCCGAGAACAGGTTATTCGATCATCTTGAAACTTTGCACACGGATCGGGTCATAACCCCCGTCAGTTTGTTGCAATTTTCGATCAAATCGCTGATGGGTGTCTCATTTTATGGTTCTTTGAATTTTTCGAAAAAAGGATGTGCGCGCTTTAACTTTTGTAAATTAAGTAAATTGGCGAGAATCACGAGGAAGCAATGTGCAAATTTCAAATTTGTACGCTTTGTTTTTATATTTAATAAAATGACAATAGTATCAAGCTTTATGAAGTTTTTTTCTTGATCGGATAGCGATACAAAGTATATTTCGATCTGCGGTTCTCGACAGTTATTGACACACATTTAGGATTAAATTCTTATCGAAGCAGCGGGGGAAGAGAGGTCGAAATAAAAAAAATGAAGGGTGGTAGGAACTCTCTTTTGCTTGCCGACGTGTCTCGAGGGAACCGTAGCTTTGTTCCCGGCTATTACTCGCCCCCGCAACCCTCAGGATATTATTATATCTCCCGTCTGCCACAGTGAACCTCCTTCCAACTCCGATCCCGGATCAAACCCCAAGAACACCATCCAGCGCTATTTATTTTATTAAATCCATTTTAGCGGGCAGAGACCCTTTCCGTTGCGTCGAACGATCGAAAAACTTTGATCGAATTTTCTTTTCTTTTTAAGGAAGCAAAATTTGAACCTCACTTCAGTAAGAAAGTTTCCACGGCGTAGCAGTGATAAAGCAAAAGTGAGAGAAAGTGGAGACTGAGCAGTGATACGAGTGCCGGAAGCAACCACGAGGCATACCAAAGTCTATTTCAGTTGGCATTATGTCAAGTTAGACTCGTTAGTGGCAACTCGACGCTTCAAAAGAAAGAAAGAAAAAAAAAACACTCCAAGCAGCAGTAGCGCTGTCGTCTCGTTGAACATGCACGACTCTCCTGCTCGAGTTCCCTCCAGGGCTCACCAAGAACCACTATAAAATATACAGGAACGATGGAAAATAAAAGTGTACGCGAAAATATACTTTATTCGCCTCAACCGCGACGTAAATAACACGCACAATGTATAATTGTAATTAATTTTAATTGTCATTTGAACTTTTTGTAACGTACATCAAAATTTTTATTTCTTAATTTTCATTTGAATGAAAAATTCGGATGTTCCTATCTTTATATACGTCTTGGATTATTAATAAAAATTTTTTATTACATCAATGAAAATTGATTTAATAGAATTAATGAAAAATCACATTTCAAATTTGAGGTGAAACGTAAGAATTTACATTTGGCATCCACATGAATCCAGAATTTTCATCACTTTTATCTCATATAAAAATTGTGACTTGATTCATAACGTTAAAATAAAATTAAAAAATGTTCGTTTGCGATGCAAATGAAGGTTTCCATTGGCAACGTTTGCGTTTCGAAAGTTGATCTACATCTTACAAATGATACATCTGTTTGCTGTTAACAGGTTTGGTTTCAAAATCGTCGTGCAAAATGGCGAAAGAGCGAGAGACTGAAGGAGGAACAAAGGAAGCGCGAGGAGAGCGTTGTTTTGGCCGAGGTTGGTGGTGTGCAGCAGCCTCCGCCATCTTCTTCGAGCGGCCCGAGTCCATCGAGTCATCAGGGTGACGGTGAGACGACCGGAGGAAGCGGCGAGGGTGAGGACGTTGGTCAGGATAACGGCGGAGTTGCCGGCGGCGGCGGGAACTCGCGAAGCCCGAGTACGACTTCCGCCTCGGTAAGTCCGCGACCCCAGCAGTCCCAGAGCAGTCAACCGTCCTCGTTGTTGGGCGGCGTCGCGACGCCACCCCCGACTCCCGGTCTCTGCAGCGGCAGCAGCGTTGGCAGCGCCAGCAGCAGGGCGCCTTCCTCACAACCGCATCCACCGACCCCTTCGTCGACCACCACGACAGGCGTCGCCAATAGCACTCTTTTACCAACACCAAGTACGGAAAACAGGTAAGAGGAACAATCATATTTAGAACAAAAATTATTATTCAATCTCGTAAGAAAAAATGTTAATATCAAATTTTTATTGTAGAAAATGATTCTTTATTTGTTTTATTAACTTTATGTTGTTAATTTTTTGTGTGAAAAAATTGTTTAAATGTTGTACATAAATTAATTTGTTATTTTAAAAAAAATTCTATTATTATGGCGATGGCATCCTCCTTAAATCGTCGACCGTGTTGTTGTGGAGGATCGTCGACCCTCGTAAACGCGCGCCGTAGAGTTTTTATCCCCCGCTCGATATAGTCGCTCACCGGGGGGTTCTCGACTGCCCGGGGCACCCCGCCGTGAGGTGAGCTCTTAGCCCCCTCTGTATTTACGTCTTTAGGAAATATCACCGAGCTTTATAAACCTCTGCTCCGGTGGCAGTGGCTGTCCGTTCGTAGAAACCGGAAGTTTTGCATGCGCCATTAAACCTACGAACACGGCCGCGCATCGCTCACAGAATTCACACTAATGCTTCTCTCGTTGCTTGCAAACAACCCTGCGTTGCTTTTACTCGATTAAGCAAAAATAATCAATTTTTTTTTTTAAACTTTATTTTTCGTTTATTAATGATAGTTATAGATATGGGGTGAATTTAATTTTCAGTTAATGTCAACTTTCTCGTCAAGACAAAGTACAATTTATGAACAATTTACAGTTAACTGATAAGTGAATTAGCTACAAAGTTATAAACAGAATTATTTTAAGTTTTTATTTAACTTTCAACTTATTTAACTGCAGTGAGCAAAGAATTAATTTCAAAGTCAACGATAAAGTTAAATTCAATTTGACAGTTTACCTAATTTATTTCTTTTATTAATTTACGTAAAATAAATTAAATTAACGTAGCTTAAAAATTTGTTAACACAATTAAATTCAAACTTATTTAAATTAGTTAACTATACGGTTAGCTGTAAGAAAGATTCACATTAATCGGTGACAAGTGAGTTAAAAACAGAGTTAGGTTAACATTTTTTGAAACTTTGAATTTTTTTACCTGTAGTTATATCCGGTAGTTACGGTTCACTTAATTAACTCAGTTAACCATAACTAACATTAAACTAAATGAACTGCAGATTGTACTTTGATCTTAATTAATTGCAGCTAACGGTAGTTAGCGGTACCATATCGAGACATGACCGCAGCACCATCACCAATCAATTTTAGTTAACTCCAAACATATTCAAATCGACTCTAAACTGACGTAACTAGAAAGTTAGGGATTGTGTTCAGTTCAAGTTTTCATTTGACTTTAATCTTATTGAAGTGCAATTAGCAAATAATGAATTTCAAACTAAAGGACAACATAAAATTCAATCTGCAGTTAACAACCTAAAAACCTATGTTTATTGCATTTCTTAACTTAATTCAATTGCAATTATATTGAAACTTATTGAAGTTAGCTATGGTTAGCTGTAAAGAAGTTTCATCATAATCCGAAACAATTGACTATGAGTTAAGGACAGAGTTGAATTCAAGTTTAAAAAAATGTACAACTTATGTAACTGTAGTTAACTCTGAACTTAATTAACCGTAACTAACATTAAACTTAATATACTGCAGTTTGTACTTTGAAATTGATTGATTGTAGTTAATCGTAATTAACGGTAGCATATTGATACTTGACCGCAGCACCATCACCAATCAATTATAGTTAACTCCAAACAGATTCAAATCGACTCTAAACTGACTTAACTAGAAAGTTTGGGATTGTGTTCAGTTCAAGTTTTCATTTGACTTTAATCTTATTGAAGTGCAATTAGCAAATAATTAATTTCAAACTCAAGGACAACGTAAAATTCAATCTGCAGTTAACAACCTAATATCCTATGTTTATTGCATTACTTAACTTATTTCAATTACAATTATATTTAAACTTATTTAAGTTAGCTATGGTTAGCTGTAAAAAAGTTTCATGATAATCCAAAACAATTGACTATGAGTTAAGAACAGAGTTGAATTCAAGTTTAAAAAAATGTACAACTTATCTAACTGTAGTTAACTCTGAACTTAATTAACCGTAACTAACATCAAACTTAATATACTGCAGTTTGTACTTTGAACTTGATTGATTGTAGTTAACGGTACCTTGTCGATACTCGACAGCAGCACCATCACCAATCAATTGCAATTAACTTCAAACGGATTTAAATCAACTCTAAACTGAGTTAACTAGAAAGTTAGGGACTGCGTTCCACGGTTAGACTGGAGTCCACGTTTCAATTTAACTTTCAGCTTATTGAACTGCAACTAGTAAAGAATTAATGTTAAACTCAAAGACGACGTAAAATTCAATCTGCAGGAAACCTATTATTTCATTTCTTAATTTAATTCAATTACAATTATATTCGAACTTGTTTATTTAATTTATTATAATTAATAAAATTAGCTATAAAAAAGTTTGATGTTAATCGAAAATAACTGACAATGAGTTAAGGACATAGTTGAATTCAAATTTTTTAAACCATACAACTTATGTAACTGCAGTTAACTCCGAACTAATAGTCAACCGTAACTAATATTGAACTTAAAAATCTTTCGTGAATATTAAATTTAATTAATTATAGTCAACTCTGAACTGACTTAATTGTAATTAACTCCAATCTTATTTATATGACTTAACTATAACTTACCTGGAAGATAATCACTGATAACTATATTAATTACGTTGCCAACCCTGGCAATTTCAAATTTGTAACACGAATTTTTGCCATTGGTTAAATCTTTAATAAATTGTCAATACTGAAAAAAAAAAATGATGTCATATTTATACAAATCGTAATAACATTCAAATAATCTAAAGATCCATTTCCATGATCCGCTGAAGCAATAAGTGATTCAAGAACAAAAGACTATCGGAGACAGTGGTTATAATTTATTCCAACTATTTTTGATCCTCAAAATCAACGGTACAAAGGAAAGAATGTCTCGAGAGGTTGGGTTATATAGACAGAGGGGTTGCAAAAGCTTGTGGATACACAGGGGTGGATTCGCGACGCGCGGTGGTAGATACTCTCTCGCTCCGCCTTCTCCGCAGTTGTAATTTATTTAAAACCGCTCGCCGTAAATATATCCTCATCATTTATTCAGTCTGCCTGGAGCCTCGGGGCCCGCCTGTGCTTTCCTCCTGCAACAGCTACAAGCTACTACCTACCTACTACCTATTACTGTCTCTATACTGTTCGGAGGAGAGCAAAGAGTAAGCTGTGTGCCTCTTCCCGTGTTCACTATCTACACCTTACATATACAAGCGAGCCAGACTCTACCTTAAGGTGCCTCGTCGTCTTTCGTTCAGTAGTTCTAAAACCGTGCCCATCCTCCGCTTTCTTATTCTTCGTCGTTGCCGGCAGTTTTCCATCGCACCGACATCCCCGTAACACCCACGTTAACAATGTCAGTAAATTTTAAATAATTTTTTTTTAAATTTAATAATTGGTTATAAGGATAAAAGGCAACGTGTCATTTTGACATTGCTTTATTCTCTGACTAATTGCAAGATAAATAGTTTCGCGAGATAAATACAGATACACTTGCGAAGAAGTTTAATTGGCCCTAATTAACGTGTATGTTACAAGTCGTTCGGTTCTCATGTCGAATCGACTTAACTCGACGTTTGGAAGAATTGGAACACAGTATTGGCGTCTGGTGACGACAGGCTTCCAAGAAGTATAGAAAAAAAAGTTTTTGTGGTATAATGCAAGTAAATATCAGGTTAACCCCTTCGTTGGTAAAATTGTGTCTAAGTCTGTGACGTACCGACGTACCAGTGCGCCGCCTTAGGGGTTAAAGCAAGCGTTCAAAATTTTTATTTAACTCATTGGCTTGTTTGTTTATTTAATCCTGAATTTAATTAATTTAGTTAACTGTTAACTTAGTTAACCATTTAACTAATAATTCAGAGAATTTGGTCAACTGTGAACGAAATTAATTTAATTAACTCTGAAAGACGATAAAATTTCTAATTTGTCGTCACTGAATGACTAAAATAAATTCAAAAAGATGGAATACGCGGCTGTTCGCTTCTTATTTTTCATCAAATTGACAAAACAATATGCGATATAGTGCAGAAAGGTAAACACCTTAAGTTAATAGTATGTGTATCAGAGCGTTCGTAAATATACCTACAGAAAGGCAGAAGTAGATGAGGCACATAAGTAAGGAACGCTTGAGTGTACTCTACGCGGCTAATTGCCCAAAATTATCGCGCTTACCGTGATGTTCGGGTGGTTTGGGTGGTCGCCTTTCCTGACTCTGGGAACTAGCATCCCTTCCATCCTTGATGCTGTAAAGAGCCTGCTGTAGCTGCCACCCCTGAAATCCTCCATTTTCCTCCCCTCGCCTCTACACACGACCACCATTTCCTTCCCTCAGCGAATATACGCGATCTACTCTCTCTCTCTAATTTCTCCCCCTGTCCTCCTTTTCGACGATACATTAATTAAGCAATATTTGGGATTAATATTTGAACTGATCAACGCCATCTCAAAGGCACTTCACTCAACCGGCCGTCTAGCTTCATCTCTCTTCGCTTAATATTGGACGCAAGAAGAAAAGAGGGCCATGCATCTCCCTTTCTCTCTCGCTCTCTCTCTAGCAGCACGAAACGCCTAATGGGATTATCGCAATTTCTGAGAACTCGATGCTACGGAGCTAACCAGCCGCGAAAGCCTGATGAAATTCCACGCACAGTTGCTTTGCTACGTCTAATAAACTGTCCAACAGTCAGATGGCAAACATTTTGTTCTATTTTGTAGCCTCTTTTGATTGTTGGATAGAAATTAATTTATCTTGAAATTGATTTAGGTAATTGTGGATTTAGAGACATTTAAAATAATATCGAGATTTCGAAAGATTTAGAAGATTCTAACTTTAGTCGATTGTAATTCATGGAACTAATTTGTTTAGGTAATTTAAGTGATATAGAAATTACGAGCTCTGAGATTTTATGGATGTTTCAAAAATGTTAAGTTCTCGGGAGAATTAGATTAATTAAAATTATTTACAAGTTTTAGAGTATCTATTTGATTCAAAATAAATTAAATGATTCAGATAACATAGACTTAAAAATTTGATCGACGCGGGACACTTGGATTATGTATACAAAACGTTTAAGATTATTTTTGAGGTTGGATGATATAGGGAACTTGAATGTTTTACCAGATTTTATTGACTTAATTGCTTCAGATCAAACTAAATGACTAAAAAATAGAAGATTTAAGGATATGATGGACTCAGGAGACTCAAATATTAACAAACCGATTGATACAATTTATAAAGTTCGATGATTGAAAGAACCGTTGGAATTATCATCTTCTGATATTTAAAATCCAGCCACAAATTCGATGGTGTACGAATAAAGTCCGATTTCCAAGTGACAATTACTAAGTGTTTTTACTTTTCCTCGACTGTTTCAGTAGTGCAAGTTCCGGGGCAGGTTTCAGGCCGGTGGAGCCTCCGACATCCCTCTTCTTCTCGCCCCATCTGGCAGCTCAATTTTCACCGCCGTTATTCGGCAACAAGATTGTTGGGAGCACGCCCACCTCCTTGACATCAGCGACCTCGTCACTCTGGGCGACGAGCGATCATCGTCCTGGAAGTCTTCAGGAGATGCTGTCATGGTCACCCGCAGGATGGCCCGGTTCGTTGTGCAGCTGTTGCAAGCCTGGGACCGGAGATCTTCACAGGAACAGCAGCCTTGCTGAGCTCAGAAGAAAGGCTCAGGAACACTCAACAGCCACGGCTTTGCTCGGTGGTTTAGCTGGATTTCCAGGTGGTTTGCCTCTACCTCTGCCATTGCCATTGCTGCCACCTCTTCTCGGATTGTCCAGGAGACCCGAGCACCATCATCATCACCATCATCATTTGCCCAGTGTTGTGCATCAGATACAACCGAGCACCAAAGAAGATCCCTAAATAGTCCCGTTGGGCATTAAATAATAATAATAAATTATGTGCAATCCAGAGGATTAACCTCTTTTTCACAGGACCACTGAATTAAAAAAATTAAATAAAAGTTTAAGAAGTCAAAGATGAAGAAACAATGCTCAGGCAATTGGCACAGAGCTCGTAGAGTAAAGTTCGTCGTAGAGCGTCATATTAAATTGCCCAAAGCGTTGAAAGCGAAGAAATTAGAGTGATATTCCCTTGTAGAAACTTGTATATTGTACGACACAACAAAACATTTCGATAATCGTCACAGACTACGGCGCCCGCTATACTTGAATGCCAATGTATTAAAAATACTAATAAGAAAACAAAAGCAAATATATTATAAATATGATAATACATGTAACGGTAGCAATTATTATTATAAAGTAGAGTTGTATAGAATAAATTTGTTCTCGTGACGAATTCGATCGCTGTCTTTGTGCATTATTTGTGAAAATTCCTATAGCTTCCTCCATCAAAAGTTTAGTTTAAATTAGCACATCATTTTAGTTAAATAACATGACAATTGTTAAAGAAGTTGAGAGAGTATCAATGATAACAGGCAAAGAGGTTCAAGTATTTTATTGCTGTTGATGATTCCTTGTCTTGAGTTTTTTGCTTGTCGTCTTGTTTGAACAATTACATTCTGTCGAGAAGATTGCCTATAACGTGTATTTATAGATGATAGTCAAAATTATTCGTAGCCGTGTCATCCAAAGTGAGATTTTGATGAACTTCAAAGTGATTAACAGCCTATCAATGACCAAAGTAATTATTTCTTGTCTTGACCTCTTGTTTAATCTATAAACCAATTAATCCCGGCAAGATTGTTTATAATGTGAACCCTAAAGCGCTGATGTAAACAGTTCTGAGCTTCGCAGAGATAGAATTCGCAAGAAAATGTCTTCCATTTCAACGATCTTCTGTCCTGACCACTTGTCGTCTTGATTGGACAATTCAACTTTGTCATCAAGGATGCCGGCAATGTGAAAAAGCTACTAATGTTGTTCCTAGCGTTTTCAATCAGAGTCTACATGGCTCGTGCTCTTAATAGCGAAGGAATCGGGGATGAGTCCAGCATCAGCCAGTCATCACCATTTGCCCAGTAGTGAAAAGGATCTGCGATCAGGCAACAAAGCCATCGGAAGTGATTTCAGGAAACGAGTTCAAGTCTCGGTCGCGTGCCACCATTTCAATCGCCATAAGTCGAGTTCCGGGCATTAATCCATGATTACCACTGGAGTATAATGGAGTTGCCACCTCCCCGTAGGTTTCCCTCTCAATCATCCCCTACCGCCCAATTCACATCACGAATGCGACAGTCCAGGAGTATGACTGAGAAAGAGACATAGGAGATTTTGACTCCGGCTCGATTCCCTCACCCCGTGGAAACACATCAGAAGCGTAGGCGGGAATAGGCTCTAGAGGGGAAAGGAGTAGGGGTTGGAAAGGGAGGTTCCAGGAAGTCAGAGAAAGAAGGCAAATAGAAAAAAGAGGCAGAAGCGGTCCGGAAGGAAAGCCGGACGAAGCTCGTTGGCAATCAATGTTCCCACTCTTATCTCCCCCTAGTTTCCTACGTCTTCCCCCTGGAAAGAAACTTTAAGAAGCGAAAGGGAGCGTCTCCCACGCACCCTTCGTACAATCCATAACCCTCCCAGGTCGTCTTGAGTCGAAACGGTGGGAGACGATGGTCGGGCGGACTCCACCAATCGTGAACAAGACGCCATTGATCGGCACGTGGCAAGCCTGGCTTTCCCCGTACCGCGATGGGGATGGCAATTTGACGGTGGTGGGATATTCGCCTGGCACATCTGGTGGGAGTTCTCTGCGCTCAAAAGCTTGAGGTTTCCAATGGTGGGGGCAAAAGTGGTCGCGTTACTGCCACGGAATTCAACGGGGTATAGCGCAGGGAGGGAGGGAGCATAGATACACGGCGGGAGCGCGTTCTCTCTGCACACTCCGTTACACTTACTGGTAAACCGTATTAATCAACGACATCATGGTTTATCCCTTGGTGTGGACCAGGGGTGCGGGTGTTCTCCGCAACACTCCACCACTCCTCCCCGTCGTCTTCCACCCTCTCGCTCTCTTCTCACCCTCGGACCAACACGCTTCCAGTTCTCGTGCAGAGTATACCCAACACCATCATGCAGCTGAGTAACTATGTAGAGGTGAGGACCCGGAGTAGGGGATGGAAACTGGCGCAGAGCAGGCGCCAGGCTATTTGAGAGACACGATCGACCCTTAACTACGTCTTGAGGATACCTACTTACGTTACTTAGAAGATTCCTTCCAGATTCTAGCGGAAGCACACGATACGCTTGCTATCAAGGAATTTCGAGATAATTGAACGCTGGAGGATTTCCTAGGTTCGCTTCTAGTTTGATTGTACGATTGGATTGAATTGGATTATGATTGGAAGGAAAGCTTTAAGCGACTTACGTTCTTCTCAAACATGAAGTTAAATGTGAAATTTCTGACACATGTGTATGATAAACATGACAGCATCTTAAACTACTACAGACATAAAAGTTAGAAAAATCTACCTGTCATCTGCCAGTCATTTTTCAAAAACAATTTTAGTATTATTTTTTAAAATCGTTTTTTTTTCTAAATTTTATAAATTCTCCGTCTATAAATTTGGCTTATAAATTTGATGAAATGTAAAGCAGATTTAATCAAAATGGGTCAAAATGCATGGAGATCGGTACTTGTAGTTTTTTTTGGAACTATGACATTTTTTACTTTGAAGACTACAAACAAAAATGTTAGGAAAATGTTTCTAACACCATTTCGGAATGAAGAACGAGATTAACACTTCAAAAATATTGAAATCTCGAAGGAGAACAAACTGTTCTCATGTTGAATGTCAACTTTTTTTGATAAAAAATATTTTTTAAATAAAAAAATTATTCTTAATTTCGATTTTTTATTTTCTTATCTATTCTGTGATAATGAATAGACCATTTCCTTTAACAAAAAATCGGAATTCAGAGACAAGAAAGCAACATTTTCATGAAGTAAATATATTTCAGATCTCTCGGAATATCCCAGAAAAGAGGTATAGGACGTTCTGCAGGTTGTTGGATATATACGAGGACGTAATAAATTTCCGATACAATCCCGGGAATCGAACTACCCCTGGGTGCTCCGGTAGACAAGACGCTGGGGTGAGAAGCGCCGGCGCTCACCCTCATAGCCCGTGGAAGAAGAAATTTCGTGACGTGAAAGCGGAGAGGCGGACGGTATAGCGGTAAAGCACAGACAGTGATTAATACCGGGACGTCGTCCCGTGTCTTCCGCTTCTTGCTTCTTCCCGTCCTAGTGCTTTATCTCTCTCTTCCTCTCATCCCTCTCAACAACCACTACTCAATCTTTTCCTCTTCCACTCGCATCCCCACCACCCGAGCCAGCCAACCCCGACTCGACGTGCTTGAACCACGCTCGCGCGCCCCCTGGTAAAAGGTTTTACGAAATTCATTGTCGGCCAATTTGCATCTCAAAGCCGCGCAGCCACTTTTTTCCCTCCCGTCCCGCATTTTGATCGACTCGAACCCACAATTGAACGAATCGCATATCCGAGGTCAACTTAATTAATTGTTGCTAATGCCCAACACGTGACTAACAGTTTGAGCGCTTGAAACCTTTGAATAAAAAAAACTATATTTGCAATCACTATTTTTTAAATTTTGCACAGCGGCAGGACGGTAGATCTCCAAAAATAAAAAATGTCACTAGAAGTACTCTTTTACGAAAAACATATATTTTAATTAACAAATTTATGAATTTTTCTTTTTTTTTTTATGGAATCAAAAATCAAAAACATCAAGTTTTGTGAGTTTTGAAGGTAAAAAAAAAAACGAGTAAACAAAAATTATTAATCGTGTAACAAAATATTGATTTTTCTCGTTTTTTTTTTGTTGTTACAAGAATTTTCTAAAATTTCAGGAAAGTACGTGTTATCGTAGGCGTTGTTCCGAAAAGTCGTGGCAAACACTCCGCAAGTAGAAACAAGCCTAAACGCCAGTGCGGATAACGAGATTTTCTCCGCTTAGTTAATCCAGTACGGATCGGTCCACACGTGCGAAAACTCTGCTCACCCAGGAATACGAATGTGTCCTCTCTCTGTGTGTGTGTGTGATTCACGTATGACTCGCTCGAAACGGGCACTTTGATGATCAGAGAGCTCTCGAAAGCCCGTCGATAATAGAGAGAAAAAAATGTAATCGTCAAAGCTATAACGCGATTACACTGGATGAAGTGGGCCTTTTTCGATAAAATGGTCGCCCGACTGATTCAACCAACAAATCGTCAACATGTATCCATAAACTTCAATATATCGTCATAATTATTCAAATAAATCATCCAGTCAAGTGTGTAATAACAAATCTCTGTAAATTAATAGTTTCATTTTAGTGATTGACGAAGTTTCGCTCTAATTATGATGTAATCGACTCGTAGAATACATTTCGTTCGTAAATAAATAAGTATAAGT
This sequence comes from Cylloceria caligata, assembly GCA_963942595.1. Taxonomy (NCBI): domain Eukaryota; kingdom Metazoa; phylum Arthropoda; class Insecta; order Hymenoptera; family Ichneumonidae; genus Cylloceria; species Cylloceria caligata. The sequence goes on from OZ012705.1 coordinate 18,191,753, forward strand.
ATAATGAAATATAAATAAATATAAGCAAATACTTTTGAATATAAAAAATCTCCTGCATTGGCATACTCCGTGATTATGTATAAAAAAACATGAATATTTTCTATTTACCTCTGTCTGCCAATGACTATATCGTTGGGAAGGTTATACAGTATACGTACTTTTAGCGCTATAAACCATGCGCTCACGCCACCATCCACTCCCGTAGAATTTATTAAGTGATTTATTTGATGTTTGCCCCGGTCTCACTCCAGCGATATCGAAACTGCTGTTATATATACTTATATATGGCGTTTATATATACATATATGTATAGACTATCACTGTAACCAAACTGCAATGGCAAAACTCGAAAGCCATCTCTTTCCTCCCTCGGTGCGATACCCCAAGCTTAACGTGGGCTGGTAGCAGCGCGCGCCAATTATTCAGCAAATGTTATAATTGGCGCATTCCATTACGCTTAATGGATCGCACTTAGCGGGTGCCGGTGTGATTGGGCCCCATGAGAGCTCCCAAAGCGAGGCTCCATATCGTTCCACGGTAGTAGTAGATCATACAAATATATATACACGGATCTATATGATATATAGATGTGTGTGTGTGTGTGTGTGTGTGCGTGTGTGTGTGTGTGTGTGTGTGTGTGTGCGTGTGTGTGTGTGCGTGTGTGTGTGTGTGTTTAAGCGCGAGGGCGGTTCGTTGGTCGACATGCTAGAGCAGCGTAGGGTTCAGGTGCTACTCGTTCTAGAGAGCCAACTCGCTCAACCAATCTCGATAATACCACGGTACTCGCTACGCTCGCACTATTCCACTTCTGAATCGAGATACTGCATTGCTATATCATACAATTGTCGTGACCAATACGAGCAAATAATATGTCCATTTAAAGTCAGGTTATTAAAAAAAAATACTTATTATTTTTTCATCACATACCAAGTATGTAAAGAGAAAAAATATTGCAATCGATAGACACTTTGACACTCAGATAGAAGCGTAAATACACGTTTTGAGTGTCACGGTGTACAAAAAAAAAGCATTCACTGATTTCTGTCTGTCTATCTGTGCCGTCCGATAACGAAATAACTTTTGAAAAAGATCGCAGATTATTATCGAATTTAGGATGCATACTCTACTAACAAAATGTCATTTTTGTATTAAATTGCATTACAATTGCACAGTCTCTTCTCATACTTTACTCGAAATAGATTTCAGAAAAATTTACTTACAATTAGTGACAAAAATTATTTCTTGCGCAGACTTCTTAGTTTCATATACATAATTAGAACTGAGTGATTGATCAGTAGTGTACTCATTCAATTATACATCTACTCTTATAGGATTATAATAATTAATGATTTAACAGAGATGGAGATATTAAAACTTTGTATGCAGCTCCCAAGTGCTACGTGGGCACCATAAACTTTTCACATATACGATGATTCTTTTTGCTACCTAAAAAGAAAAGGATCATTAATTTTATCACCAGATCTTTGAGATTTATATTTTTCGGTGGCCTGTTTGAGGTTAAACACGCGTAAAACTATACGACACAGTAGTATTTCGCATTTTCGAATAACCAAACATTATCGCATCGACTTATAATTTCATTTTTCATGTGAATATATTATTTATTGTTACTTGTATTATAATCACGTCATATTCTTGTCCATCATCGGTGACATTTGTAGTAAAGTAAACGGTTCGAGTTGGAGTTAGGCTGGAAGTTTACGACAATCGGAACGAAAGGAGAAGTGCGTCCTCTCCGAATGATCACCTCATATGTTCACAATGGTTTCAACGTGGCCTTATCTTAAAAAGAGACAGCATGCCGGTAAGAAATATCGCTATCTCTATCAGACTAACTAAATCAGAGACAGATAGCAACTTCTCTTACGTCTCAACTGTCTTCTTCAATCAAAGTGCCACGTGCCGCACCTAAGGTTCAGTCTATACCTACTTTGACTATGCTCTATTTACTTAGATATAGTACCGCGCATTACCGTCGGAGATAGAGACCCTTTAGTTACCTACCGACATAATACTAATATATTCAAAACCGTTTGCTACATGTATATTTCCAATTTCAGAACTTCGATAGATTACAAGATAACGCTAATGGCGTTTCTTTCTTGATTGCTTTTACGTCGGTGCGAGTACACTCCAAACATTGCATAAAAAGATCGTGTACTGACTCGTTAACGTTATCATTATCATTACATGTTTTCTGAATCTCCAGAATGTGAAAATAATTCCTCTCAGTTTTTTTAATTCGTGGTTTTAAACAATAATAAAAAATATTTTTTAAAAACATTTGAAGATTTTGATTTAACTTAAACAAAAAGAAAGTAGAACGTTGCACGTTCTTTTTGATTGTCGTTCGCAAAGCCTCCTCTGTAAGGAAGTCTGTCGATCATTTTTAGCTTTCACCCTAATTCTTAAATGTAATTTCTGCAAAAATTCCAACACAATTTTAGATGTTATTGAATTTTTTATTTATTTAAAAAAATGACATGCAATCTATAACTTTAAAAAAAAATTATCAATCGAGTACAATCCTTTTTTCTAATTACAGATATGTTCAAGGTTGTTTGGTATTAAATTTGATCTTTGTCAAATTTAATACCAAAGATTTTCAATTTTTCAATTTGTCACCGTTTCAATTTCCGAATGTGTCTACATATCTTTAAAAACTAGGATGCAAAATAGTACCTTGCACATTATTTTCTTATTTTCATCATTTTTTCTCATAGAGATAGTTGTGAGACAAATGAAAAATAATGAGGAAACAATGGGTAAGGTTCTACTTTGCATCTTAGCTTATTATTCCATTAGGGTGATAATATTCTAGCTTTCTCACCCTCGACTTCTTTAGTACATATATGATTCTTGTCAATCGAGGGGACACGAGTCTTTGCTTCCGACAGTATTGCTCTGCCATATTGTTTTATTTAGAGCGTCCCATGGCGGGACACGTGCCTGGCACGCGAACAATGAATACGCGACATGCCGAGACGACTCCATCATCGGGTTTGCACTCACCCTTCGTGTCCCGGCATGACGCCATTAATCCCCCACAATGGGTAGCACGCGGTGCTTGCGGGGGAGCAATCGAGTGTGTGTTTACAAACTCGTCACGCGCTTATATAGTCTGGACCACCCTCTTTGTTTTCCCGTGTACTTCAATATTACAGAGGAAACATGACTGTACTTGGTTATTTTCACCAAATCTTTTCCTAGCTTAATGACGTAAGGGTGAAGTACATTTATGTCTTGGTTAAGCTCAAAACCAAAAACAAAATTATTTCAAGCTTAAAAAACTTTAACAAAATCACTACGTCGAATGAATTAAGTGACTTGAAAAAGTGGAACGAGTCGTAAAAGTCGAATGAGTTAAATCAATGGAACAAATTGAAATAAGTTGAAAAAGTTGAATAACAGAGAAATCTGTCTAAACCTAGAAACAAGGCTTTTCCTAAACATTTACTTGAAACTTTAGCGACAAACGTTTTGGTCCACAACAATGCCTAAACAAATATATTTTTCTTATACTTCTGGTATAAGAAAGGAAGCAGATGAGAATCGTTTAGAGCAAATAGGTAGACAAAGTGTATTCCTGAAAGCTATGACTTCCGCGTTAATTTGTCACGGTTAATAGCTAGAGAGAAGGTCTCTCTCTCTCTTATTCGAAACGCGCAGAATCGTTTAATGGCTCCAGACAATGGTCAGCCGACTGTAAATGTATACACATCCACTTCTCTGAACACATCCGGTCGATGGATCTACTGTATTCCATCGTCTCTGTGAATGCACGTGTGTTGGGGCACGTGCCGTATAGTCAAGTATCGAATAGTACTCGTAATCGTCGGGGCGTACCAGCGAGAGTCATCAACATCCACCCTATCGCACAATTTTCCTTCATCCTTCCAGTCTGCATGGCTCTTTCTATATCTTCCTCTCTACCGTGTAATCTTGAGGGTCTTCTGATGCACGGCCCCTAAAGCCCATCTACGTCCGGAGGCGTATAAAAATACAGGACGGTGTAAGAAGTGCTGCTACTTTAATAATCCATAATAATATTCATGGCTATTAACATTATAAAGGACTCAGAAGCGCATGAACGTCGTAACCTAGTGAATAATGCAAGCTGATGGATACCAGCGCTGCATAAACGCGTCTATATGAAAGTGGAAAACATTATTCGGTCATCATGGAGTGCATGATATTCGCTCTTTATTCAACTAGAAAAGAAAATCTGTGAGTCGTCGATAGAAATGGAATAAGAGATTATTGATTACAAATCAGTTCTCGTTGTATTCGGATGAATTGAAGAAAATAGTTGTGACGATTATTTGCGATTCGGTGATACCATATGTGACACGCGCTTAGATTTCGGGAGATTGCAAGGACAATAGGGGATGTTAGTTTTCTCCGGAAATTTAGTCTTCCCTTTGGAGTTCCCTTTGACTTCGAGAGATGCTTTCCTTCCGCTTTCGTTTTCCTGCAGATAAATCTGTGACTGCGATTGTCTAGAATTGAATAAACGAGAGCAATTAAACAGAAGTTGTAGCTTGAGAGATGTACAAATACAAATATGTAATAAACGTATAGAGTGAGAGATGGACATTTAGAAATTGAAACACGTATATGGAGACTCAGAAAAGAAAGACTTAGCTAATAGAAATACATAAGCAAAAAGTTGGAAATAGAGATTGAGTAAATGAAGACTTAGGCGATGGGAACTCAGAAGATGAATATTCAGAAGTGAAAACTCAGAAGATGGATACTCAAAAGTGAAAGCTCAGATATAGAAATAGAGAAAATAAATTCAGATATAGAAACAGAGAAAATGAACTCAGAGATGAATGCTCAGAAGACAGGAATTCAAGAAATACACGATTAGAGTTGAAAGTTCCAAACATAAAGGCTTAGAGATAGGAACTCCGAGATAGAGTTACGGATACGACTCATGAACGAATATTCAGAAGTGCAGACTCAGAAAACTTACAGAGATTTGAAAACTCTTCTTCATCAATGTTCTCATTTCCCAATTCCAAAAAAGGGTCACATCTTCTCTCCAACTACCTCTAATCCCTATACGAAACGTCCCTGTTCCTCTGAAATGCCTAGAGCTCAGAAAAAATAAAGATCATAACCACACATTCTACCAGTATCTCATCATCCTCCACTTTTCTACTAAATACTATACTCATCACATTCACTTCCCTCTATACGTAAGGCTACTGAGAAGGCAAGAAAGCTTCCAGGGAAAGTAAGTGAGACATGCAACGAGAGTAAAGTCTCTCTGCACGTTTCTCCCTCTACTCATCCGAGTGTTGGGTGGCAAGCTGTTAGTAAAATCTCTGCGACCTATGCGTATCGCATCATCTCCACATCTCTCTGTGTAGACGTACCCTTTTTCACCCTCTTGAGCTCCATCCAACTCCCTGAGCTCCACTTCCTCACTCTCTCTCTCCCTCTCCACGACTCTCGGCTATCATAATATAGATTAGCTCATATGCCACGGTCCCCTTGTGTTAGCTTGGGATCTGGCTCATAGCCTCGAGTGCTTCGGGATTCACTATTCATACACGCGACAATTAGATAGGCATTACTCTGCTGCTGGTAGAGCTGATGGTGGTTGGCGAGCACAGGGCCACGTCTGCACACCACTTGAGGCTCCACTAGAGTCTTCCCTCGCTATGCAGGACGTTTCCTAGTGGTAGAAGCGTCGTAGGGGAAGTGGATACTGGTGTGTGCGGACGCTCAGAACGGAGGGTACGTCCCACCCAGCAGATAGCGCGCGCGAGGGGTGGCCTGAGTCAACCCCTAAGCCAGTGTAAACACGTTTTAATAGAGATTCGCTCGAGCGGTTATAATAGCCTTGCGGATGTAGCGCGCACCCGCCTTTCGAGGCATTAAACCCAACCTTGTCGGAGAGCTGAGCTTCGTCTCCTCTTCCTTCACCCTTTCTTCGTACCCCTTGCCCACCCTCCATTATATAAACGACGACGACGAGACTCTTGTCGCGAATCGCCTCCTCGCATCTTTTACGCCTACCTTATCTTCCTCATCCCCTCCTCAACATTCAGTCTTCACTCGTTTCTTCTCTTTATTCTAAGCAATGAGACAAATTCGCTCTCTCTCTCTCCTGTTTAGGTGGGATTTCAAAAGTCATGTTTGGGGCATGAAAAGCAACATTTTAACTGGGAAATGATAAGCTAGTAGAGGATCAAATGGGCTCGAAATTTATAGGGATCTGTTCGTCGCACTCAGGCAGAGGCAATCGTCATCAACCGCACTTGGACGTTTCATGATTTATTAAACGATACACTGCGATGGTTGTAGAAGGGCGCGTTGTGTATGACGCGTTAATGATTATTCCCAGAGCTGCCTCATTTCATTGGCCATATCACGCTTCACTCGAAGGAATCAATTTGTTTGGAAATCCATTACCGGTGGGTGAATTGAATCGATTGTTGGGTATACTGCGGTCGACAATGTATTTTTAAAGAGTCATCGACATCATCGAACTCTGTTGATATGATATTCATAATCCACCGAATGTGTTACCGAAATTCAGGGCTATGAAAATTATGCAGGAAACTATCCTTTGCTCCATGATGAACACAAGTATCACGCATGTGATTGCTGAGGCCCTTTGTGCTTTGAACGGAATGAAAATAGGACCTTAATAGCGATGGAAAAGATGCTGTGGCAGGTCTCGTGGAAACTCCTCCAGAATACTTGTTTTATTTGAATTAATTGTATGCTCTATCTGCAGGTTCCTGAACTCAAAATTGTTGAGACGAAATTATACACTTTACATTATGTTTTTTGTACGGAGAAAAACATTTACTTGCAATTAACATCTACCAACTACGCTAACCGATAAATGGTTCGGATTTACTAATAATTTGGTAACTCTAACCGATGATCGGCAATCGCAACTTATCTTTATTTCTCCGTATACATTTATGTTCATTTACATTTGATTTATGTTCATAAGATCATAATATTTTAACAAATTTGTCAAGATTTGGAAGGACAAATACTAGAAAGTTTCATTTTATTATATTTGCCTTTCTGGGTATTATATTAGTTTAGAACATTATCTGTAAGTTTAGTGAAAAAAGTAGAACCTTGCTCGTTGCTTCTTCGGTATATTTCAACTTTCACAAAGCTACCTCCATGAGGAAGTATGCTGTTCAATTGTTTGCTTCCTCATAGAGAAAATTTTGTGAAAGGTGACAAAATAATGAGGAAGTAATGTGGAAGGTTCTACTTTGAATCCTTGTTTTTAAAAAATTGGTAAAAATTAAAGTTTAACAACATTTGGCGATCAAGAAATTAAAAAAAATTCAACTTATTCTAAACTTTCATTGTAGTCAATAGTGAGAGTCGCCTGCGTAACTAGCGTTTAACATTTTTCAATAGTGGCTTAATTAATTTTTCAGGTCTTTCATTTTTGCAAGCTTCAGCAATCGAAAATTTAAAAATTCGGTATTCTATTCAATTTGAAAGCCTCTGTCGATTTCTATCAAATTTGGCGCTACGTATTCCTGAACCTTGTCCTCATTCCATCAAATGTTTCGAAAGTTAAGTGGTTACAAATTGAAAAGATTAAATTGTTTAAAAATTCAAACACTTATATCGATATTTAGTAAACTAAACATCTAGCACATTCGAATATTAACTCGTTGCTATAGAACATTTAATCTCAACTGATTATATAGTTTACCTAAGTTAGATCGATAACGTTAATTTTTCGAAAAGCTCGAAGTCCTATTAAATCCAAACCTCTTTATCGATTTCGACCAAATTAAATCCCAAATATCCTAGAACATTACTGCAATTATGACAAACTACATAGCTAGATAGTTGACAATTTGCGTCTCTTAACGTTTTCACAGACATTTATTAAAAAATTGACAACTTTCACAAAAATTATACCAACCAAAGGGTCAAAGACGCTTTATTTATGTGACTCGTTTGAGTTTAATCGGTTCAGTATTTCCTGAGATAAATAGGTTTCACTTCCTCGAGATATTGCCCCCCCCCCTGCCGATCCGCCCTTCCGCTCACTCATACACTTCCTTCTGCAAATTTTGCTGAATTTTCTTAACGTTTGGCACTATTTTTAGTACTCTTACATATATATTTCACCAAATAAATGCATGAAAACATAGTATTTACCGTAAGTCAGAAAATTGGATAATTTTCTTCCCAACCCTAGTTTCGTGTACTTATTTAGTGTAACCAACAAAAATATCAACTGACGACTTAGATTTAAGATTTAATAATCTATTTGTTATTACTGAAAGTAATTAATCATAAACTTAAATGTTACCTTAAGATATATTTTTTTAAGTACAGATAAACAGATTTCTGATTGAATTTGACTAAATGGATGCAAAAATAATTCGACAATGAGGTTAAAATGTAGAGAATTCAATGAAATCTTTAACCATGAAGATATTTTGTCGAATTCGGTGACGCAAGAGTGCAGTACGAGTCCGCGAGAAACGGTGTGAGAAGACAAAATACGCGGACGAATAAGGGACATTGCAGAAGAAGGGGCGAGAGGCGACCAGCAGCCAGTACGTCAGGTTGAATAATTCAAGCTCTCATTAGGGCGACAAAAGCACCCTGATGGATAGCTGCTTGGATCTCGCGACGCGCGGGCCCGCACGACCGATGCTGCCGCCTGCCCTTTACTATAATAACTTCTGCGACCGGTAGCCAAAACGCGTACACGCATTACACTCATCCCCATTCATGTTTTTTCTTCATTATTTATCCGAAGTTTCCACCTCTCTTCACCACTATTGTACCTTATTCTGACCTTTGTCAATGACTTAAAATTTTATCAGTCACCAAATTTATCAAATATTTTCCAAATAAAATGAAAGCAAATAAATAAATAAATAAATATATAAAATGCAAAAACAATGATTAAAAAATTGAAAATTATCTATTTTTAAATCCAATTATTGTATTTTTCATTTAGAAGAGAATTCGGTATGAAATTAAATTAGATTAATTAGAAGAATATAACCAGAATATATTTATCAAACCAAATAAAGATTTAATCCTCGGTTTATTTCCTCAAGTACCGACTTTGTTCTGGTAACAAATAACTTAAGCTATTCTTGTTCAGAACAATAATATAAACAAAGGTATTTGAATCCTTTTTGCACCATCAAAGTACTTATACTTGAAAGTCTTCCTTCAATTTATTTACAATTTATAACTCAATGTTTTAGAAATAACGACGTATATTAAAGGCACTACTTTGGTTGGCAATACTTGAGGTATGAAATTACTTTTAATTTTATTACCGAAATAATTGCTGTTCTGTGTAAAATGGCCGCTAATAGGGTCATTCGAGTCCTAGTAACAGTACAAGGGTACAGATATCTGCTCAGGTCATTTTACACGTTGCACACAACAGAATGATATGCTGAGACACGAGTGTCGGTGAGCAAACAGAGCCTCAGGAGCACAAGGGTGGTTTTGTGAGCGGTGCGTTCGCGGAGACACCAGCGTCGTCTCCACAAGCGTCCATTGTTTTATTTCGAATGTTCTTTCATTTCTTAAAAGGTTTGCCGCTGTGGAGAACTGCTAGCCGCCTCGGTACGGCTTGATAATTAGGACAATGCGAGGCGAGCGCCAGCATTAATTATTAGCCGCGCTAATTACCCGAGGATAAATCGCTCGACAAGGGGTTGTACGACGAGAGACGCGAAAGGGGGTGGGGATAACTCTTGTACCGAGTCGAAAGCAGAAGGTTGGGGGGGGGAGGGGGTAAAGCAGGGAGTGCTTGCCGCCTGCTGTTGGGCTTTCCAAGTGGGCGGTCAGACCCATTACCGTTATTGCTGCAACAAACAGCGTCCAACAACAGCGATAAATACCCGAACACCGCGTGCACCGAGCTTCATGTTTACGAATGCCGCCTCCGCCCCTCCCTCCAACACCCTACAACCAACCCATGAGTTATGATTATTTAGCAACCGTGTACTCCAACCTGTCGACTGGTTTACCGAAGTTTTTAATAATTGGCACTTTAAGCCTCAGTGACGAATTCTAAGCAATTATTTATTATATTGTTTTACCAATATTTTTTTGTGAAAACTGGACTCCGACAAACCTCATCGACTAGACTCAATTTTATTTCATTCTACGCTCCACACGTCAATTACGAGTTGCAATATTAGTTAGTATCTAATACACGCAACAAGTAATTTTCCACTTAAAACAATTATGTAGCACTCAAAATATGGAAATAATTGGTTTAATAAAATGAATTATTGAGAGTGTGATATGTCCACTTTAAGCCTAAGTCACAATGTCGTAGCAATTATTTTAGGTTTTTTTTTTTGTTGTAATATTTTATTTTATTGTTATTTTTTTGTAGTAATATTGTCATGATACCTATAGACTCCGGCAATTCTGATCGACTAAACTTGTATTTTGTTTCGTGCACCAATTGGACTTCAATTAATAGTTACAATTTTAGTTAGTGTTGGCATTTGGTAATTACCAAGCGTTACCAGTAATTATTAATATTTAATCCTGGGGTTCATTAATAATTGTATTTGTCGTTCACTCGAAAGTGCCAATGTTTGCACCATAGACTGTAAAGTAATCTAGACTCATATCCGATCAAAGCACAGCACACAAAGAGACTTTGCTCATTGCCGTCCGCACGAATTTTTATTCAAACGAAGTAAATGCACTTGGAAAGTTTTAGATTTGTATCCAAAACATTTTCACTCGTGCAATTGTGAGTGCGAGCGTTTGTGCGAAGAATAATCTTCTCGATGTCGCATTCAGGGGAGCGATAACCTCGAGGAACTTCGTTACCGCTATAGTTTGTCGCTGCAGCGTGAAAACTAAGCGTAATTCCGAATTTTCTTATCGTACCCCATGCACAGCGTGCAGAAAATATGTGTGGAAAATATTTTAGAAAATATCATAACAGAAAAAAAGGAGACAGAAGAGAGCACGCGTACGCGTGCGTGCGCGCGCGCGTGTGTCTGAGAGAGAGAGAGAGAGAGAGATTGATTGATTGATTGATTGATTAATTGATTGATATTTATTAAGCTTTCTCAGCTATTTTGTTATTCATATATAGTGTCTTACATACTAGTCTTACATACTATACAACTTTAACTCTTTACTTTATAACTTTAACTCTTTACTTTATAACTTTAACTCTTTACTCTTTAACTTTATACTCTTTTAACATCCGCTTGAATGTTGTTAATCTATCACATTGTTTCAATTTCGACGACATGGCGTTATACATCCGTATACGTTTATAAAATATACTTTATTGCGCACTTATTGTTTTTCTAAATTGTATCACAATATTTTCTGCCTGCCTTGTTTGCCTGTCATTTGTACTCCCTACCAGCAGAACTACTTTATTTCGTAATTGCTTCGGCAACCAAACTTTAATCATATTAAATATAAATAGTCACACACATTGTAATAAAGTCTCTGTTCCACCGACATAAACTGCAACGCCTGTAGCATTTTTTCTGCTTTCGTATACCTGCCACATTGCAGGAGAGAGAGAGAGAGAGAGAGAGAGAGAGAGAGAGAGAGAGAGAGAGAGAGAGAGAGAGAGAGAGAGAGAGAGAGAGAGAGAGAGAGAGAGAGAGAGAGAGAGAGAGAGAGAGAGAGAGAGAGAGAGAGAGAGAGACGTATCGCGCGCCGTGTCACTCAGCTCGCAATTGCTTCCGTCCGCCCGTATAACAAGAAGATCCCTTGATTGAATTCGAAGCACTACAAGTACTATCAGAGCGATTCATCCGGCACGTTCGATTATATCAAATGCAATAATTCGCTATCATAATTTTTACCAGCATATTTTTTTATTACATTTCAATTTGGCATTACGTTATTATTATTATTATTATTATTATTATTGTTGTTGTTGTTGTTGTATTATATTTTTATACAATTGATTTATTGATGTTCAAAATGCAAAGCTTCAAAAATATCGTTAAGCCTCTACAGGGTAAGAATGACTAATTCATATTACGGCTTCTGCAACCACTTAATATCATATTTATTTACAATCATATTAATGTTAGTATACATTATAAATCAATTATATCAAATCCAACTTATTGAAAAAAAAAAGCTTTTTTTATATATGCAATCGAATCTGGTACCGCATTTTAACTGTTATTATAATAATTATTAAAATTTATATTTCACATTAATGACTAGATTTTTATACAACTAATTTATGATTATATAATTGTGCGTATACAGTATCAATACGAAAATATATGATGAACGGACTCTTCCCTTATCAACGAGAAGCACGTGGCGACATACTGACCTTAGAACCTCGTCTACTAAGTACTTTTGTCAAGAAAAAGTATAATGCAGCTATGACGCAGAAAAGAAGTGAGAAAGAACGAGAGATTTTAGCGAGAGAAGGGAAGAATTCATGAGCAAACTCGTCGTTCGGACGTATGCTCAGTATTCTTAGGTCAAAGGTCCGATGTGTCGTCGTTAGTGCGATAAGAGACGACTCTCTTTTACCAGTCGACTCTAAATCGGAGCACACGCTCGAGTAGTACGCGCTTAGAAATACGATTGTCGGCGACGTACCTCGGTTATTCGTACATTCGATCATAATGAGATCTCGGTTATGTGTCCCTCGTACTAGTGAAAACCACGATAATCATATTTTGACGTAAAAAAAATATCAAAGTGGATTAATAAAAAAAAAATTTAATTATTAATTAATTAATAATCATAATAATATAAAGGTAAATTATCATTATTTTCAATATGAATTCACTCGCGACGTAGAGTAGAATTTTGCACATTGCTTCCGCATTATTTTTCATTTTTCACAAACCCATACGAAGAAGTGTGTTGAATACTTTTAGCTTTTTCATAGAGGAAGCTGTGTGAAAAATGTAATATAATGCAATAGCAATGTGCAAAATTCTATATTGAATTATTATTTTTTAAATAAGATGTAATTAGAGTAATCGCCTACGAGTGACTTTCTCATCACATTTTAATTCATGCGAAGATGTTGACGTGACATTGCTGGGGTAAAATCACGAATAGACACAATTTTTGGAATCTCATAGAATAAATTGTAATTTACATTTAACGGAAGAATTTTAAAACGCCACGCCACAAAATACGAAACGTGAGTGATGAAGAAACTAAAACAGTTTCAAGTGTTCTAAAGTGTAATTTTTTCAATATAACCAATATTACTCCCCCCCCCCCTTCCCGCCCCATCCGCACTCATCTGGACGACATTAATTATAACTCACTTTCCTTGGTGCATTAGAATATTTTGAATCTACTGACATGAAAATTGCCTAACCAAAAAAATGTCATTGAAACAAAGCTTTGTTTATAAAAAAAAACAAAAAAGAAAATTAAAATGACGATTGCGACACACTTCCTAGTTGATGTCAGGAGGATGGGAAGCGTGTGCATGCAACGAGAAATAAGTGCACTGGTCACAACCGTAAACTGGTATCCCCCTACCGCCTTCATTGCCGTTCCCCCTCTTTACTCTTGCTATGCGTCTACTCTACAATCATTTCGTTCACCGTCATTTGAGCTCTGACTTACACTGTGCTACGCTGATTACCAGTGTGACCCTCACTTTCGTCCTAACTTCGTTGGGGAAGAAATACCAAGTTTTAAGGGGTGAAAATCGTTTTTAAAAAACTATATTATGCAGATTTGTATATAATCTTGAGCAAAATGGACGTCATATTTGATTTTGGTATGGAGATGTAGAGTTCAGAATAATTGTCAAAAAATATTTTTTGTACAATTTAAAAATGCTAAAGATTCGTTTTTTCAAATAAAATTTTGATACGTGAGATTAACAAATTTGATATATGACTAATGCAATTTGAAATATGACATAAGCTGAGTGCCAAACTTTGCTATTGTTAAATCTCTACCATTGCTTACCGACTTTTATTAGAAAAAATCTTGACGCAAAAATAGAGAATTTAACAAGGCGTCTTGATGGAAAACGACTTTCTCGACATTTCAATTAGACAAATAACATCGATTGCGATTAGATAACGCAGATAGCAACTTATATATGAGGTTGCAAGGATTCAAACTCCATGATAAAAAAGGGGATTCGCGAATTTTTTCATACAGATATGTTGAGTTCAGTTACAGACAGCCATAGTCGAGAATGATCTATCAATCTCACATTAACAGATCTCGATAATTCGATAAAAATTGAATTAAATCAGTAATCTTAAATAACTTATTTGCAATAAATAATCTAAATTAGATAAATTTATATATCTGCTCTTTAAACTTTAGTGGCAGAATAATTTTGCCAACTTCTACAACTTTTGTATTAATTCGTCTTAACGAATTAGTGAACGAGCCGTTGTTTGACCACGATGCAGCTGGTCATCCTCATTAAATCAATGAATCCCAAGTGTTTGTGAAAAGTATGACAACAACGAGTGCCCCCTAGTCAATACCTGTAACACCAATAGGAATTAGTGGAGTGTAATGCTCTAGTGAATTTTACATGAATCCCCTCTCCATGGTAAAGAGGAGTCTATAGCTCCCCTCCGATGAAGATTCTTTGAGCTCGGTGCGTGGACGTTATAGACAGACGGACAGACAAGTGGAGCTCGTAGCCGGAGGGGCACACGATAACAGGCCGTTTCACCGCATGCTCGTCTATCACTCTTTCTCTTCCTCCTCTTCTCTCCCTCTCCTTCTCCTTCTCCCTCTATCACTTTTTCTTTTTTTCTCTCTTTCTCTTTCTCGACTCTTCTCTAATTATTCCGTGTTTATTCGTAGAAGCAGCAGCAGCAGCAACACAGCAGCGTGCAGCATTCGCCAACGACAGGGTCCGACGGAAGAGGTGGTGGTGGTGGTGGTGGTGGTGGCGGTGTCGCGGATTGAGAGAGTGCGCAGAGGCTCCTGCCGGTTGCAAAGTGTTGTAGTTCGAACTTCTTGGCCGCGCGAACGTAGACTAGCTGAACGAGCAATGGTCGAGCATGGACAACCGAGACCCTACAAGCTTGCCTTCTCGCTCCTATGCCTTCTGGCACTCTTCGGTGAGTTACCGACTGTTTTCAATTTTCGTCTCTCTCATGTGTCTTCTGCTTGCTTTTCCTCTTTGCCTTCCTTCGCTCCCACTTTGCTATGCCGCCACCCCGTCACCCACCCCCTCTCTTACCAACTTTTTGACACCACGATGCGCCATTCTTTGTTCTTTTCTCTATAAAAGCAAATACCACTTTACTCTATCGGTAATGCAACTTTCTGCTTGTTATGTCGAAAAAATAGAGATTTTCCATATACTTTTAAAATATTGTTGTACAACGTTGAATAATTTTTATGGGATATTTGTTACTACTAATAATAATAGTAAAACTAGTATACAAGCAATTATATGTCGAAACCAATAATTTACAAATATTTTTTACAAAACATTCAAATTACAAAAAAAAAAAAAAGATCAAACAATTTTTTATTTATGTGAAAGTTCATGAAATTTTAGTTCGCGTCAAAGATATTTTACATTGCAATGAGAATATAACAACAATAAAAATATTTATTTATTTTTTCAAATTAATTTGAAGATATTCATTTCTAGCGAAGCACCTTTAACACGACAGTGTAAACGCTTCGATTGCACTGGTTGAAGACGAAAAAAGAGAAAAAAAATCACATTGTAATTTTTAAGACGTGCACAACCGGTTTCGTTTATCCGCCTCGAGCTCTCCTATAGATAGTTACCTCGACATTCAAACCGCATTTGCCATAGCTATCTTGCAGGTTTTACCGTTAAATAATATTGCAAATTAGAACTTGACCACGCTGTCGCCAAGCGATACCATAATTTTACACTCTCAATGAATCTGAACCCACTAGAAATGGATTTTTTAAAAATCTTTAACGTCAACCCTCTGTTTTTCCGCTTCCAGTAATCCCATTCTTAGAATTATTGTTATTATTGTTGCAGGTTCATGCTGCCAGATGGCGCCAGGTAATTATTTCTACTCGGTCGGTAAACAAAAAATTATTTTAAAAAATATCTTTTCAATTGATGTAAACAAAATTTATTTTAAAAAAATTGTAAAATACAAATTTTAGAAAAATGAAAAGAAAAATTCCATTGAACATTGATGGTAAAAAAGATCTCTTGAGGGTAAAACAGCTTACAACGATCGATTTCAGGGCTACACGCGCTGTGCTGGTCCTCTTAATTGCCGCAAGGCGAAGAAGTAACGGAGATTCTTTAGCGCGCGCGCTAGTAGCAACAACCGTTCATTTAAGACGGTACGTCGGGTATGAAGAACAAGTATAAAATAAAAATGCTTCGTTACATGACTGAATGCATGATTTATGATGAACATAAATGAATTTTTTTAAATAAAATGCATTATTTGGCACGATTAAAAAATATTTCTTCAAATTATACGACATAGTACGAGTGGAAATATATTAAAGATTATTTTCATCGCAATCGAATGTTACGCTTGAAAATTATCATAGATAACGAAATAGCGAAATTGCTTTACAAAGCGTCGAGTGTAAACACCTGGATGCTTATCGCTAGTCATGCAATATATCGAATCAAGTTGAAAAGGTGAATAGCAATACATGCTTGATAAGTCGTTCAATAATGGCCCCAAAAAAATCATAGAATGGCTGCCCCTTAAAGTGACTACCCACATTGTTATGGACAATAATCAAAATTATTCCACGAAATTCAATCAATTTCGTCCTTCTCGACTAAAGGCTCAAATATATTCGGCGCGCACAAAAAGGAAAGGAACGTGTAATCGGAATTTCCGTTTAATTTGTTTTCCATGAAACAGAATTGTCCAAGAAATTCGAGATTGGCAAAAAAAAAAAAATTAACCAATAATTTTGTTCATATCATTTTCTATGACTAATTTATATTCGTTACAACTGTTATGATTTGGTAATTAATAAAAATTCTTATAACGATTAATAATTGTTTTTATCACAGAGTTATGAATTTAATGAAAAAATGAGAAAAATTCGTTTTGTCAGTATTATCTTGCAATTCGATAATTAAATTGACAATCATATAGCTATTTTTTATTTTAGGCACAAAAAAAATTGCGACATTATAATTTTTATTAATTACATCGAAAAGTACAATAAAAAATGATTAGTCATGATATTTTCACTATATTTGCTAGAATGTATTGTATGAAGAGATTCTATCGTTCTGCTTGTATCGTGTGCAAATTTCTTGACCGTCGAGAAAATAATAAACATCATCGTGTAACATGAGCCTCGACAGGGGCTCACCGATTAACGGTGGTCGGAGGGATCGGCACTAACACGCACAATGGGCAGCCCGGATGGCTGTACATGATACACGTCCTCAACAGATGGCCCCCACCATCTTGGTTATATACTTACGCATCGAATAGCTCTCTTTCTCCTTTGGGTACTTCGTAAGAGAGAAAGAGAGAGAAAGAGCGAGAAAGAGCTAAGCAGCGAGCCGAGCAAGTTAGCCGGCAAGCACGTTTGGCAGTCGACTCGCGACTCCCGACCAGTGATATTCAAGTCGAATCCTCGGCTTACTCTCAAATTTTACGTGTAATACGTACAGAAATTTATCATCGCAAAATATTTAAATAAATTTTTAAATACTAAACGTTTAATGAGAATTTTTTTTTAAGAAAAATGAGAAGATTAAGTTGGAGTGCGTTATTGCTGGTGTTTTTAGCCGTTGTTGGAGCCACCAGAGGATGGAGCGTAGGAGTGGCACTCAAGTATCAACTGACAATCGCGATACTCTCGAGGGAAGCAGGAAAACTGAGAGCCGGAGGTGACGTGGGTTTTCAGATGACCGGCGAGCTCGGTGTCGCTGCTGTTTGGCAAGATCCTAACAATCCGGAGAACCTTCTTCTCCAAATCCAGGTTTGTGTAAAAGACATAAAAATAATAATTAAAAAAAAATTGTTTTTGTACAACTTCGATCTTTACTTGTTGTCATCGTAGTTTCTGTATAAGAGCGCGTTTTTTTTTAAGTGCGCGTAAATGTGTTTTTACGAGAATTAACTATTACATTTTTTTTGTCATGTATTGACAAGTGTAAGTAGACATTCGTTTATTCAGATTCATCTTTATCAATTTTATTGTCCCATAAAAAAAGAAGTAAAGAGCTACGTGTGCACATATCGAGAGGCTACTGTTTTCTCTGATCTCCTTATTGACGAACACGTCGAACACGTATAGGCCTCGGAACAGAGCCGTTCTATCGGCTACACTGATTGCTCCGGAGGTCATCGGGAGAATGATAGTGAAACTTTGATAACCTACAGTCCTCGTCAGACGTTGCATTAGCTTTGGATAGTTCGAACAAAATATTTTATCCTTCGATGAATAATTCCTAAGTTATTAAAAATTACAATATAATCGAACAGTAAACAATAGTTTTTTAATTTACTTGTATCACACCGAAGAAATGATTCAATGCTTTTGTGTTAAAAATATTGAAGACAAAGGGTGAATAACAAAAAATTTGATTATACCTTAACCTTACACCTTTGATTACACCTTTGATTATAACAAAAAATAAGTTGATTGTTAAATTGTAATGTAAACGATAATAATACAATAATTTTGGCAATAACGATGACACAAATGTTATTATTTTGAGTAGTTGGAATCGCCACATCTATGGATAAAATCGAGAAGAGCGCCGGAACCCGAAGGTTTTGTGGAGCACAATTCGAAGTTGGATGATTCATCGACAAAGCCGATATACGCAGTCTGGAAACACGGAGAGATAACAAAAGTGTATTTGGGCCAGGACGAGACGGTTTCATCGGCTAATCTAAAACGAGGATTGGCCAGTATTTTCCAGTATCGGACATTGGACGGGGAGTACAGTGAGAGAGATGCATCGGGTCTGTGTAAAACGACGTACGTGTCCCAGGGCCCACAAAAGATAGAGAAGCGAAAGAATTGGTGTGAAGATGCGGGTCTCAAGCCGAAAGATAAACATCCCAATCCAATTCTCGACGTGAGTCTTGTGAGCACGAGACGAATGACTTATGAGCTGAATTCTCAGTTTCTTCCGACTCTGGTGGATGAGATTGAACAGCACGAAGCGACTCTGAGTGCTAAACCGGAAGTTGGCACAACTGTGACGTCGCAGAGGATACTCAAAGAGATTCCAGGAGGTTTCGGGGTAAAAACTGTACAAGCTGAAACTGTCCACCAAGCAATCGCTGAACTAGACCCTGGATACCGAGAAGTTTCCATAGATCTGCAAATCGAACCGGCCACGTGCCCTGATTCAGGATGTCGAACGGTAAGAATACAGCAAATATAATTTTTCTGAGCTGCATTGAGATGTATTGTCTAAAATTATTTATTTGGGTTATCATTTGGATAAAATTGAGCTTACTGAATTAACGTGGGTTTGAAAACTATCCATTTGGATGAATGATTCAGTTCTGAGTGTCAATTAAACTTTTCGCATTTTTCCAGTTGGAAGAGATTATCGAAGAGAATCGTGACGCCCTGGACAACTCAGCTTTGGGCACAGCAAAATCAGCATCAGCCTTTCTGAAGCTCATTCCCTCTGTTCGCGATGCCTCAATCGACGAGTTGACCAAAGTACTGAAAACTCCTCGAAACCGCCTGATTAGAACGCAATTACTGGACGTTTTGGGTTCGGCATCGACGCCGATAACTCACCAGGCAGCCATGAAGTACCTACGTCAGGACGCCGTGGGCGACGACACGGAGAGATATCTCTGGGCACTGTCAATGTCACCTTTGCCAAATCCTGACATCATAAAAGACATTCTGAGGCGCTCTGAAGAAACTCTGCAGAACGAGCGAGTCTCCGAGACGCTAGCGTTGACGGCAGCTGCAATGGCGCGTCAGCATGGAGACAGAAATGTAGTGGAAAAGGCGCGTACCAGCCTGGAACTTGGTCTGCAAAGTTGTACGGGTGACGAGTGTCGTCTGAGGTTTCTGAGAGCCCTCGGAAATCTGAGAAGCAAAGCTTCAATCCCGATTCTCTTGTCGTACGCGATAAACGGTACAAGAGTGACAAGCATAGCCGGGTGGCGAGCACTTTCGTCCCTGAAAGCGGACCACTTGACCGACGAGGTGCGTCGTGCAGCGCTTAGATGTTTTTACCAGTACGGCGGACCACGTCGGGACAGTAGCGCTCGAACACTGGCGGCCGATATTATCCTGGAGAATCGCCCGTCGGTAACGGAGCTACAGGGCTTCCTGGAGTACCTCGGCACGAGAGATCCTATCTTCGAAGTGCGACGGTATGTAAGTCAGAGAATCGAACAATTGACCGATACGGATCCTGAATTTCGAGACAAATTGGCGAAAGCAACTTTGGTGGAAAATAGGAGACTCAGGAATTACAACATCCTTGCCTACCGCGGCTTAAGTACCGCTTTTATGAGGCCTTTCCTTACTTCGCCCAGCAGCAACGGCACACTAGTCACTGTTCAAGAAGTCAACTCAGGACTGCTCAAACGTGGCGTTGTGGACGTAGTCATTAAAACCGGGGACCATGAACAAGCCCTCTTCTCGCTGGGTCTTTTCGCCGGGGGATTAGGCAGTTTCGTGTCGTCATCCTCGCAAGAGGAGGGTCAGGAGTCAGCAGACGAGGACGAAGTGGCTACAGCTGGAATGGAGATATCCCTGCTGGGAGTTGGAGTAAGACCTTTCGTGTTTTTCTCAGGACAGGGTGAGCTCATGGGTCACGTTTGGTCGGGAACGGCTTCTGAGCGGACACCGGCTTTCCAAGCGATTGCAAATCTCCACCGTCACCGTGAGCTAGTGGCGCTCGGTTCAGGATTCTTTGCAGAGCTGGATGTCGAGGGGGCTATCAGTTTCGATCTGGCCGGCCAGATCCAGCTTAGTCTATGGTCCCGTAACGCTCAGTCCCTGGTTGAAATGGCTGCGGGTATAGCAGTTCGCGGTGGTTCCCGCGTACGTTCCGAGTTTGTTCAGAGTATGGCTGAATTTGCGCTTACCATCGAGCCCAAGCTAGAACTATCCACCGACGTGGATTTTTCCGGTCCGGTCTCGTTGTGCATGCGGCTCATGCAGCCGGATACTACGATTCGACACAACGTGTACAAGATCGAGAGGATACCGGGCAGCAGGCACAGACTCAGAAAAACAAGGCGTTCAGTTCTGCCGTCACCAGCGAGGTCCTATCTTCTCAATCGAAAAAACAACGAGATGTGCTCCAAGGTGTTCAGTTAAGATGTTATAAGAATGTATAAAAGGAAGACTTATCGCTCAAAAAAACAACTACATTGAACTATGCAGTAATGGGACGATTCCTAAAGTGCCCGAGGTGCCTCGTCCAGCCCTGATACAATCGTGCTCATAAAATATAATCTAGTTCACTAATGAAAACAAAATAAGTCATACAAATAGTTTTGTTGTATTTTTGTACCATATATACACTTGTTAACGTACAATGTCTGTATATCGTCGATGTTTAAAGTGCAATCAAGCGACCATACAAGTTAATATTCTAATTCCTGATCACTGCCCAATTTCTGATCAAAATCAAGATTATTTACTCCTGGAGGATTTACGAATATCCTGAAATATATTGCATGTGCATATTAAAGCATGTAACCAATAACCATTTTAAGTAATTACATCTTTTCTAGCCATCGTCAGAACATTCTGTCTGACTTGTTGTATAAAAGATCAGTATTCAGACCCAAGTGATTCGGAAATGGAACATTTGTCTTATATTGTTGTTAAATTCATACGCGCAGCCTGTAGATACGCTTTACTATATTTTGAACATATAGAGAGAGAGAGAGAGAAGTTTTGTAACGTTGATAATATAAGGTGAACCACCAAAGTCTCAAGAAAAATTGTCAGTCTTTGAGTTTGTCACGACACATCACCTGCATCCACACTCGGCAACCACCATGTCTTCGTAACCGTACTGATAGGTCAGAGTCCCAGTAGCGTCGATGTAGAGAAGACTCGTGGGCGCCAGTCTTGTGGGAACGCAACAAGCGCGTCCCACAGCTTTGCCATCCGTATCCTTGAGCGTACCATGAACCAGAGTCTGGACGATCGCGTGTTTCGTTGGGTTGAGGTGATCACCGAATGGATAGAAGCATTTGCCAACGCACTGGTAAGCTTCATATCCCGGTGGCGCCACAACCCACTCGTCGTATGCTATTGAAGCGAAGTCCACGTACAGAGGGCGTCGTCTGCAGAGATTTCTTCGCCTCAACCTTCGACCTCCCTCTTCAACCCACGGCGCTGTCGCTCCCTCTTCATGGTCTTCCTCATGGACGGCTCTGCTCCTCCGAATTTTTGGTTTTGCGTAACTCAGAACCAGGATAGGTCCTTTTTCCTTATTCAGATATCCTGATACTCGGCTCTTCACCAAGAATCTCACGATATCCCTTTTTCTGTCTTTCACGGCGGCGGTGACGTCAAAAGCTCGCCAATTGACATCCATTCTAGATTTCCTCACATCCGACAAAACGTGACGATCCATCGAACTGACCCTCAGAATTGTGCCCAGAGATCCCAATAATTCGGCGCTTACCAGGTCCTCTTCTGAAGATGACTGTGGGATTTGGAATTCAAGGATTCTTGAGTTCTGAATCATTGTTACAGATACGTGAAGTGGGCTTATGGCTCGTACAATGCCAGCGTCAGGACGACGATTGTAAAGCTGGATCATAAACCGGGATATGGGTCCTTGATGCTTCCTTTTAGAGTGATAGGTCGATTGCCGCTTTGAGCTGTTGTTGAATATATGGTGCGATATGATCGAGGACGATGGCAGGGACAAATCAACCTGAATCGACGCCTTCGCGAGGACACTTGGACTGGACAACGTTATGGATGTTTTCCAGCAGAGGCAGCAGATGGAACCCAGGATTCCAGCTGCTATAATGAACCAGTATTGCGAAGGTGTTCCCATCACTACACGTCCATACGTTCTACTCCTAACTTCCTCGACTTAACTTTACTCGTCTCAAGCCAACGGGAGACTGTTCTCCTAATGGAGTGGAGGATTCGAAAAGCCTCACGTACCCCCAAATAGCCCGCGCCAATTGAGCAGTCCAGAGACCACTCGGCTTCCCAAAAGAGCTTATCTCCTGAGGTATTCAGTCTTGAGTGGATCTCCGGCTACTGTTCCAAACACTCTCGGACTGTTTGCAACGACTATGTTCTGTTTACCGTTTTAAAGCAATGGTCGGTAGAGGTTTCAAGGTTTTGAGAGAAATACGCTTCTTTGTCTTTTTTTTTTTTATTAATACCACAACATAACGATCAGTTCTAATTCCTCCCATATGAAACTCGTGTCCCTTCAATAATATACGTTAATCCTTTAACCTATTAACGCCAAAGTGTCTATTTTTATCTGATTTTTGCAGCGTCTGCAATAAATCGGACCTTCACGGAAGCTAGAAAATAATTTTTATAATTTAGTAACCTTTGTTTTTACAAAACAATTGTTTTGTTGATGAAAGCAATTTTTCTCAGTAGCTGCTTCAGCCAAGTATACGCAATTTATATTGAGCCATGTCTAGTTGCAAAATTTTTTGGAGTGAAGTATAATGATCTTTTGTGATCTTTCATTACGAATTTAAAGTCAATTTAAATGATTGACAATAGTGGATCCAATACATTGAAAAAAAAACCGCAAAAATTACTTGACAGTGATGATAGTAGTTGAAAACGAATTTACGCTAAAAATTCAGAAAACATTCAAATAAGATAACTGTTTAGATTTCGATTTACCGTTTTGAATTTTTTCACTCAGATTCCAAATTCGTAATCAGCAAACTCATCCAAATGACGTTTAAGTTTAATCCAAATCAAGTTCATTTTTTATTTTGGTTCTCGTGTATCCGCTATTTTTAATTTCTGAATTATAACTCATAATTCAGAAATTAAGGTTAAACGACTATGAAAAAATGGAACGACCTAAAAAACAACAAGCCTGAATAAATAGTTCGTGTGGTCGAGTCGTTTTTAAAGTTGTTCCACTTTTTTAATGAAAAAATTACCAACGTAAAAAAAAGTTCGCTTGGTTGAGTCGTTTTTAAAGTTGTTCCACTTTTTTAATGAAAAAATTACCAACGTAAAAAAAGTTCGCTTGGTTGAGTCGTTTTTAAGGTCATTGCACCTTTTTTATGGTAGATTTTGTGACATTTAAAGACAGGTCGTTCCTACGGTCATTTGTCGGTTTGCGTGATTGCTTGCGCAGGCTGTTGTCTAAAACACGTTTTTTTCCCGGCTACGGTATACAAAATCTATGGGTTACAATTTTTGTTACCGACTGAGTAGGTTTCGCCTCATTTTAAAGAAAAAAAACAATAGAAGAAAAACCTGTTTTTTTTTAAATAATAATTTACTTGTTGTCGTTTAGTATTGTATTATTGGATCATTTACCTTAACCTACAGTTATTCAAGGGAAGGCGAAATATCTCTCGTTCGCTACTTTGCAATTTCATGTAAGTTTCAACTTGTGGTCGGTAACAAACCATTCGATTCAAATGTTTCTTAGGCTGTTGGGACTTTACAGGTAAGAGCAAAGTTTTACCTGATACACAGCAGATTAGACCAGGGGTCTCCAAACTACGGCCCGAGGGCCACATTCGGCCCGCGGACAGATTTTGTCCGGCCCTAATCTAGAAATTACAGATAATGACAGGAAAATTAATAATATGCAGTGTTGCCGTTTTGCGGACTTTAGTCCGATTTGCAGCCTTTTTTAAACGTTGCGTACTTTTTCGGACTTTTTTTTTCATCAGTGGACTATTTCACTTTTTACCACCGGCAACAATGATAATATGGTTTTGGCCCTCGGAACTTACTGGAGTAATCAGTATGGCCCTAAGGCTGGAAAGTTTGGAGACCCCTGGATTAGACTATCAGATAAAATGGCTAATCGAAATGACAACAGCATCTGTATTTTAGGATACAAACTTTTCTGGAACTAACATACATCAAATCGAACCGGACGTCGATTCTTTGAGGTTCTCCGAACATTTCAGTGTCATCGGAGAGTTGATCAGACAAAAGAAATTCACGTAAATTGTATACTGCGTTCACGTAAACTGGCCCTTTGCAGCAAGGAATTTCGGCAATGGCAATAGAGACAGTCGACGTGAACGTAGTTTCTACTTTACGTAGATTTTTCATGTACAATCGACTTTTTGAAGATCTTGAAATGTTCAGAGAACCTCGGAAAATCGACGTCCGGTCTGATTTGACGTAAATGCGTTTTAGAACGGTCTATATCTTACAAAACTGATGCATGTTGGTATTTCGAACGGCTATAGTGCATTTTTGAAGGGTCAGTGATATACGATTATTATCATTTTTTGCACGTTTTCAACCAAATTCGACCGGACGTCGAGACGTTTGCATTCATATGACGGTCCTGTACAATGTAAGGCATGTCCGTAGACTACGAAATAGCGTATTTTTATCGATCAAAGTCGGTAAAAAAATCTACTACAGCATCCCCTTAACTGTAGAATTGTCAAACGCAGTTTACATTTCTCTTCTTTCATGTGGAAGATCTATCGTGGCAAAAAAAATGTACATTACAAGTTTTGTTATCACCGGAGGGACAGACAGCACATCATATCTTAAGGTTACGTGACATATACCGCTGTCAATATTAAAATCTGTTTACCTATTTTGTCATTGGTGCCGGAGGTTTCTAGATGAAAGTGGATTAGGTATCTTTTTGTTCATCCGTTACAAACATAAACCTAATTTGCTTTTGTTTACAAATACTCGGCACCCTTCTAAAAATAAGTAAACAGTTCTTGATTACGACAGGGCCCGGGATGGGTGAGGAGAAGGGTACGTATGTCACATAGTCTTAAGGTTAACTGTTCACCTATTTTTTCAAGGCTGCCGTGGGTTTCTGAATAAAGAGAAATTAGGTATATCTTCGTTTATTCATTACGAAGATTAACCTAATTTGCTTTTGTCCAAAATCATTCTGCCCCCTCGAAAAAATAGGCAAACAGTTTTGGATACCGACTGGGCCTGGGTTGAACGAAGGGGAGGGAGTTTCACACGTTACCTATGATAAGAATAATGTAAGAGACAAAGCGTCCAAAGTGAACGTGACAAATATAGCTTACCAGGCACTAGAAGGTTGAATATTATTTAATATACATTTTTTTTAAACGGCAACTCGACTAGCCAAGCAAATATTTCCTTAAAGTTAGGATACATCACAGTTAAATAAATATATTAGTGGTATTTAGAGTTATTCGGAGCTCTACCCTAGTCCGCAATATTCCCACCAGTAGGCTCTGTATAGGGATATTTCAATAAATGACGGAAAGATGTCGCCTCCCATCAGTACAAATAAACGGATTGAACGAAGGGGCAGTTGGTGCAACAGCACGGATTGGCTAAGGGTAGGCACAACGATGACGATACGCGGGTGGTGAGAGAGAACCTCACAGCATCGATTTCGACGAAGTGACGTCATGGATGAAGCGAGCCGTAGGAGATACGCCAGTAGGAATCCGCATCGGCCGGGGAAATTAACGAGGGACGGAACGAGTGTTGTGTGTGACATGCGGTGGCCCTGAGTGAAATTTCTTATCGGCTCTAATGAGCCCAACTCAATAACACACACACCCCAGAAAGTCATTTACCCTGTGGTTTAAAATAAATCCTCTTCGTCTCTGACCCCCTGCTAGTCAATCTCGCGCTGGGCTCGCACTTTTCTCAAAAACTCCGTCCTTCGTTCACCGGCTAAACGTACAATACTTCGCGCAGCTTTAATAAATTATCGTCAACACAAATTTGATTTACCGTCAAGAGAAAGAACCTCCTCCTGACTCGAATTTACGTTTCCGACTATTGATTCTCTGTGTTTAACGTTCTAGTGGCAAACAGTGAGTACAACATTTTCTATTCATAATATTTCGATATTAAATTGTGGATTAGATAATATTGTTGGAGATATTTTTTTGGCAGTCTAGTTAATCTATGAGCTAAAAGTCTTGTAGTAATAGTGTTTCACTGTTATTCGAGATACAGCGAGCAAATTTGACGTGCTTCTTAAGCTAAAAATCGATTGTTTTCTGCTATACTGAAGTTCCGAGGGAGCACGCACTCCCTGCGGATTATACCACAGCCAAAGCCACTCTTCGTCGGCTGTTAAGGGGGTTAATTTTTTCTTTTTACAATCCAATTCGTATATTTAATACAGCGATATCTACGTGTATACATCGTTACAAAGTAACAAACAGCGAGTTCTTAAAATTGACAAATATTTTATAAAAATGCATTATTTGTATTTACTGAGCGAAAAAAAAATCTCCTTTGTGAACATTTTTTGTTACACTCTCGTTGACTGTTGTTATCTTACCGGACGTTAACCCCTTGAGTGTCGATGTATCGATATTGACGCATCTATTTGTCGATATATGCGTCAGTGACACTCAAGAGGTTAACTACGTAATTGGGTACCACAAGAAATGGCAAATATTATTTTCAGTGAAAAGTTTATTTATAATTAGAAAAATTTCGTTTTTGTGAGTTACCATTGACTTTTTCTTCCTCGAATTCGTACATTCAATACAGCGGCTTCTACATGTATACTTCGTTAGAAGGTAACAAACAGCTTCAAATTGACTAAAACATTTTATAAAAATAGAAAAAACGTATTTAGAGTTTAAAAAAAATCTGGTTTACTGTTTTGTTATCTGACCGTACTTAAGCCGTGTAACGAATTACAAAAAATTCAATACCACGATAAGTGGCTTTTATTATTTTCAGTTAAAAGTTTTTTTATAATTAAAAATATTTCATATTTGGCTTTTTTGAGTTAACCGATAACTTAAAAAAAAAAAAGACATATAATTAAAGTATTTAATGCATTGTTTTCTACACGTGAACTTTGTTTTTCATTCCTAAAATGGGCACAGTAAATATTTGTTAAACACAGTAAAATTTTTGGTAATATTTAAAAAATATGTTTTAGTAAACAAACAGTTTTTTTATGACGGTTATTTTCGTCCCAATTTTCAATACGTGGAGTGTATGGACAGGATGTTAATGGAAGCTAAAGCTTTCATATCAACCTTTGCAATTATCGATTCAAAAATCGATACTAATGGATGGATGAATGGTTGAATAGTGTTGCAGACACACCTGGAGGACTATCTTGGTTGGCCGTACCTAGGTGGGGCGGCAGGTGCCCTTGTGCTGACGGGGGTAGCTGCGTACTTCGCAACAAAACCAACCCCGGAAATCCCGTTAATGCCACTGGACTGTCAATCGAGGCTACTTCCGGTGAGCGAGCGTAGCCTTCGAACGCAGTGCGAGCGCGAGCCGTGCTCCCGCTCTAGATGCGATTGCGTGCACATTTATCCGGAAATCTCTTATAGAATTCCATGGTAATTTAACATAGTGACACTCTAAGCTTGATATGTTGTACATGTACATATTAATAGTGTACTGGACATTGGTGTTTCATCAAGTCCCTGATTTTGTCGAACTAGCATACGCAAAACTTTCGAAACAAAAATAATGCAACATAACATAAAAAAGATATTTGACATAACGAAAAGAATAATATCATTTTAACTATTGCAAAAATAATTATTTAAGTTTAAACTTTATCTTTTAATTTTTATAATATTCGTAATTTTTATAAATTCACTTATTACATTATCTGACTTAAAAAAAAGTTGCAATATTCCGTGGAGACAGGTAACTGTCGATTCTTTTTCCCCACACGAATTTTTCACAATTCGCTTTCGAGCGAGACACGTACCGTCATTGCGTGTCATAGTCTGGATTAAATCCAACTAGCAGCCAGGCACCATCACCAGAGGAAGAAGAAGAATTAGAAGAATAAGAAGACAGAGAAGCGCAGAACCCAGAGACTATATTTAAATAATCGAGAATCATCCGCGAGGAAGTGAGAGACGAGAGAGGTGATAGGTAGGTAACAGCGAGGAGGGTGCGGGCGGTTTCTCCGTGCTTTCCTGTTCATCAGCTATCAAAAGCGACCACCGCCACCACCTCGAGCCTGCTGCTTGCCAAAAACACTCTAAGCCACCGAGACACGTTTAGTTTAGTGTGCGATCGCTGATCGTGCGGACACGATTGATTTTTGCAATTAAACAAAAAAAAAAAAAAAAGAATAAGTTCATTAACACAAATTGGACTCAATTTTCCAATTTGCATTTTATTTAAAAAAAGTAATTTAGTCACAAGATAAATAATTAAATATAAATAAATTTATATATTTATATTTATTCGAAGTGATAAAGCATTCTTTAGAGGGGATTTAGGAGGAATAGCGAGCGGTGATTTAAAAAAACTTTAATAAAAAGAGGTGGTGTCCGCAAAGGCGGGCAGAGGCCCGCTGGCCTGTGCGCGTGCTTTACCGTCAAGACACGGTCGAGAATTCGGTGTGTTCTGATCATCACTGAACAGTGTTTGAGACCCCCAACGGAGTGTTCCACATAATTTGCTAAAATCGTTATATTTTGATATTTTTTTTACATCTTTTTTTTTTTTTAAGTTTTGTAAAACCGCGAGCAAAATTCCGCGGAGTGGTGCGAGCAGAAGACGGACGGTCAGTCCGAGTAACGAGATGCCGGGCTGCGCCTTCCACTCGACTATACGACCGCCCATCGATCTCAACGATCAGTCGGAAAATCTTAAGGTGTTTAATCAACGGAAACATTTTTTTTTTTTTGTAACTATTCCCAAATTTGTTAAAATTGTTATTCGAATTCCTACTACAGACCGAGTTCTTGTAATGGCTTGGGGATGATTGATTAGCTCGGAGTTATCGAAGCGGTCGTCGTGACAAAATAGATAAAATCGAGACGAGTGTATAAAATTGGAGTGGCATGAAAGAGTGATCCAAAAATAAAAGTGCTGGTTACCTGCCGCAGAGACGAGGTCTTTGTCGAAAGTTCCTCGTGAGCGGGGTGGCGAAGTTTCCGCGTTGTATTAGGATCTAACCTTTTTAAAACGCCAAACAACAATTCCTTAGCCATTCTTTAAAAAAATTAAATAAACACAAAAAACATGTCACTGTAGCAAATATTGAATCCAAATTCTTTTGAACTTAGTTGGTTTTCATAGATTTACTGTTTTGTGCTGCTTATGTAATATCGAGATTTAAGTTACGGTGATGCGGAAGTTAATTCGATAGGAAGTGTATCATGTTTCGTTTACAACGATTTTACAGGGTGCAGAGCTAATCAGAGTGTCCAAATTCTACAAGGACAGCAAAGAAGGAAGATTCATAAGTTACATACACGAAGACGTGAGGACCCTCTACTGCGCTTTTCGCAGGGGTGCCAAAGAATCTAGTGAGTTAAACATTCACATTATCCACTAAATATAGAACTATAAGGTCATTCACGTTGAATGTGATTTTTAATAATTGTATGTGGTCAATTATCAAATTTCTAATATTATTATTAAATGATTTAAACGTTGCAATAGCGCTGTGAATTTTAGTTTAGAAGATATCGCGATTTAAAATTAATATGGACAGCTTAAACAATGATTAGTGGATTAAGCGCTATAGACGGGATTATAGTGACATAATAAGGGTGTTTACAGGTTGATGAAGTACATATGCAAAGGCTCTTGCGAATTATTGTAAAACCTTACCTAAAGCCCTGTTCCACTAATTTACGTCAACAAACCATTAACCTTGATTTTTGAGGAAATTGGAAGTGATGAAACATTTATTTTCTATTGAAGGATATTGAACGGTAGTTTAATATAATAATAATAATAATAAGTTATAATAATATGAATGCTTCGATGCTAATCCACCGCCATATGATTTTAAAACCCCGTCAAACAGATTAATTTCATGATTTTATACCAACATTTAAATTTCTAACGATGCGTTTTAATTCTTTTTATCTTGGATACCAAACGTAACAGTGCGGTTAATTATTTTACCGTTGTCTGTCTCGCGAATAACTTTTCATCGCGCACAATCTTTACATTAAGAGTAGATATCATAAACTAATTTGAAAATAATAGAATCATTATGTCAAGAGAATATATATTTCGGAAACCAAATGGACGCATATTTACTATAGAAACACCGTAATCCTGTTGTTTATGAGAACGGAAATCCGCGTTGCATTTAAGATTTAAATTAGCCATGAAACTGCGTAACATTAGCATGTTTTAATGTCGCACGCTCGGTTGGATTTGACTATGAAACCCGTGGACGGTACATTTGGCTCTGCCATTGAGTCTCGACGTTTCTCACTAGAAAATTCGCCAAATGACACGGACGAAATTTTAGTAATTTTTAAAATTGTTATAACGTTGGGATATAGAATGCGATTTATTGGAGACAGGTGCACGAAATTTCGGCGCTGAAGCGAGAATATTCAGGGGGGCTTAAGGAGCGCGGGATTTGACAGGATTGCGCATGGATGTTGATCTGGCGATTAGTCTAGTATTTTTTTTTTGGCGTCTTGCGATTGAGGTGTCGGGATTTGGTAATAAAAGTCACAAGACTCAGAATGACTCGTGTCACGAGTAACCGCGCAGCTTGAAAACAGCGCAAGACATTGACGTGACTCGCACGAGGCGACGCCTCTCGCGCGTTCCTTGGCTAATATTACACAGCTTAAGCTGCGCGGCTCGAGGGAATTAGTGGAGGCCGAGAGAAATATTGGCACGACGCTATATTCGCATTAGAGGACTCTCTCACCTGTACATTTTTTCACCCAATTATGATTTTCATACAAATGTCCATAACTTGAGAAAAGCATGGATTTTTTTCAAAATAAATAAACTTTTATTAAATATATTCAGCGGTATAGTTGCGATGATATAGTTTTAATTCAGGTTAAAAATGGTTTTAATAAATTTAATGGTTAAATTAATTATTTATAATTACGCAGAAAAATAAAAAAATTCGTTTTATTTGAAAAAAAAAAAAAAAACAGATAATGGACAGTGCCTTGGCTGGAGGGACGGGCCGACTAAGCCCTACCAGTGGCTCCACTACAACGAGGCCTTATTAAGGGCGAAAAATCTTGGCTCGGGCCTGATATCCTGCGGACTGAGTCCCGGACCACAGACACTAGTCGGTCTTTACAGTCAAAATTGTCCGGAATGGATACTCACCGAGCAGGCGTGCTACAGCTATTCGTTGGTCGTCGTGCCGCTCTACGACACACTAGGACCAGACGCATGTGCCTACATCATAAACCAGGCTGAGATAAGCGTTGTTATATGCGAAGACGACAAAAAGTGCAATCTCCTCCTAGACAAAGCTCCAAGGTACAATTTTCTACAATATTACCGAACCGTTATTTTCCTTTGTTAATTGATTCAAAGATATAGCAGTTTTAAGTAAACGTACATATTGAAAAGCGGGTTAAGCACTTTTAACGATAACATAGAGCTTTATACAGTGTGGTTACACCTTAACGGGCACTAATCACGGGGGTAACAACCCACCGCCCTACGATTGTCAACCTCCAACAAACGGCCGAGTCCTACGATTTTTTATCTATAACGTAATTAACCACGAAATCTTAAGCTATTTCAAGTAGCCCTATATTTTATTCTGTAGAAATAACGATGTAGAGTTCAAAACGTGAAAAAATCATTTTCAGGTGACTTAATACAAGGGAATATTGTCTTAATAATCACATTTACATATTGATGAAAAGCCTTAAATCCAAGATTTCGCTTTTTGTTTAATGTAAAAACCATGAATATCGTTATTCACAAATTAAATCAACTGCTTTCGTAGATGCCTGAGAAAATTAATAGTGGTAAAAGAGACGAGGCCAGCGACAAACCAACGCGCAAAGAACCGGGGGGTTGAGCTTCTGAGGTTCGAGGATGTCGAGCGTCTTGGATCGCAGAGAAATCATCCGGAAGTACCACCGAGGCCCACAGATCTCTGCACGGTGTGCTACACTTCTGGCACAACGGGAAATCCTAAGGGTGTCATGCTCACTCATCAAAATGTTATGGCCGGCGTTTCCGCTGTTATACTGCAGTTGGGTGATCATAAGCCAACCGCCCGTGACGTAATGATCAGCTTCTTGCCGCTGGCGCACATGCTCGAGAGATGTTGCGAAAACGGAATGTACATTGTTGGTGGTTCAGTCGGGTTTTACAGCGGTGATATAAAACAACTACCCGATGACATGAAAGCACTCAGGCCTACAGTCATGCCAGCTGTTCCCAGACTTCTGAATCGTATTTACGATAAAGTACGTTCAACTCATTAAATAATCATTGATAATCGTGACAATTGAATTATTATATTTTTTATTTTATTTTTTTATCGTTAGAAACACGACGATTCATTTTTGTTGTATTCCAGCATATGTCATATCGGGTTTTCACGACCTTTCCCTTCAACTTTTAACCTCACAGTATTATTTCCTCTGACTCTTCACTATGACACGTCCAGAACCGACTTATTCCTCACTACTGTATCGTATTCGCACGAGGGTGCAGGAAAACTGTGGAAAACCTGCGCTGATACATTCCATTCTTTCGACGGAGTCTGGTAATCCTACAAGGAATCACACCAGACTCCGCTCAACGATTCAATGCGCCGGACAGCGCAAAGCTCAGCAGTTATCCATCCGAGTATTGACAGCACGAAATACTGCTTTACTCTGGGGGATCACCAGAGCCGCACGCATACCGTGCATCTATCACCGTCGGTTGCATTAGTAAAAAATTATTTCCTCATTTAATATTGCATAATTATTTATTTTATTATTGAATAATTAGTATTTTGTTAATTGTATTTTTTTAAATTTATTTTTCTACAAGTACTTCAATCTTGGGAGGGGAGCGGATGGGGATGGGGGGGGGGGTCACTTCATACGTAGTGTCTTGGAATAAACATGTTTGTCGGTTAGGTTTGTGTTGGAATGGTCGAGAGACGCTTTTAGTTGCTCAATGCCATCATCGAGGACGTCAGCTGAGAGTAGCGAGGGAGGGAGAGAGTGAGAGAAAGAGAGGGTGGGAGTGGCTCCCTCAAAGTGCTCTAAATATAAATTGTAAACAGCCGCGTGTACGATTTGCGTGTATGCGTAAGCGCATATTGCTCGGAAGATATGCGAAAGATGGATGGGATTGATGAAGCAACGAAAAAAATAAAAATAATGACTTCCGGGTTAACTGATGATGTGTTACACAGGTACAGGCCGAACTCCAAAGTTCGTTTCTCAAGAAAATGCTCTTTAATATGGGCATGCGCTCCAAGGAGGCTGAGATAAAAAAGAGTATCGTGAGAAGCAACAGTATATGGGACAGAATAGCCTTCAGAAAGATTCAGGACTCTATGGGTGGGAGACTGAGACTCATGGTCGTTGGTTCGGCTCCCCTCGCTGGAAATGTTCTAACTTTTGCGAGATGCGCACTAGGATGTCTCATAGTCGAGGGATACGGGCAGACTGAGTGCTGCGCACCTGTAACCCTCACCATACAGGTAAATTTGAATAATTCATTCATGTAACAATCATACGCTGAAAGAAAGACTTAGAAAAATCAACTCAACCGGAGATTGCATGTAACGAACTAAATATATAATTTATTAAACGAAATCATTTTTCAAATAACTAAATATTTAGTTAGAAAAACGTTCAATTCGCTCGATCGACTAAATATTTCTTCACGTAATTAAATATGTAGTTCGTCATTCGAAACCGGAGACTTCTTATTCAATTTTGTGACGTTTTTTCACGGTGCAATAATAATAGTCGCATTAAACAAACATTAAAATTTATAAAATATTTTACAACTTATTTTTAATCACTAGAAAACTTTTGTTAAATAATTTTTAATATACTATCGTTCGATCAGTCGATAGATTCATGTGGGAATAATTATATTAATTAAAAGAAGTAGAATTTATATAGTTGCAATTAATAATTAAATATAATTAAAAAGATATTTTTAAATATCCATCATAGACATTTCAAAGTTTATAAAAGTTTATTCATTTTGGCTTCCCGCGCTTTTTTCCTCTCCCGATTCATCAGCGTCACCGTGGTTCGTCTAGTGAATGAGCTTACCCCAATGTAGAACTCAGCGGTGACGAGATGCCTGTCACTGTTACGGAGCCGCTATAAAACGTGAACCGATATACATTGCATGAAAGCAAACCAAAATTAGAGTCACGGATGTCGCTATTCTAGAACGTCGCCGTTGGGGGCGTCTTTCGATTTATTGCGGCCCGTAAATATTTCTTTCACTTAATGTCCTCTAATGTTATATCAAAGGCAAAAATATATCGATATGATAGATTGCGGTTTAATTTGTTTAACTTCATGTAAGCCCGTGTGTATTCATAAAAAATCTGTTGAATTATATTTTCAACAATCCAAATCCACTACCGTTAAACTAAAATCACTTGAATCCAACCGACTCCAATAATTCAAGAAATAATGATACGGAGTAATGTAATAGTCAACAACAAGCTGCTCATTTCCTTCAGTGGTTTTTGAATATCGATATGATGAAATGTTATTTCATTTCTTTAAAGTTATTAAAGTTCTTTTAAATTCATTAGAATTCTATTTTTTTTATATTAATATAATAAAAATTAATGTTTTTTAATCCATAAAAATTTCTATAAGTTTCATTAAAAATCTATTCAATTGTACTTTCAACAATTCAACTCCACTTAGAATCCATTCGAGTGCATTGCTATTAATCTAAAACCACTTAAATCCAACAAAAACTTCTGAATTGCGCGTTACACTCTCTCGTACTCGTTTAAAATTTTATAAGGTTATTTTGCCCCGAAACAAATTATTATTTTTTCTACTGTGGAAGGATATACAATTAAAAGCCTCGGGATCTTCCAACCACAAATTTATTTCGCTCGAAAAACTCTTACCGGTGGATCTAATACCTCGAGACTTGGGCACTCGACGATTCGGAGATACTTGTTCCCCGCGGCGGTCAACAAACGCTCCGCAAATAAACCGAGCATGCAGCGATCGACTACTTGCTCGCGAATTATAATAATAGTAACAATGATAATAACAATAATAAGACTAAAATATTCAAACGGCTATTCTAGCGATCGAAACAGAGTTTAGAGCCAACAAACATTTGTCAAACGACGGTCCATCGAACATTGTCATCGGTTCGTTACTTAATTAATTAATTAAACGTGATACGCTTGGCCGAGAGCCGCAACTAACAATCAAATGAGACACGTGTAATTTCTAAGTTTAGAACGCAGAGACTTTGACACTCACTACAATAGAGATCTCATAATCGGGCACTCGATTGAATTTTTTTTTACGTATTTTTAATAATTCAATTCCATTTCGTAGCAACAAAAAAAAAGTTTTTAAAAAATTCTCTAAAACCTTTTGAACTTTAGAAACTTTACTTTAAATGCATTGTGAGGTTTAAATTATTCTAAAAAAAATTATTGATTTTTCCCCACGAAAGAATACATTTTTTGTCCATAAATCTTTAAAGTTTTTCGAGTAAAACTGCATCGAAGAATAAAAATCTTCAGTCAAAAATTTAAACGAAATAATTAAATTATGAAAATTTCAACTTTAGACTAGTTGATGAATAACTTTTTTTTATTTTCAAAATGTTCACAGGGTGATCATGTTCCCGAGCATGTGGGACCACCAGTGGCTTGTTGCTGCGTAAAACTGGTCGACGTTCCGGAAATGGAGTACTTCGCGATAAGCAATCAGGGAGAGGTGTGTGTTAAGGGAACGAATGTCTTTGTCGGGTATTACAGAAATCCAGAAAAGACTGCGGAGGTCGTGGATGCGCAGGGATGGCATCACACCGGTGACATCGGAATGTGGCTTCCGGTAAATATATAATTAATAAACTAAATCTCGATACATGTGATCATTGGCAGGGACGGGAGTAAATTATATAAACATGAGTGAACAGGAGATCAATAACAGGGACATTATAGTGATATACGGTTGGTCAATAATAGACAAGGAAGGTTTCTCCCCGGATCTGATTCTTGAGAGTCCTCCTAGGAGGCTCTCTAGGCACTTGAAACAACAAGCATTGCAAATAGAATTTCGACGAATGGTTAATCATTTATAATCTGTTACCAAATTTGGATTGGCAATGATTGTTTTTCATAAGGCGAGTGACCAATCAAAGACAATGCGATGCACTATTAGAAAATATATCTGGGGTTGTGTGGACATTTTTCTCAAACCTCAGAGTGCAGGGAGCAAACGTCGAATCCTTGAGTTTTTCATATTGGACTGACCGGTGAGATACTTTTATAATATTTAGGGTTGGAGGTGGTGGCACTCGAGGCGCACCGGAGGCCTATTATTTTGATAAGGACAGGGGAGATTAAATAAAGGATCACGAGGACACGTAGCACGGAAGCCATACGAAATCCTATTAAATAAATAAAATTACAAATAAAAATTGCTATTGTTGTTAATTATGTTAAATGTAGAAATAAACTTTTTACTTAAAAATTTTTTGTTATTCTTTCAGAATGGCTGCCTAAAGATAATTGATCGAAAGAAACATATCTTCAAGCTCTCGCAGGGCGAGTACATAGTACCGGAAAAAATTGAAAACATATACATAAGAAGTCAGTACGTTCACCAGGTATTCGTACACGGCGAATCGTTAAAATCTTGCGTGGTGGCGATAGTCGTACCGGACGTGGATGTCGTTAAGTGTTGGGCGCTAGAGAACAAAATTCCGGGCACATTGAGCGTGCTCTGCGCAAATCCAGAAGTCAAAAGGCTCATACACGACGACATGCTTTCGTGGGGCAAGGAAGCTGGTCTAAAATCTTTTGAACAGGTGAATTGTCTCATAAATCAACCTGAAACTAAATTGAATTCTTCTTCAAAAATATAACCCTACTAATAATAATTCTTTAAATTCAAATTTATTTTTAATATCTTCAGGTTAAGGACATTTATCTACATCCCGATCCATTCTCCGTGCAAAACGGCCTTCTCACGCCCACCCTTAAGACCAAACGGCCTCAGCTCAAAGCTTACTTCAAGCCCCAACTTGAGGATCTCTATCAGCAATTGGACTGACGGAAAGGCATCGAGACAAACACAAAATTTTATGTGAAAGCCCACAATCACATTAGTCACTTTTTCCCTCAAGATACAATTAATAATAATAATAATAATAATAATAATAGTAATAGTAATATTATTCACGAGTACTGTACCCACTGTCGTCAACACAACCACCGTATAATGTACACCAAACAAGAAACACGCTCTTTCTTATCTCTCTTCATATCATAATTTTATTTATTTATTATTATTATTATTATTATTTATTACTAGTCATATATATCATTTTCACTTGATACGCAATAGTCGCGCAGAGCAATGAACACTGAATAAAAGCTACAATGTAATAATAATAAGATAATTGATATACATACACGATTATTATACATTAAATAAAGCCGAGTTATTGTTAGGCTCGTGTACTTATTCTTTCCCTGGATGTAAACAAATTTCTTTCTCTCAAACCTCTTTTGAGGGGAAATAAACGTTCCATATTCTTTTATATATTTTTTTTATATCAATTTTAATTGTTTAATAATTTTCAAAGTAATTGTTCTACAAACTATGTGCATTTTTTGTTGTTTGAAAAGTTAGAAAATTGGATTTTAACTAGCAATTGCAGCGGAAACAAAATGTTTGCAACTCGGGCACAACTTGGAATGTCATCATAAATTGCTCTACGATTAACTCGAATAACAGTAACAAATAAGAGTGTCGATAATAATTAGCGTGTCGAATAGTTACATTAACGTCTTCCGAAAATGGTTCGTTTTTTTTTGGCTAAAATATACACTTGAACCTTAATGCGAACTTTTTTTTTATCGACATACCAATTTGGAATTGAGGTTCTACTATACGGTATATATACATAAAATAATAATAATCATTTAACTAATCTTTCGATCTAAAGCTGTAGTATAAAACTAAACAGCCGACGATTATTAGTACGAGTGCGACGGTCGCCAAGATGAGTCTCTGCTGGAGCGCCCGGAAGATCATCCCTGAGAGCAATCGTGAGCCTCTTCCAAGATCAGCATCAGTTTCTCGCAACTAAAAAATGCCAACTTCATTTATTTTTCATTATACGATTAACATTAAATTTTTTTAAGTTTATCCGAATTTTTTTTTAACGATACAATAAATAATTTATTTTTCTTTTTCTTCTTTAATTTGTAAAAACTTTAAGCAATGCAATTGTGAATAATTCGAGTTACCCTTCCTCTACTTCTCTGAATCGTTTCTCTCTGATCGTTAAGATCCTTGAGAACCTGCGAGCCAATTTCCTCAGTCTCTAGTACCATTCTATAACCATTTTGCAATGTCCGACCGGTTCTCTCGACCCTGTCGGAAGTGTCGAGTAGCTGTTTTTTCTGATCTTCGGTTATAGCACCACTTTCCCACGTGTCGTCGCCGCTAAGATCGACGATCTCGTCCTTAGGCTTTTTTGCTGTTTGGAATTCCCACGCGAGTCTCTTCAACTCGGCTCGGTGACTCTCTACCCGACCGCCGAGACGACGACGTTGCGAACCCGTCGTCCCGCGAACTTCAAGCTCCATTTGTTCCAACTATGATTATTTGTTCTTATATTGATCAACTCACTGCGATGTATACTATAAATGCAATGCTTGAAAAATGTGTATATTTAATTCGACTTGTCGAGAAACTCCAAAAAATCGAATAATCTACCAGAAATTTGTAATTCAATGAATTTTATGGGTTTGGGACACGATATTCGATAAGAAAATAACTAGTTATACCTACAGGACACAGTGTCCACTAACAAAAGATAGATTTATCACTTTTTAAGTAATTATTTATTGGTGGACGGACCCGTTTGTGGCATTGGGACAGATGACCCACGACGAAAACAATTATGTTTATGGCATTGGGACAATGTTGTGTGCTGGGCAAAACATTGATGGCTCTGGGACAACCATCCATAGAAAAGAGAAAGATGACGCTGAGACAGATCAATCGTGGCTCAGAGGAGAACAAATGTCTTTAGGACATAAATGCAATTGAGTTTATTATTGTTCTGGCCGACTTGATTCATAATAAAAATAATTAAGCAACGAATTTGGGACGATCGATATTTTAAAAAATGTCTCATGAGTATGGGGAAAGGACATTTGACTGGAAGATCCAGTTACACTTGGCCATAAATAATTGCATCTACGTCTTACCAGCTCCTGAGCCTCTTCAAGCTGCCTGTCGACATCCTGAACGAACTCCCGCTTTTCTCCTGTCAAAAACACACCACGTGACGTCACCTGGTTATCGATTACCGTTGTATGGTGGAGGGCGCCACCGCACAGCCAGCTCAATGTGTCACGACTGTTCGAGCTTCACGGATGAAAAATTCATAATTCTTAGAGTTGAGCTATAAACCGATTATAAATCATGACACATTAGCTCGGCAATTAAGTTTACTCACCACCAGTGAGTCCGGCTATTCTGCTGATCTTGGCTGTTATGTCGGCAGTCAAAACTGCGTATTGTTGCTCGTAGTTGTCTATTAACGTCGCCATCTTAATACTAGTCCGTACGACTGTCGAATTTACGAACTAGATGGCGTCCCTGACACTCTTTTCGCACGATATATAACACGATAAACGGAACGATCGACCGATTCTTTCTCTTCATTAATTATCCACAGTGAAAAAATTTTAATTAGTATCAAGGAATTGGAAATTATTCATTTTCTAAATATTGATAGATAGCCTTTCAGTCATCTTTCTCTGTCTTTTTAATAACTATTGGACGCTTGTGTTTATTTTTGACTAAATTTTAAATGTTATCCTCTATATTAATTTAAAAAATTTCGATAAATGTATGAAAAGATTTTTTTAAAAGATCTCTCTATTACCGATTGAGATGCGTGCGCTGACGTCGACCGACACGTGGATGCAATTTTAAGTGCACTCGACAGACATTTTTAAAAAGCACATAAAAAAATATAATCGCTTTAGAAATCTGATTTTAAGCCAACTTTAAATTCAGTTTTTCAAAACCTTATTACATTTAGCAAAAAAGCAGATTACTGCATTTTCAATCGAGATGCAAGCGCTGACGTTAACTGACACGTGGATGCCTTTTCGATTGCGCTAAATAAACAAGATTTCAAAAAACAAAACTAATGTAAATTTCATAAATGTATAAAGTTTGTTCAGCCATAATTGTTTCTAAGCTCTTATTTCTCTTTACGATGAAATTTTTCATTATTTTAATTCATAAATTAGTAGAAAAGGGTGTCTCGTGTGTTTCGAAGCTCATGCTACGTGGCGGGAGAGAGTAAACAATAAGGTGGCAGAGACACGGCAGAGCGTTTGACGAATTGGACGCTGCTGAATAGAAG
Organism: Cylloceria caligata; assembly: GCA_963942595.1. Lineage (NCBI taxonomy): Eukaryota > Metazoa > Arthropoda > Insecta > Hymenoptera > Ichneumonidae > Cylloceria > Cylloceria caligata. The sequence goes on from OZ012705.1 coordinate 18,233,198, forward strand.
ACTCGACCAATGGGAGATCCAGGATAATTCCATGTGGATAATTCCGGGTTTCCTCTAGAGAAAATCCGGGTGCGCTGGTAAGGAAACGCAGTAGTGAGCGGCTCTGGCTCCGGCTCCGGCTGGTTTTAGTGCCAAAGCAGTAGTCAAGCAAAATGAAGATGGCTGCTGAGGTGAGGTGGCTCGCGCTATTTACCAGTTTCCTCGCTTTACAACACGTCAATGGCGTGCATCGTAAATTCGAATATAAATACTCATTCAAACCACCATATCTCGCGCAAAAAGATGGGACTGTCCCGTTCTGGGAATACGGTGGAAGTAAGTACCATAAAGCACTCTACACTGGACGTATCCTAACCAATTCGGCGGTTCCCTGACTCTACCGTATGTTTCATTCATTCGTCAACAATTATCAACTCCGATCCGATAAAATCCCCTCTACTTGCATCTTAACTAACACGAGACTTTTTCCTATTACATTTTTTTATTTTTTCGTTATTAATTCCATTTATTTTGGTTATTATGCTGTCGACTCAAGAGCCCTCGTTTTGTGTACACGTCACCTGTTATCGCCATACCAGCACCCCTGACCGCTTTTTACATCTTCTTAATTTAAAAAATAATTTTTCGTCATGAAATATTCTTTTTTTTGTTCTCTTATGACACTTGAAATTAGAAAATCCCGAAGCAATGAAATAGTTAAAAAATTTAACAATATGAGTAATTTTTAATCCAGGATCTCAAATATAATATGGAATTGGACGTTTTTTAAATAATTTTTTATGGTTAAAAAAATAATATTTTGTTAAAAAAAGAACATTTATTGTTCTCATTAAACTTTATTATCAAAGAATATTCTTGTGAATTCAAATTTTTAAATTCCTATGTAAGTGGTCGGCACTTTTATAATTCTATCATTAATTTCTCTATCAAAAAAGAACTAAAGATATTTTCTGGAATAAAATTGTGGTAAAGTTGTTTTCAATAAAGAAATCAATTGCAGAGTTATGTGCCCAAGGTTAGGTACCTTGTCATGATTGCCACAATTATATTGCAATTTAATGATGCAACAAAAACGATTGAATGTGATTTTGCCCAAAGGCAATTTTTAATACTAATTTATAAATTTAAGATGCAATCGCGAGTTCAGAGAACGTGAGAGTCGCACCCTCGTTGCGCAGCCAAAAGGGTGCTATATGGACGAGAGAACCCGTAAACTTTGATGCTTGGGAGGTGGACCTGGTGTTCCGCATCACCGGAAGAGGCAGAATTGGGGCAGACGGTCTTGCTTTTTGGTATACAGCAGCAAAAGGTGCCTACAATGGTACTGTGTTTGGCAGTTCTGATATGTGGAACGGTCTTGGAGTATTTTTCGATTCCTTCGACAACGACAATAAGCACAACAATCCCTACATTATGGCTGTCCTGAACAACGGAAATGAAGTATTCGATCACACCAAGTACGTAAAAGATAATTGTTATCGACTGTAGATATAATTATTTACAAAAGATGTTTTTTTATCGCTCAATTGACAATTAATGAAATATTTATTCAATTCAATTCATAACTTTTGAGAGAATTACTTAATTTGGCTCAAATTGCAGCGATGGAGCTACTCAATCATTGGGTGGATGCCTGAGGGACTTCCGTAACAAACCCTTTCCCACTCGTGCCAGAATCGAATACTATTCAAATACCCTGACGGTTTGTAATTGCTTACATACGAAAATTTACTTAAAATAAATTGATTTCTGGGCACAAAAATTATCGAAAAGAAAACTATCAAAATACTCTATTGGTTTGTTATTACTTTGATAGTACAAATTACTTTTAAATGTATATATATATACTCTGCTCATCAATATTGTCAAAGTACTCTGATAATTTGTAATTACTTTAATAGTAAAAACCACTTTTAAATTCACTTTTAAAAATTCATCAATTTATGGGTATAAAAATTTATCAAAAGAACATTATCATAATACTCTGTTGGTTTTTTATTACTTTGATAATGTAAATTATTTTTTTTTAATTTATTTATTTCTGGGCATGAAAATTATTAGCAAGAACACTATCAAAATACTCTGGTATTTTTTTATTACTTTGATAGTGCAACATATTTTTAAATAAAATATTTGTTTACATTGCGAATTAAAATTATCAAAGTTGTCAAAGTACTCTGATGATTTGTAATTACTTTAATAGTAAAAACCACTTTTAAAAAATTCATCAATTTTAAAATTTATCAAAAACACATTATCATAATACTCTGTTGGTTTTTTATTACTTTGATAATGTAACTTATTTTTTTAGAATTTATTTATTTCTGGGCATGAAAATTATTAGAAAGAACACTATCAAAATACTCTGGTATTTTTTTATTACTTTGATAGTCCAACATATTTTTTAATAAAATATTTGTTTACATTGCGAATTAAAATTATCAAAGTTGTCAAAGTACTCTGATGACTTGTAATTACTTTAATAGTAAAAACCACTTTTTAAAAATTCATCGATTTATGGGTATGAAAATTTATCAAAAGAACGTTATCATAATACTCTGTTGATTTTTTATTACTTTGATAATGTTAATTATTTTTTTTAAATTTATTTATTTCTGGGCATGAAAATTATTAGAAAGAACACTATCAAAATACTCTGGTATTTTTTTATTACTTTGATAGTGCAACATATTTTTTAATAAAATATTTGTTTACATTGCGAATTAAAATTATCAAAGTTGACAGTAAAAAATAACTAAAAACATCAAATAAAAAAAAAGAATCTAGGTTTAATATTTTAGGAATTATATAAGGATTTTTATATTTGCAGGTACTATTTCACAATGGAATGACGCATAACGATCTAGACTACGAGATGTGTCTACGTGTTGAAAATGTCGTGCTACCTAAGGGTGGATACTTTGGGGTTTCAGCTGCAACAGGTACAACGAATTCTTGAAATGCATAAGTTCAGCCGTTGTAAAGTTTTTAAGGAGGATCGAGCTCTTGACACTAGTCAAATCAGTGCCAAACTTATGAAAGTATTTTTACAATTTTTCTGGCTCTTTCGTAAAGTGCCTTGCCTATCAGCATGTATTCTTAAGGGAAGGCAAAATATTTACTGCGTGACATATGAGTGCGAGAGAGATAGCTGCTAATTTTCCATACGATGCAATCTTTTGATATTTCGGTAAATAGCAAAGTGTCTACAGTACCTAAATGCTATTGTTTACAGTTTATGTTACCGACTGAGTACGTTTCACTCTCCCTTTATATTTGAATGTGCTCACTGCCATGTTTGAAAAAAAAAAACAGGACCAATAGATAAAAATGTCCGAGAAGACATTTTTTCAACCTGGTTTTAAGAAGAATAAAAAGTAATATTTTTCCGATTATGACGATTTATGACTCACTTTGTTTAGAAGATGCTTTATCAATACACCAATGAATTGTTTTATAGTATTAATAATTTTTAATTACAACCGTTTGTTTATCCGACATTAGTTAAACAAATGATTGTAACTTTAACACAGCTAATACTATCAAAATTTAGATGGTGAATTGAAACAGCATCTCTCAATAAACAAAATGAGCTATCATACGTCATAAACGGACCTTCTTAATCAACAACATTACGAGAAATGTTTTTTTATATTAGTTCTTGCCTTTTATCCGACAAGTAAACCGTGACGACGGAATTCAGATTACAGTTTTTGTTACCGACCGACTAATACCTCATCATCGGCGAGACTCGATATCGACAGCTCAAAACTTTCAACGCATTTTTCTAGGAATGTCAGAACAGTGTGGCTCACTGCGTGACTGTAGTCCGGAGTGAATCCCGCAAACCCGTCACTTATCAGACAATGAAGGTCCGAGAGAAATGTGTTACAAATGTTTACTGTCTCTCTCACACTTACAAGTCCTCTGGCCCTAGGTCGGGGATCCTTCAAAACGGGCAAATAAACGACGAAAAATTGTAGAAACTGTATGAAAAATTTAGCATTGATTTGACTAGTGTGAGGTGCTCCACCATTAAAATAGTAAATTGAGTATAAAAGAATGGCTCCGTAATTGTCTCTGTAATGTACGCTCGATTAAAAAAATTTCAGGGGGATTGGCTGACGATCATGACGTTCTGCATTTCCTCACCACTTCGCTGCATGCTGATGGAATGTTCACAAATGGGAGACAAGTCTCACTGGAGGACGAGACTAAGATTACAAAGGAGTATCAGGATTATCAGACTAAACTTGAGCAGCAAAAAGAAGATTACAGGAAGTACGCTTATTCGATATTTCAAATTTTCAAATGCATAAAATATTTTTAGCAAATGAAAAAACGTACATTTTTTAATAAAAAAATTCCATTAAAGTTTGTCCTTGCGACGGTAAGTACATTAATAAAGTGTTAAAAATCGTAAATAGTTTTTAATTTGACTAATTAAATGCAGTTCTCAAATTGGGAAGAAATCGTCGAAAATGTTGATATCACAGATGTAAGAGCAAATGTGCATTTCAACAAAATTCTGAAAAATTGGATCTTTTGGTTAAAATTCTGAAAATTATGTTATTTTTTATTTTCAGAGAACATCCAGACGAGAAGTACAACAAGGAGGAATTCGAGGAATGGTTTGAAAACGACAGTCAGCGAGAGCTGCGTCAGATATTTGCAGGACAGAGTCAGATGTTTGATATAATGCGTGAATTGAATCGCAAATTGGATGAAGTAGTTGGCAGACAAGAGAGAACATTGAGTCTCATATCGCAGGTTCAAGTTGGAGGTGAGTCAAGCCACTCACCTATCCTTAGCTCAATGTAAATCCTGTTGAGCTAAACTGCCTGTCTCCAAATCCCAAATTGCACCTAAAAATCCCTCAATTTTCACTAAACAGAGTAAAATAGTTGCGACAACCGATTACTGATATGCTTCGACACATTTGTTTCGTTCACTAGACTGACTGGTTGTTTTAACCAGCTTATTAGTCACTTATTAAAAAAAACAAAGTATTTTGGTCTTTTTTAAAATGTAAAGAATTATTTGGATCCATCTTCACTAAATTCTTAACATTTTTAGTATTGTTTATGAGTATTACTTTAATAACTAATTGCTGGATAACCATGTAGACGATTCCTGTTGAAATGTTGTATAGAAGCTTGATTCCCATTGACAAATATCCTCATAAATTCAATCTAATGCTTAATATTTTGAGGTGAGTAGGAATTCTCCTACTGTTGGACAATTCAACCAACTAGTTGGTTGACACAGCTAGGTAAATTATCTAGGGAGCATATTTAACAATATAATTGTTTGTTGCAACTGTTTTTTTCCATATAAAGCACGATCTCCTCATTTGACACCTTTTTCTCAGAAAATCTAAAATTTTACTTAAGCACACCTTTTCTTCATTTCCGTTTCAAAGCTTGTCCATCCATTTTGCTAAGAAAATTTCCAATAAAACAAAATACTCTCAAACTGACCTTAAACAACAGTTTAAGCTTTCAGCATTCGAAAAATAAAATTTCGATTGCTATAAAATCTAAACTGCTGTATGAATTGTTACAAAAATTACAATAAATAAAGAGGTCATGCTGCTTTACTTGTTTCTGATATTAAAACACTGTAACTCAAACCATTTTCGAATCACCGACGTTTGAATTTTGTATTAACACCAACACACACGTCCGACCATTTTTTCCGAATGTGATTTACGGCCATTTTGGAACATTTTTAAAACGTTGATATGAAAATCATATAAAACAATTGCCCACCATTGCATAGCTTCCTCTGTGAAGAAGCAAAATCGCAACTTCTTGTCTCTGTGTGCAATTGTCTGCATCTTATGTGCCATCAGTACGAAACTGACCACAAGCGACGTCACTTGACTTCGCGTACATAGCGAATAAGCAAAAGTTCAAAATTTTAACAAATAAACGTTTACGTACCTTTCACGGTGAAACTCGTCGATTCTCGGCCTTTCGTTACTGACGAATTTGCAACTGGCGAGTGAAACACTACAAAACTTACTAAGAACTCTTTTTCTTTGTCACTGTCCGGTAATAATGGATCTTTCGGGGCATTCTAAATAATCACAAAACGCATACGAAGCCCGAAAAAACAACTGTAAATACTTTAATTTTTTTTTTCACCTTGCACTGTAGGTGTGCAAACCACGGGAGGACAGCCCGGCAAACCAATGCAGTTGATCGACACGATACGCCGACAAGAAGTCGATGCTGTGCTCAGCAATCAAAATATCATTATCAATACCGCGCGTGAGATGAAATCTGTCATTGGCGATGTTAACTCGAAAGCGGAGACGATTATGAACAATCAAGTTCGCGCACCAACCGCTCAGGTACGTACGATTGACAACACGACAAGTGGTTGGGCGATGCAAGCAGATATATGCGCGCGCAGCCGACGCGCTAATCAACTCTTTTCTCAGTAACAATATTGAAAATTTACGTTTAAGAGAATGCTAGAGTAGATTCTTTATCGACTTTGGTCGGTAAAAATAGACTATCTCGTATTATACTCTCTACATCGACAATATATTACGGATATGCTTGAAGTTGTACAAAACTCTAATGTAAACAAAAACGCTTCAACATCCGGCCGAATTTCGGTTAAAAACGTACAAATAATAATAATAATCATATATCACTGGCCCTTCAAAAATCCAATATGGCTGCTTGAAATGTCAACAACATTTGGCTTGTAGGATATAAACCTTTCTGAAACTCACATACGTCAAACCGGACTGGACATTGATGCTTTGAGGTTTTCCAAACATTTTGATATCGTCAAAAAGTCGACCACGCAAAAGAAATTAACGTAGAGTGTATACTGCGTTCACGTAGCTGGCTGATGCTTACGACGAGGGATTACGGCAACGAGAATAGACAGAGAAACTCAAAGAATCAATGTCCGATCCGATTTGAGCGGCCTTCTTATTTTTCTGAATAGTCAGTAAAATATAATTATTTTCATGTTTTGCACGTATTTTCATGTTTCAACCGAAATTCGACCGGACGTCGAAGCGAAATAGGGCCGTACACTACGAAATAGCCTATTTTTACCGATCAAAGTCGGTAAAAAAAATCTATACCAGCATCCCCTTAACTAATGTTTATCGTCCAACATAATTATTTTTTGAAACCCAATCGTAGTAACAAACGATTTAAATAATTAAAGTCAAATAAATAATTTGTAAATAGACTGACAGTTGTAGATGTACGGTTGGCGTGCGGTTTTATTAGCTGTGCGCTGGCTGGCGCATCAAATTACCGAGCGGGAGGTCATTTTTTCATAATACGGTATTTTTCCCTGTAAGTGTGGTTACTATGCCATATACATTTCGGTTCGTTTAACACGGACTCGTGTTTTTCTGTCAGAACACCCGACTCTGTTGAACAGATCGACAGTGTATATGGTACAGATTTTCCGCAGATATCCTGTGCTCATGCGTGAATACGATACAGAAAGGGTGTAAGCTAGCTGCGGATGCAATCAGGGTGATCTATTGAGTACCGGAATTAGCGTTTGTATCTGTAACGTATTTTCGTTGTCCTACGAAAAGGTTGTCTTTCCGTTACTTTAGCGCCAGGAGTTGAAATGCGCCACAGTGGCTCCACAAGTGGCTGAATCGATACACTAACAAAATATAAAAAATATTATTTAACGGAAACCCTCGGCCACCACAAACCGCGTACGGTGAAACAAATAGCGTTTTAAATTATTAATTTAAGAAATGTGATTTTTGGGAACTTAATTGAAAAAAACAAACTATTATTTAATAATCATAATAACATTATTGTCATTATTTTAATTGATTAAAATAATTTAAGTACGTAATAATTAATTTGTAAATAGGTGCTACCGATCGGGTACGATTATCAAGCGCTGGTGAACGAAATGAAGGACAATCTCAACAGGATAAAGCACGACATTGCGCAGACGAACACCAAGCTCGATGCCGGAAGTCAGGCTTCTGGACAAGTCGGCAACTGTCCAACCGGAAATTGCCTCACTACGACGATGTTCCTCGTATTTCTCGGCATTCAGATGATCGTTCTTATCGGCTACAACATCTACAAGGACAACAAAGAAGCACAGGCTAAGAAGTTCTATTAATTGTCCGAGAGTTCGATCAATTATGAGAATTATTATAGTACGCGCATGTGGGGCGACGATTGCAATCATCGATGCGCAAATACGTTGGCGGGTCCTCGGCGTGTGAATAAATAATTTTAATGTGGTCAGAAGCACTCGAAGCTTCGAAACAATTCAACTGCGTCACAATATAAATGATTTTAATCTACGACAATAAAAAAAATTGAAAAACATACATTTTTCTATCCTCTCGACTACGTTACAAGAAAATCTATTAAAAAAATCATTTTACTTGACCAAAAAAAAATATTTAAACTGGAAAGACAGTAAAGAAAATCTTTTTTCCAGATTTCTGAAATAATTGTCTCGAAGTTGCGCGTGTCTTGTAGTCGTAAAAAATAATCGTTATCACGAGTCCGCGACGTAATTAACCTCGACGTTAAAAAATAAACTGATACGAACTACTTTTGACAAGCCGAAGTTCCTAAAATTTGGTTTGTCGATGTAATCGGTTTTATTTACTTCCTTCATTCGCGTACGTGTTACATATATATTTTTCTACTTGCCGTCGTCCCTCTTATCACTATCTCACTCTTTCTATTCCTTTTCCCTTCTCTCTCTCTCACCCCATCCCTCGTGAGAATTTTTCTCGTCAATGGACAACGAATTTTTTTTATTACTGTCTCGTATGTCTTTTTCTGCTGTGTATACACGTACTTCTGGACCTATGACATTCCTATTCTTGTTGATCGCGAGAAATCAACGATTTTTTTTATATCGCAATATACATCAGTCGACTTAACTTGTGTACAGACGTTTTTTTTTATTTTCAAATAAAATTTCATACTATTATCTACATTTAAATTTTTTAAGAAATAGAACTTGTGATAATCCTCTTCCTTCCAATTATAAATAAATAAAAAATAAAATGATTCAAATATTCTCTCGAGAGGATCGGACTCTGACAATCTTATCTGCTATATTTTATATCTTGTCGAGGTATTTATATTGTGTTTGTTACATTATTACAAATATATTGTTTTATTTTTCATCTCTAATTTTTATTTCTTTTAAAAAATTACTTCTTCTGAACGAATCCATGTGGACAGTGTGTATGTTGCGTGCAGTGAAAATAAAGACTATATAAATAATGGTAAACTAGATTATTGTAATAGGAATTGATATTAAATGAGATTTAATGAAGAAGATAAAAGCAAAAAATTTTTGAGACTAAAAGGTGCAAGTTTGTACAAGTTTATCATTTATTGTAAATGTACGAGCTATACATATGATAATAAATACGATGCCTGGGTATTGAGTACTAATTGACTATTTTTTTGCTTCCCCTTAACGTTGGTTTAGTGAAAAAAAATGTTTTTTAAGGTTTTAGAGTCAGAGTATTTAAACAATGTTGAGTAATCTGAATGATACTCAAAAGAATATCTGTTGTGTGTATGGGTTACCTCATGTGAGTGTTTGTTATAGGTAAAAAATATCAATGAATTATTTGAAAACAGCTTGAATTATCGGGCTAAAATTTTACACGAAGGTGAATCCGTTATTAAGCTTTGATCGTAGCAAATTTTATTGAAAGCTGTAAGTCCATTAAAATTTTATATGGCCACTCAGTTTGTTGATGCGTAATGATGTAATCACGCTAACTTGAGTAAACTATCGGGCTGTAGTTTTCTATTAAAAGAAATTTACCAACATGATTGATTGGCATTGCATTTTGATAGAAACGTCAGAAGGGTTGAGTGGATATGACATTTAAGAAATTATATCTAAGGTAGTTTAAACTTTTATAACCAGAGAACGGCTGGAACTATTGGACTGAAATTTAGCACATTGGCGGGTCAAATATTATCCTTTCATCGTGTTAAAGTTAAGTAATATTGATAAAGTTATAACAATTTTATAAGTAAACATTTTTTTATGTAAATGTAAGAACACGGTAGATCGTCTAAAAAATTTCAAGCTATCGAACTCAAATTTTCTACACAAGAAGAGTAGTTACGAGCAGATTTGCTTAGTATTAGATTTATCTACAATTGACAATAAGTTTTAAAAATTATAAAAATTACCATTTAAAGAAAAATAATTGAAACGCTAATGTTCCCAAATTTTGAGCAGGTTATTTAGTGCATACGGTATTTTAATAAGTCTGTACAGTAGAACAGAATCAATGAACATACTTCCTCGTAGAGGTGGCGTTGTAGAAGGTGAAAAATAATGATGAAGCAATGTGCAGGGTGCTCTTTATTATTAAGTTGGATTTAAGTCTCTTTGTGCAATTTGCTTCTTCATGAATGACACTTTGTTTACATGAAAACATTTTTTTCGAGATTTTAATGTCAGCACACTTCTAATTGTCTGAAACGTCCACGAAAGTGGTTTCGATAAAATAACGGGGTGTGTCTGTGTACGCGCGCGTGCGTGTGTGTGGAAGGCTTCAAAATTGAAGCATTTGTTATTAAAGATCGGCTCGACGGATCGTGCTGACATTTTGTACCCAAGCAAAACACACATTGCCCTTTGTTCGACGTGATTTTCGTTACAATTGTTAAGACAGTTTAAATTTTATATTTTTAATTTCTTCAAAAATGTCGGCGAACGACATAAATAAAAGTTTTCAAGCGATTGGATTGTAATTTTATTTAGATTTCGATCTCCTCTGATGATGGTTATTGATTTTAAACAAAAAGAACAGTATCGGACTGAAATTTAGTGAGCATGCGGAGCAATTACTACTTGACCATCGTGGACAATTTAATTTTTATTAATTAGAAGACTCAAACTTAGGAAATGTTTGATTCATGTAAAAAATGCAGAACGATGTAAATATACCAACGTGTACGCATTGCAAACTATCGATTTGTAACTTTCTATACAAGTGTTGTTATAACTTAAGTTGGTTGACACTGAGTTTGTCTGAGATTAACAATGGCTATGAAATAAAATGTTCTATTTAAAATGTTATGAAACCATAAATAGTTACGAAATTTTCCACTAAAAAAATTGTTTACTAGTTAAGTTTTAGAGATTTCGAGCAAATAAGAGCTAGTGTAAGCTGGCATTTAATCATCCTTAGAAAATGGAAACGTTGCATATCGCTTCCTGATTATTATCCATCTTTAAAATCTATCAACATACTTCATGATCGAGGTGAAATTGTCAATGGTGGACAATAATGAAGAAGTAGTCTACGAGGTTTTATTTTGCAGGCTTGGTTTATTTTAATAGCAGGTCCTCACTATTTGGAACTAAAAAAGATATTTAAAAATCTAGAAAAATATATAGAAAAATATATAGAAGGTCTGCGACGGTGAAAAATTTTATTTCCAATTTTCAATGTTAACGTGTTCAAAATGTCCCAAAAAGTCGAAAAATCATATTCAGAAAAAATTGGCCAGATGTGTGTGTGTGTGTGTGTGTGTGTGTGTGTGTGTGTGTGTTCCGGTGCTGTAAAATTGAAACTATTCAAATTTAAAATAAAAAATTTTTAATTACTCAAAAATTACAAATATTAAGGCATTTTGAAATTTTCAAAAAATATCTGTGAACGCTCTCATTTCCGTAAGTTTTAAGATTTCCGGCTAATTTTTTCTCGATAAATAGAGTATCATAAAACGATGATTCCTATTGAATTCGGAAAATTTCGGCCTAACGGTTCAGATGTTATAAATTTTAGAATTTTTCGAAAAATCGTCAAATCGCTATAATTTTAGCAAATTTCAGGATATAGTGCTAATTTTTTTTTTAATAGAGTATCATGAACGTTAGTATAATAAAGTTAGTATAAACTGTGGAGAGAACCGGTCAAACGGTTCGGATATTAAAAAATGTAGATTTTTTTCGAAAATTTTGAAAAATGATCGAATTGCTATAATTTTAACAAATTTTGAAAAGTTAGACAGAATTTCATAATATGAATAGAGTATTTAAAAAAGAATGTTATTATCGAATTGTGAGAAAATCGGTGAAAGGGTTCAGAATTTTTTAATCAAGCTGCAAATTGAAATTTGCAAATAGCTTCCTCGAGATTCCACACGATGCTCAAAGCTTTCTGTACGAGGAAGCCAAAATTAAGAAAGATAGTTCCTGATAGAGAGGACTTTGAGCATCGTGCGGAATCTACAAGAAGCAATTTGCAAGATTCAATTTGCGGCTTGTTGTACCACGACTTTCTTTTGTTTATTGTAAGCGCGCAAGAGTGAAATAAAATTTCGGCTGAAGAGGGTCCGCATCATTGGACCAAATTATTACGTACAACAATTCGATTTACAATTACCTCTCCGATTACTCCGCAAGCACTTTGGTTTTGGCCGATCTCCAGCCGATTTTCTGTATCCTTGTCTCATAAAAGTCGTATGGGTTGCTTTAATTTCTTTTAACATATTCGTCTGATAGTTGAGAATGATATGATTTTTAGTATCGATGAACAAGTTTCGAGTTTTCATCATGTAATTCGATAAATTATTTGAAACTATCGAACAACAGACATTTTCAATCAAGCTGAATACCTTGAAAAGGGCTTCTCCGATCGGGTAGATCCTTATTTCATTCGAGTTAATCTAACTAATCACTTGTTTGTAAAGAAAGCTTGGTTTCTATGAACATTTTTTGCTTCAAGATTTTCATGTCAAGATACTGAAGATGGTGTGAAACATTCAGAAAAGTTATTTAGAAAAAAAGCCCGGAGTGTGCTAAGCATAGAAAAATTTAAATCTTTGGGTCTCAAAAACTACTTGGCTGATCGAGCTGAAATTTTTTGACCAGGTAATGCAGAAGCGTCCCTTTCTCTGCTATAATTTTCGTCAAAATTGATGCACGGATTGGGATTTTATGTCGTTTTGAATTTTGTACAAAAATTCGGCACTTACTTTTTCTGTCTCAAACTTTAAGCTACCAAGATAAATAGTTCTTTGAAAGTAAATTACTATTCAAGTTTTTTTGATATTGCATTTGGAGAAAATCCACGAAAGGGTTCGAACTTTATGGGATTTTCAGTTATTAGAAAAATTGATATTGTCACTCGAACTCACGTAAACTGTGATCAGTTCAACTCAACTTTATACAGAAACGAAACGGGATTCGAAGGTTTCAATTGTTAACCTCTTCTATTTTTAAAATAATTGACATAACAAGCCGAAAATTTAGACACATTACGTAATAACGTTCAGGGTAATTTCGCACTAAATTAGATGAAACTTGACACATGCGTTCGAATATTACAGAACATAAAATTGTTATATTCACGAAAGCCGAGACTTTAAGAAGAAAAAGTCTGTAACTCATAAATAATTTATTGAGCAATGAATTAAAAAATTTGTTGCGCTAAAATAAAAATTAATTCGGTAATCAATTGTTGGAAATTGGGATCAGAATCTATATTTTGCGATGATTTTAATTTTTCGAATCATCTCTATTCGTGCTCTAATTCGGGCAAATTTGAAATTATCGGGTTATTACTTTCTATAGAATTCGACAATATTAAACATGAAATAAGTATTTGTTCAATTCAAAGAATATACTTTTGATAGAGGTTTTCATACCATGATAGCAAACATTTTAAAAGAATGATATAAAAATTCAATGCTTACAGAATGTTTTTTACAAACTACAATAAACGGTAAATGTCCCCCATTCGCATTCATGCCGGACACTTCAACGAAGAATTAAAATCCTAGACAAGGTGAAAAAACAACTTGTTAATGCGTACAGTGAAATGATATCAGCAATTCGTCCCGTACATGCGAATTGAAATTTCGTTTCCTACCGTACTTAAAAATCCAAGTTTATTCTTCATAGTGTGACTATGACATGTCAACCTCTTTGAATATACGTATTTCATAGCAAAAACTATGTACAAGAATTAATAAGTACACATTCTAAATGATTGCCTGCAGCCCAAGTTACGGATATAGAAAAAATCGTCGGGAATCATGATTTCTTTTAAAAATTTGATGGTTAGCAGTTGGGGACAGCACACGCCTGCTTGTCCCTATTACCGGAAGTAAACGTTAGCTTGCTTTTTACTATTAAACAATTTTTAAACATACTAATAACTGATTCTTTATTTGATTGCTAGAGTTAGCGAGCCCAATAAAGTTAAATATGTTTCCTCACGATCTATTTTTACCTATATCGTACTTATTAATTAATTAGAATCTCCGTTCTGCATGCAGTAGAAAAATTTAACGGTGATTGACAAATGTGTATATGTTTTCTTTCATTGTGCAGCTATCAAAATGTTAATAAAAAATTATAATCAACGCCCTTAATTAACCAACTTTTGTACAACAAATTATGATTGCTGGAGCATTTTTTGTTTTTTTTTCTTCTTTTTGATCAACAGCTCATCACTGGGCGGCCATTCTTGGATGAAGCGAGAGAATTCGGGAGTTCCATCCTCCTGGAGAACGCCTAGACCAATAAGGGTCGTTAGCGTTTAGCGCAGAATCGAGAAATGTCATCCCCTATAGCGACAGGTGCTTTTTCATTGGCTGAACCCTCTGGCCAATCGTTGCAACCGCGATATTGATCATGCTCCCTAGTGTAGCAATGCGTAATATCCACCCTCTCTGAAATCTCCAATCTCCTCTATACCGAAAATCGTCGAAACTTTTGCGCTTTTTCTTTTTTAGTGTTAAAGTTGTAAAGTGCTTTTACGACTGTCGTATAAATGACTAAAGTAGGACGCTCATTCCTCTGAATAATATATGAGAAAATCTTCACCAATTTGGCTTTAAAGAGTGTCAACCCTGTTATCACACGCCAGCAAACCTGCTAATAATTATGAGTTCTATGAGACTTTGGAAATGTGCATTTTTTTTACGTTTAGAGCGTAGAATTTTAACTTTAATATTTCATTCGCCAAGAGACCTTGGAAGCTGAGCTAATATTATTGTTTTCATTACGAAATGGCACTACCCCTGTCAGTATTCATAGAGTACCAGAGAAATCGTTCAACCCTTGTAACAACAATATATCGAAAAAAGTTAATGTCACTTTGCTGGGCAAACATATCGCTGTGAAAAGCTTTTTTTGTCCAAACCATCAGCCCCCATGCCTGCCTTAGTAATACAAAAAAAATCTCTGAAGAAATGTGAGAAATGTCAATACAGCTGTCAGCAGTGTATTTCACCTCGTCAAATTTACTTTGCTTCTTCTACGTCTCGTAGAATCGGTCAAAGGATTCAATTTTTCTGTACATTTTGTATTTTTCGAAAAATATCTGTTTGCGCTCTCGCTCGCGCAAATGTCAAAATATCGGCCTAAAACTTTTTATATAAAATGTAATAACATTGCACAATGATAAGTACAAAATTAGGATAAAATCGATTGGGTAGTTAAAATTTTCTAAGAATTTGAATTAAATAAATGTTCGCCATATTGGATTCGCTGTAATCAATTTCTGAATTTACAATTTTTATTTATTCCCTCCACCCATCCGCCGAGTACCGAGTTCCATCTACATCAAGTAACTTTTGTTTTTATGAAAAAAAAATCTGATATTGCTTTCTCATTATTTTTCACCTTTCACAAAGCCATCTCGGTGAGAAAGTACGTTCAGCAATTTTGTTTTTCTCGTAGAAAAAGCTTGGTAAAAGGTAAATAATAATGAAAAAGCAATGTGGAAGGTTCTAGGTGGCATTCTTAATTCCCTCGTTTTAATCGTTCAAGAGAAACTAAATTAATTGTTAAAACTCCATGAAATTACAATTTTTCAAGATGATGTATAATTGATGTAAGACAATTAACTGCTGCTATACATAATAGGACATAGCACGAAAATAATTCGTGGCATTTGGAATCGAAAATTGTATCGATACTCATTTTTATTAAAATTCGAAAAATTCAGATCGTCACGATGTGTAAACTCTCCGACCGATTCTTACCAAACTCTATACCGATATCTAGATATCGATTCAACAATATAGGAATTTTTTCCGGCGGATTCCGAACGCAGCGTGCGTTTTAAGGGGAGGTGAAACTTTCATGAGTGCAAATAAGGTAAAACTTGTATGGCGGATACGGTGGAGTGAAAGGGAAACACATCTGTGTAAGTATGGAGATTTCACCTCGTCATAAGGTCGAGGTCTACACTTTTGGCTGTTTAAAAAATAAAAGAAAATAAAAATGTTAAGATACCCGAGGATGTCCTATAATGCTAAATTATTTATAAATCTTCAATTCATGCGATTCATTCCGGTTGCAAATCAGTTTTAATTCATTTAGGTGGGATTCGATAAAATTTTCTAAGCCGAGCAGCTCTTTTAATTTTTGCTAAATACACCATCTGTTCGCAGTATTCGATTGAAATTTGCGTGAATTGATCAAGGAATTGAAATTTTATCACGACCGCATAATTTTTTATATATTGAACTGTAATTTTCTACCCAAATGGAGTAACATGAAACAATGATTGGTACAGAACTATGCGAGAATCGATCAAGTGGTTCAACATTTTATAAGAATTTGAATTTTTTAGAATTCCAATAAAATGTTACTATCTGTGGTTTATTGTGGCATTAACCAATGCCATAAATCTTTCTAAATTCTTGAAATTTTGAAAAAATAGGTTGCAGAACTGAACTTTGCATATTATAACTTACCACCTTTGACGAAGTTTCCTCCATGAGGAAGCCAAAATCGATGAATACACTTTATCATACAGGTAGTATAGGAAAAGGTAAAAAAAATAAGAAAGCAATGTAAAAAATTCTGCTTCGTAGGTTTCCTTGAAATATTTTTAAGTTCCAAAAAGGCAAAAGTAGATCATAGCGATCGAGGTGGTTAGTTGATGGAGTATGACGGGCAGTGAGGATCAAAAAAGAGTAAAGGAAGATGTCCTATTTGTAGATTTAGAGTTTAACCTGGTTTCAGAGAGGGTGTAGAGCCAACGAAGAGTATATACTAGTGTGGCGCCGAAGAGCTTCAACCTTTGTGTAAAGCTGGCTGAGCGAAACGAGGGTATCACAGGAATCTCCAAAGATGGCAGATTTGATCTATTGGTGGAGTACGCGAAGGGTATTGAAATTTCAGAGATTTGGAACTTCTACTCGGAATAAATTGCATTGAAAAAATAACAAATGATTTTTAAAAAAATTACTATGCGCTATTTTGTAACAAGATAAAAATTCGCTGATACTGAATCACTCTTGTAAGTCATCGGGGCTGTTTGGGCGTGTCGAATCGTCGATAGCGCGAAAGGCAAGTAAATATATGTGAGTCCTGGGCCCTTTTGCCAGCATGACGAATGAAAATAATATAATATACAGCGCGCGAGCTCAGAGTATCTCAACGCCCGTGTATACTGGTTGTGTACTATGCTGCACATCACGGATCCTCCGTAGAAAATCTTGGCTCGTCGGTGCAGCAATAGGGCGTAACGCACTGGGGTTTATGATTTTATTACGGCGAGCCGTTAGCTCGTATCTAACACGTGATATATATATATCTATACTTGCGTGTACACTCCCTGATGCTCTCGTGTAGCTACACCGAGAGGAAAACCAGTAACCCATCAATTATTCCATGACGAGATACTACTACTGTGTCTGGCTCGCAATAGATTTTGATTTAGGACTTGGTGCGGGGACGCGTAATAGTACGAGCGATTTGGTCGATCGGATTGATTAAAAGGCCTTCCGGCAACTACATTGCTGGGATATCGATGACTCGTTCAGCATCCCCCTTGCATCATTTTTAACGATTACGGGAAAATAAATTAGAAAGTTATTAATGGCTGTAATAAATAAATATATAAAGATTTCAATGAATCTATGAATCTATGTATTAATAAATTAATTAATAAATCAATAACTAAGTAATAAATCATATAATTAAGGTGGAAATAATGAAATTAGGGAGTGGTGACCGGGAATGCCAACTGCCGACAATGAGAAAGCAGATTTTATTTCTACGTGTAAAGAAGCAGAGTCCATGACATAAGAATAAACGGGAGAAATAATGTCGTCACGTCAAGGTTCGGTTGCGAAGAAGAAAACGAGCGTGGAATCATTCGAGGGTTGAAAAAGTCGCCAAGTGCCGCCTCATAATCTTTCGCGCACCGCTGTAATGCATAGATCACCGATGTTTTTGCTTCAAAGACAAGGGTGCGCCAGTACTCTAGCAGCATCGCAGCGTATAACTCACAGCCTTACTGCTATTTAATTATTATTAATCGTCGTCCTTCAGTCTTAGGTTTTAACTCGAGTGAGACACGAATTTGGTTGTGAGACACGAAGTTGGTTATGATATTTCATTAGTATTTCGACTAATTATCATCTGTCAGGATTAAACTTATTAAGTAAGATTAAAATAGGAACGTAATTGAAAGGGATATTTTCGTGAATTTTTTTGTAGCTTCGTGAAAACATTGAATGAAATATTGGCACGTTCGGGTATATCATACCCCAATAAATCACCATTGGATAAACTTTTATTAACGAAACTTTATCAAGGCTGGGCAACAAAGTATTTTAATTACTGCGTGGAGTACATGTTCTGTAAATTTAGTTTCATATCAAGGCAACGATTTTTGTATATTTTAGAGTTCATTGTCTTTTGATATTTCGCGTTATATCAAACGCCGTCTTATGTTGATCAATTTTCGCTTCTTCGTATTAGAGGGTACTGTCTGAAATATGGAAAATAATGAGAAAGCAATGGACAAGGTTTTACTTTGTGCTCTTTTTTCAAAATTATTAAAAAATTGTAAACACTGAAGTATTATTGAAATTTCGTAGTTAATATGTAAATAAAAAATTATAGAACATTGTAGCTAATAACGAAAATTTACTGCATAATTGGTGTAACAAAGTTATCGTTCAATTACTCGTGCCGCTTACGAGTTACAGAGGTCTTATTATTTTTTCAAGCTTCGCCAATCGTGAATATATACATTTTATGTTCTATAAAATTCATACGGTTTTCTCGATTTTAACCAAATTTTTTATTAAATTTCTCTATATTCTATTTATATTTTCTCTTTATTTAATTTCTCTGGACGCACGCGTCCAAAGTTTTAGCCTATTTTGTCAAATTTATTGAAAGCTCAAGCGATTAAAACTTAGGAATGTCTCTACCGGTCATTATCAAAATCAATATCTAGGACGTCTGAATATCAATTCGTTTTTGTAAAAATGTTCAGTTCAATTTGTCAAAGTTGTCATGAGCCAGAGAGACGTCAATTTTTCGAAAAACGAATAATCTTATAAAATCCGAATCTCTTTGCAGATTGATCTCAAATTCAATACTACTCCTCCGTGAATATGACTTCATTTGTAAATAATTATTCAGCCCGATATCTCGAATTTTGCGACAGTAAAGCGTTCTCAAACATTTTTTGAGAAATTCAAAATGTCATAAAATCTGTGCTATTTCATGAATTGTTACAAGAGAGAGAGAGAGAGAGAGAGAGAGAGAGAGAGAGAGAGAGAGAGAGAGAGACAGAGAGAGAGAGAGACAGAGAGAGAGAGAGAGAGGGGCGCGCGCGTACCAACACACTTTTTCTAAATGTGTTTTCTGAACATTTTGGCACAGAAAAAAAATATTTCACCACCACATAGATTCCTCTATGAATCAACACGTATAAAATTAATTATTTTCCATGTTTCAGCATTCGATGCAAACTGGTAAATTGCTTAGCTGCAGCTTCAGTCTCAACAACAGGAAATACTTATAAAAATGACAATATATTAGAGAATATTCCGTTCTTTGATTTTCTAATGACTTAATCAACTGTATTTGAGTTAAAATAAAACATTAGTGCATTGGGATATGCCATACCCGGAAAGACCACCATTAGATTAATTAATGCCGAGCCTTTCCCGTCCCTTTTCCGGCGAGTAAGACACGATCAGAGCTCTAAAAATCTCGAGTGGTCATCGCCCACCGTTCTTGCACCGAGTGCAGAGCTTTGTAACGCCAGAGGGCGGTAATTCGTTCCTGTCAGACAGCAGTGGAATCCCCTTCCTGGGGTTTCCTGGATGGAGGACACATTCACGTGGGCGTACGTTCCATTCGCACGAGATAAATAACAGTCGTGCACTCCGCAAGAGTAACTTCACCGAGGATTCATTGCATCAAGAGGGCATTTATAGTTTTACTGATATTTATGGGATTCCGGGAGTCATCCGAGGAGAATAGGGGGTTCATCGGCTCGTACGTCTTCTAAATTGGACGTAGATTCTCGCGAAATTCGCTTCTAATGGTCTCATCGAGTTAACGCACAACTTGACCAATGCATCCTGACCACGATCCACTGTTATGCTGTATTTGCTTCCCAATGAAATTTTTATGAACCCCCTCGCGATCAGCTCATGCGACGATACTCACCCTTAGGAGATTTCAATGCCTCAAATATGCCTTCTGAACGTCAAAAAACTTCCATTCAATGAAATCCCTTCATTCGCTACTAAATTTTACCAATAACGATAAATTTATCTGTTATGACGTAGAAAAACCAACAATTAGGTTGATTAGAACATTTTTCTGAATAAAATATTTCCATGAATATTAAATGTAAATTTGCTTTTTGAATAAATTAATTTCAATAGATTTGTAATGAAATATTATCAATTTAGTATTTATTGGTAATACACTTGGCAAAAATGTATATTTTCAGGGGTGCATCCCCTCGTTCACCAAAATTATATTCATTACATCGTACATTACTACTGTTCACAGTTGGTACGATTTTCATCGGTCCTCCCTTTTGGGTGACTGCTGCTGCTGCTACTGCTTTGTAATACACGGGCCATATAACTCTGGATTGCATTGCGGCACTTCGCATCCTATATTATCCTTGTTGAGCAAATGTGCCTATATGTATATACTGTATACATGGCATTAAGCTGGAGACTAGACTCGGGATGATCAGCCTACCAGGACTAATGCACCTAGCGACCAAATGTTCGACTCTCAATTTAAATGCTCACTCGGTGGTAGTTTAACACAGGAGACCCTCTATATAGCGTCTATATAGCCGTAGTGTGGCACACATGGTACTTAACACTCTGAATGCACCCTTCGTGCGCTCATCTACACCCTCCTTACGATATTTATGCTAACGCAGGGGACGAATCTTCTTTACCCTGTAACGCCTGTTGTTGTAACGCCATTTATTCTTTAGCACTTGATTTTTGCAGCACGATCCAACGGCAATTAAATCGTCCCTGAAGAGCTTTTGAAAATATGTATGATGTTTCCATCGTATAAACTGGAGAAAAGTGCTACGTAATTATTTTAAAAAAAAAATTAGGGAGCCAGAAGAATTTCATTCCAATTAATAATTTTATTGATAATATTAAGTTGATAATAAAACATTTATTTGGAATTTTTTCTATTCTCTATTTTAGTATCAGCATTTTTTTAAATTACTTTGATATACGGTCGAGTAATTGGATTTCAAATATTTCCACAGGAAAAGTTGGATTTGGTATTAAAAATGAATTTTTGTGATGAAACTTTTGACAAAATAACTTTTTTTTTTCAACTTCAAGTTGTCGAATCTTGGAGACAACGTGAAGTAACGGTTCCACGAGGCGACACGTGACAATTGCCTCCTTCTTGGCTCAACGCTCAATGACTGCAGGCAATCGTGATAGTACCATAATAACAATATCAATAACAATAATAATGATGTAGTAAAATATAGCGAAAGCATGACGCCAAATTGGCAGTATAATTGTAATGCTCGTTCCAAGGCGATCTAGACTGATTTAATGAACCCCTGGAGGAACATACAGAGCTCACTATCATGTTTTCACCCTTAACAATGAATTATAGTTGATAACATTCTTGTTTAGACAATAAAATATGAGACATAACATTTTTTAAACCAGATCGTTTCGTATTCTACGAATAAATTTAACAAATAAAATTTGGCATTAGTTAGATAATCGAAATAAGTTAAACACTGTTAATAAAATATTGTTGATTGTTTAAAAAAAAAGGTACTGCTAAAAATTCACTACAAATTAGATATTAATATGAAAAATCACTGGCAATAATTTTTTTCAGAGATAAAATAAAATTCTATCGAATTGTCTTGAGCAAAATAATGTTTGTAATGAAGAATTGAGTGAAAAGATTATTTTTTCCTAGTGTAACATCGAAAGAAATCGAGTAAATCCTAGCTGAATATTCCTTGATAAAATGACCCAGCATCTACCCCGAGATCTCACGACTTCCTCCGTATCCGTTTCCGGAAGCGATTTTTCTGTTAGCTGTAGTACCAGAGGGGGTCGAAGCGAACCAGTCAGCCACGGACACTGTACCAGAGGGTTCGAGCGCTGGATGATTCCACGAAATCTGAAAAGTCACTGAAGCGATGAGAAGAAGGGCTGGATCGCTCGAGAATAGGGTGCGGAACGCGATGTGCACGCGGATCTCGTCACTTCCGGCTGAACCGAGTATACCCCAAAAGTCATTTGTCAGCTCACTCGGGGGATATCGAGCCATTCTTTTCTTCTTACGTACATAACAAACTGTATATATATACGTTTCCTTTCTTTCTGTCGCATTAGCCATCAGCCTGGAACAACAATGTACGAAGATTCTTCGTTGAATTTCAGCGGAACTTTGCCATTTGTATGGTCACGTGGCTCTCGTCCATATAGACCCACCTCAGTTTTTTCTCTCTTTCTCGGTTTTTGTGGAAGAAAAAAAACCATTTTGTTGCTATGATAAAATAATTAAGGCGTGATGCATCAAAAACATTTTTTCTAAGAGTGTTTTTTTTATTGGAAATATTTAAATAGAAAATTATTCGTAGTATCATCGTGGGGTGGTTTAAGTGTGTTGGCGTTTGAGAAATCGTTTCTTTGGCTTCTTCCTATTCTTCTGTGCCATTGTGCCCTATCGTGTTTTACTACATCCAGTACAATGCTCGAAGCCACCCCGGGGTGTATTCGTTCCTCGCCCCATGAAATAATCGTAAACTATATGAGGTAGAAAGATCGGAATATTATGAATAATATGGGCGAACGAGCTCTGAGACACAAATGGTCTTTAGCTTTTCGTACCATCTGAGATTCCACTCAGAATCATATTTTTTTTTTATCTGAAATTACGTTAACTGAATTTTTTAAATAAACAATTATTTGCAACGATGCAGTGATTTAAAGAAATGTCCACTGACATTTTGTGTTGTTATTTTTTTTTTTGGAGATCAATAAAATATTTACAGAGTGATGTGCAAAAAAAATTGAAATTTTGAATGAATTTGAATTTATATTGTCAAACGGTTACAGCGAATAAAATATATTCAATCCAATTTGGTAGATCCTTTTAAGAAAAATTTACAAGAGGCATGGAGAATTCTCCGAATTTCGTTTCTGATAAAAATTCTCGTATCTGCCAACGTCATAGTAAGCATAACAATATCGTTCGGTCCAATTGTGTTGCCGGCTCTCTGGTAAAGCCTGAGATACGAGCCAAACCTTTCAGAGAAATGAATTCATTCGCCGATATATTCAGCGGGGTGGGATGACGTCACCTCCACCTATAAATCATCTCAGATCCGATAGCTATAAACAGTACCATTTTCCTACGATCTGTCTTCTTTCCTTGTACATCATAAAGTTTTCGCTTAACTATAGCAAACACGTGTTTCGTTAACGCTATACTTTATCGTACTTTTCCACATAGAGTTAAACGACTTTTATTATTGTTCCAATACAATTTACAGTCGTTGTACAATACAAAATATCTAATACTTGTGAACTGCCCAATAATTGTCAAATTCCAATAAATTTTGACTCGTGAAACTTTTCCAAACATTCACCATATACGTTATTCATGTATTGCTTTGTATATTAAAGGATAGCCATTCTATTACCAAGTATGCCAAAAAGTATACCCCAACCACATACCAAGAAAACAGTGCTACTGCTACTTAGACCGATATTTCCCTGTTGTTTAACTTGGAGCATTAACATGTATGCCACAGCTATTGCCATATATGGCCCAAGTATTACGAGGTATTGCAAACTTTTCTCTTCTTTTCAAAACTCAGTAAATTCTGATACTACCCGTAACGTTGAAATAACCCTATCATAAATGTATGGCTGATATTTTGAGTCAATAGTTACGGCATACCAGGCAATAATTTTTAATTTTTATTTCATAACGCGTATTCTCAGATTATTGTACCCCAATTAATTATCTTGAGTACAGCGACTGGAGCACTGCGCCAGACTCACTTACCTGTCATTCTAATACACGGAAATACATCGCGATATTTTTTTTCCCAACATATAATATATTTTCCTGCAAAATAAATTTTTCACACATCCGACACCTGCGTCATACCACTTATCCTTATTTCCAACACTTGGAAACACATTTTACAAAATACTTTCCAATATCGTACGAGTACTGCGTCATAATCAGTTATCTGCATTTTCAATACTCGGAAATACATTTCTATACATTTTTTCCAACACCATACTTCTAACTATACACTTCATTGCAAAGTAATTTTTTTTCAGACGTTGATACGTGAGTTCTGCCATACCACTTATCTCTATTTTCAACACTCGGAAATACATTTTTAAATCATTCTTACCAAGAGTATATTTCATTCAAGGAAAATTGTTTAACTTTTTTTTTGTCCGTCACCGCAGCGCAATCAGACACCAAGAATATAGTGCTCGACAATTGCAGCGATATTTTCCTATTTTATAACTTGGTGCAATTTCATGTATGCAGCAGCTATTGCTATGCATAATCCAAGTATTACGAGGTACGGCAAAGTATTGTCCCGGTTTCAAAACTCAGTAACTTTTGATACTACCCCGAACGCTAAAATAATCCAATCATAAATGTATGGCCAATATTTTGAGCCAATATTTACGGCATACCAGGCAATACTTAAAAAATATGATCTCATAGCGCGTATTTCCAGCTCATTATACCCCAATTAATCATCTTGAGTACAGCGACACGAGGACTGCGTCCAATACACGGAAATACACCTTGTTTAACTCAAAATATATTTCCCTGGAAAGCAATTTTTTCCAGGCATCGACACGTGCTCTGCGCCATACTACATATCTCTATTTTCAACACTCGGGGATAAATTTTAAAAAAGTTCTTACCAACACCGACTATATCTTGTAAGAAGTATTTTTTTTTTTTTTGGGCGTCACCGCACAGCCTGACATATATTCGTAGGAGTAATCCACCGGAGTTGGTATAATACGTGGAAAAGGGAAGAAAAACGCGAGTCCCAGGAAACTTGGACGTTTGAGATGCTGCGAAAGAGGATATAGAATTGACAGGAGTGTCCTCCATCTCCTTTCGGTTCTCCGGGGCGAGGCTACGTCGTTTCTATTTACTGCTCCAGCCGTATAGTCGTCGGTTGGCTCCAGACCCCCTGGCGCCGTCTTGGTTCTCTTCCCTCTCTGCAATACTGCCACCTACCTCCCGGCTTTTTGCCAAAACATCCAACGAACTATCGTGGCGGTGCGGGAATGGCGACGCGCAGACCAGAACCGCGCCAGCGTAACGTCTAGCTCGACGTTTTTTTATTGCCAGACTCTCCTACGAACAATCCCGCTTTCCCAGGACACTCCGGATGAGTATATACACGTATATATATATATATATAGATAGATAGATATACAGATAGGGAAGATACCGTGTCCTATGTCTCCCTCTTCCATAAAATCTTCCCTCCATTTTCCTCACTCCATCTTCCCCCCATCCTGTTGTTACTTTCAGTCACCCAGCGTCCTCGAGGACCAAACTAAGAGAAGCTGTTTAATCGGAGCTACTCACGTATGTCGAGATTCTTATTATCACAAATAAATTATTGTTGACAACAAAATAAATTGATCTTGCGTAATAAAATAAAAATAAAATGTTAATTCAAACAATTTCAAACATACGGAAGGACCTATTATTATTATTATTATTATTATTATTATTATTATTATTATTATTATTATTATTATTATTATTATTATTATTATTATTATTATTATTATTATTATTATTATTATTATTATTATTATTATTATTATTATTATTATTATAAAATAAAAATTTGGACAATAACCCTTGCATCTTACTTCCATAAAATCTTACTACCGTTATTATTACTGTATCTTCCCTATCTCCTGTAATCGCTCTTGGTCACCCAGTGTTGTCACGAGACAAACCACCAAGGGATCCTGTTTATTCAGTGCTACTTCACGTATCTAGAGATTCTTATCATTGAAATAAAAAGTTTATTTTGCCAAATACTATGGTTTGAGAAATTTTGAAAATTCATTTTTTGTAACAACTGAAAAGCTATTGATATTATTATTATTATATAAAATTGTTGCTAATTGTAAGAATAATAAGCATAATTTAATTAGGAATTCTCAATTATCCAGAGCTATATATAGACAACATCGAAAGTTGCATTTTAGTGGGCAAAGTGGATCGATCTTTATGTTGGAGTGCCATTTGTCAGTCGAATAGCTTTGAGATAAAAATCAAATGTCGGGAATGATGCACGTTGGGGAGAATTTTGGCCATCCCCTCTGAGGCACGACAGCAATAAATATACAATGTGTGACACAGCTCTCCCTCTCCCACCCTTCTTCACGTTTCCTTCATTCTCGTGTCTTACTTCCCCTCACTCGTAGCTTTTCTCACGACTGTGTCTCTTTTGTCCGCAACTCGCTACCGCGTCTTGTCTACCGCGTTCATCTACTCGCCAGTCCACAGTACGCATGCAGCCATATACGCAACTTTTGCCATTAATTCAACGAGGCCAATTTTATCGCCTTGCCGATTTCATATCGTCTTTTCTATTTCCTCGATCACTCTGCTTCTGCCTCTGCTGAAACTCGATTCTCTGGCGCCTATCGTAAAACCGAATCGTTGAAAGGACACACATGCGCGATGAGTTCTATGAAGTGCGATTGTCTCGAGGTTTGAACCAGGCGAATTTGGCTCCTTAATTGAAGGAGATAAAAGAATAAAAGTATAAAGAGAAAAAGTATAGTGGATGAGTCACCCGATTGTTTCGTGAATGGCAGAAATGTTGTTTCCATTCGTCAAGAATTAAAAAAATAATTCTACCATTTTTTTCTTCCTTTTGTCAACAGTTTTGATGTTGACATTAACGATGAATTGTTGAATTGATGATACTTTCGTCGATACAGTTGAACATGTTTATACATTTGTATTTAAAAAAGTTGAACATTTTGATACTTTCGTTAATAAAGTTGAACATATTAATAAAATCGTAAAGGCTGCTAAAAAATGTTGATACCTTCGTCATGTATCTGATAAAAATAATAAAAATAATAAAAATAATAAAAATAATTGCTAACTCCTATCTCGTGTACTTTGGAGCTTTTTATCTTTCAATTAATGTAGTTACATTTAAACTACAATAAATCAATTGTTAATCTAAACAAAAAAATGTTCGAGGTATTGCATTAACATAGATGATAATAATCATGTGTAAATTAATAGATTTGGTTTGATACACAGCTACAATACCTATATGCAAAACTACAAGTGAGCGAGTAAGTGGAATAAATGCTAAGTAAATGCCATTTCCGAGTGTAGGACGTCATCAGTGGCCTGTTTAATCTAAAGTATCTGAGAGCATAAGAACTCCCTCGCTCACTTGGCTACTCTGCCTGACTGTTCTCGTTAATAACGAATGACCTGCCGATGGTTTTACGCCACCAGTTACTATATACGTTTCGTCTCCTGCTACGCTATACTACACGAGAACAGGGTCCGGGTAGGTGGAGCTCGGTAATAATCCATATTTCGCAATCCACAACGTAACTGGGAGCAAGTGCAGCGATCTCGAAGCTCCACACGACGCCTACACTCTCCATCGTCATAACAAAACGCAATGTATACACACCCGACCCGTACAGTGCACATATCGAAGTCTCAGAATCAAAGTGGCGTAACCCATATCAGTTAACACGAGAATTACGACCATTTCATATTTCGTCATCGATATTGCACACAAATATGTATATATATATAAAGACTTATGTTGCGTTATGTGTACAACAGTTGTATACGTCTACAACTGTTTTACACATAATGCAATAAGAAGGAATGTGCCAACGGAATGTGGTTCGCTTGTGGAATTGCGTGACGTATCAACTGATAAGACAATGTCCTTGAAAATCGAGTCATATACGAAATAAAAGTTTTTTAATCGTCGTGTTTTACACCGTAGTCTTTATTCATCAGCATTGATTCATAGGCACTGCCTATGACACAAATTAAGGAAGCATCGATACATGATAGTTATCTATTAATTATTTTATTAACATTAGCTATTTTGTCATATTGGTAACGATTAATATTTTTTTTAGCATATGGTTATAATAATGTTACATTTAATCAATCAATCGATTGATTAGGTTTTTAATTGTATCATTGTTAATGATAGTAATTTTTTGTATCCTAAAGCTTCAATTTCATGAACATTGTTTCAGTATACTCAAAATGGTTTAAAATTAAAAAAAAAGTGATTTAGAAAAAAATGTCTGTTTAAGTATGTTTGTGCGTTTGAGTGACAATTTGTTTACTTATGGAATTTTTGGAAAAATTTCGCTTCGAGCAAAGTTTCAGTAATTCCGCTTATTTTTTAGCTTCCTCATTACCTCGATCCATCGTTCACAAAGCTTCATCTATAAGACAAACGAAATTGATTAACGGACTTCCTGATAGATAAAATATCTTGAACGACGGACCAAAAGAATTTGGAAGAAACGTGCCAGTTCCTACTTTGCAACGTCTTTTTTTTTTACCGAAAAATAGAAAAATTACAAAAATGTTACGTAATCATTATTTTTTATTATCATTGTAATCATTTGTTCCTAAACTCAAAGCTATTACTAAATGTCGTTTTTAATACATTACGCCTTACTGTTTGTTTTATGTAATTTTGCGGATAAAACTGTTATTGTGGCATACCCGAAGGCACGGACTTTTGTCTGACCATGTTTGGCGAAAAGCAGGAAACATCGCTTGACCGCTTCCTGGTTCCCCTACTCCCTCAACCATTAAGCAATACCAAAGATAAGTTGGGGAACATCCGGGAAAACGATTATGCCGCGGGACATAATGAATTCTTTCTCTCATTGGAAAATATATGGCAAACATTTATCGGATAATATGTAACATTTAAACAGAAATTTCCGGACTTGCCGCTCGCATATTTATCCTTCTGTGTTTTCTCTACGTGCGACCGGAGATAATACATTCTGTAGCGAGAGAGTTCTCCGGCCGTGGGCCCATTGCATCATCGGCCGGCTACGAGGAACGTGTCTGGCTGAATGGTGTGCGTCTCTCGCATGACCAAATTTGGAGCGTTCAACGCGCTCGATACAGAAAATTCACAATGTCGTTGCCATAAAATATAACAAACATTAAGCAATAATAATGACTTTATTAATTATCTAATTATTTATCCAAAAATATTAAAGAAAATTCTAAAAAATTAATTTTTACTCACGAATTTCATTTTTTACGTAACATCAATAATAAGATCTTGTAAATGAAAAATTTTACAAATAAGGACTAAAAAAAAAATCATCCGACAAATCTCTAGAATTATCCATTAATCATAAAAAAAGAGTTGAATTTTGAATAAATTATAACAAAGTGGATGAAATGATAGATTTTACAAATTCAGCAACCTCCAAAATACAGCTAAAAAACATAAATAATACTTGTTGCCTGAGTAATTATAATTATAATAGCATTAACGATAATTCAATAATAGAAAAAAATTATAACGAAATTGTATCAATGCTATAAAAAACAGTAATTATTATTTATCGATTTATAATAACAATCATTTATCCACTTGTTATAACAATATTGTGATTACCTGTTCATCCGGAGTGGAATAATGTGAATTATTATTCAGCTATGTGAAGAATATTGGTCAAAACGTTTATTTATAGATAAAACGTTTCTGTTTGTTTGGATCGTCTATATTTGCATCCTGCCTAAAGGGGCATATGACGGGTGATTGGAAAGTGGCGCCACCAATAGTGTGCGACGGCCCACGTACCGCATCGATTCGTGAACATATGTTCGGTGAATAAAATTCGTCGTCTCGTTTGCGACGTATTACAAACAAATGAATTCTGTGAATAAACTTAATAACTGCATCATCAAGTTTCTAACTGTAAAATATTTATTTTTCCTCAAGTGATACGTGCAAAGATCGTTAAAAAAAAAGATCGCGAGTTTTCGGAGCGCTGAGTAAGCGTTCCCATCGTCCAGCGCCCGCCGTCGTGCTGTTGGCGCTGTTGCTCGAACTCGACAATCTTAACACTCGGAACAGTGGAAAAGCGAACCGCTGTAGTCGTCGTAGTGTGTTGTGTGCGCGAACCGTGAGGTTGTAAGCCCAAAGTGACAAATTGATTTTGTTGTCGAAACAAAAAAAAAAAACAACGCAGCGCAAGGGCAGAACGAAAAAAAAAACGAGAAATTGCTCCACATATGGATAACGTTAAAGGTGAGTCCCCGCGTTTGTAAAGTTCGTAAATAACGATAGGAATAAAAATATATTTCAACGAAAATTTGGCTGTTCTATCGATTCTCGGTGAGACAACTCGGTGGACAGATGGGCGTGCGCCGCTGTGCACAGTCTCCGATTTTCTCCCTCTCGAGTGTTCGTTGAGCTTCGTATTTTGCTCCAAAAAACTAAAAAAAAAAGAAGAAAAGAAGAAAAGACGCTTTGTCACGAAATTTTTCTGCAGATAGTTACGTTACTGTAGAATTATTAACAATATCATTATCGCTAAGAAAATTATTCGCGATGCGAATTATTATGGGTACAAGGGGCAGTATAACCTCCAAGCATGAATGAGTTAGCTCACTGAGCTCGATGGGATCATCCAACGGGTATCTACGGAAATAGAAATGATTCATAACAAGCGTAATAATTAACGCTGTTGCTGTATCTCTCTGTCTGTCTTACGCTTCGAAATGAATTAAAGATCTCGAGTTACCGAAAAAAAGACTTGAATTTTTTTTTGCAATTCGAATGACGCGTCCAGGTAGGTTTCGGGTTTTCCCGTTAGCCACTCTCAGGCAGCCAAAGTCATACGACTCGCTCCCGACGTGCCGAAACAATAGGGAGAGACCCCCGGGAAAATCAATAGGCAGAGTATAAGAGGTTAAATAGTGAACCCTGACTACTGCACCCAAGACTTACTCCATTATCTCGCTCTAACCCTTCCACTTATTACTACACAAAGCTTCTTTCTCGATCCTAAGTTCCGGGTCTAGAAATCACTGAAGTAGCTGTTGCTATTATTATTATTGTTGTTATTGTTATTATTATTGTTGTTGTTATTATTATTGTTATTAAAGTTTGGTGCTAATGGAGTGAAACAACTTTTATGGAAAAAAGACCAACTGGCACCTTGAAATCATTACACATAGTTATGAGTTGTTATTTCGCGTAGTTTATTATTGGGAACTGCTGAAATGTCAATAGTAATCAGTAGTGACTTCGCTATGTCAATAGTATTTTTTCGTAAGAGAATTACCATTAGAAGATATTAAATTTTGGTTTTATTTAAAAAATTTGTGTTAATTAAGAGTTTTTAAATCGTCTATCGATTATACGAAACATAAGTAAAATATGTTAGAGTTATATTTATGAGACAAAATTCATATATTATCGGAAATTATATTTTTATCTATGATAGCGTCCTGAAAAAAAAATGAATAAAGATAACAGTAAAAATGCAGAGAGAGAGAGAGAGATAGGGAGAGAAAGTTGTATTTTGTACTATATAAGGAATGATTATTCTTAAATAGATTTTAAACAAACAAAAGGAATACAAGTATCGGAGATTTCGTCAACTATTAACTTTTGTATAAAAATCGGGTATAAATAATATTTTGCGGCATTCGATTATCGGTTCACTCTAAGATTTATTTTTTACAGGGTCCCGACTTCTTCAAAGTACATTAAATAAATCGAAAATTAAAAAAGAACTAATAATAATAAAAATAAACGATTTATACGTCTGCGTCTCAAGAATTTGTTTTCTAATTCATGGCGAGTGTCCATTTTTTATTTCTCTCGTTCTCTTTTTGTAGGTATCGAGTACACCTACGATATCTTTGTGGCGTGTCTAACGGGTGTACCGATTTGTATTTATATTTTCCACATCATTTTTTTTTCTTTTTTTTCGACTGTCAGAAAAGTTAGAAATGCGAGGAGTGGCGCTTGAGTCCCCGGCGAAACGGAAAGTCAAGTTCCGGTGTACGTAGAAGTATAAATAGCTGTTAGCGTAATGCGTGCGCACCGAAATAGTAGAAGAGCTAAGAGTGTGGCGCGCGTGTGTATACATTATACGATTGCGGGGGACTGGAGATAGAGAGAGAGAGAGAGAGCGAGAGAGAGAGCCAAAGACAGAAGGAGAAAGAGTATACGGCATCGAAATCCTTCTTAGCTTCACTCCGCATCTTAGTATAGACATGTATAGCATTGTATAGGTAGTATACAACCTAACGGAAAGAACTATAAAGTAAGAGAGAGAGAGAGAGAGAGAGAGAGAGAGAGAGGGAGAGAGAATGATGCATAATAAGTAAAGCACAGATTCCAACCAAGATGACGATGCTGAGATAAAACAGTCATCAATGTGCTCATCGTCGCTGACGAGTTCGCAGCGTCAACCTATCGCGAGAGCACGATTTCTTCCACGGTCACGGATGCGTTAATTGACGTTTGCGTCATTCAGATAGCTTGCCCGTTTATACATATTTATTTCGGAATTCAAGTATATCACATAATTAGGCTTATATAATCGTAAATATAGATTATTTGGATCAATGTATTCAAGGACAAGACACTAAAAAATGGTTTTATCGAACAGGACTGTCAATATGGAAGATAACTAGATGATATTTAAGAAATCTAAGTCAAAAGACATACCAAAGCTAAAAGACCTTTGAAAAATCGATTTGAAAATTATGAACACAAATGCTATCCTTCCTAGTGGCTGCTTATCACTTTTTTCAGATGTGCAATCGAAGTAAAGAATGAACTAATCTTGATCTATGGAAGTTTGCAGAAGTTTAAAGTTTCTTCATAATAAGGCACAGGCGTTGTCCGGCGTCGGCCAAGATCTGCAAATTATTTTGTCTGAATTGCATTTTGTCGTGAAATCAAAGCAGATTGACATGTTTTCGGATTGTAATCTATTTACCAACTCAAAATATCTAAAATGTGTAAAAGTGGCATAGCCAATAATACTGGATCAATAAAGAAGACCAATTTTGCGGATTAGGCTGCACATTGACGGAGAAAACAGCCTTAAAAGGCTATGAGAAAAACCACACGGCCACTCAACCCTCGCAGACTCCTGACATTGTCCACATTCAACCGATTGTTTTTCAACAATACGGTGAGGGTGAGGTTGTCCAGATTCAATCGGTGTTGAGGGGGAATGTCAGGTTTACTCACGTATTTTTCCGGCTTTCGGTATCCCGTTAATGCGCAGCGGAGGATAAAGTTACTATTTGCCATCTTATATCCTTGTTGCCAGTCTCCGTGTCGCGGGACTCGAGCGCAGGCTAAATTCTCTTATTTGGTTGCAACTGATATACTTCTCTTCGCATTTTCTACTAAAAGGGTCGTTGAGATTGCAGATTCGTGTGTCGAATATCTCATTCAGAGCAAAAACCTTGAAAAACTTTATTAACCATTGAATATTGATGGGAAACAGTGTCGCTTGCAGTCAGTACAAAATATTGGGGTCATGTGTATGCCTCTCGAAAGTCAATTTTCTGCAGGGAAACTCTTGATATCCTTCTGGAACAGTTGAGAGAAAATTGTAGGGTTACCCGAATCAATTATGGACAGAAAATTCATTGGTCCATTTCTGATATTCCCACTTCAATTTGGCAGTATTTTAAGAAAGCACTGTTTGAGAAAGCGAATAAATTGCTTTGTAGCCTAATCGCGGCTTAATGGCTCGGTCGGTAACACTGGATTGAAACCAATTCAACCGCAAATTGTTATCAATGTCTGACTACCCTAAGTTTGATCTTTATTTGTTTATTCTTATTCTCACTCAAGAATTTTGTTTTTTGTTGTCATACAATTAACCTCGCGAAAGCTTCAACTGTTAGAAAAATAGTTAGAGGTCCCCCAAAAGCTTATAAATGTTCATTATTCGTTATAAATTAATTATTCTTGTAATATCTGATTCCGTATTATTTTTATTTACTCTTAGAAGTGTGCAAAATTTGAGGAAAAATCAAATTGATATCGGGGTCTGGTCCAAGTCTCTGATATCTATAGAAAAATATCTACTTGCAATTGTTTAGTTGCTGGTATTATAAGGAAAACAATATATACTTTTGACACTTAAAAAACAAAGAGTTTTTTACAATGTGGCTTTTTTAGATATTAGATTAGATTATTTTATTTAAATGGTGAAATACCGTAGACTTGAACAGTGATTTTTTAAATTATTTTATATAATTTAATTATGACTTTGTTAATTTTATGAAAAAAAAACAAGCTACGCTCACTCTGAAAGGATGTGTCTTACTCACAACTGATATTTTTTTGAGGAATATTTATACTACCCGTTCTCTTCTGAATGTGTGAAGAATGGAACGAACAAACATTTTATTTTAGATCATTTACAAAAGCTTAGAAGCTATTACAAGGCAAAAAATTCTGTGTTTTAGGAGTGTTGACCGGTAAAATATAATTTTTTTTTCTTATAATATCAATAGACTTACAATTGCAAGTAGATATTCCTTTGTGAAAGTCAATGATTTTGACCTGACTCTTCCTTTCCTTAAAGAGATGAGATACCAGAGTATTTGGAATTTATTACTTTTTGAATATTTTTCCCTGAAATTTTGCATACTGCCATGGTGATAAATTAAATAAAGGGTGATAAAGAAATTACAAACGAAAAATCGATTGTTAACGAATAATACAAATTTGTAAGACCTTGAGCGACCTCCAAATATTTTTTCGTGAGGTCAATTTTATAACAACACAAAATATCATTCTTGGATAATATTAAAAATAAAAAAATATAGAACAAAATATTGTCACTTTACTGAGTATCTAGACAATGGGAAAAGTTATCTGCAAGGTACCAAGTATGCGTAAGATGAAGAAAAAATATTGATTTATTGGTGGAAACCGATTTTTTTAGTTATTATATTATTTACTCATTCTATACTAAACTATCGATACTAAATAGAATTTTTATAAATATTTATGCTAATATTGTCCACTCCAAGTAGTAACATGACGTTGTTCTCAATATTTAAAAAAATCTCATATTATCGACGGTCACTAACCGTTACGTGATTACTGAATCTATAATAATTGAACCTTGATATCACGATAATGTCGAAAGGAAAATTAAGTGAGTTTCTTGCCGGTCATGAAAGGGACAATCTAAGAGTTGCAGAAAAGTGGTGCGTGCATATGAAGTTGAACTATATCGCAAGGCTTCTGGTCAGGTAGTTAATGGGGAAACCTTTCTTTTCATTGGGAGGATTGTCGAACTGAGGATCTATGTTATGATCCCTGCACATAAGAGCAGCACGTGGCGTTCTTCAAGGGGGGATAAAAATCAAAGCAATTTCAAGCAATCATCCAATTCTCTTGTTCGTAGAATCGCGTCTTGTCTCAAAGTAGACAAATGACTTCGTTACAGAGGGTATCGTCGTAAGCATTAACGATCTCTCTCTGCGTGATACGAAACGATAATTATCTCGTCACCTGACTAATTTGACCCTTCTATTACTTCAACGTAATCCAGGCATTTCACCCTCCCTAGTCAAGCCTATAGAACCAGAGTGGGCAGATGCAATTTTGTCGATTGTTTATTGTTGTTTCGGACAAGGCTACTTTGAAATACGATTTAAATAATCCCTGAATTTAAATTGCAATCGGAAATTAAAGGTCATGACCTCTCGTCAGATTACATTTTTTTTTTCAATTAAATTTAATTGTTGACTTGAACTACATTTGAAAAATGTCGTATAATTGTTTTTCTTATTATTGGCAACTAATTATATACGACTAATACCTAAAAAAAAGTCACTGGGTGATCTGTGTCTTCTTAATTTAACAAATTAGCGAATTATTTTACGTTTTGTTTCCTTCGCTTCTTTGCTTCTTAGCTTTTACATTACTCCATTCGAGGAAGCTTTGTTTATATTAAGAAAGGAAAAATTTTCTTTCAGAGGTCTTAAAATGTACCAAATAATTAGAAAATCATATTTTGCAAAAAATTGGGGAGTGGATGTGTTAACATTAAACGATCTATCGAGCTGAAATTGTACAACGACGTTTTCTCTTTCTTCTTCATTCAGTCGCATGCATTGATAACCATTTTACATTGCTTTGAATTTTGTTAAAAATATCTGTTCAACGCTCTAACTTATTCAATTTTTGAGGTATCGAGCTAAATAATTGTGCACAAATGGACCGATATCGGCAAATTATCGGTATTAACCCTAGCGATAATCGATCGAACCGTTTAAGTTTTATTGGAATTGCCATTTTTTGCATTTTACGTAAAATTACTACAGAAATTACAAGTCTACCAAATTACAAATTGTGAATAGATAAGCAGCTGTTTAGAGTTGGTGTTTGAAAATAATGAGGAAACAATGCGTAAAGTTCTACTTTGCACAATTATTATTTTTTGGAGATCGTTTTAACGTATTTCATCAACTGAAATCAATTCTGTCATTACAATTATCAATTAGGCTTGACATTTCAATTGCCATTTTGGTTACTTCTAATTTTTGTTACTAGATAAATACCAGTTATTGTTTTATTTTACTGTTTAAAGGTCTATTTGGTATTTTCTTACATACATCGCATTTTTATCATATTCTTTCAACTGACGTAAACCTAGGCAACGCAATTATGGTAAATTAAGTTCGTGCGTTTATTCTGTTAGATGAGAATTACCAAAGAAACAAAAAACAAAAGTTGTCTCATGATTTAAATGCACTTTAAGCGTAAGTACCTAAAAATGGCTACCTCTTCACCTGTTCTTCAAGTTCTTATAAGCGTGGATCCTGGACACAGGCTTTTACCGATTCCTCTATCCGAGCCTCTCTCTGTAGCTTAACAGATCCATCCCACCGTCGAATTTAATCCAAGATCGCCCTTGCTTGCTCAGTTTTGGGTTACAACTCGTCTAATGGATTATCCTTATATTCTCCCATCCGTCAATTCGCACTCCCCTCGCACTCTGCACGCTGTCTCGTTCATTCCGCATACATTTATACATATCTGACTGTCTCTCTCATCAACAGAACCACACGCGCGTAACACATAAAAATAACAATGATTCCTCATATTTGTCCAAGGTATTAGTGGACCAAAAGTCTCCCCTCCCCCCGCGCATCTCCGCATCACCACAAAAGCATGCTCAAGATAACCAAAATTCTGAAATTCGTATTGCCATCAACTAAACCTTAAATTTTGTTGTTGTTTATAATTTTATTTCGACGCAAAAGAAAAAATGCTTCTTAGACAAATAAATTTCCCATGATTCTTCTCTAGCAAAGTACTACTTTTATTATTGCTGAAGTGGATCGACAATTTGATTGATCGAGATTTACGAGGTGTCGTAAATATTTTGTGTGTGGAAGAATTCCAGTCGCGATACGTGTCGAACGAGATCATTACAAGATTATATCTTACGATCTAATTCTCCTATTTTTTATTTGTTGGACCACCATAAACGTTCAGTCTGACAAATGCTTATGTGTAATAAAAAAAGGCAAAAATTTCATTTGAATAATATTGAATATATAACGTGATATTAATTGCATTTAATTTAATTTTACTGAATTGATTAGATAATTGATCAATTAACTATGCTATTTTCTTATTTATTTATTTATTTATTTATTTATTTATTTATTTATACGTTTTTCGGAAAATTTGTATACTTTAGTAATTTTGCACAATTGTGCAAATTGCATGGACATGCCTGCCCGTTTGTTTTTCAGGTGGCTAACCCATCGAGTACCAATGTGTACAAGCACATATAGCCCAGTTCAGGCTGAGGATGTGGACGTGCGGAGAGACGTGGGATGCTGCGAGGCGCCAAAGCGTCGCGGCGCCACCCCAGGCGTCCGCCAAAGCGACGCCGAACCCACCCTTCTGCACGCTGTCCCTGATACGCTTTCACCCAGCATCAACGCTTCATCCCGTATCACAAAAAAAAAAAAAAATAGGCGGGTCTCGAAATAATGTCCACAAACTATTTATCTTTACCAAATTTGAAAAAATGACAGATATCGTTTCACAATAAGCTTAAACAGCATAAAAATATTAACTTCTTTTTAATATACAATTGAAACCTTATTAAATATTACTAATTTCATATTTTTTCCTTCTTCATAGAGGAAGCAATTTAATTGTGAAAAAAAATGTTCTCGAGATTTTGATTCTCAGAATACTTAAAAACTCCGTCAAGATCAAATCATATTTAGAAAAAATGTCCGTACGTGCGTGCGCGCGCGCACCCGCGCGTGTGTGTATGTGATGAGTTTTAAAAATTGCAATGGATACATCTCGAGAGCGGGTTACGCGATCATTCTGTAACTTTGCTAACGGGTGACTAATTTTATGGTTGTTAAAATTTTTCGAAAAAAGGAGGTCCGTGATCTAGCCTTTTAAATTTTTTATTTCTAGCCCTTCAAATTTTTTGCTCTCAAGTTAAAAAACTTTCTATAAGAATAGGCCGATACGGTTGTTCGGTATTGTGCTTGGCATGAATCGATCTAGGCGTTCAGATTTTATTGAATCATGCATTTTTGTAATTTTTCCAAAAAAAAAAAGTTTGCTCTAACTTTCGTAAATTTTTATCTATCAAATTGAAAATTAGCATACAAATTGACTAGGGTACAAGGATACTTTGTCTTGAATTTAGTGAGAATCGATTATGGGGTTAAAACTTTATAAAATTTGCAATTTTATTGAAAATTTTTATACCACTTTCTCCATGAGGAAGCCAGAATTGACATAACCATTCCCCGTAGAGTATCTGTAGGTTTGCAAGATTCTGAAGGAAGCAATGTGAAAATTTCATATTTACACGCCTTTTTCTTTAAATTTTGATCAAATGAAGTAACCCTGTATTTAAAAAAATTATCATTGATTTAAAAAAGTACCGTGAATTGAATTTTTCTCAATAAATAAAACGACAAATATTGCTTTCGCTGTTTATAAACAAATCGAATAAATGAAATAACTTCACTTGGAAAAAAATTCATACAATTCAAACAATTGTTACGAGACACAATATTCAAACTATAAAGTTAAGAGACATTTCAAGTTAATTGAGAGGGTGGGTATCGTGAAGATGGACAGTTCGATGGGTGAGTCACGTCTGAAGAAGAGGTGATGAACCCTCACGTGCATATATGGCCGGGGGACGACACAATCGTGTCATAAAATCCGCGTTCGTTTCGAGTACCGGTCCTCGTGCTTATTCTATGAACGTGCACTATTCGTCACGACTCAATATGAAAATACTTCGGCCTCCCAGAGCCCTTAAGTATATTACTTAATTGCGACAAATATGGGCCGTAAAATTTGAATAGGCACGCGATGATGAGCCGTCCTATGGCTCTTCATCCCCTTCGGAACCTTTCGACCTTCCTCCATCAAGAAATTCACAGCCAAGTTCAGGTTGGAATTTCATCCCTTGCGAAAATTAATTTTTTTTATACACCAATTTCATTCTCAACAAAAAAATTTTAATATCTTAGAGCAAATTTTGAAGATTTAAAAAATTATTTTTTTCTTCAATTTTACTTCGTTTTTAATGAAAACAAAGTTGGTAATCAAAAAAATCCGAATATGTGAGAAGTTTGAATTTTTGTAGATAAAAAATTCGATTAACTGAGAATTGTGAACTTTTGAGAATAAAGAATTCCAATTTTTCTTCGGGAATGAAATTGTGCGAGAAGATATTTTCACTTCATCCACCAGGCAAAGAGATGCACAACCCCCTTTAAATGCTGATAAATCCGATACGATGACTCCACCACAATTTCACAAATGGCAAGAGAGCAGAGTCATCGGCGCATGTAGCGGTGATGTGGCCATGCGGTCCAGAACAAACTTACCAAAGTCGAAAATTGTCCGATGCATTATCTTTAATCTAAATGACCAACAACGTAACGTTCGCATCTGTCGCTGGTATACAAGTTTTGTGCAGTATTATCGTAATCGACCCCTCGTGCAACGTCCTTCGCTCCCTCACTCAGTCAACGTGCACCGTTTATTCACATTTTCTCGGTAAACCTTTATTATTATTATTATTATTATTATTAAAATATTAGGAGACGTCTTTAACCCTTTGAGTGCCGGGAGCCGATATATCGGTTCCTGCTACACTGGCGAGAAGTGCCAGAGCCGATATATCGGTCCGCGCCTCGTAGCGCTTTACTATTCGCATTGCGGGAGAACTCTATCTCAAAATAAATTTGTAATACGTTATAAATGATCTAATTTCATTATGAGAGAATTTAAAAAAAAATAGTTTTTCGTTTTAACTCTTTGTGGACGACGACCTTTTCCTATCGCTTGGAGGTACCGAAAGTCATATAAACATAAACACCGATGGTCGCCACTCAGGCGATATTCGATCTGCGGCGTAAATCGCTCGTAAATATATTGGAAATACAAAGTATATGCTTCATAATAATTGACCCATATAAAATTATGGTGAAAAGATGGCTGTTTGTATGTGCAAATACGTTTTGTACGAGAGAACTCAACTTTTACTTCATTTATAAACATATATACCTTTGTTTTTTCTATAATTCTCAAATGAGTACAAAAAAACTAGTGTCATTGTTTAGTTCTGTATTTCATCTATAATACGCAGCTTTTTGAATCATGTAAATATCGTTTCTCGTTTGGTTTTTATAAGCATTTTCCCGAACCCTTGTAAAACTGTGAAATTCGGCCGGTTTTTCTCGCATAGGCACCTCTATTTCGCCCGGCACTAATAGGGTTAATATTTTGTCTCTTTCATCCGTTATTCCCAAAATGAAATTATAATTGTAATTCATGTTCATTATCACGAATTTTTTGTGGTAAAACTTCCGTTTAGGGGGCCCACCTCCGATCGCCTTCGGGCCAAGGGTATTCGACGCGTTTTCGCACGGGGAACAACTTTTTCCTCTAGCAAAATCGGCGCTCTCGCCGGCGAACAAAGATATTGAATATTAAAGATGTTAATATTCAGACTCATGGTCTGATTAACGTTTATGTATACGTATATGTTCATAAATTTACACACACACACGCACGCACGCACACACACACACACACACACACACACACACACACACACACACACACACACACACACACACACACACACGCACACGCACACACACACACACACACAAAAGTATGCATAAAGAACCTAAATAACCTAAAGAACTTAAAGAAGCAG
Organism: Cylloceria caligata; assembly: GCA_963942595.1. NCBI lineage: Eukaryota > Metazoa > Arthropoda > Insecta > Hymenoptera > Ichneumonidae > Cylloceria > Cylloceria caligata. Next base: position 18,274,813 of record OZ012705.1, read on the forward strand.
TTTAGTCACGTACACCACACCTTATGATGACGCAATAAGAGCGGAGCGTTCAAGCCACAACATCAACTTTCAACCATGAATGATAATTTTTTTAATTCGGCGACCAGAACGTAGCGACGGGAGGCGCTACCCGTGGAACCTACATGTCATCAAACGCGAATTAATTAATTAATCATTAATAAATTAATAATTAAAAAATTCATATTATTAATAAATACAGTAATAAATGATTAATAAATTAATTAATGATTAATAAATTAATAAATTTTGACACACACACAAAAGTATGCATACAAATACACACAAATTACCTTCGGTCTTTATGCATACAAATGTGTCCATTTTTGATACCTTTGACGCTTAATATCTTTGTTCGCCGATGAGACCGCCAATTTTGTCAAAGGAAAAAGTTATTCTCCGTGCGAAAACGCGTCGAATACACTTGGTCCGAAGGCGATCGAAGGTGGGCCCCCTAAACGGAAGTTTTACCTTTTTTGTTTCTAAAAATAATTGTCAACATAATGAACTTAAAATAAAATTATCGTACAAAAATTATGTTAGATAACAAAAAAAAAAAAAAATATTAATCTCGTGTAAAGTCGAAAATGATAGGAAAATTTAGTGGTGTTCGACCACCGTAAATGGCTGTGAGTTTGTTTTTATTACAACTCTAATTCATTCGAGGACAGTGTACGAGTTATAACCATATATTTGTATATATTCCAACTATTTTGCTTGCTTCTCTTTCTCTCTGCTTCGTCAATTCGTAGTAGCGTCAAACCTTATCGCACGTACGTCAATCAAACTCTCCTGGCACCCTCACAGACTTATCATGGGATTGATCGGATTGACAATGCCTGTCGATTTCCCCTACTTCCCGATCACCAACAGTTCGATTTTGTTTTGCTCAACCAACAAATTTCGAGGGAGTTTACATAGCACGTTGCTGAATCGACGCTACCTTGTATCAGAATTTTGTTTTTTTATTTTTTAAATCTATTTTTTCAAAGATATTCAATCACAACTTAACTTACATACATTTTTATTTATTTTCTACACGTAAAAGTGGTACATTTATTAGTAATAAAATAAATGTACATTTTATTATTAAAAAGCATCAATTTATTGATTTATTATCGGTTTTGTGGATGAAAATTCGAGTGAATCGATAAAAGACAAGAGGAGAAAATTAAGTTACGAAAAGATCGGAAGCAGGAGTGGTATAGACAATCAGAAGTGGAAGTAGCAAAAGAGCTAGAAAGCGTTGTTTGTTATTCGCTGTCAGAGATAGTAGAGGAATAGTTATATAGAAGCTGGTAAAGACGCCAAACCGTCTACAAGATTGCGATTGGCTGACCGACCATCCCTGGGCGTCGTCCTTCTACTATCATTTGAGGGATGCTCCATTTTCATGAGCACCCACGACCAATAATTCGATGCAATTGCATGATTTTTTCGTAATACTCTCTACGAAATTGCAAAAAAAAGGTCAAATTGCAATAGAATTACTCTCTACGGGGTGGCTTCTACTCCCTGATTCAGTGGAAGTTTTTCTTTCATAGGGACAAGAGGCTGATAAGGTGAGAGCGATTCCTAGTAAGAAAAAGTATATAGTGGCTTTAGGGCGACAGAAAGCTTGCTATTGGGCGGCGGGGTGTGGGCTAGGGTTCCTGCCAAGGGAATGATAATGCAAGTACGCAGAAAGGGACGAGAAGAGCATGGGCAGGAGAGGAGGGGACGACGTGTCACTCAGAGGCACGACGTGTAAGAGAATGGTCACCGTTGGGGGTGAATTGAGATGTACAAGCAATTTATGCAGCGGCACTTTCGGCCGGAAGTTAAGGGGGTTCGTTGTGCACGGTCAACTTAGTTTGCGACTACCCCCCGCTCGACCAGACACCACAGGGGTAGTTCGCCTGACACTAAAAACAACCCTCGGCTTCTTTTTCACCCGATGATATTAAGAAGTTCGTCTTACACTCGCTAATACCAACTACCAACCTAAATACGTACCCGAGATCTTACCTAACTGGATTTATATTTAAACAAATAGAGCTATACGACCGGAGGAAGCCAAATTATTAGTAGGAATTTCATAGAAATACTTAACCTAACCTTAATCGATCAAAGGTAACGCGTATCCAATGCGTTAACTCACTTTTAAAATGTGGTTAACTACGTTTTTTTGAAAGAATTTAGGTTCTTATGATCGATAGAAGCTCAATCTGTGTGACAGAGTCTGCTCGAGTGTGAACCCACTTTATAACTGAGGTTATCTCAATTTTTATTGTTAGGAAAACACTATCAAACTATGATAATACATCAATTTCCTTATCATGTTACTCGTTTTTGGTTATTATTTTGAAATCTTTCCGTTTAAAAAAAATGACTACTAAACCAATTTCTAGGCATGTTTTAAACTGAGTACTTAATTTTTCTGAGCAAAAGTACCAAAAGCATCTGCTTCAATTCAATGAAGACAATCAAAATGACTACTCATCCACTCAATAATATTTGTTGCAAAGAAAATGAAGTAATAATTATTTAATTCTCCGCATTTAAATATTTTACGTAAATTAATAAATTAATTGCAGATACATAATTATCTCACTAGTGAACAAATAAAATTGTATTTTTATCGTATCTAAAGAAACAGGATGATCCTCATTACCCCTGTCTCGATTACTCGGCGAAACATCGCCGCTTTTCCTAGAGGACGATTTTTCGGGAGCGAGTGGGGGACATGGTAAGTGCGGTTCGAGCACGTGACGTCGTGGTAGGGGTTACCGTAAAGACATACACGCGTAGCATAGGAGAAAGGAGGGAGAATATATAGCGAGCTCTGCAATTACAATTCTTACGAGCAAGGGTAGCACCGTATCCACCAATAGGGGTGATTGTGCGTACGCAACCCTCTGGAGATAGTCTGGGTGGCGCGCGCTAGGCCATAGACGCATCACTTCTTTGGCGACAGCCGTCGGGGTAACATCCTCGTTCTCTCTAGCCTCACGATCATCCCCTAAACCCATCCCAACATCCCTCTCTTTGCACGCTCTCTCTTTCCCTCTCCATATAACCGAACTTAAAACTATTTCCCAAGTGACTTTTGCTTCGTTAACTTTGAAAAAAACAATCAATTTTTCTCGAATCCATTTACCGTTCCAACAAGTTTTGCCTTAATTTTGCATCGGTTGTCGCTACAGCTCGTTAGAAGTGCCTTAATACTACCGTCCAAATTTTTTTCTTAAGTCACGTATTTTCTATTCCTAAATATTTTTTATTAATCACGCTGTAGCCTTTCTGTCTCGACTCGTGCGCGACGTAGAGTCAGATAATCCCGTCCCTCACACCGTGCCTTGGAAAATAACCAGTGATTTTGTTATTTCTTAAATTTACGAGATTACACAAACAAAAAGTATTAACATAAACAACAACAAAAGAAATGTTCGTGATTCGTTTATTCGTGATAAAATCGTTATCCGTCCCAAGTATCGTTTCATAAGAAATACAAAAACGCGTTAAGAATCTTAGGGGTAAGCGAGACGACAGCATCATGACAGTAATCCGGTGAGTAAAAAAACAGAAAGAAATACATTTTTATTATTTTTTTGCACGTATTTTTCTCGATTGTACTCATGAGATTTGATGTGATATATCTTATTATTTGTATCGTATTTTCTGTAAAATTTATTACAGTTGTTAGATTCTAAATGGACACCACTCAATTAAACTCACTAGCAAAAGGATGGTTAAGGGTTCACGATATCGAACACTTTAATAACCGGTGTACGTTTCCGTTTGGAGGAACAACCCTTGTTGTATCGAGGGGTGACAATATCATCCCTTATTTTCTCATTGATATATAGCAAGATATATGGTCACGAGGCATGTAGGCATAAATAGAGTGTTATCCATAGTCATGGCATCAATTTATACCGCGAGCGGGGTACACATTCGAATGTATATTCAGTGCGGGACTGAACCGAAAACCGCGAAAATCCTATAGGAAATGATTTTCAGGGGTTACAAAGACCCTGCCGCTAAGGGATGAGATTCTGCGATAGGAAAAGATTCGAACGTACTTGAAACACGAACAAGCTCAAAGTAATTTTTTAAAGATTTGTGAAACGCAATCACTGTATGGGGTCGCACGAACGTCTTAAATATTTCATATTACTATGGTAAGAAAAAATCCGTAGTTTTCCTCAACAAGCTTCAAAATTATTTCTAGGCAACAAATTTTGTGTACGTAATTGCTTTTTTTTATATTCTTTGGCGCGCGGAGATAATTCCAATGAAAAATCTGTGGATCGGAGTTTCTGAGATCCCAGTAAATAGCTGGGGTATGCGAGACTTAAAAAATTACGCTGTGATCTTTGAGACCTCAAAAATTGTGTGGTACATCAGATCCAACTACAAAAACGATAAATAAACCTTAATTTTAGCCACAAATTCATTTGAATATAAATATTCCCATTCGTACGAATTATTCGAGTCCATCTCTCGAATCCACGGGGGTGTGTTACTGGGGCACTAATGCGCAGGAGCTCCCCTATGCGATTTCGTACACGTATACCTTGCCCTCCCCTCCCCTGCGTAAGTTTGTCGCTTCTCGCCGTTCGCCCCGGATGACCGCGCGCAACCCCCAAAAATAAGGGTTGGTTCCCAGAAAGATGTTGGTCCACTCTCTCGCAGTAACGCTTCTGCCCTCGATCACGAGCATCGGTCCACTCTCTCGCAGTAACACCTTTGCCTTCGATTACGAGGATCGGTCTACTCTCTCGCAGTAACGCTTCTACCCTCGATCACAATCATCGGTTAATACATTCGCGTTTCGTTGTTCGATCTATACGGTGGCTTTTCCTTCTTTATCAGTGAAACCGACGAGTCAACTAGATGTGATTGAAATTTCGCGTTGAATAAATCCGGACACAGATGTCCGTCGACTTTAAAAAATATTTTTACCGAGTCTCCTGATACAACTGATATGGTTCTGACTCTTCTAACATACCACTGTTGGTCGTTAATATATTATTAAACGTTTATCGTTGTTCCTGTTGAAACATACATGTAATTAAATAATATTAATAATAAAAAAATTTAATGAAAACGTTGGTGATAATAAAAGCAATTTAATTATATAAATATTCTCAATATTTAATTAACAATAAATCTACGAGTGAAACAAATGGTAAATACAATTAAATAATGAATGGCATTCCATGCTGCAGTTTCGTCGGAATAGTCAATTACTTGTACACGAGAAGTCTTCATCGTAAGAAAATATACAAAACAGAAGAGCAGCAAGACAGCATACCAAGATCTTGGGTAGATACTTACAGTGTTCTAGCATATTTCATTAGTCGTAGTCAATAAGGTAAAAATTTTCGAGACATTTGGCGTACGAAATTGTCGAGTTATAACACACAGGCTGCGGGATGGCTGTTAGGATAACGAGGTGCTCAGGCTCGTAAAAAATGTGGGGTGAGCGAGCGGAACGACTCTCCTTCGCGCCCCTTTCGAATACTTTAACGATACTTCACCAACAATCCAATTTTTTGCCCTCTAAATTAATTTTATTTCATACAAAATTATCTATACTAAAAAGACTTCTTTTCAAAAATATAAAACAAAAAGAAACTTTAAGTTCATAGAATTTAATTTATTAAAAATAAATTGTTAATGAAAGCTTTTAGAAAATAATTTGTAACAATCAATGAGATAAAAGTAATTAATTGTGATTTTGCGTTGAAATCTCATTCCATTCGAAACGTTGGTTTGGTAGAATAGCAGCTTTGATTGGATAAATCGAGGTCCAAGTTTGTAGTAGGACTTCCAGTTGGTTTGATCGGGTCCGTTGCCGTTGTCGATTAGACACACGACACTTTTCGTGGATCGATCAGTCTGGTACGTGCCAGGGGTGGGTTTTGTTGAGAGCATAGACGAGGGACGTCGAAAGCAACCCCTACACAGGCATAGAGCTGGATCCCTTGGAGCGTGCATAATCGCGTGTCCTCGGGGGTATGAGAGCAATCAATGCCCTCGATTAATCGAGGCATCGCCCACGATCAACCTCTTCGCACCAGGTTCTGAGGTTAAAATTGCAACACTCGGTAGCTAATATACCAATTTTCATTTGTTTATTTAAATTTAATTAATTTTGATTACGTATTTCATTTCATTTTTTATTAATCTATAGACTTGGAATTGTCTTTTAAATAACTGAATTAGAAGTGTTAAGTGGTTAAACCAGAGAGTAAGTTAATTCCAAGCATTGTCTACCCAAAACTTTGTCAAACTCCCTTAAGGCCTGGGTGATTTAATTTCCTACCACATAACACCACATTACTCGTGTTATCGCACTGACTCGGGGGACCATTCTTCGCAGTCCCTGTCTCTTGGCTATTTTCTTTTTTTGTTCTTTTTCTCTTCATCCTTCTGTCTCCGCATACTTTTTTATCCCCTTGGCGTTTGTCAAACCACGGTCACCAGAATCTCTCAGGACTTTTCCCGCCACGCTGCTCCACTAGTTATAAATTTTCTTTCACTTCTCGGTTCATTCTGCTCTTGTCACCTAGAACGGTCAATAGAGCATTATTTTTCAAGACTTCATTTCTCAGTACTAATAAAAAGTATTAGAACACTGATTGTAGTATTCTTATTCCAATAATACAATCATTATTTATCGGGTACGCTTGTTTATAGAGAATGCAAATTATCTGAGGATCTGTTGGGAAAAAAGTGAGATCTTGTGCTGGAGTATATCAAGTTGTGGCAAGGAGGATGGTTAGACCGTGCTCGGGGTGTAAGACCAGGTATATGAAGGGGGAGGGGGGAGGTGCCACTCGTGCTTCAGTTTGACACAGTCAGAGGCCGGGGTTGCCAGGCAACCTGGGGTTCTAAGGGTGGAAGAGTCCCCCATTGGCGTGGATACTTGCACCGAATTTATGCCTCTGATGCTCCCCACCCACCCATCTCGTACTCTAACCACCCCCGATACAGTGCACTTCAACGGTTTGAGATAGAAATGTAGGGAGAGAGCCGCTACAGTCGTAAAGAGAGTGAAGTAAGTGTGAGCGAGAGAGAGAGGAAGAGTGAGTGAATGGCAAATCGACGACTAAATTCGCTTGTAATGGTCTCCGACTGCATGATAATGTGAGTCCAAAGAAGTCTAACTACCCTTCGGTCGGTATACACATCCATCAGAGGCCACGATTCATCTCTAAAGATTTCACATTGACGTATACATCCGAAATAGCGATTAAAAGCTGCCGATCTCTTACAGATCTCTTACAGATCTTTACCGATTTAATCAAGTTCTGCCGATTTTTAAATCTCTTTCGATCCACGTGGCGTCAAGCTATCGATTGGCATACACGTTGTACTCGGGAGAGCACTATTTTCACCTAAAATGCCGAAAATAATATGAAACTTGATCTAAAAGTCTTTTTTAATGGGTGGAAATTGAATCGTTAGTAAAGAATAAGTATGGCAACCGTAAATTGATGTCCGTCAATGTGTTAAGCAGATTTACATGTCGCTCATTTTCGAGAATAGGAATTATTGGATCAAGACCCAAAAAAGGGGAGCAGCAAGAGACTTAATTGGAATGAGGAGGACCATTTATTTTTATTGGCGGCGATGATCGGGCGAATTCTACGCCCCTGCCACATCGGCAGAAACAGCTATACCACTGTACTCGGCAACTAGCTGCTCTCCAGGCTCGTACAATCGACGACACACGTGCAACAAAGATAGATCGATATGTGCTATCGTCTAGAAGTAGAAGTCGCGGCAGGGCTTCCCTTTCGTCGCGTTCAAGCGTTAATTTTCTTGCCGAGCCGTCGGGGTTCACCCAGTACATCGACTGCTCACTTGCGAATCCTGTCGCATCTTCAATCTTGAACTCTATTATCATTAAATTGAATTAAGTTTGCACGGAATTCCGGCTATCCACCCTGTCTCAATCTAAATTTGGATCACCTGGAATTAGGAAAACTCCTAGTAAGCAGCAGAGATAGAGAGATAAAAAGGAACGTCAAAAACAAAATCTTACATTAATACGTAATATGATGTCACTCGAGCGTTCTATACACATCCTAAATTTTCTATAGCACCACCTGTTGCTTCCCTCAATAAGTACAACTCGTATATACAATATTTTAGAGATAACATAAAAATCTTAAATCGATTTATATATTATACTCAGACTTCTTATGAATTTGGATTACAAAATATTGTATTTTTATTGATCGAATTATTATAATTGTTTTTGCAGTCCAGTGACTCTGGAGGTTTTCGCGCACGTAGAAGATTACCCTCGGCAATCGCAATGTCAACCCTATCACTTCGTATCTCCATACCGGAGAAAAATGCGACCAAGATGATGCAGTTTGATCCCACGACATCGGTATACGATGCTTGTCGTATTATCAGAGAAAAGCTCGCCGAAGCGACGAACATGGGTGAACGTAAGTATATAATAAAAGTTTTAAGTAATTAATGGGGTATACATGACTCGGTGGATATTTTTTAGAGGAAATAATGTATTTTATTTATATCAATTGCTTTTTATTACACAGCTAAAGACTACGGTCTCTTTTTATCCGATGAGGACATAAAGAAGGGCGTCTGGCTCGAGCCAGGACGAAATCTCGACTATTATATCCTTCGAAACGGCGACCTCCTCGAGTATCGTCGGAAACTTCGCACTCTCAGGGTGCGAATGCTCGACGGAACACTCAAGACACTTCTCGTCGATGATAGTCAACCGGTGGCCAATCTAATGGTCGTAATTTGCACGAAAATTGGCATAACCAATCACGACGAGTATTCACTGGTGCGCGACTACATTGACGAGGAGACGGAAAATCAAAAACCCGGTAATTTCGGTACTCTGACGCTGAAACGACGAAAGGAGGAAAAGGGCGAGCGTGACGCCAAGATGGATCAGTTGAGAAAGAAATTGAAGACGGATGACGAAGGTAAATTTTGGAATTTCATGATTAAAAAAACTAATCGAACAAAAAATCATAAATTAATTTGTTAAATGATTTTTTAATTTTTGAAAATTTATTTTCAGTGAATTGGATTGATCCGAGCAAAACTCTGCGCGAGCAGGGCATCGACGAGTCGGAGACCGTTCTCCTTCGACGAAAATATTTCTTCTCCGATCAGAATATCGACAGTAGAGATCCCGTGCAATTGTCGTTACTCTACGTACAGGCGCGCGACGCTATACTCGATGGCACACATCCTGTAACCCAGGAAAAGGCGTGCACCTTCGCTGGAATACAATGCCAGATTCAGTTCGGCGATTACAAGGAAGACAAACATAAACCAGGCTTTCTCGAGTGAGTTCAAAAATTCTTAATAATGTGTCGAAGCGAATCACTGATGTAAGGAGTTATTTTTTGGTTTTTATTGTCAAGGAACGTACTTAGAAAATCACACATTTGCGGAATCAATAAATTACTAAACCATAATCTTGCTGTAGTAACAAAATTCTAAAATTGTATGTAGCTAAATTACAAACTTATTTACTTTTTAATTTACTTAGATACGAATTTGTTAGCTTACAAAAAAATGTAATCACTAATGCGCTAAATTGCCAACTTATTTACTTGTTTACTTAGCTTTATTCTTAACTCGCTGATGTACAAAAAATCTAGAATTCTAAATTGCTAATATTTCCAAATTATTAAATTGTTCTAACTCGCCAATTCGCCGATCGACTGGCTAACTCACCAAATTATCATGATAAAACATAATAAAGTTGCCTTCGGAATTTCTATCAATTAATAATCCTTATAATACCTTTCTAGTTTGAAGGAATTCCTGCCGCAGTCTTATCTGAAAGTAAAGGGAATCGAGAAGAAGGTTTTCGCGGAGCACAAGAAACACGTAGGTCTCTCGGAGCTCGACGCCAAAGTTCTCTATACGAAAACCGCGAGATCTTTGCGCACTTACGGCGTCACATTTTTCCTGGTCAAGGAGAAGATGATCGGGAAGAACAAACTCGTACCGCGGCTCCTCGGAGTGACGAAGGATTCCGTTCTGAGACTCGACGAGAGAACCAAAGAAATTCTCAAGACTTGGCCGCTCACGACTGTCCGACGATGGGGTGCTTCGCCCAATACTTTTACACTCGATTTCGGCGACTATTCCGATCAGTACTACAGCGTACAGACCACCGAAGCTGAACAGATTCTTCAGCTTATTTCCGGTTATATCGACATTATCCTGAAGAAACAAAAGGCCAAGGATCACTTTGGGATCGAGGGGGACGAGGGATCTACCATGGTCGAGGACAGCGTTTCGCCACTCAAGTGAGTCGCTCGCGACGAACTTTTTAGCCTCACATCCTCCTCGCGGTAATTAACGCTCATTTAGAACGATTTGAAGAACCTTCAAGCTTTATTTCCTGTAAGATATCTGCGTCAGTCACTCGCCAATGCTTCTCACGTTCGGACATGGAGGCATTTTTGCGAATGCAGCGCTACAAGTATCGTTAATACTTTTCTTTCCATTTTTATACTTTTTACTCATAATAATTATTTTTCATCAATTTGCTATGTTAATGGGATATTGAATCGAATTTTTTAAATCGTTTAACCATTTTATCATTTTTGATACACAATTTTAGGACTGTCTTTGTTAAATACTTTTTTTTCCAATCGCTCTAAATGTTGAGTTAATTAAGAGAGAAAGAAATTTTGTATTTATGAAAAGAGTTTACAAAATATTGTAATCGTTTTTAGGGCAACGATTATGCAACACGAAACGAGCAACGTAGGTAAAGGAAACGTGGAGGCCGTGTCAGTCGCAATCCCAGCAGTCATGAGAGTCGGTGGTGATGGTGAGAATTTTTTCATTTTTATAAATTATAAATAATTGCAAAAAAGTATCGAAAAAAAATTAGCAAAAAAAGTGTTTCAATATCTCGGCTATGTAAATACGTTCGTATTATTAGTAACATATATTTTATTTATTTTTTATTATTTTGTAAATAAAGTGAATTGGCTTTCGATGTATGAGAAATTTACAGCGGAACGAGGGTTGTCTCGAGTAAAATGGCTGGCCGACGAGCAAATCATCGGACGTAGAGTCGACTTGAAAAAAAAAAAAGAAAAGAAAACCTTTCGTATATAATATATATATATTTTTTAAACTAAATATGACAAAAAACAAAATTCGAGTGGTTATTAGGATAGAATGCATGCGTACGATTTGTAGGAGCGAGACCTTACGGGACCGGGCACATGGGTGGAGCTCAGTACACGACAGTCAGTGGACAAGTCAACATCGCTCACGCACCTCCAATGGTAAGAACAATTTGAAAAAAAAAAAAAGAAAGAAAAGCGAAGAATCTGCAATTGCCGATTTTTTGTACGCGAGAATCTTTGGATCGCTCTATATCCCCATTGTAATTAGTCACGAATTAAGCTAAAGCATTGATGACAAAATAATAATAAAACGGTAAAAAGTTGCTCAACAACGAAATTATTGACGATATTCGATTTATTTTCATGCTAGGCGCCTTCTATTGCGGACACAGAGTAGGTACAAATATTAAATGACAAAAATGGTGTTTTTTTAGTTTATTTTTGTTTATTTTTTCCAATTATTCCGAAATTTTCATACATTCGCGGTGATAGTGCGCGATTTTCAAAAAATGACGAGGAAAATGAGCACATCGTTTACTTCTTTTTTATAAAAAAAATGAAAATGCACAAAATATAAGCTTTTGAGATAAATTTTTCATTGCTTGAACAATTATTTACAATATTTATATTAAATAAAATTGATTTAAAATAATTGAAACCATTCTTTTATCCTTTTTTTTTAAATTAAGAATGAAACCATGGCTTAAACAATTGGTAAATATTTTCATAAATGATAAGAAGAGGGAAATGAAGAAAACAGATAAGCATATTAATTATTTAGTCAGCAGTAAACAAAAAAGAAGAAAATATAATTTTGTATAAAAATTTATCCGCCCACAAAATTGCTATTTCAAAAATAAAAGATAAAGTCGTGTGATGAAAATTGTATAATAAAATTCTTTATTTCCAAGCATTTTTTTTTTAAATTTTATATTTAAAAAAATATGATTTCCATTTTTCTTGAAAACTTGAGATTTGATCATAGGAAACTGATTTTTTTTTAACGTTAAAAATCAGGTGCAGCAGTCCAAGGTGACGTCAGTATTAACGGAGCCACAACGCGCGTTGCTTTCCACGATAACGGCCGGTCACGAGATAATTCACATGTCGGAGATCGAATTATCGACAAAGGCACAGCTCCCGGAGCTCGGCAACGATCCAGCGTCCCTTCGATGGATCGAGCAGACGATTGACACACACAAGCAAAACGTCGGTTCGCAGATCGCGGAAATGAACGCCGCGACTGCTCAGGTTGTTACTCTGACCTCCGGACCAGCGGACGATGTTGATCACACTGCCGTAGGCGCAGCGATTACCACCATAGCGACGAATCTCCCGGAGATGACGAAGGGCGTGCGAATGATAGCCGCTCTCATGGACGACGATACCTCTGGTCTCAGACTCCTCGATGCAGCGAGAAAGCTCTGCACCGCTTTCTCCGATCTTCTCAAAGCTACCGAACCTGAAACCAAAGAGGTAATTTCTAAAAATATTATTTCATCACCCATAAACCAAGAATTCAAGAAAATAACAAATTTTTATTATTATTACGATGATTTAAAAAGTTTAATAAATTTAATGGTCGATTTTAATCCCGAAATTACAAAGAAGAAAAAACCTTAATTTAAATTTTCTATATTCGAGAAAATTTGGTTCAATTATTCGCACGAAGTCGAAAAATAATTACGTCAGATAATAATTCAACTTTCTTGAAGTTTCAATATTTCATTAAATTAATATTTTCACTTAATCGCAAGTTTTTAAAAATATTTCATTCCATCAAAGAATTTAAACAATTTATTTTTAAATTGGTTTCTTCGATTACAAAAAAAGAATGATAAGGCAATACATTATTTTATATAGAATACCACGATTTCTCGATACTCAAATATCTTTAATTATTATCGTGCCCGAATTGAACAAGTTCAATTTTTCTATTGCCTGCAGCCGTGCTATATAACGTCAACGCTGTACGGACAATACGTAAGCACCGTAGGTGACTCGAAGCTTTTTAGATCTTAAAAAACTGCCCTTAGTCTCGCCCTTGAGAGGATATGCTACTGCTCGGTCGGTACGAAGAACTGTAACGCTAATTTCTCGGCCATGATTGATCTTTTGGATAAAATAGGCGAACGGTGAACCGCGTCTCCCAATTCTACCGTTCACCGTTCTCTTTTTTTATCTGAAAGATCAATCGTTGAGGAGAAATTCGCCTTGGAAAAATTGTGATTTCTCTGTCGCATGTATGACGATCTGAGCTAGATAGACGACGTGTAGCACATCACCTTGAAGAAAAAAAACTTAAAAACCTGAATTTTAACGTTTAAAAATTCTTTCAGCCTCGTCAGAATCTTCTGAACGCTGCTTCGAGAGTCGGTGAAGCTTCGCACCAAGTATTGACGACAATCGGCGAAGAAAACGATACGAATCGCGAGCTCCAAGATATACTCCTGGCCCTGGCAAAGGCCGTGGCCAACACGACAGCAGCTCTAGTCTTAAAAGCCCGAAATATTGCAGCGACCTGTGAGGACTCTCAGACGCAAAACCGCGTGATATCAGCAGCAACACAGTGCGCTTTAGCGACATCTCAACTAGTCGCTTGTGCCAAGGTCGTAGCACCGACCCTGCAGTCTCCAGCCTGCCAAACGCAGCTGATGAACGCCGTTCGCGAAGTGACAAAAGCAGTCGAAGGTCTCGTAGAAGTTTGCAATGAAACCTGTTGCGATGAGAATCTTCTCAAAGAATTGAGTCTCGCAGCGGGCGAAGTAAGCAGAACGCTGAACGATCTTTTAAATCACATTCGCACAGCAACGAGAGCCTCGGAACGCGCTAAAGAGGGAACACAGGAGGTAGCGGTCGAGACTATCATGTCAGCGACCGACAGGCTCTTCGCCAGCACCGGAGACGCCGGTGAGATGGTAAAACAGGCGAGAATAGTGGGCCAAGCTACCGCACAATTGATTCAGAGTATCAAAGGCGAAGCTGAGAGGCAAACTGACACGGATATGCAAAGAAGACTCCTCGCAGCGGCGAAAAAACTGGCTGATGCGACGGCGAAGATGGTAGAAGCGGCTAGACAGTGCGCGAGCTCGCCAAACGACTCCAGGATTCAGGAACAGCTTCGTGACGCCGCTGTACAGCTTAGGAACGCGACTAGCGCTGCTGCTACGCCGACTTTGAGAAAAAGAGTCGTCGAAACTACAATGGAGAGCTACGTTATCGATCAGGCACAGTTTTTAAGAGCCGCTCAGGCTATTCACGAGGGCTGCCACAGCCTGAGCAATCCCTCGAGCACGAAACAGCTGGTTTTGGAAGCTGCTACTATGATCGCTAAGCACACGAGCGCTCTTTGCAACGCATGTAGACTTGCATCCAGCAAAACTAACGATCCTGTTGCTAAAAAACACTATGTACAATCGGCCAAGGACGTCGCTAATTCGACCGCCAATCTCGTCAAAGAAATCAAAACTCTTGATCGCGACTACTCGGAGAATAATCGGGAAAGATGCTCGGATGCCACCAGACCGCTCCTCGAAGCTGTTGATAATTTATGCGAATTCGCAGGATGCAGCACCAAAGAGTTCGCCATCAGGGAGACCAAGACAGAAGTTGTCCAGGTATGGGACTTTCAATCACAACAATTTTCCTTATATTTTTCGGATTGCTATCTATTCAATTTCCATTTTTTCATATTAAGATTTTTTTTATTATAGAATTTTCGCAGCTTTGAATTATCGATCTTTGAATATCTCAATTTTTTTTTAATTTTAGAACTTAAATTTTCGGTTGTGGTAAAATTTGCAAATATTTTAACATTTCAAGATCCTTGAACATATACAAGGTAGAGGCTTGTACTAAGATAAAATTGTAATTTGCAGGTGAGAGAGGAAAATCACGAGACGGAGGAGATCCAAGAAGAGCCGATGAGCGGTGCAGGGAAAGCAATAATAGACGGAGCATGTGCAATGGTGCAAGCGGCGAAGAGTTTAGCGGCAAGTCCGAAGGATGAGCCAACGTGGCAGTTGCTGGCGCATCACAGCAAGAACGTCAGCGAGTCGATAAAAACCTTAGTCGCCTCAATAAGAGACAAAACTCCAGGCCAGGAGGAATGCGACTCTGCCATTGAAAAATTGGTCGCTCGTATTCGGGAGCTCGACTCTGCGACTCTGAGCGCAGTTTCGCAATCTCTCGTACCGAGAAAGGAAAATTCAGCGCAGGGTTTCATTGACCAGATGGAGAGAAGCACCGAGGATTTAAAAGAAAAATTGGAGCCACTTAGAATTGCCGCAAAATACGAACCCGACAATATCGCGGCTGTCGTTCGTGAAATCGCTTCAACGAGTGAGCCTCTCGTCTCAGGAGCCATAGGAGCGGCCTCGAACATGGTTCATTCGAAGCAGCAAGCGGTTCTCTTGGATCAAACAAAAACTGTTGCGGAATCGGCGCTTCAACTCGTCTACGTGACCAAAGAAGCCGGAGGAAATCCCGAGGCTGCTGCTCTTCACGCGGAAATCGATGAGACCGTTGAATCGACCAAAGACGCCATCAGAGAACTGCAAAATACCCTCGAAAGCATCTCAACGTCTAATGGAATTGTCACCGGCCTCATTGAAACCATTTCCAGGGCTATGATCCGATTGGAGGAACACAGGACTTCGACGGTTGATACTATTGACTCTTACGTCGATTATCAGACGAGGATGGTCGAGGCTGCCAAGGAGATCGCACGGCTCGCTCAGGAAATGGTAAGGAATATTTGAAGTCATACTTTCTACCTTTTTTATGACGAATCAACTATACGAAAGTCATTTTTTATTAAATCAGAAAGAGGGAAGCTTTGTTTTTTACAACAAAAAAATCGGATTACGTATCGACGTCCCATAGCGTCAGTGTTGCCTAAGGGTTTGAAGATAGCCTCTGTACAAATGACATTTCTTATTATTTATTTTAATACACGCGTAATCTATTAGAGTGATAGACAGTATAAGAACGAATCTATAAATAATTCTGATAAAAACCTTGTAAATTAGAAACTTGTAAATTGCTTGCTCATCTTTTTCCATCGTTCGCTAAGCGTCCTTTATGAAGAAGTGCGTTTAACAATTACAATTTTTTAATTAAAAATTGCGTTTAAAAATTTTAAACTGAGTAAGCAATGTGTAAATTCCTATTTTGTAGGGTTTGTAATTTAATGAATGTGATGTGAAACGCACACGAGTGCGACAAAGATAGTTGCAATTTTATGAACAATCGATTGTAAATGTGCGTTGAGATTCGAGAAGAGTATGATTATGTCGAAATTTACACTTCAATTTCGTATGTTACCTGAATTTTCTTATACGCACATTTTGCACATCCATAAATTTGTTAAAAATCAGAATATTGCTTAAATTTTCACGAAAATCTAACGCGCAAAATCTAGAAAAGAAAGAGTTTTTACGAAAACAAAGCTTTCTTTATGAGAAAGAATTAAATAGAGAAAAAACAACAACATTAGTCAAACTTTTTTAAGCTCATTTACTTCAAATTATTTGTCTCTATTTAAAAAATAATATAAAATAGTATCGCACTTCATTAATTGTTCATAAATCTAATAGTTGAATGATTATTTACAATTATCAATTATTGTTCGATGTTTAAAGTATTTTGAATATATATTTAATTGAATATCGTCTACAACTGATATATCAACGAAATTGAACGAATTACCATAAATTGTTGTTTCTTGTATCACAGTCAACAAAATCGAGCACCGACGTTGGAAGACTTGGTCCTCTGGCGGTAGATATATCGCACAAATACACCCAACTGGCGCGTGATACATCAGGAGCATCAGCAGCGGCTTCGAACGCGGACGTGTCGTCGCGATTGCGAGCTGGAGTTCAGGAGTTAGGTCGTTCTTGTGCGGAAATCGTTCGTGCTGCTGGAGTTTGTCAATTGTCGCCGGGCGACGTTTATGCGCAGCGCGAGGTCTCCGAGCACGGAAAGATTGTTACTGAAAGAGTTTCCCAAGTATTGGCGGCGCTCCAAGCCGGTTCGCGCGGTACCCAGGCTTGCATCAACGCAGCGAGCACCGTTTCCGGTATAATCGGTGATCTCGATACAACGATAATGTTTGCAACAGCGGGAACGCTACATGCGGAGAACGAGGGCGATACGTTTGCCGATCATCGAGAAAATATTCTGAAAACCGCGAAAGCCCTTGTCGAGGACACGAAGACATTGGTAGCTGGTGCGGCTTCCTCGCAAGAGCAACTCGCGGTTGCGGCTCAGAATGCCGTTTCAACGATCGTCCAACTGGCTGAAGTCGTGAAATACGGAGCTGCCAGTCTGGGAAGTCAAAATTCCGAGGCTCAGGTGATGCTCATCAACGCAGTGAAGGACGTTGCTTCGGCACTCGGTGATCTGATTCACGCTACCAAAGCCGCTAGTGGAAAGCCCATCAATGATCCCAGCATGGCGCATCTGAAGGACTCTGCCAAGGTCAGTGTTTGCTGATTTTGAGTTTTTTTTTTTAAATTTCAGCGGCTTTACGTCTTTTGCATTAATACATTGCGTGGCTTGACGCTCACTCATACGGTTTTATTCGTATAACACGATACTTGATTGTATACCATGATAACATTCAAGGATGTAATTTTATATTTTCAATTGCATTTAAAATTGTTAATTGAATTTAGTGCAACGACAAATCGAATTTGTCCAATTTCATGCACAACCATAACTTTTATTTGAATAATTGTACTATTCGACAAATTTAATTTGAAAAACTTTCATTGCAACCTACATATTTCACTTGTTAAATTTCATTAACGAACACGAATTAAATTTAACTCGATCATTTCTGACCGTAAATGTAAATCTAAAGAATTTTCTCCGTCACAAATGATATTTGTGCAAAGTGGCATTGAAATTAGTTGAGTTACATAATAAAAATTCGTCCTGGACGTGGCAATATGCTCATAATTAATGCTTCGCTATCTCTAATTGCTGAGTGGCATGTACCGGAGAGGCTGACGCGAATAACAGATTGATTGTGAGAAGAGCAGACTTCGGATGCAGGGTAAAAAAATGTTCTCCTAGCTGAAGTATTGATCTATCGGTAGAGATGGAGCTCATACAGCAAGGTGTCGCTCAATAACAAACGTTTAATATATTTTTTTGCAAATTAATTCATTGATTTTCCCCATCGTTTCATCATCCTACTCGCTGATTCCTCGATCTAACCATTAAAAAACATTTTATTTTTCTTTGGGTGGACTTTAATTGACACAGATTCATCGCTAACGAATTAGGCCGATTTACTAAAAAAAAAAAAAAAAAAGAAATAACAACAACAACAAAACTCAATAAAAGAAGCGAATCAATGGAAAAAAATAAAAGGAGAGATTTTTGAGAGAAAAAAAATTGTCAAACAAAATTCGTCGGTTCAATATTAAGGTCCATCTCGAATTAACCCAGCAAGAAAATCGTCCCGTGTGTTGCAAGCAACGATATATATTTATGTATTTATTTTATTTATTTATTTATTTATGGTTTTTATCGTCTATTGAATGCGTAGATATTTTCGTAGTTGGTGTAATTTTTTTGTTAATTTGTACATTGGAGATAAAAAAAAACAAACAGGCTCGACTATTAACGTTGGTGGACTTTGATACGTAGCTATGTATAATTGACGAATTTTGGTTTCCTTGCGATTATTTTTGTTTTTCGGGGGTACAACGTAGGTCGTTGAGCAACAAGTGCAACAGCAGATCTTGCCGCTGAGCGACACCGGGGGCTCCGAATCGGAATGGTTCGTCTCCGATCAAGAGGAGGAACTTATACGACTGCTATCCGTCTCCGAGAACAGTCAGCCGGCACAACGCAACTCCGACCTCTTGTTGCTGCTTATGTAGCCCCCTCCCCCTTTCTCTTATATTGAATCGTCGATTTTTTTTACTCTTTTTTATCACTAATATCAATTAATCGCTGGAAGGGCTTTTTTCTGACAATTTTGCCTTTTTTTTTCGACTATCGAGAATTGCACATATCAGATAAATTCTCTGTAGATTTTTACGTTGACAGTGTATTGTAATAAAAACGCGATATTATCGAATCTCCGGCCAGGATCAAACCACGATTAAATAAACAATTGAATATTTTATTCATACAAAAAATCACATAAATGATATAATTATCGAAGTTAGGTACGTACTCATTCGTTAGCAGTGTGTTGTGTTAACACGAGTATATCACCTCCTAAATCTTCACTAATCGTTCCTCTTAGAACATTCAAAATTCAAAAATCTCTAGTAAAAATATTCTCAACATTAAAAGAAAGGGAATCAATGGGAATCCTTGAAATTTTTTTGTTGAAAAAAAACCGCACAAAAATATTCTTAATATTTTTACTAGGAATTATCGTCATTTTTTAAAAACCATTTAAGGGGATAGTTCTATGAATTTTCGATATCACAGATGCTTATTCTCGGTACATCAACATTTTGGTGATTTTTAATCTAACGAGACAATTACGTAGCGGTGATGAGGACCGTAGGTACACTTAAAGTAATTCTACGACCAGATTTTTCGTCACACAGGCTCCAGATTTTTTCTTTTTTTGTTGAACTTATACTATCTTAAAGAAAGAAGATTACAGCGCAGTTTTTTCATATCGAAATTTTTCATTGAGATTTTTTTTTCACGTTAATAAATAAATCATGTAAAATGTATTTAAAAAGTTGCCATAATTGTTAAGTTTCTTTCACCACAGTTGAGAGATGGAAAAGCAATCGTCAAAACGTCGTTGTACCGGGAATAAGCGCCTACGATATCGGCAACCCATAGAGGTCTCGCCTTAATCATTAATTCCCGAATCACACTAACGTCTCATAACAGCTGATTAATAAAAAAAATTTTAACTAGTCAGTAGGAAAAATTGCCACTAATCGCCTCTTTTTTAACGCAGTTTGAGTCTAAAAAATTCAGAAACAAATAATAATAATATCTTGTTGAAAATTTAAAGGTAATGGTGACGAACGTGACATCCTTGCTAAAAACGGTGAAGGCCGTGGAGGACGAGCATACGCGAGGCACAAGAGCCCTGGAGTCAACGATCGAAGCGATAGGCCAAGAGATTCGAGCTCTCAACACACCGGACAGTCACAAATTGAACGTAACGCCAGAGGATTTGGTCCGTTGTACAAAGGGAATAACAACAGCAACAGCGAGGGCAGTCGCAGCTGGCAACAGTTGCAAACAGGACGACATAATTGCAGCTGCAAATCTTGGAAGGAAATCCATTAGCGATATGCTGGCAATTTGTAAGGCCGCGGCTTACAATTGTGCGGAGACTGCAGAATTGAGAGATCGCACTTTTCAAGCTGGACACGACGTTGCAATGAATTATCGCGAGCTTCTACAAGCAATTTTGCAAATTTCTTCGAGATCCAGCGATGCCAAACACACTCTGCCTACTATTTCGCGAAAAATTGCCCAAAGCGTCACAGAATTAGTCGCTGTTGCTGAAATACTCAAAGGCAATGACTGGGTCGATCCTGACGATCCTACCGTCATCGCTGAAAATGAACTACTCGGAGCTGCTGCCAGTATCGATGCTGCTGCCAAGAAACTCGCCAGTCTCAGACCCAGAAGAAGTATTCAGGTTAAAGAACACTTTTAGTTTATATATATTTATTATTTTAAAAAAATGAATAGTTCTTAAATAAATTAAAGGACTTTTGCATGAGGAACAAAGATTATTCCAGGAAACCTGCGGATTCGCCTCAATATTTTCTTCCGCAAGATATGTTTGATATTCTTGGTTGTTTATTTCACAATCGACCAGGAATCAAACATATTATTACGGTGGAGAGCACAATCATCAGCCACTATCTACGTACTAATTATATTACTACAAATATGTTTAGAAAAAAACAATTCCAAGAAGTCGAAGATGTTTCGAAATAAATTTTTTATTCTCTTAGACATTAAATTGATGAGAAAATCATCAAAATAATTAACTTGCTTTCCTCAAACATTCACAAAGGAATATCTTCGACAACTCAGGATTCATAAATTTACAATTATTGATCAAATAATATTTTTAAAAAATCGTTTAAGTACTGAAAATAAGAAATTTTTTGTCTTATTTTGTTATCAGGAAACGAGCGAAGACATGAACTTTGACGAGATGATACTAGAGGCCGCAAAATCGATCGCTGCGGCGACTTCAGCTTTGATCAAAGCGGCGAGTGCAGCGCAGCGCGAGCTCATTGCGACTGGAAAGGTTTCCAGGACGCCGTTAACGTCTTCGGACGATGGTCAATGGTCCGAGGGTTTGATTTCAGCCGCGAGATTAGTAGCAGCCGCGACTCACAGTCTCGTGGAGTCTGCGAATGCTCTCGTGCAGGGAGTGAGCTCCGAGGAAAAATTAATATCAAGCGCCAAGCAAGTCGCGAGCAGTACCGCACAACTTTTAGTCGCTTGCAAAGTCAAAGCCGATCCTGACAGCGAGAGTACCAAGAGATTGCAAGCCGCTGGTAATGCCGTGAAAAGAGCAACCGATAACTTGGTGCGTGCCGCACAGCAAGCGATTCAGCAGGAAGAGGAACGATCGCTGGTTCTCAATCGACGAATGGTCGGCGGAATGGCGCAGGAAATCGATGCGAGATCCGAGGTCCTGAGAATCGAAAGGGAACTTGAGGAAGCTAGAGGCAGGCTCACCGCCATCAGACAGGCAAAATACACGCAACAGCAACAGTGAGTTTAAATTAAATTCAATATTTTCAACTTTAGTCGAGAACTGGAAAGCCGATGCAGATCTTTAATATCTCGTTTGAATCGTTTTCAAATATAGCACAAGAGTACTTTTTTCTGTTGATATATTGTTTAAAAATAGAATGTAGAAAAACCGCAACTCGAAAGGAAAAACATGTAATATTCATGGTTTTTGTTATTTTACCTAATTTCTTTTTATTTTGGGATTTTCAGAATTCTAAAAATAATGGACTTGGAGTTTTTCAAGACGTCATTCTAATGAGTCAGAAATAAACTCCATAGATCGTTCCATTACCGGTCAATAAAATATTTATAAAAATTCCAAGAATTTGCATTTTTTTGCTCTCTTATCTCATTGCTTTTGAATTCTGGGAATAAACAAATTGTCTTATTCTGAGTATTTTCGACACAATTCGAATTTGCATTTAAAGACCTCAATCTCATGTCCCGTTTCTGAGTAATAAAATTGGAAAGTTTAAAATGTGCATTTTAAAATAACATCAAATTCATTTTGCGCAAATAAAGCGTTCTTAATGGCTCAAATTATTATTTTATGACGCTATTATGATCTTTTTTCGTCAGGTTGGAAAACCGAGCCTTCGAGGAATGTCAAAACTCCGGAAAATCGCCACTACAGTCGATGAATCAAACCTTCGATGGTCTCCAATCGTCGACTCAGCAAATCAGCCATATTGTTAACGATCGGGAAAATCTAGTTAGCCCAGAGAAGGTCCACTCGACTCAGAACACACTGGAAAAACGCATGAAGGAGTCGCAGTGCCGTAGTGGAAACGACAGCGGTCACTACGGTTCCGTAGATTCCCGTAAATTCAATGAATATCAATATTGCACTTCCACCGATCAGAGAATAAGATATCCGGGCGAGTCTCCGGCCTCAGAGAGAAATCGATATGCCGACTCGTCACCATCTTACACGGTAACCGATCACACCTTCGCCTCTGACAATTCTCCTGCTCAGTACAGCTCGATTGAACGTAAAATCAATTTGGAGTCCTTCGATGACAACAAATTTCCAGAAAGTTACGAATCACCCACAAGAATGACTTTCCAAGATCAACAATCCTTTGGAAAATTTTCGCAGGAACAGAGCAATTTAACGAGCAAAAATTACGAATCTTTGAGTACTAAGCAACCGGAAGTGTCACCGATACCGCCTCCGCCGCAAATGCCACGATCACCGATCAGAAAAAATGTCGTTGACCAACATACGTCGTTTGGGGAATTTTCCCAGGAACAGAAAAACTTTGAGGAGAAGAGCCACAGCTTTGAAAAGCGAAGCGATACTCTAGATCCGAAATATTTTCCGACCACCTGCGTTTCCTCAGAGAGATTTACAGGCAACAATGCGATGAGCACTTTTCGGGGTGAAAAAATTGTCGAAAATCCGCCGAGGAATTATATAGCCACTACGGGTATTCCGCAGAATCAGACTTTCCAAAATGTCGATAGTAGAATCACCCCCGGTGGAAGGGTTGAGACGATCACCACTAAAATTTACACCTCAACTCCTGGAAAATCGACTAGCAGCTCAAATTTTGAGACTGTTGAGAAGAAGGAATTCGTCAGTACCGGCAACGATATGTCAACTTTCAAGGCTCTCGACAACAACAAAGAGAGCCTCGAGCAACGAACGATCAAACAGTCGACGACACAGAAAGTAACGGAAAAGAAAACCGTTACGATGACGATGTCCAGTCGTCAGGAGACCAACACAAAATCCTTCAGATTCGAGGAGAAGTAATATATATTTATAAAAAAAAATAACAAACAATAAGCAAAACATTTTCAAATTTTTGGAAAATCTCAAAATTTTCGAATATTGACAATTCCAATTATTGAAAATGTTGTGCTAAATAGATGCTCTAGAGTGAATAGAAAAAGTGACCTTAGATAGAAACGACATGTGCTTTCGAATATAGCCTTGTAGACTGTAGAATAAAAAAATCGTGAAAAACGTTGCCTTTTGAGAAAGAAATAACAACAAAAATAACAAAAAAATCGTAAAAAGATGTACCAGCGGTGATTTGTATGGTACTCGTCGTAGTATACATATATATATACATATATATATTATACAAATTATCCAGTCCAAAAAAATCGCTAGATTTTTTTCGCTGGATAGACAAAATGCCTTCCGACTAGTTCGTCGAGCAAATTGTAAGAATTTTTAATGAATTTAATAATCAATTCATTGCTTTTTCTTCTTCTTTTATTTTTGAATCCTTCGCGAATCTCTTTGTTGGTTGCAAAAATAATCAACGGACGACGACAGCGACGACGACATTATTAAACGAGAACTGCTGCCGTTCTTTTTTTTTTAGTTTAGCCTTAACTTTAATTTTTTAATTTTAAGAAGAATTTGAAAACACACACACACACATCGAGATGATTAACAAGAGAAGCGACATATCATTTAATTTTATTAATTTTCTAGCACCGCTGCGAAAAGCCTCGTAGGCTTGGCGGTGCAATTTTTCTTATCCTCAAACACTCCCTCTTTCGTTTTCAATTTTAATCCTTTATTATTATTATTATTATTATTATTATTATTATTATTACTACTACTATTACTACTAGGGCTACTATTCCCGCTTAAAATCTTCGAATAATATGCCTTCTGTGTGTTCTCGTTGTTCCCTTTCTTTTATTTTTATAAATATATAAATGCACACTCGTTCTTTGTAATTAAAAAAAAACCTTTTAATCGGCAGCTTTCATAAAATTTTCGTGCAATTTTCTCAACGTCTTTCGTTCGTAGCGACTAAAAATGCTGAGTTCCAAAAAAATTAATAATAAGAATAGCTGCCGTTAAATGAATTCGTTCGTACTTCTCGAGTTGTATTCTTATTTTATTACAATTTACCAAAAAAAAAATAATAATAAATATATGAAACGATTTATTAAATAACTCTAAACGAAGTTGATGACTCGTTCAACAGATACAAAAAGCTGGTAAAGTCCCTCTGTGAAAGCGCAAAACATTATATTCTACATCTTATACGATACATGTTTTTTTTTTTTACAATCGATCCATGGATCGATTATTTTATATACACTGTGTGAAAGAGGATCGTGCCATGATGTCGAAATGAAAATTTGAATATAACCAACGTTTTAATATTAAAATGAGGATAATTAAATGGGTATATATATACAACAAATTCTATTATACAATATATATATATATACTATAGACATAAAGTTATATATTATACGTTAACGCGTAACAAGATAAACGTGACTGGTTTTTTTTTTACATGTTAAGCGCAACGTCGTTTCTGAAAAATCGCGAGACATAATCTCGTACGCGCGCACATAAGTGTGTGACAGAGATAATAATTTTTTTAACGTTTATTATTATTCTACAGCCAAATAAGCCTTATGAGAGAAATATATTATTGTGGAATGTTATACTAGCGTATTTTTATTGCATTATGTATGTGTTTTTATTATACAATATACGATGATAACATTATTAAACTACTTTTGTACTGTTTTACTAAAACCTCTCCCTTAATTCGTTCAAATGTTTTCAGCAGATGGCAACAAAAGCCATACGCTCAATGTATTCGGGTCGAATCATTACAGCATTATATTTTCTACATGTACGATAAATTGATTTTTTCTTTGCTGAGATCAATAGTATCGAAATAAAAATGAGGAAAATTAAATATCTCTCTATATTATAACAATATCTCTCCACTGCCGCCGCCACCGCCGAGTAGAAGCACCGAAAAGGGGACCTCAGGAAGGGGCAGGGTGAGCGCAAGAGGGCTCAAGGCCCTGGATTTTCCTGAGAGCCCGGGTCCTCCCAAGGGGGCTGGGCTGGCAGGCTGGCGCGGGAAGCGACAAATAAATCTTTCGATATTTCGCACTTGGGATGGACCCTATCTGATGTATTTCATCACGCTGATAACGAATCTAGCCGTGGATTGGCGATATCTCCAGCAGGAGCCGAGATAATAGCCGAAAACCGAATTAATCGAAATATACCTTCTTTACGTTTACTCAAATGACAATAACTTTCGCTTTCTCTCTAATAAAGACTGCTACCACTGATCTTTGTCTTCCTAACGAACAAGATTTGACAACCGATCATTTTCCATGCATTTAGGATGATAGCACCATTTTTTTCATTTTTTTTTGCGACAGATAATCAATTTCTAAAATATTTGAAAAATTTTATTTCAGAGGTAATATACAATTTGGGATCTCGGCTCGAAAAATTGAGATTTCGAAATAAGCATCATCGCATTTTCTTTGTATTATTGCGCGCTTTTGTATGCAAAACGAATTTTGAGAATCGGTTTAACCGTTCAAACTTTTTGGCAACTTTAAAGACTAATAAAATCAGGGGAAATTGATGATCCTGACTTGAACGTGACTAGTTTTTTCTTTTATACTTTAAACGCAACTTAGTTTCTGAATAATCGCGAAAGATAAACTCGTACGCGCGCACATAATCGTGTGACAGAGATGATAATTTTTTTAACGTTTATTATTCTTCTACAGTCAAATAGGCCTTTGAGAGAAATATATTATTGTGGAGTGTTATTCTAGTTTGTTATTATTGCATTATGTACTGTAACAGTCATTTTTAACGTTATCATATATTTATTTATCGTGGGAATTTGGGCTCGATCACATAACTAATTAATTGAGACTTCGTAGTGGTTGACGGTAAGGCTTTATTCCAAGAAAAATAGTTTCATAAGAAAAACGTCACTTTTTAATTACGGTAACTCGAATTCTGCATAATGACTATTTTAACTTCGTAATTTTAGCGATTATTTCTACAATTGTTATATTATTTCGGGTGCACAGATTCTTGGTATTCTTCGTAAGTCTGTTATGGTTCTGTACAACGGTATTACTGTATACTCGGTGCACAGATATATCATACCACTAGCTATTTTGCTTCGCACTCACTCCTTCGATAGAGTGTATCAACTCTATTTACAATTCTTTCTCTTTCACTCTCGTTTCACTTTCTCTCTTTCTCTCTCCCACTCATCCGACCGGGCGATTCCCGTTTGTACCGCCGGTTTTTAAATCCACACTATTTAATTTCATTCCCTTACATACTACTCGCTTAATTTTATGCACTTCCTTTCCTACACTCGAATCTATCCTCTTAATCCTATTCTCTTGAGAACTCTTAAAAACTACTCGCTTAATCGTATTAATTATTCCTACGCATCTACTCTATTGAACTTATCGACTAGTTAAATCGTGATAATTTGATAATTTCTACACCATATAACTCGGTATTGTTAATGATTTGGGCACTTTCTCGTCTCTGGGCACCACTCACTGGTTTTATTTTCTGGAGTGAACACAGACTCTACGATAAATAAGATTTGAAATAACTCTTAAATTTTGATTTTTAATTAGAATTTTTCCGTTCTAAATTTTCGTACCTCCACCGTTTAGACTATTTCGCCAAGAGAGCTCTTGTCTCCCCGGACCGACCTTTTATAGGCTTCCCATGGCCTCAGTCCCCTCTGCCTATTTTTCCATCGAAATTTTAAATGTAACGCATCTTTAGACTTTTGCGGTTCAACGCTGCCGCGCTCACCACCTTCCCCTCGCCTACAAGCAAGGCCAGCTGGTCGTTGACCTGCTGTTTACGTCAGCGAGGGAATTCCGGAGCGGCGACAGCTCTAGTTTTTATACTAGGTTCGATGGCCTAGTGCCCGCAAGCCTCGGTACACTTGTACCGAGTCTAATTTTTCAGGTGTTTTCGCCTACTGTCGGCTCTTATAGCCGTTTGACATAATAAAATTAGCTAAAGAGTGTAACTATGTTACAGTACATGTTTTTATTATACAATATACGATGATAACATTATTGAAATACATTTGTACAGTTTTACTAAAATCGCTCTCTTAATTTGTTCAGATATATTCGAATTTAATCGCTTAAGGCGGTATTGTAGTCTGGAAAACAATTTTCAAGATAAATTTGGGAAATTAAATTAAAAACCGAATTTCGTCTTGCTAAACATTGCTCCTTCATTATTTTTTACCCTTGACGAAAACTTCTCTCTACGAGAAGTACGTCGATCAATTTTGGTTTCCTCCTATGGCAAATTTAGTAAAAGGTTCACAATAATTATGAAGCAACACGCGAGAGACTGCAACGTTGTTTTAAATAATCAATTTCAGAATTTTTGAATCCCATGACCAAAATTATCACCATAGATCCTTGTTCGTAACTACACTAATGCAAAAAATTGTAGTTTGGTATCGCTTGGCATTTTAACGAGCTGGCTTGTTTAGGTTGTTTACCGTAATCGAAAAATTTGAAAATTTTGAAAATAAAAATGATCACGAATAAACGGTCGAAGTTTACTTTACTATCGCGTTATATATTTCAGGTCAATAGCTCAAGCCGTTTTCAATAAATTATATAATTTTCAATACTGAAAGCCTCGAAACACACACACACACACACACACACACACACACACACACACACACACACACACATATGGAACATACAGAGTGCGCCGTCTTTTATGTCGGTATGCAAACACTTTATTTCGGTATGAATAACTTTGATATTTATCAACCGATTGACTTGAGTAGATATGTTTTTGAAACGTGACATCAGTACAACTTAAATCATGAGTCGCTTCACACTGAAAAAACGCGCCGAAATAGTGACGCTGTATGTGTGAAAAAGGTCTGGACGGATACTGGTTTCAACAAGACGGTGCGCCATGCCACACTGCAAATCAAACAATGCATTTTCTGCAACGAAAATCCCCTGGACGTGTGATGTCAAATAATGGTGACATTGACTGGCCACCCAGAACTCCAGATTTGACCCCTCCGGACTTTTTTTTGTGGGGTTATTTGAGAAGCAAAGTGTACGCCAACAAGCCTCAGACCACTGACGAGCTCAAGGCAAACATTCGTGCCGAAATCATCGTTATACCACCCGAGATGCTCGAAAAAGTGATGGAAAACGCAGCAAAAAGGGCACATTTTGCTTTGGCCAATAGAGGCGGCCACTTGATTGATGTTGTACTCAAAAACTAGTCCAAATAAATTGTAAAGGACCAAATGAAATAAAAATACCTCATACATGGAAATCGGTTGTTTTTTTTAAAGTTATTCAATGTTTACATACCGACATAAAAGATGGCGCACCCTATATTTTCTAGTCTTCTATTTCGTACGTTTTAAACGATTTTATGTGTCCTGATATTAAAATCTCAAAACAATTTTTTCAAGAAAACAAAGCTTCCTTCAGAAAGCAGAAAAACAAATAGATCCACACTTTTTTAAAACCATACAAAATGTAGATCGCCAAATAACCGCCCAATCGGGCGTGTCGATAGCATTTGTCCTATTTATGTGGAGTGAAATGCAGAACGAGTATGTCTACCCAAATGATGAAATGGACGACGACTGAGAATATGTAATACTTTTAGGCTTGCTATATTTGGATTGAAAAATAAAACGCAAGAAGAATCCACGAATGTGGATGGATTTAATTGTGAATGACCGCCCAACCAAAGGACATATTTATACTCTGTAGTTTCATCCCAGCTCTGTTTTCTTTGGATTCTTTCACTGCAATCTTTTTGGGTCGTGTCCCATAACGCTGGACGATCCTGTACTTCGGTTATTAATTTCTCTATATCGAGATTTGCCTCCATGAACTGCAACGCTTGTTTCGATGTCATTGTCAGTACTGAAAATCATACAAAACAATGTAACAAGCACCGCTCCAGCAATAAAACCGCACGTGTTTTCTACGAGTAGACAGCTCTTCAGCCACCAGGCAATTATTACCGCAGTGTGTGGTTGCATAATTTAAAAACACAGAAATATGTGCCGTCTCAGCACAAGCCGCTGATGTGTCATCGCTCTAAGAGTTCACAAGTATTCTATAGCATAGCAGGATAGTGTTTCGGTTAAAAAATATATACATACGAAAGTGAAAAATGTTCTTACAGCATTCGGGTATTGCATCCGTACAATTGCGACTTTCCGTAGGGACTCACAACGGTCTGGAACAGAGCGGGCATAGCCTTGGCATGCCGTCACAAGTTCGTCCAGGTGCGGATGTACATGACAGCATTCTTCTCGAAATGGTGTATCGACTGTCAGAGGTTCGAATCCCCTTGCATGCAAATACTATATGAAGAAAATGTGAAGTGCCCCAGGACACGATTTTTTTCTTCATATTATTTGTTAATAATATATACTTTGTATTACTATGACATGTCTGCAAGTATACGTAAATAGAAATGTGACGGCACGGTAGCGGTACCGAGCGACCTGGCATGATGGTATAGTGAAATGTCCTTAGTTGGTATAACTGATAGTCGAGGCTGTAAGCCTGTGTACGATGGATATTTGAAAAGTTTCCGGCCTTTTGAAGAAAAACACATATTTCGAAGCAAAACAACATTTATTTCTCGACGTAGTCTCCCTGCAACTCGATACATTTGGTCCAACGTTTCTTCCATCCTTTTAAACGGTTTACAGCGTTTTCCACCTCAGCATTTGACTTATATTTTTTTCCTCTAAGAAATTTTTTCAAACTAGGAAACAGGAAAAAGTCGCTGGTAGCTACATCTGGCGATTAAGGTTGGTGCGGAAGCAATTTAAACTTCAATTCGTTCAATTTTAATATTGCGATCATGCACGTGTGAACCCGAGTGTTATCCTAGTGAAAAAGGATTTTTTTCTTGGCCAAATGCGGACGTTTTTTCTTAATTGTGGCCTTCAATTTATTCAGGAATGAAGCGTAGTACTGTCTGTTGATTGTTTCACCCTTTGCAAGGCAATCGAAAAGACATATTCCACGACTATTACGGATTTTTGATACAGACTAAGACAGTCGCACGACATGTCCGTCCGTATGCGCTTTTGGTCAATCGTCAAAAAGCGCGCCACCCAGCGCGCAGATAATTATCTCATATCCAAATCTTGATGTAAAATCTTGTGCACCCATTCAGATGAAATCCCACAAGCCTCAGCAATATCCTTAACAGTCAATCGACGATCTTCCATTACAGTTTGATGCACTAAATCGACCATTTCATCAGTTGTAGTGGTTTTCGAGGGCCCGGAACGTTCCTCGTCTAAAATGCTCGTACGACCACGTTTGTACTCGGCCACCCAATGTTTCACCGTTGTAAATGAAGGGGAGGCTTCACTCTATACAGACTCTAACTCATATTTTATTTCCTGAGTCTTTTTCCCTTTCAAATGAAGGAATTTTATCACTGCGCGATATTCAATGTTCTCCATTGTTGACAGACAATGTCAGCGAACAACTTTGGAAGAGTGCCATAGACAAAGTAATGATCAGAATGACTTCAAATTTTTGTGGTTTACATATGTCAAGGTCATCTATCGGACGGAGAAAGAATTTTTTTCTACAATGACTTTATGTCGATGAGGCCGGAACCTCTTCAAATAGCTCTCGTAGTTTGTTTGCGTAGTCGGCCCTTAGTTCCGAAGCTGATGCTCGGTTGCGAAGCGTCGAATCGGTCGACCGTTGGCCGTTAAGTTGCCTAGATATATAAGCTTTGTAAGCCGGTCAAATAAAGTATACTCATTGTACTCAAGTTGAACTACTTAATATAATTCCGTCACCCCCGGCTCCTCCACTACATTACATATAGTGATGTCATTTACGTCCGCATATGACTGATAGTTCAATATGATTTTATCCAACCGTGTAAAATAATATTCTATATTATTATACAGACCCTGTAAGAAAAACGTGCCCTGCAGCCGACACGCCATTCTGGCAGAACGCCGAATGCCATGACCGCTTCTAGCGGGATTGTGCCGGCGCGACGTGTTGAATGCCAGTACTGTACCGGCATGATTTCAGCATATTGTGAGCTGCCGCAGAGTGGTAGAACAATGCGGACAAAGTGCCGACTGAATGTTGCTGGAAGCGACACGGCGTTCTGACGACAAGCCGTGTCACTCGGTGCCGCTACCGTTATGCGTCTATCTGGGAGAATATCTTTAATTTTCAATTATCTCATGGATGATGGACTGTTATTTGACTAGGTGCTGCAAGAGGACTACCTACAACAATAAACATAAGATTTATAAAGATTAGAATGTGTATTTTCATAAAAAGCTATACAAAAGAGATTCTCAGATTTGGTTCAATTTTTTGGCTTCAGTGCTTTCTCGATAAATCGCGGCAAGACGAACGCCGCTCGGTGTATTCGATCGCTGTAATAACACATTTCCATTTTCTCGAGTTCCTCCTCGTTGAACGTTGTGACCGGTTCCTTGAAATTTGTCGCCTTCGATTCAAAATAATATTAATCAAAGATCTTGCAGTATTTAGTTGATGGAATTTTTCGAATTCCAGTTACTATAAGGTGGAAGACAACTTACATTATTTATGCTTCCAAGAACGAATCCTATTTGCCCCGTGGGATAGGTTGGTACCGATGTAATTCCATACGCAGCGACGGCAAATGTCGATCGACAATGCCGCATCGTCTGCGCAACGTGATCGAGATTGGCCCACGCTGTACCAGCTTGACTACAAATTATTCCACCAGGTTTAAGCGCTGTGCGCATAAGGCTGAAATAAGGCTCTTGGAACAAGCACTCGGCTGGTCCTGAATGATAAAAATCAACACATAATCAAATCTGCACATCACAGAAAAAATAAATTCACGTTTTTACTAGTTGTTTTCAGCTTTTAGTTTTTAAGGTGAAACTTCTTTTGTCGCGGTTGGCATGTTGAAAAATAGGGGCGTAACGAGAAGTGAAACGCTCAGAAGTGGGGGCACGTTGAGTACAGTGAGAGCTAAGAACATTCAACGCTATAGCAGAGAAGGGGAATATTGAACGCCCCACTCCTCACAAAGCAACCCAACAGTGGAGTGGGTTTAGCGTGTTTCAATATTCGTTACGCTCTCACTCTCAGGCAAGCATTATTGAAGCGACGCTGTAGCATTTCATTTTTCGTTATGCTTCAATGTAATTCATACTAATATAAATTAATTCGTGTATTTTAATATTGAGAAAAATTTGTATAAATATTTCCGATAATGTCAGTGTATTAGTCCATTTTGGAATCTCCTGAACAGTTGTATTCTTGCTTTCAAAGTAGCAACATCGAAATAGTACATTACGCAACTCTTTCAGAATGTTGGTCATTCCAACAGTCATTCCATGAATGACCAACATTTTTTAAAGAGTTGCGTACAGTGCTTTTTGACATGAGTGCGAGAAATAGCTCAATTCTCGACAATTAATCAACGTTTTCCCACGTCACATCATTACACCATCGCGTCTGCTAGGTTAGCAGTTGACGTAAACAAAACAGTTGTGTTCATTCCTGTCACATGGAAATTCTTGATAGCAAAACAGAAGAAAAACAGAAGTATTCTTGACAGATAGAAACAGAAGAACAGAATCAATACGAACAAAGCACATAAATCACCCGTGAAACTACTATCTGAAAAGAAAGTGCAAAAATCAAG
Source organism: Cylloceria caligata (assembly GCA_963942595.1). NCBI lineage: Eukaryota > Metazoa > Arthropoda > Insecta > Hymenoptera > Ichneumonidae > Cylloceria > Cylloceria caligata. The sequence goes on from OZ012705.1 coordinate 18,308,248, forward strand.
AACGAAAAAAAGAAAGCAATATATTGTATTTATCTGAAGACAGCAGAGATCGACGAAAGTATTAGGTGCGCAACTAAGTTCCCGCTGTTTTTCAAGAGATGGCTCCAGTAGTAAGTGCTGGTCGATTGGGACATAACCAAAATATCATGAACCAAGCTTAGACATATGGTAAACAAACCGCTTTGACACATTAGTGATTTTGTTTTTGCGTCGTATACTTTTGGTTGTGTGAAAATGTCTGATTTTGTGCCAAATAATCGTTATTTGCGGGAATTGTTGCTTTTCTTCTTTCATTCGAAAAAAACGGCGGCTCAAGCGCATCGAGAACTCCAAAAAGTTTACGGAGATGCTGCTCTAAGTGAAGCAACATGCCGTGATTGGTTCCGTCGCTTCAAAGACGGTGATTTTGATGTTGACGACCGTTCGCGTGAAGGAAGTTTATAGTTAATAGTTTAAAGTTAATAGTTTTATTGCGTTTTGGAAAAAATTAAAGCTTACCGATGAGGTGAATGTGCCAGTTAATGACTATAATAATTCGATTGAATATCGAATTATTAATTTTATATTGGTATTCACAACTCTTTCACAGTATGTAAAGTGTAAAAGTTGTGACGGTCATGTTAAATTTACACCAATGGAAACACGAGGATCAGAATTCAAACTTTCAGTAATTTGTGACAAATGTGTGCAGCGAAAAATGAGTTCGTGCGCTACTATCAACCATTTGTATGAAATAAACAGACGATTTATATTTACAATGAGATTACTTGGCTTAGGATCAGCGAGCTGTGCAATATTTTGCGGATTAATGGACATGCCATCGTTTTTGTTTTAAACTACTTATGACCTCATTGCAAAACACATGTGTACTGCTGTGAAAGAAGTATTCAATCAATGTATAAAATATGTTGCGCGTAAAAAAATTTAAAAGACTAACGGACCAAATTAAAACCATATGACGGTATTTAGCGACAGTACATGGAAAAAACGCAGATTCACTTCATTGTACGGAGTTGCTTCCTTGATTGGATATTATACAGGCAAGATTGTGGATCTGTGCGAAAAAGAAAGCCAAGTACGAAGAGTGGAAAGAAGCTCATTACCCTGTGTGCACAGCAAATCACATTGAAATATTTCAACGCTCCGAAAATCAGCACGGTGTAAAGTACGCGAATTACGTTGCAGACGGCGTTTCAAAAACGTACACTGCCATTAAAAATTAAGCATCGTACGAAGGATTGGTAGTAACAAAAAAAAAGAGTGTATTGGTCACGTGCAAAAATAAAGGCCTCGGAGGAAAAGGAAAATTAACTGGTAAAATTATTGACAAATTAAGTGTGTACTATAGCTTTGCCATTCCCTGTAATCCTGTATCGGTTGAAGAAATGTCAAATGATATTTAGGCAACGTATTACCACTACAGCTCCACCGATACACACCCATAACACGCTAAATGCCCTCCGGCTATGACTCATCGTGTGAGTAGCAGAGAGCTCTCGCAGCGCTGCCCGACAATAAACAGAGAAAAAGAAATAAGATATCTGGATTCGTATCTTTTGAAGAAAATATTACTTAACCCTTTGCACTATGTTCACGAGTCTGACTCGTGATGAAAATTTTAGGCCAAACTTGAATATCATGAGTCAGGCTCGTTGTTTATCTTCATGTCAAACGTGAATATCACGAGTATGGCTCGTAACTGATATTTCAGTCCAAACATGAATATCACGAGCCGTACTCGTGGTCTTAATCTCAGGCTAAACAAGAACGTCTGAAGTTAGGCACGGCTTGTTCCGAATTTCACGGTAGTGCAAGGGGTTAAAGATGCGTGGGCGGATTCACGCGGAATAACAATGAGAGTTATAATCAACTCATCCGGAAAATTAGCTCGAAGAATCTACCTGGAGGTGTACTGCCTGTCGAAATCGTAGCTTACACATCTGCCTGTGTTTTCAATGAGGGCAATATTGCAGTCTTAATCTTAAAAGATTTTTGAAACACTAGGGATACCCTGTGGCCCTCATGCCTATGAGTTCCTTCATGGCCCTGGAATAGATGACTCTATGTAAGTCTGAAAAAATTAATTTTATCCGTAAAAAATCCAGACTCAAGACTTTAAACGCTACTATCTCGGAATAATATTTTTTAAAAAGTGCTGTTGCAGTGAGCACAATTTCTCGAAAGCAATTTAACCGATCGATTTAAATCTTACACGTGCTTATTTCTAATTATAATTGCTTGTTCGTGAACAAAGGAATTTTCATTTGGACCGAAATTGACATCTTTTTGGGTGAAAAAACCTTATTTTTAGAACAAGTAAAATTTTTCGGAAAAATCGACATTTTTTTAAAATCAAAATTTTGCTAAACCCTTCGTTCACAAAGAGCGTATAGTATTATACTAACGAATTCTTTTTGGTTTTTAAATATCCAATGAGCCGTTCCGGAGATATCATGCTCACCGCGCGTGATGTTCCGAAAAAGGTGTTTTAGGACGACGGCCATATTTCCCTCAGGAGTAAATATTTTTTAATAAAAAAATGTATATAAGTATCTCATAATATTCAGTAATTGATACTGTATAGTGTATTTTAATAAAATGATGTTAACGTGGCAAAAAAAATCATGAAGATCCCTTAATTTTCTCGAGGAAAACTAGATATAACCCCTTAAATTGGTCAAACCATTCTGCTTGCTGCTGTGTATACAAGGTGGGGCATTGTCACAGAACAATAGCACTCAAGCTATTGGTGATATCTCAAAAAGTTTCAGATGAAAATTATATTGTTCGAGAAGGGCGTCATACAGGATCAACGTAATTGTAGGTCACTAAACTCGTCGGTAATGATTTCATGAAAAAAAATACTGGCTTGATTGACCAAAGTGAAGTTGACCTTGACGTAGCTTTGGCGCCTCCGCCGAAAAAAATTACAATGGTCTCGTATGATGTCCTTCTCGAAAAATACAATTTACATCTGAAACTTCTTTAGATAGCACCAATAGTTTGAGTGCTATTACGCTGTAACACTTTAAATGTCCCACCGTGTATATTACCAAATCAAAAAATCGGTAACATCGTTTATTTTATACACGAGATGTTGCTTGTATACTGGGTGACCGATTTATGTGAAGACATTGAAATATTTCGAAAACTACGCATCGGATCAAAAAAAGTTGTGAATAAAATTTGTTCGCCTGGAAGGGGGTCATCCAATGATACCAAAGTCGACCCCTCACCCCTACCGCCTGGGGTTGGGATGGGGCAACTTTGAAATCGTAAATGGGAACCCCTATTTTTTATTGCAGATTCGGATTCCTTATAAACAAATAAGTAACTTCTATCTGAAACATTTTTTTTTCGATTCGTGATAGATGGCGCTGTAATCGCAAGAAACCTGATTTTCGCGAATATCTCGAGAAATTACATATCGGATCGAAAAAAGAAAAAAGACATGTTTCATTTTTCAAAAAGCGATACGAAACTCGATCCACCCTCCCCCCATCCCTACCCCATTGTGGTGAAAATGGAAGTTGCTTCAAAATCGTGATTGGAAAACCCTTTTTTTTCCTGGTTTTCCATGACAAAATCCATTGATTTGACTTTATTGTTGATATGAAATTTTCTCACACATGGCGCTGCAATCGAAAGCATGTATTCGTTTATCAATAAGTTAACAACTACTTTTAGCGTTACCCAGGAACAACGACGTGGACGTAGTAGTTTTTTGTTCCCATCGGGGTGCTTGTTTTAAGTGAGTCCCCTTGCCACTCACCATCGGGGTGCTTGTTTAAACATGTGTTTTTTCTTTTTTCGATCCGATGTGTATTTTCTCGAGATATTCGCAAAAATCAGGTTTCTTGCGATTACAGCGCCATCTATCACGAATCGAAAATGTTTCAGATAAAAGTTACTTATTTTTTATGGAGAATCCGAATCTGCAATAAAAAATGGGGATTCCCATTTACGATTTCAAAGTTGCCGCCACCCCCACCCCAGGGGGTTGGGGATGAGGAGTCGACTTTGGTATCATTGGATGACCCTCTTCCAGGCGAACAAATTTTACTTTTTTTGGAACTTTTTTTGATCCGATGCGTAGTTTTTGAAATATTTCAATGTCTTCACATAAATCGGCCACTCTGTATACTCCAGAGGGTACAGCGTTAGTGAAAAAAAGTTGAGATAAAATACCAATCATATTGAGCGGTGATTTCAATATAAACTTCGCCAAGCCAGAAGCACAATCGTTAATTGACTTATTAGACAACAAATGAAATTTAAGCTGAAAAATAATCGAACAATATCGACAAGATCTGGAAAAGCTATCGACGCAGTATTTTGTAGATATTTAGATAAACTCCAATCTCGAACTTGTGTCATATTTTTCCTGTCATAAACCCATTATCTCATTTTCAGATTTGGATAAAGCCATGGACACTGATGAACAAAGATATATTTTCAACTCAAAAAACCTTTTCAAATATTTCAATTTTTCAATTATTTTTTTAGCCTTCAAATTTCCTATTCATATATCTTTGAAGTTTCAATTTTAACGCGCGTGGCTACCACGCACTTGCTTTTTTTATTTTGTCGCAATAATTTTCCATAGAATAGATAGAATAGACAGAAATGGAATGGCACGGAGCAGCCCGGCGTACCGGTAGGTACAGTGGTGTCATGTAAGTTCGCACATTACTGCTTCCATGCGGCCACGACGGTCCGACAATACGACGTGCTAATACTGTATCCACATGGTTGCAGCACGTTGTAGAGCCTCTCGACTTGCTGGAACCGTGTAAGTACGGTCTTGACACGCTGTATCCTTACAATGTCGTCCTATAGTGCGGGTGTACATGACGGCATTCTGCCGGCACGGTACGCTTTTATTGAATAGATAAGAAATTTGAGAAATAAAATAATAACCACTGATTAGTTATATTGTCTACCACCATCTCTTAAAGAGGTCACCACTGGAAAATTCCTGTACCAGAAAATTTAAATTTTTGAAAAAAAAAAACGTTAAAAACAAATTACAAGGTGTCATAACAGCTAAACAAATTCAATGGAAATTTGCATCTAAGGTATCTGATGCGAGTCTGATCGAATGAACAATATCTCTGGGAGATTTGTCGTGGATACTCTATATCAGGGGTCTCCAAACTTTCCAGCCTTAGGGCCATACTGATTACTCCAGTAAGTTCCGAGGGCCAAAACCATATTATCATTGTTGCCGGTGGTAAAAAGTAAAATAGTCCAAAATCTGTCCGCGGGCCGAATGTGGCCGTAGTTTGGAGACCCCTGCTCTATATTATCGATTCCACGGAATTAAGTTGTTCGACGAAGTAAGATTTCTTACCAACGGGGTCACTGCTGTCCGTAATAATAACGTCAAATTCCTGGCTATGTTGTTTCATAAATTCGAAGCCATCGCCGACATTCAGTGTCACCTTAGGATGATTGAGACCAGATGCCATGAAAGGCAAGTAATTGCGTGAAACTTCCATTACGGTTGCGTCAATCTCCACCTGTATGACTTTCTCGACACCCGGATGTTTTGCAACTTCCCGGGCGACACCACCGTCACCACCGCCGACTATCAAAACCTGTGAAACAATTTTTTTTCCTTCTTTTAGCAATAATAATTTTCCTACCTGTAAAATCAAATTTAAAAAAAACTTTTTTTCTTTAGTCCCCCTAAGCGTTTAAAAAAAAAAAAAAACATCGTCGATGATCGCGATATTGTGAATCAAACGCTATAACGCAAAATGCACTTTACTCACATTCTTGGGACTTGGGTGACTACAAAGTGGCAGAAAAGCTATCATCTCCTGATACGAGAATTCGTCGTGTTCGGTGCATTGAATTATTCCATCGAGTACCAAGGTTCGACCGTGCGCTTTTCTAAAAAGAAATACAATTATTAATATAACTTTTGTATTCTCTGAATTTTTATATCCTTTATTAAAGTACTCAATATTATATATTAATTTGTTTTTTCTTGTTTATATGTTAAACTGACTTACGTTTCGAGAACGAGTATGTCTTGATATAGCGACTTCTCTCGATGAAGAACTTTTTCTACCTCGAGAGATACGGCGATACCCGGCCAAAGATTGTTAATTTCACTGAACCAGCCTTGTTTGAGCGCGTCCATAGTGTCCCACGTGGGTATATTTCTTGACGATTTTACACTAAAAGATCCAAGTGATCTCAACTGCAGTATACCGCGAACTAACCAGTTGGTGTACATCAGTGAATACAGTTTTAAATTCTCGGCTCCCCTTATCGACCCCCAGATAGTGCCTCAGATAATAGTTAAGGCGCAAATGAGATAACGAGAGGAATAAGGCCTCGTACTTAACCTTTGAACGCTTTAAAATTACCGTGTAGTCTGTAGCTCTCTATATTTTTCAAGCTTGCTACAGAGATCCACCAATCTCTGCTTTTGTTATAACGTTGCGCGTGTAGATAGTTGTGGAATATGTCCGTAATTGACTCATTGAATAATTTAAAACGAAAAAGGTCAATGTCATGTTTATCTTAATATTCAAATTTATCTTAATGGGTTTGTAAAGTCAAATTTCATTCCTTCCGCCGTTTCATTGATCTATACTTATTCCTATCTTGTTTACATTGTTACTTTTCTACAGAAGCTTATCATTCCAAAAATGCAATTACAATTTTATTACATTTTTTCAATAATTTAATATAATTTAGATATTTCGTCAAAGTTTTGCCTTCAAAAGGTTTTTTGCATTATCATGAGACGAGGTAAAAATAATAATTTGTATCTTAATATGAATATAATTCTTAATAATTATATTCGTATTAAGATACTAATATATTTTTTCCAACAGCTCTTGATATTTTTAAAAGTAAAATACCTCGATACGATTAAGTTTGCGTTTATTATTTTTCTGTTTTGTTGCATTAAAGCTGAGTTGATTTAAAAAATAGTTCTACTTTGGAAATCAAAAGTGTAAAAGATCAAAAAATGGCAAAATGGTTTTAATATTTCACCCGTACAGTGAATGAAGCAATGAAAAATTAATAATCTTTGAGACGATGTATTAAACATCTTCTGTCTCTCTCAGATAGCCATAAGTGCGAGAGAGATAATGCTATCTTTTTCCCTATCGCGAATTTCTCCACCAAGATTGATAGTTCGGAGTCAAAATGAGTACGGTGAACTGCAAAATTGTCACCAGCAGTTCGACGTTCTGATCTTTCATCCGAAAGATCAATCATGGAAATTTGGATTACAGTTTTAGAACCAAAGGGTAGCACATCCTCTTAAGGGGTGCTGAAACATCGGTGCCCGAGTGTAAAAGTGATAGAACTAGTATGACGTTCACGGTGGAGTGAGAAAGAAGCAGCGTATCTTTGTATGTATGGAGATTTCATCTCCCCTTAAGCTGATGTGCTACACGTCGTCTGTATCTCTCAGACATGCGAGAGATAATAGGATTTTTCCATTACAAAATTCCCCGCCAAGATCTTTCGAATAAAAAATGAGAACGGTTAACCGTAGAATGGTGAAATAAATCAGTTCACCGTTCACCTTTTTTATCCGAAAGATCAATCGTAGAACAACTTTTATTACCGATCGAAGGGTAGCACATGGTCTTAACAAGATGCGATATACTTGGTTGATAAAAAAAAATTGTAATCCGAATTTCTCTGGTATGGTTGGTCTGTCGGATAAAAATTGATAACAGTGCTCTTCGTCTAACAAATCTGCAGGACCCCATTTCAGTCTCATCCATACGTTTCGCATCGACTTAAGGTGAGACTCGATACCAACGGTTTACTTCAAAAAACTTTCAACACATTTTTCTCGAACTCAGTTTTTCATAGAAATGTCAAAAATGCGAAGCTTGTTGTGTGAATGTGGCACGGAATGAAATCCACAAATTCTACATTTATCCGAATATCTAGGTCCGACAAAATGTGAGAACTTTTTAACTCTGACGTATCTGCAGAGTTTCGGACGATTGATCACGGGACTTGAGCCTCCCCTCAAGGTGGTGTGCTATACCCACTGTCGTGCCACGAGTGCCATTGAGAAATCCTTATTAACGATAATCATGGCGCGAGAATGTGTCACAAATTACGTTAATGAAAATTCAATTTGCCGTTAGACAATAATTCTGCAATGCCGACACCTCTTTATTCCGGAAAGTTTCGTCTATAAAGTAAATATATAACAAATGGAAATGTGAAGCGAGGGAATGATAATTATATAAAATCGCGCATTCAATTCCCTTTTTTTTCTTTGTGCATTATTCGAATTTTCTCTTTAGCAACGAATTTTACCATCTCAGGGAACTATAAGTTTGGCACCGTTGGCAGCTGAATCGAGCAGTCTAGGAGTGGGATCTTCGGGATTTCCTTTGTCATAGACGACCGACGATTCATCGTCATTTCGCAGTGCGGGCGGGGGATTGACTTTGAGGGATTTGACCGCGTGCTCCGTCGTGTCAGTCCAGGTTTTCCAGCCTGGATCGTCGCGACCTGAAAGCATACCGGACTCGAGATTTGCGTGGGCGCGGACGATACAATGTCAATGACGAGGAATCGAGTATGGATAGGAAACAATGATAATATTTTTTTCTTTCGTTTTTTTTCCGTTCTTTTTTTTGCTTTTTTTTCTGTCGTATCTAAGAATAATTGGATATATGATTTAACTGACACTTTTTTGATCTACATAGTGATTTAACAATAAGTGTAATAAACGCGCTTTACGCTATTTGATAGCGTATTCTCCTCCTTTGAACTCTATACCCCCCCCGGAGCTCCCCTTTTGGTGATTACTTCTTACTTTTCAACTTCTCCGACAAATCGTCGAAGCTCGGATCCTGAATGTTCAACATAAGTCCACTGCCGTTCAGGTAAACTCTGTTCTGCGAATTGGCGATCTGTAAATAAAAATTTGTAGTAATGAGGAATTCAAAACTAGAATAAGAAAATAATACTAATGTACACTAATCTTCTAAAATATTGAATATTTAGCGATAAATTTCGACCTTTTACGTCAAAATTTTCTCAAACTAAAACAAAATACCGACAGAATCAAATATGTAGTGTCGACCGACAATAGTTATCTGGATTTCATACAAATATATTCGAAAAAACAAATTAGCGCAAAATGTTCGTAAATACATCGATTGTCGTATAATTACCGTGCGGGAGATGCTCTGAGCAGCACGAATTTTTCTAAGCTTTAGGTAACCGGGATTCTGGCTAACAGCTATACCAAGGTGCATCGATGGTTAAGGAAAAAAACGACAAAAAAATGCAATATAATCAAATATACAAAATTATTTAGAAAAGGATATCATCCGTGCAGCTTCCGCTTCTCCCTCAGCCTGTACGATCTTCTGTTGTTTCTCCTGCTTTGCCCTTTCAACAACGAAGGCCGCTCTCTGAGCCTCTTGCTGTGCCACTTGCTTAGCTTCAACCGCAGCCGTGTATTCCTTTCCAAAGCTGAGTTCCGTGATCGAAACATCGTCGAGAACGATGTTCCAGTCTTTCGCTCTTTCGGTCAATTCCTTTCTTACCATCATCGAAACTTGCTGTCGCATGGTTATCAACTGTGAGGCGTTGAATTTAGCGACTACCGATTTCAGAACTTCGTTGCAGATACTGGGCAGGACCTGGGTAAGTTAATTATAATTTATTTATTTTTATAGTTAGGACAAGGAATATTCTAGACTGTGAGATTGGTTGAGCTTACTTTTTCGTCATAGTCAAGACCCAACTGACGGTACATAAGTGGTAGATGAGACGCTTCCGGTCGAGATAGTACTCTCAGAGATATATTAACCATTTGAAGGTCCTTGGAGCCGGTGGGGGATGATATTTTTCTGGGTCTGCTTCTAATGTCGTAGATTATTGGAAATTGAAACCACGGAATACGGAAATGAAGACCTTCGGTCATTATGTCTTTCTGAACACCCGTCAGGCGCGAGAAGATTATGGCTCTGTGACCACCCTCCACTGAAGAGTCAAACATTTTCCAATTAATTAGTTCATTCGGCAATTGTTGCCATATTGACTTCAAAAATATTACAATGGGGCTTTACATAGTTCGATGTATCTCACTTATGAGTAGTTCTAACTTTTTTTTGGATCTCTCTGTTCAACAATTATCAATATATTTACAATTGCTGCTGTTATTATATATATATATATATATATATATCATGATCTCTAGATAAATAACGAATTAAGTTATCTTTCGTATTTAAGGAGACAATGTGTACCTTTAGATTCAGATCGGACCACTTGGTTTTATTTAATCCTCAAAATTTTATATTTTTATATCTAGAGTAATTCTCATCTAAGTAAACAAGGTTTTATTACAATCTTTACGTCGGCTCTTGTTTAATTGACTCTAAATTCTTGTAAATATACTGAATGCTTGGTGAAACTCTTTGCACGCAACATTTTTGCACTATGCATTAAAAGTATCGTCTCATGAACAGAAAAGAATCTTACGAAATCAATTTTGTGCTCCATTATCCTTAAACGTCCTAACAAATGGTAACGATTCAACGAAAGCTACAATCAGATTGCTGTCCTTCCAGTCGGCGGAAAAGCACAGTAACTGCACAACTCCTTATGATTGAAGTTGCTATTTAAATTATCTTGTAAGTTCTGCTCCAAAAATATTATCGCATGGACAGAAGTGGACATTACAGAGCCAATTTGGTGCAATATTATTATCAACTAAGCCATCCAACAAGCGATAACTATTCAACGAGAGCTACAATTGTACATTCTATCTGGCAATTGAGTCCTGCTCCAAACCTTATAAAGTTGTTTCGATGCACCTTTACATTCCGACAAGCGGTTACAATTAAAATAGAGCTTTTTTTGCACTTACGACAAAGCTTCCTCTATGAGAAAATAAAATTTGATCGATATACATCTCTGTAAAAGGCGACTTGTGAAAAGTGTAGAAAAATGAGGAAGCAACTTGCAAGAAGGTAACTTCATCTTTGACAATCGATTATCCTGTATCTCTGTAGATAGTTGCACACAGATATCTCAGAATTTACAAAAATGAAAGTATTTGTAGATATTTAAAACAAACCGTCAATTTTTGTAATATTTGAACCACTCAATCGATTCTTCTTAAATTCTACACCAACGATAATTCAATATTGGTTCATTTACAAAATAAACTTCAGTATGATATCTCAAAATTTGCATCAACAAATTTGCATAAACGGATAATTTTTTATATATGATAAAATTTTTATCACTTTACCGATTTATGCCAAATTCAATCCCAAATCTTGTTTAATAATATTCCACTTGTATAAAGAATTCGAGCCTGAGATCTAAAAAATGGAATAAGCTAGAATTTTAATCACATAGACACATGCAAAGTTCTCAATCAATTTTCATGTCTTTTAAAACTATTTTGAGTACCGTTATATGAACATCGGAGAAAAATAATTTTTATAAAAGCAAAGTTTCCTCTATGAGAAAGCAAAAAATCTTAAATTATTATCAGTTAATTAAGTAATTACATAATTATAATAAAAATTTCAGAATGTTATTTTGCATTTCTAAACAAAGCCTGAAATACTCTTAAAGATGATGAAATAATATTGTTTATTGCGATACTTTTGTTAAGCCGACGATAATTCATCTTTTTGTAATTACGTAATCTAGCATGCATGCATCTCACATCCTACACTGGAAAAAACAAAGTAGCAATCGAAAAAAATGATTAAATACAACTATTTTCGTCGCAATTAGATTTTGGCTACTAAGCGCGATCTTTATACACTAATATGGGAGATTTTATGACAGTATTTGATGCTAAGATCGTTAAAGCTAGTTTTATAGTGAATGTAATTAAAAAATAGAAATAAAGGGAGATGCATGGATATTAACCTGTGTACATGGACTGAGAGACTCCGTAGGCGGCCGCACCGGCCACAGCTAGAAACTTTAGACCAGTGTTCATACCCTTCGGTGTTTTGCCGAATTGACCGGCGAAATCATTCAACTTGCTCTGGGCCATTTTTACCCGATTTATAAATTGACCTAAACTATTTAAGTATTCAAGCTTTTTCCTGATTAAAACGTGCGTACAAGCAGAATCTCGTGCTTAACTTGCGATGGAGGATGGAAGATGGAGACCGGCGTGTTCACTGAAACTCAACGGAACAAAGAGCCACGAGTCTGTCCCTTTTTCGTCAACTTGCGCTGCGTAGTACGTGGGACGTCTACAAGGTGGCGGCTGTGAATTCGGCTATCCACCTATCGGATCACTGGATTCGTATTTGGAATATTGATAAGTAACCGTTATTTATATCAAACGTAAAATAACAATTTTTTTTGTTATATTACTTCAAAGATGATCTAATTAAAAAGTAAATTAAGCAATTGTGTAAAATATGACTGTAAATCGAATCCTTTATTTCGAGTGCTCTTTAAAACCACAAAGTTTATTTCTCGGTTGGTCGGTAATTCGTTTTAAATATTTATTACGACCTGTCGGTAATTTCCGGTCACTGATGACGTTTGATACATTTTTAAAAAATCACTTTTCACACACGAAATGACAAACTTATAATACAAATGTATCGTAACGTCGTAAGTGACCAAAAGTTACCGATAAGTCAGAATAAATATTTGTAACGAATTACCGAGCAACCGAGAAATCAACTTTGTGGTTGAAAATCATTGGAAACGCGATGGTAGAATTTTGGAATTTTTAATTATCGGTTCTAGCGCCATCTGCGATCGTTCGACACGAAGGTAGAGTCGTCGTCATTACAGGCATACAACGCTTTTGCGCTACGTTTTCGATGAGTGGGAGCGAGAAGATAAGATACACTCTCTCTCTTTTTTCCCTTTTGCTCTCTGTTTCACTAATGGTCGGGAAAGGGACTGAAAAGTGGAGATAGAGAAAGAGCGAAGGAGCGACGGTTGGTGCGAAGTGTTTGCGGCTGCGTGTGTGGAAACAGCAGAGCGACGAGCGACGAGTGAAGCGGCGACAAGGGGTCCTCGCGCGCACAGTCTCGTCGGTTCGCAATCGTTAACTCTTCCGCGAGCGCTTGGAATTCCATCGGCAGCTGGAAGAGAGAGCGAGAGAGAGAGAGAAGGAGATTACGCGGATCTCTGAAAGAACGTGTCTTGTTTGGGAGGGGATTTGGGTGCGTTTCGTGGTGGCCCGTAGATCCCGTTCCCGCCGCCCCGCGGGTTCCCAACGAACCGGCCACACAATAAGCAACCAGCAAACGACAAGTGCCAAAGTGCTCGATCTCTCGTGCCTTTTTTCGTCGTCAAAAAATTCGTGCGGCCGAAAAAGAAACTGAAAAAAAGTCGTAATTCGTGAATTCTGCAAATTCGTTAAAAAACCGTTACTGAAAACTCAGATGTTTAAAAAAAAAAACGTTGGAAAAAACGTCGAATTCGGTAAACAAAGGAGACGCGTGGAATGGATGCTTCTGGGAATTTGGATTTAATCGAGTGTCAAAGAAACAAAACATCCCCTATTAATTCGGGGGAGTTGAAGATTGTCGCGAGTTTTATCACCGAATGCTGATAAAAACGAAAGGAGCGTCGAAAGAGTGTCCAAGGCTCAAACTGCTTAACCATCCTCTTGATAAAAACTGACTGATCCTCTCGACTCGCGATGCTGCTGGCGAGTAGCGTAACAGCACGAGGATCAGTCGTAGCGGGGGCGGTGGAAGCAGCAACCGGAGCAGCAGCTGATTGATACAAAATGTCCGGAGGCTTGTCGCGCACGTTAGCCGGCGAGAGGGCATCGTGCGTTCGATCAGCCACCAACGTCAACTCTCTCTCTCCCTCACGACATGTATTCTCCAATATAATTGAGAAAATGGCGACGTAAAATACACGATATAACGGTCAAAATAAGAAAAACCCTTTGAACTCTCGAAGGCAACCGTTTCTACGGATAAATTGACAGCGAATGGGACTCGGAGGACGTGGAGTGTGAGAAATTCTAACAAGTAGTACAGCAGCAGCTGATTCAGACAAAATGATTGGATGCTGTTCACCCGTTTGCCGGCAAGTTTACGCCGCCTGTGCGTTTTATAAATAATTGTGAAGGAGAAAATATTCGCTAGGAAGAATTCGAGTGTTGGCTTCGTCGAAATAATTTTCGGAAGTGCCCAACGGATTTGAACATTTTTCGAATACGAAGATAAGTGCTCTCTGTACAAGTTAGCTGACGTTGGGGTCGCGATGCCAACAAGCAGACCGATTTTAACGGCGGAAACAGACAAAATGCTACGAAACTGCTGTCGTGCCACGAACGAGCCTGAGAGGGGAAAACTTTAAAAAAAAAAAACGAAATTCTTTTGTTTTACACTCGAAATTTTGTAACTAAGTGTTGAAGGGATTTCAGGAAATCGAAGGCGGCGTTGGTGGTGATGTGCGTGCCGGCTCACCGGGAACTCCACGGAGCAGAAGCAGACCAAGGACAAAGGACCCAAAGATTTGTCGTCTACCTGAGGAAAGCCCGAACGGTGCTAGGCGGGGGTCGATAATTAAAAGTAAAAACCTCTGTACTTATGATTGTTCGCATTTGAAGGAAAGACTATGCGATATAAATACATTAAAAACGTTTTCTTAACCGTTTTATAATTTTTTTTTCTTTGTGCCGTGAAATTTGTAACAAGACTCTGTTGAATGTTAAAATAACGGAAAATTACATTTTTGTGGGGTAAACAGTGGGAATGCATGTACCGTGGATAAAGCTTTTGTGTTTTGGAATCGCGTCGTTCACTCCCGATGTGAACGATGGTGGTGAAGAATATTCACATCGAGGTGTAGCCGAGGGCCGGAATAGTCCGTGACTATTCTGTGGCTCGTCGTTGGGAGGAGACAAGAAATAAAAAAGTTAGAGGCATTGAAAAGCTGCGGGTGTGGAGAGAAGAAAAACGTGAAAGAGAACGATGAACGCGGAGGGTCAGCATGAACGGCAGAGAATCGGCCAGGCAAAGTGCCAGCGCGGTGGGCTCGAGCACAGAACACCTGCGACCACTCCGGTTGCAGGTGTGAATTCTGTTTTTGACGATGGATCATCGAGGCTCGTTGTCGACACGCGGAAGATTAAGAAGGAGAGAAATTGCGGCGAAGGTGCGAACGAGAATGGCGCGATCAGCGGCGTCAATCATCTTGCCGTCGGAAACAATGAAATCGCCGCGGGATCTTCGGAGAACGGACATCAACATTCGAGAAGCAACAGCGTCTGCAGAAATATCTCGAATGGCTTACATACCGGTGACGTCCTTCACGATATCATCGCTGCCAAGTTGGGACAAGCTTCCGGGGGTCACGGGACCAATAGCAAGAATGATAAGATTCGAATCATGATAGAGGACAGTCTTAGGTGTGTACGACCAATAGCAACGAATCAAAACAACGAATTTATAAGAATTAACGATAACCATTGACGATAAGAAATTAATTGCGATAAGTCACTCTTAAGAACGAATTAATAAGACATTATGCGCATTTGTACACTTTGTATTTTTTTTTTGGGACAGTGAGGATTCGAAGAATCGAGTGCAGGAGATATACTTGAAGGTGGAGCAGCTGAAGCATGAGGAAAAACTGCTGCTTTATCTGAGGATGCCCGCGTCTCTGACGAATGCCGGAGGAACAGTGGACCCTCTGAGGCAACCTCTCAATCCTCTGGGCAATCGTTATGAGATACATCAGACGATAATGTGGATAAAGACGCACTTGGAAGAGGATCCGGACGTTTCGCTGCCTAAGCAAGAAGTTTACGATGAGTACAAGTGCGTTTAAATGCCTCAAAGAATTTTTATTAGACGACAAATAAAATTATTATTTTCTTACGTGACTGGTATTTCCTTGTTTATAGTATTAATGCGTCGAACGGTTTTTGTCTTTAGCATGTTTTGCATACGAAACTCCATGAAGCCATTGTCGACCGCGGACTTCGGCAAAGTAATGAAGCAGGTTTATCCCCGTGTGAGACCACGAAGGCTAGGTACGCGCGGTAACTCGCGTTACTGTTACGCGGGAATGAGAAAAAGAGTGAAACTCGATACGCCAACGTTGCCCGCAGTTACAGACACATCGGTGGTAGGCGGATCCATTTTATTCCTGGAGAATTTTTCCATTGCCTTTGAAATTACTTTTATCGAGAATCTAATGATTTGATTACTTTTAGCCTGACGATTTCGAAGAACCGATAACAGAGGAAATGCTGGGAGCTGCGTCCACTCTTATCAGAGAATGGGCTGAGAGCTTGCTCAAAATTAACTTTCCGACTCTCAGTGCACTTGCCCGGCATCTCGTCGATAATCTTCGCGTGGATACGCGATCACTCGCCGCCGTTTGCATCCTTTGCGCTTCCGGTGATGCTCAACCCTCGAGCAACAATAAAGGTTTGTCTTAATTTTATATAGAAAATAAACATTTTATCTTACCATTATTATTCCTTTGTAGAGAAATTCAATCTACAAGAATATTTTTTTAAAAGTCCGATTTTTCAATGAGATTAGTAAATATAAATTAATTCAATAACTCAGTTTCAGAAACATCGCCGAGTCTGTCGGTAACACCGGTAGCGGGAAAGCCCGGAAAGATGAGAGAGGCGCAGCTGCAGTTGCAACGAAAGTTGCAGCAACGTGAGCACATCCGAGATCAGAAGCATCGTTATCAGGATACGGTGTCACAAAATCCGAGCAAAGAGAAACCGATGGAGATTCCCACAACGCCGACAATGCCTGCAGTTTCAACGGGAAGATCGTCGTCAGCGAGCAAAGCCTGCAAGAAGAGCAAAACGGGTCTATCGCCACAGGGTACCGGACCACCAGCGATAGCAGCGCTTTCCGGAAAAACGACGCCGGGACCACCAGCAAAATCTTCGTCGCAGCCGGCTGCGATGACGCCGAGTCCAGCGAACACGCGAAACCGTAAGTTGCCACGATCGACGAGCCAGGCATCGGCCACTGTCTCACCCCAACTCAACTGTGATAATAATGTAACTCATACACGCGTAAACGACGAAATTCGCAACAATAACCGTTTATCGAGATCCTGCACACCTAGTGACACCTCTACGGCACGAGACGGTAAACTTCCTCTTAAGAACACTCGGAAGCGCTCGAGTTTGGAGCTAAATAATCCTGTGAGCGAATCCAGTCCGGAGAAACAGACTAAACTTATGTCTGAAACCGTCAAACTCGAAGATTCCACGAATACCTTGACGAAAATGCCACCAATGCAGAGACCTGAAAAAATGACCGTTTTACTACCTAGCAGTTTAAAAATCGCGAAAACCGAACCCCCGGAGATATCTCCCACGAAAAAAGCTCCAAGGTCCAAAGAAACAGAACAGACGCACGAAAACACCTCAAACGGACGTTCGAGCGTTTACGCGAGTATGTCTGCGATAAATCGGCTCGAAGACAAGCTTTGCACCATCGATCCGGACGCTCTCGACGATTATCTAAACGGAGGCAACAACTCGCAGGAGCAAGAGGAAGAGCTCTTGCAGTATTTTCAGCAGAGCAGTTCGTCGAGTTCGGACGCAGAAGTCAACAACCCTCTGTCAAATGCTGAAGCCGATCAGGTCTCGCGCTCCGACAAGGTTTCTCAGTTGCGTCTGATTCTACAGCAGAATCTTAAAGCCGGAACAGTCCGATCGACGAATTCGGTGAATTCCGGTGTCGTGATGGCCGTGAGGCGCGAGACCCCGATCGCCGAAGTGAAAGGACCGACAGTAAAGCAGCACGATATTGTGCTACCGATATTGTTGAATCATCACGCAACCCAGGGGTCCAGTGGCACTCGGAGACGCGTTAGTTTCGAAACTAGTGTCGTCGAGCAACATCAGCATCACGAGAGCATGGCAAGCACTTGCGGAGGTAGTTCGGCCCTGAACACTGTACCTCAGAGTCCAAACACACGGAGGCGTATATTCAATTTTACTCCCATTTCGCCGGGCCCGCATTCCCCTATTAACGGACGTGCGGCCTCGGCATCGAAACCGAATTCCGCGAATGCCAGTCCATTCGTTTCCCCGCGGAATACTCCGGTTCCCCGCTCGCGGAGCAATCTTCAAGGCGGAGTCTGCAGATCCCGGGGAAATCAGAAGAGCCTGGCGAGGTCAATATCCTGCAGCGTTCCCTACACCGGTAGAAACGAAACGTTTGTCGTGCCAACCAGTAACGCCGACAATTCGCGTCTGATATCCGTCTCCCAGTCGGCCCTGAATTGCTCAAAAGCTTCAGTTGAGGTTCCGGCCAGCGGGAAACTCGTGCATGGCTCACAAATAATCGGCGACAGCCACGAAGAACAAAAAGTCATAGCCGCGGGTTGTACGGCCTCGTTTCTCGCTGGTGGCGATCTCAATCCTCAGAAACAGTTGCTCATCAATTATCCGAGTCAGGAGAATCTTCAGGAGATCAAAAACGTCTACGGCGTTGTAAATTCGTCCACAGTGAGCGTTGGCGGTGTAAATCAGTCGAGAAACAGTCAACCGGCCGATCAGGAAATCAGCGAATTGCTGAACGGCACTGTTAAGCAACAGTCTTTCAGTACCGAGCAGCTGTATTACAGATCGCAGTCAGTTCCGCTGCATAGGATGGTCAATCCCACTCTTATGTCGCCGATTAGCCAGCATCAGCAATATCTGGGCTCTTTTCATAGTCACAGCTTCAATCACTCGAGCAACAGTTCGATAGCACCGACTCCTGTGCCCAGCGAGTTTAACGACTTTGGCTCTATAGCCGCGACCGATTCTTATCTGCTGGACGAAGTCGACGCTGGTTTTATAGCCGATGATCAGCAGTTCTTGATGGAAGACAAGGAGAGCATTACGAAAATCCTTAACATCCTTGACGCGGAGGGTCGCCAGAGCCTTACGATAATGCCCGATAGGAGCACTGCCGAAGATACTCTTATAGAGGGTGCGGGTCTTTCAATTTCCATGCTCGATCCTCTGCCTAACCCAGATTTGAGCATCCCGCCGGAGACTATTATGAATCCCGCGGTAGTTTTGGATCCATCAGTGGGGGGGAATATCCGGAAGATCATCGAATCACGATCTTACCCTAACACTCCCCTACCAGCCGTTAGTAACGCTTCTTTCGTCGCCAATGCCAACTTCAACGAAGACAACAGCGATGGCTCGAGGTCCTATCCGTCGACTCCTTTACACGCTATACAACCGGACGTTTACAGAGAGAGCAACGAACCTATGCTCTCGAGTCCCACTCTTAATTCTCTAAATCTCAGAACCGATAATGGCGAGGCTGGCGTTGCGGAAAACGTATGTCGCAATGTTACCGATCTTCTGGAAACGAGTTTTCTCGGGGATCCCGACGGTGATGCCGACGATTTAGGGACTTTGGGGAATTTCGATGGACTGCAGGACGTTGATTCTCTGGCTCCGCTTTTCAACGAAGTTACGGATAATAATCGCTGACACATCGGTTATGAGCTTCTTTTAAGAAACGACGTAGGCTTGCTGTGAAAAATCTTAGAGAATTGACTCGATCTAACGGCGACGATACGTGCTGTGCTGACGCAGAACAAAGTGATCGACGAATGCGTGACTTGTACGTTGTTCGGGTAAATAGAAACGAATCGAGTGAACGATGCAGCTGGCTCATCCAAACAGTATGACCACTGCCACAAGAAAAACTTTTGAATTTTTGGGGAAGTATCGCTGGTGGCAGAATGCGGCGTTGAGGGACTAAGGACCGTGTTATTCACGGCAGAAAAGCGTATGTTTTTCTCACATAAATAAACTATTGGGATTTGTAAAAATGAAAAATGCTTTTTTCTTGTAAATATCTCAAGAGATGTAAAAAAAAAAAGTTTCAAATATTTCTATAGTCGTGTTGATTATATATTTTACCATAATTTTTAGAATATCGTTGACTTATTGATAATTTCTTGTATCGTATTTTCTCGATAAATTGTGGCGCGAAAATTGTTAAAAAAATTTTTTATCAATTTTCTATTTACGCGTTTTAAACTTACGCTTTTTTTACGGAGAATTGCATAAGTCCCATGGTGTGAATGAAACTTCGCCGCAACTACCACTTTTTAAACATTCGAACGAAGAAGAGAAGACGTTATCAAAAAAAAAAAAAAACAAAGTATTTTGCGAAAAGGGAACTCGCGGGCTCCATCCTCTCGTGATATAAATATGATGACCCGAGGCTCCCTGACGAGGCTCGTGATCCGATTGTAACTTCATTTTTCTTTTTCTCTGTTCTGTCTGTATCGTAGAGTCGCAATTATTTACTCGATGTACTTGGAATTCGACGACGAACGAGAATCGAGAGTAAACAAAAAAAAATAATAACGTCGTTTTTGTACAAATTAATTTGTAGGAATATAATATGTGTAGCGACGAAAATCTGTTAACGAGCGGCGTGTTTCTTTTTCATTAGAGAAAACTACGACAGAAAAACAAACGATAAATTTCTTGACAAAATTTTTAACAACAAAAGATAAAAAATTTCCGTGCCTTTTTCGATATTGCCAATGTATTGTAACAAATCTCGTCGGGGAAACCGCCGCTTCGATTGTATATTTTTATTTTATTTTTTTTTTAGCACGTCCAAGTGTTCGATTACAGACATGTCGATGAAGTTAGCTTCGAAGCTATAAAAGATTTTTAATCAAATTTGGTTGCGAGTGAGAATTAAAAAAAATGTATCGTTGGAACATTGATTCACGTTATTCTATTTTTTGTAATATAAGTTTGTCGACTGGATGAAAAATGAAAATTATTGAAACGAAAGTAATTGACGATGTACCAAAAAAGTATTAAGTTTCAAATTTTATGTCAACGCATAATTGTAAGACGAAAGAAATAAAGAAAGAAACATCCACTCGACTCATCGTCGCTAATTCTAGCGACAGAGCAAAAGAAAAGAATAAGTTAACAAAGTTATAAAAACAGATGGAAAGGATACGTTATTAACAATAACCGTTATACGCACAAAACGTACTAGTTGTGTACCAATTCGATATAATCGTACGACGAACGAATGAGAAAAGAAAACGGAAATAATAGTGAATGAAAAGATAAACAAACAGAAAATACAGTGTGTTCGTAGATAGAGAGGAGGGAGTATAATTCAGCGCCGACGATCGAATCGCAAATTGTTTTGTCACTGGATTTCATCGTTTTAGCATGTGATACAAAAGTCGTGACTGTATTGTTCGGTCATTCGCAGCAGTTTTACCTGTGGAAATGATGTACGAATTATAAAAATATCGAGCTTATAAAAAAAAAACAAACGTAAATGAAAGAAGAAAAAAAGAACAAATTTTGTTACATCAATTTGTATATCGTGTGTAGGTCAACGTTTTGGAGTAAATGTTTTATTGTAAGCGTGAAATGACCGAGCAACTTTGTTTAATAGTCTTTAATAGTAGTAATGAGCGAGTACGAATTAATGATTGAGAAAATACGTACATGTAGACAAAAATCGATTATCGATCCGATCGACGGTCTCGAGCGAAAAAATAGTCGAAAGTTTTTAAAGTTGGACAAAAAAAAAACAGAAAAATTTCGAGCGAGGCTTCATTTTTTCAAAACTTCACCCCGAATTCGGTGTAATTATCTCCCTTCCATCCGCATCGTACAAAGATCGTACAAATTTTCGAATCATTCGAATCACTGCCTGATAGTAGTCGTTGACTTTTGAAAAGAAACAACAAAAAAAAGGATAAATGTCAAGAGTTTTTTCAAAACGCAGTCGCTATTTAATAATAGTATGTGGGGTGATACGAGAAAATGAAGTCGCAAATTAAACCACTCGTTTTAGCCAATCGTGTTGCATGTGAAAATAGAAATCAGTAAAAAGATTCAAAAGAAAAAGATAAAAAAAAGATGAACTAGAAGAAAAAAATGGCAATTACTCACTAAAGTACTATAATCAATTAGTAGAATACGCAATTATTATCGTACGACGACATAGCGAGATAAAAAAGATAAAAAAGGTTGACACGATCACGAGGCCACAGGGATCTTAGGGCAATCGTAGACCGATCCACTCGATCACGATAATAATAATAATTTAATTATGGGATTATTAGTTAATATTAATTTTTTAAAAGAAAGAATTTCAGCAAGTAAGAAGGGCGTGTGCCTTTTTCTAGGATACTCGCCCAAAAGTAGAAGGAAAGAAAGAAAGAAATCTCATTCGAATAGCATTTAAGATACGATGTTCGATTTTTTCCTCAAAAATGCTCCAACATCTTTCTCACGTGAATCCGGAAAACGATCGAATGAATTGCAAGAAAAAATAATAATAGAAAAAAAAACAAACAAAATCGATGATCTGGCAAGCGTGATCTATGATTGCCTATTGAAAAAAAAAAAAAATGTTTAATGTCATGTCGATCGTCGAGAGACAAATCGAAACTCCTTGCGCGCCTTTTCCTTGCACTCCAGTCTCGTCCTTTGTCAAAATTTATTTGAGGGAACTTGTCCTGTAATGAAACCTGATTTTTAAAAAAGTTTTCTAAATTTTTCTTTAATTCATCGTAGCAGAATAATAAAAAAAATTATCTAAATAATATTGTTCTATCGCATAAAGGTTATAATTTCTGGCAAAGTTCCTTCAAAGTCTGATAATAGTCGATGAACGTTTTTTGTGCTACGGAAAAGCGGTCTTCCCTGTACACGAATATTTTCACCGACCACAGAAACAATGAATTACTCATCCTCTGTCTTCAGTATTATTCGACCGATACAGCGTTTTCCTAGTTTTATCTCTCAAAGTAAAATAGTAATTGTCGTCGAAAAGAAAAAAAAATGACAATTTATAATTTCGACTCATTCCCGTGCTCACGTCCATCGCCACAGTTGGAATTCCCAATTTGATTGTATAACAGCTGTTGACGCCTCAATCCTAGCACTAAGATTTACATTTAATTTTCCATGTCCCATAATATACAATTTTTTTAAATAAAAATAAGTTGAGCTCGCTGGCGAATTTATATAAATTCGCGATGTCGATGTTACATGTTTTTTTTTTTTCAATTATCAATTTATTAATTAATTATCGATGATTTAGTAAACTGTGATATTTGCGCGAGTGCTTATGTATCTTGTATGTGTGTATGCGCATGTACATAATGTACCATCCCCTCCCAATCCGTTTATCGTTCGATTCTTCATCAAACATTCACGTTTTTCACTCATTTATTATAAATTCTATCCTGCGTGGGCGTGAAGAAAAAAAAACACAAGTACATATAGATTCGATGTCAAGCTTCGATCTTAGTGACCCCGCATCGATCGGACGACTCTTTCTGTCGAGAAATTCCCCCCCCCCCCCCCTTTTAACGTTATAGATTAAACGTTCTTAAAAATAATAATAAATAAATAAATATTCCCGACCAGGAATTTCCCAGAGGGAAAGGGCTCCGATTTTTAAGTAGTTTGCACAACGAGTGTAATGGGTTTGTACACACACACACACACACACACACACACACACACACACACACACACGCACACACACACACCTACACACTTAGTTATGGATAAAACGACGATTGTTTAAACGTTCATACACATCGTAGACAAAAAAAAATGTAGGTAGGAAATATACAAAATATAAGATATATAAATATATATAAATATATATATATAATTTTGTATAATTTATAATTACTATTTGACGATAAAAATAAAATGTTCACATTGTATGGCCTAATTGTTGATTTAATTTCTAACGAGAAAAAAAAAAGAAAAAATGATTTTCACTTTCGAGTCCTTATGACTATCAGTTCCCATTAGAAATTCATTGAAAACGTGAAGCCACGGAAATCGTATTCCTATTCGTTGTGATCCGTACAGCGCAATACAAACCGGCAATAAGCGAGTACCGCGTATCTCTTCTCTACCAGAGTATCATCTCACTTCACGTCAACGATCGAAAATCAATATTTATCGAAAATAAAATCATGAAAAAAAATTGGTAAATTCATTGACGAGTGTTATGCCGATAGACGCGTAAATAGAATTGTTATATCGTATGTATAATATTTAAAAAGTTAGTATCGGGATCGTTTGCTGGTACGGAGTTAGAACTCACGTGAACGTCGTAATAATACGAGAGTTTGCATAAAACAAGATATTTGATATTTATTATAATTTACGGACGAAGACCGTTCAATTATTATAGCGAGAAAAATATTACAAAATCGACAATAATGATTTATTAATTAACGCTCTCGAGTCTTTGACGAGGAACCAACCGTTTTCTCTTTTTTCTAGCTTAAGACTTTAATATTTTGGGCGAGTCCGACCAAAGATCAACCGTTCACGTCAACCGGTTGATTTAAACACTTGGACCGTCTGATTTTCGTGAATGCAGTTGCTAGTTACATTAGCCGAAAATGATTGAGTTGCATTATTTACATTAGCTTATCGTAGATCGCCAGGCGAGTCACCTCGTGCTGCTTCCGAATTCCTCGGTTGCCTCTCGGTAGCGATAGGCTTGGATTTCGTTTTCTGTCTTAAACAAAATCATCAACGGAAAATTCCGTGGCGCAACACGAGTGAATTACTACTTTTGTCATTGCTTACTGTACAAAATTTATTGATCCCCGCCTACATACCATCTCGTTGAGTCGCATATTACAATTATAATATATATCTGTTATTTAATGTATAATTTTTCATGGCGACGACGCGGAGGTGGCTCGAGAGGTGGGAGAATGCGATCTGCGATCGCGGTAAACGAATTGAGCTCAAGTCTTCATCGAAGACTCGATCAATTATTTTTATCTACTTTTTCCTTCAGTTCTTTTTGTCCCGAATTTGGGTATCCATCGTCACTTCGATATTTTTGCGGGTGGATCATTTTACATAGAGCCTTCTCTCTATCGCCTTACTTTTTGCTTTTTTTATGCATCCGAGCGAACGCGTTTTGAGCGCGTTACGGTCTTACTTACGCACTCTTTAGCAGCGTTGCCGTCTTTTTTTTTTTACTTTTACTTCTCTTTTTTTAAATTTATTTAGCAATAAAAACAAAATAGTAACGCGTATTCTTCGATAGGATACGGGGTAATTGTTATTATTGTTATTATTATAATATTTATTTACAGAACATTCGGGGGAACCTCGATAATCGGTGGTTGTCTCGTCTCGTTCAACAATTCTGCTTGGGATTTCTTGCCGTTGACAATAGCTTGCACGTCCTCGAGATCTAGCGTCTCGTACTTGAGAAGCGCATCCGCGAGAAGTTTATGCTCTTTAGCGTGAGTCTTGAGAATATTCTTCGCCCGTTCGTAAGACTCCTAGAAAATGGAAAAAAAACATGAAATAAATTTTTACAAACAATTTGGCAAAAATCTTATATTTGTTATCGTCAATTGAAAATAAAAATCGTTAAGCTGGCGTTAAGAAATTATAAAAATACCTGTAATAGTCGCTTGACTTCGACATCGATTAGCTCATTGGTATTCGGACTGTACTCCTGTCCGCCATTTTTGTAAGGCTGCGAATTGTTATCCGTGTAAGATCTGAAGCCAACCTTATCTGACATTCCGTACTGCTTGACCATACCCTCAGCAATTCTCGTTGCGTACTGTAGATCACAAGTGAAAATAAGAAAATTATATGCATAACGACGAATTTTTGCGGTAAATTTTGGGAAAATTAAGGCAAAATACCTCGAGATCTTTCGACGCTCCAGTGGTTACTCTGTCGGGTCCGAATATGAGCTCCTCGGCAGCTCGACCACCCATCATCGTGTCCATCTTGGCAAGAAGCTCAGCCTTCGTTATGTGATAAACGTCCTTTGACGGTAGATAAGATGTCTGCGTCAAAATACAAAGAAATTTTTGAATATTCAACAGAAATACTCAGTTTGATAAGAAATTATCTTGTAGATTAAATGTTATATTATCTACAAGATAATGACAATAATTAAACGATTATGTACTTTTATTGGACTATTTAATTACAGAAATAAACAAATATTTCCCTATATTGTAAAAATATTTCATCAATGACGGTCGAGGAAAGAAAAGGCCATCGGAGAGAAAACGAAAGCCGATTGGGTGAAAACAAATGACGTACGGGAGTAAAAACAGATTACATTCGGGAGGGAAACAAATGACAACCATGATAGAAATGTAAGCACACCGCGAGGGCTAACCGAGGACGATCAGTAGAGATATGAGCGATGATTGGGAAGGGAGTTGGCGCGCAGCTCCCACTCTTTTATATTACAAAAAGGATAATAGATGATTTTTATCTGAATGATACTAAAATTCAGATTATCTATGAGATAATTTTTCTATTATGTTTAATTATAATTGTAGATAAAAATTCGTTTTTATATTATCTACAAAAATATTGTTAGATGAAAGTTTATGCAAAATTATCTACTGATAAAAATAGCCGAAAAAATTTGTATCTTACGTGTCCGAGTGAGGGACCGCGCGGTATTATTGTGACTTTGTGAAGCGGTGTCGAGTCCTTCGTGTAGTAAGAAACGAGCGCGTGTCCGCCCTCGTGGTAGGCCGTTATGCAGTTAACCTCGTCGTCGGGCATTCTGCCCTTGCCCTCAGGACCGAGAATGACTTTATCGCGGGCTCGTTCCAGATGCTGCATCGTCACATATTCCGCCCCTTCGATCGCAGCTTTCAGTGCGGCTTGATTTACCTATTTTCATTTATAATAATCAATCGAGACGATGTAAAACATGTTTGTTCAGAAACGTTCGGCACCCTTGAAAAAACTAGATTATAGTTTTTGCAACCGACTGGATTCGAGATGGGCAAAGGGAGGATGTATCGCATCGCCTTAAGGCGAGGCGAGGTCTCCGTACTTACACAGATATGCTGCTTCTCGCTTAGTCCGCCGCGAGCGCCATACTACTCTGTCTCTTTCGCACTCATGGTTAGAATATAGAGGTTTCGCCTCCCCTAAAGGTGAAGCGTTACCTCTCGGTCGGTAACAAACTGTTCCGATTAACCTTTCAGATTTAAAAGAACGGTGAACTGCGTTTCAATTCTACAGTTCACTGTTTTTGTCTTTTATCCGAGAAATCAATCGTAGCAGAGGTATTCACAATGGAAAAAAACTCAGCTTCTTCTCTCGCACGTATGGTGTTCTGAGAGAAGCAGATAAGATGTAGCAAATCGTCGTAATAACATTTAACTTATTCTATTTAATGAATTACATTTAGAAGTTATTTACCATGTTTTCGATATCGGCACCAGTGAATCCGGTCGTGCAACGCGCCAGATAATCGATGTCCACGTGCTTCGTAAGTATCTTCTTCATGTATAAAATCAAAATCTCTTTTCTTCCGGTATAGTCTGGCGTGCTGACGTAAATCTCGACATCGAAGCGTCCAGGACGCATCAGAGCTTTGTCGAGATCGTCGCGTCTATTTGTCGCACCAAGAACTATTACACCCTCGTTCTGATGAAACCCATCCATCTCGGAGAGCAACTGATTTATCGTTTGATTCGCATAAGGATGGAGAACCGAGTTTGTACGTCTAGCACCGACAGAGTCGATCTCGTCTATGAAGATAACGCAGGGAGCTCTTTCCTTAGCAGCCTCTGCAGCAACAACAAAAACAAAAAGGAATTTGTATGTTTTCAAATTAATCAAATAAATGATCGATTGCTGAATGTCTTACTGAACAAATCACGAACTCTTCGAGCTCCTTGACCAACGAGAATCTCATCAAATTCTGGTCCGGCTGCGTGAAAGAATGGCACGCCAGCCTCGCCGGCTACAGCGCGTGCCAAAAGTGTTTTCCCCGTACCGGGTGGTCCAACGAGAAGAACTCCCTTGGGCAATTTACCTCCCAGAGCCGAGAATTTGTCGGGATTTTTGAGGAACTCGACGACGTCCGTTAGCTCCCGTTTAGCCTCGTCCACCTTTACGAATCATTCGCACGTAAAATTAATTCAAAAAGCACGAGTTATTAACAGACAGAATGATAAACTTACGCCTTTAACATCGTTGAATGTGACGTTTATTTCCTCGGGATCGACGATACCCTGTTTGCCAAGCTGTATCCTAAACATACTTCCATTCGTACTCCCTGATCGAAAAATAACGTAATTACGCGGGGAATAACACGACAATCGTGCAGTTTGTGCACAGAAAAATCGATAAATGAAGTTCGGTAATTATTCTAACTAAATGTGTGCGCAAGATAAATGTACGGATACGTATGAGAGTGAAGACTGGTTAGTCGGGCTTCAATACTAACATTTATACACACCCATGATAGATATGAAAAGGACAAAGGCTATACCGGTTAACACCACCTGCTGGACAACTTTCAGCCAGCGGATGGTGCGACCCGGTACCTTACGTCCATTCCCAGCTAGATAACCCTCGGCGAACGCAACCTTCATCCTCTGTTTCTCGTCGCTCGTCATTTCTTTGTCGTTGAGCAGTGTCTTGAGATTCTCGAGATTCGTTTGCTCGATTGACATCGCCATTTTGTCGCCCTGAACAATAGTTTTGGGATTAAGACGATATGCTACATATCGTATGCCTCTCTCTCAGATCGCCATATATACGACAGATATTTTTCATCGTCAATTACTCCGCCACGATTGATCTTTCGGATAAAATATAAAGAACTATGGCATTATGAAACGTAGTTTACCGATTTTCTCTTTTTCTCACGAGAGATCAATCGTGGTAGAGCAATTTCTTAATTATTGTTACCGCCTAAGGGGTAGCACATCACCTTAATACGGTGTGATCAACCGACTGAGTCACAAAATTACAGATTTCATGTTTTAGCAGACAATTAATTGATCAGACAGAAACAAATTTGATTCAAAAGTGTTCAGTCATGATGCACGTGAACGTAATTTGTTTTTGCCCGAAACACGAACCGGCTTTCAGAAAATATTGAATGTAGATGTATACCGACGAAGTCCAAAATGCGACAACTCTGTCGATGTCACATCGCCTTAAAGAAAAAATATATATAAATATATTGCTAGTCACGAAATAATGTTTAACATAGTTAGTATAATTTTTTACAGCCACTCTTTAATTAACGATATTCATGAAGATCGTTATTACCATCATCAGTTATATCAGTGACGATGTTTTGTTCTGTATTAACATCATCACTAACTATATCAGTGATAATTGTTATCATTATCGCTGTCACTTACGATATTGGTCGCGCGATTTCTTTCTTTTCGTACCTCGTACATCGGTTTGGAGAGACCAACCCATTTTCTGAGTCTTCCGGCAAAGGTGGGATTCCTCTCGACTTCGGCTTTGATGTTTCTGTGAGTTTTGAAACTGCGCACCCAAACATCACCAGGCAGACGATGGTTCAACGTTTTACCCGAGTCCAAATTGCAACGTATCACCGGTAGTAGAATGGATTCGGAAAGCGGTGTACACGGAAAGCCACGTTTGTTCTCAGAGAAACTCGAACCTGAGATGTAAGAGACTCGCCACGTTCCAGACTTTCCCAATGGCCTCGACACTCGACCAATCGAAATTTCATCGAGCAAACGACGTGTCTTCGGGGGATTTGCCAGCGAACCAATGACCAAGTTGCTCAGCTCAAGTTCTGTACAATTTTTTGCCGCCTGGACAATTTAATTCAACATTTTAAGCGTACTTTATTGGCTGAGAGAGCTGAGAGTGATGCTGCAGTTTTTATTTATTTATTTATTTATTTATTCATTTATTTAGCAGCATATTATGTATTCATAAATGAAACATTGAATTGTATCAAGACTTAACATTCCTTAAATATTTTGTTGCATTTGCTTAACTGCAGTTCATTGTAAATCATCGCCATCTCAATATTTCAATCTAACATTTAATCAACAGAAAGTCAGTTTTATCTTTCGCTGATAAAAGCAAAAAGACTGCATTCTTTTTGCTTCTATTAAATTAGCAACAAACCATGAATACGTATCAAATGTCTAAGAAACTTCTGTAACTCAATAACTACTGGACCAATAGAATGATAATTCAGTATCCAGGTAAAGGCAAAATGTCCCTTTCTTTAATATAATATTTGTAAAAACTTTATTTAAATTTAAATTTTATTTTCTATCAAATTTGGTGAAAAATGATTACAATCGCTCTAGCTAATACAAATCTTGAACTACGAGGCTAAATATTGTTTTGTAAGTAGGTTTATGTTCAAGTAAGTTTGGAATTGTATTTGGGAAAAATCCATAAAAAAACATTTTAATTTTGGTTTTACAAATTTAAAAAAGAAAATCAATGTTTTCATTGTAACACACGTCAACTTCGATCGATTGAACTAAAATGTTCCAGATTAACAAACGAATATTCAGTTGGATATTTAATTTAGTGTATATCGACAGAAGGATTTGAATTTTATCGCAATATGATTTTTAAAAATATTATTCGCTTTTATTTTCTAAATAATCAATGTAACAAACTTCAATTTTCTACAAGTACGTTGTAGCGTTTAGGGATATTTGGTATGAAATTTGATAAAAATCTACAGTGGCATTATAATTTTATACAATATTGAATTTTTATATTAACAATAGTAGACACTTGAAAAAATATCATTTATGTAACTCACAAATTATTTGAGCAACTAATCTAAAATATGTTGCGCTAACATGGAAAAATCAAAATTAATAAATTTTCTTCCGAACGAACTTCCCAGAGAACTTCCGTAACGAGAAAGCCAAAATTGATCAACATACTTCATCACAAAGGAAAATTTTCCTTCGTGAAAAGTGGAAAATAATGAAGAAGCTGTGCGCTACATCTTTATTTAGACCCTCAGTTTTAATGCGCTACATGATTTACTTGCCTAACTTGCTATCTTATTTGATATTTAAAGTATCGTGAGAACTTTAAAAAATATATATAACCTTTAGTTTTACTTATTTCTTAGTTTCGTACCTCGAGCAGACTCTCAGGACAAAGATCGTCGGTTGAAGCGCGAGCTATGCAATCATCACGCCTGTTTTGGATTCTTGTCGATATCGACGTAGTTCTCGGCGTGAATGCCGAAGTCAGTTGAGTCAGGTGGTACAAAACCTGCAAAAAATCACATTCAACCAGGCCGTGTACTTGATGTAAATAATTCGGTTAATATTTAAAAATTATTTTTTACAATATAAAATAGCTCCTGATATATATATATATACAAGTAGATATCGTCCATGAGGGTTATGTGAAAGGTCGTGCCTATTTATTTTCCCGGCGATATGCGCGACAAATATCTTTGACAACTTAGGAAAAAGGAGAACATTATAAAACGTCACTCGGAACGATATTTTGGTAATGACGAAAGAGCTCAAAGATACAGGACACGAAGAGTACGTGCGACCGTAAAGGTTGCTTGCATCACTTGCCTGATTATGAGATTGCAGCGAAATCATCTGGATAAATATTTTTAGCGGACCACGTAACGTACGTCAGCTGATGGTCAACGCTAAGCTATTTCACACGCAGTTTTCTGTGTATCCTCTCACTTTCGCATCCGTCGTTACTTCTATTTTGCAATTTTTTTTTCGTCCTCGTACTTGATGCACTCGAAGTGTTCACGTTGCCAGAATTCACAACTCCGTGCGAGCACGGTCACTACTACACGCGTTATTTTCTCTATCTTTACACGATCTACGTTCCCACCACCGTAAAGCCACTGACTATGACTCTCTCCGGTCGCTGGCTAAACCATTATCGAAAATTTTTTGTCCGACTGCTAGTCCGATAGGCGGAAACGACGAGCTCCTTACGTACCTTCCGAAGACTACGATATTTTTCAACTGTTTTTTCACAATGATTTTTTATTTAGCTTCAAGTGTCGTTGAAAGAAATGAGGCAATTTTACGCTTACTGACTGATTTACGGAGGCAATTTTACGTTTACTTTCTACTGAAGCTCGTATTATTTTCTGCAACCCTATTTATACCCACACGCTGCTAGTGCGCAGTACGAACGACAGATGACTTATGCTCAGCAGCGAATCAACATTTGATCATTTATTTGCTAGGTGTGAACAACATCAAGATCAAATTTGCATCATTTCAAAACACCGGTGATCAGCTTCCATATCACAAAAATAGCCTTGTAATCAAAATGACATAAGAATCGAATGCAAAGCTGTTCTCCAACGTACAAAGATCAAGGTAAGTCAGTTGTCATTAATACTATGTCTTTTTCACCAAGTATTTTAACGATTTAAGCAATTAACCTCTAATTTCCGAAAAAAAAAACGTGTTTAAGCTCATAATTACCGACAAAAAGTACCACATAATTTATGACTGACGAGCAGAGACTCAATTCTCAAAGAACTTTGCTTACTTTCAGATTTCAACGAGAATAAAAAAAGAAACACGAAGACAACTTGAGAAAAAATGTTGCGAAGATTTGATATAGCTAAGCGAGCTCTGCTCGTCGGTCAGCATCGTAATCAGAGCTCGTTGCGCGCGGCGCCTGTATCGAAGGCCCAGGAGGCTGACAAATATCATCCTGGCGATGTGGTACACGGTTTTGCGGTGGAGGAGGTTTCGAGGATCGATGAGATGCACCTGGATGCGATTCGATTGACACACTCATCGACGGGAGCTCGTTACTTGCATCTACAGCGCGACGACAGTAACAACGTATTCTCGATAAATTTTCGCACGATACCGATGGATTCAACAGGTCTACCGCACGTTTTGGAACATACGGTACTCTGCGGCTCGGAGCGTTACCCCTGCCGCGATCCTTTCTTCAAGATGCTGCGACGTTCGTTAGCAACATTTCTCAATGCCATGACCGGTCCCGATTACACACTCTACCCTCTCTCCACCCAGAACCCTAAAGATTTACGCAATCTCCAGTCGGTCTACCTGGATACGGTCTTTCGTCCAAGCCTCCGAGAACTCGATTTCCGCCAGGAGGGCTGGAGACTCGAGCACTCGGATGTGAACGACAAAGATTCGCCTATAATCTTCAAAGGCGTCGTTTTCAACGAGATGAAAGGTGTTTTCAACGAGAATCAAGCGATATTCGCGGAGAAGTTTCTGAACAGCCTGCTACCAAGTCATACTTACGCGCACTGTTCGGGAGGTGATCCTTTGGTAATACCGGAGATGACCCACGAGGCGTTGGTGAACTTCCATGCGAAGCATTACCATCCTTCAAACGCGAGATTCTTTTCCTATGGTAACTTTCCTCTGGAGGATCACTTGAAATTCGTGAACGAACAGTATCTCCTGCGTTACAAGAAGATCGACGCTAGTACTACTGTCGTACCGTCGGAAAAGCGTTGGGACCAACCAAAAAGGGAGCATGTTCAGTGCAAACCCGATTTCATGGCCGCTGATTCTTCCAGACAGAGTTCAATCGCCATTGGCCAGCTTTGCAATGACATCAAAGACGTGCAAAAAACTTTCGAGCTCTATGTTCTCTCGCAGTTATTGTTAAAGGGTCCGAATTCGGCGTTTTATAAGAGTCTCGTTGAATCGAATCTAGGTACTGGATTTGGTAGCTTCACGGGCTTCGAGCCACAGACTCGCGATACGATGTTCGTCGTGAGCCTTCAGGGCGTTTGTTCGGGTGACTTTGATAAGATCGAGAAAACCTACAACGAAACTCTGCAAAAAGTCATCGACGAAGGTTTCTCAAAAGATCACGTCGATGCTGTTCTGCACGGTATAGAATTGCAAACGAAGCATCAAACATCGAATTTCGGTCTTAATTTATTGTTCAATCTGACTCCCTTGTGGAATCACGAGGGCGATATATTGAGATCGTTAAGGATCAACGAGGCCGTGAAAAAATTTACCGAACAACTGGCCGATGATCCGAAGTATCTGAATAAACTGGTAGAGACTTATTTGCTCAAGAATAGTCACCGTCTGACGTTGACGATGTCACCGGACGAGCTTTACGACAGTCGTCAGAGCGCCGCCGAGCAGGATCTTCTGAAATCGAAATTGAAGGCTCTGAGCGAGGAGGATAGGAGAAAAATGTTTGAAGCTGGACAGGCGTTGCTGGCGGATCAGAAGAAAGAGGAGCCGGAGGTTCTGCCAACTTTGAAGGTCGAGGATTTGAAGGCGGACGTAGAGAGGTATGAAACCGAGGATGTCCTGGTGTCCGGAGTCCCCGTTCAGCTCTCCGTCCAACCGACTAATGGCATTTCCTACTATCGCGGAATTCTGAGCACACGGGGTCTCGACGAAGACCTCAAGAAACTTCTGCCGGTATTTAACGATGTAATTGCCAAGATGGGGACCACGAGCAACGACTACAGAAGCTTTGACAGACTTTGCGAGCTCAAGACCGGAGGTCTGAGCTTCTCCAGTCACGTGGCTGAGACTAAAAGCAGCACTAATCGCTACGAAGAGGGAATATTCTTGGCGTCATACTGTCTTGATAAGAACGCTGGGGCAATGTGGAAACTTTGGGAGGAACTGTTCAACGAAGCCAAACTAGAGGACACGAAACGCTTTGAGAATCTTGTCAAAGAGAGCGCAGGAGATTTGGTTAATGGAATCGCAGATTCAGGTCACGTTTACGCAATGAGCAGCGCCAAAAGTATCGTCTCCGCTTCGGCTAGACTCAGGGAAAGCCTCTCGGGCCTGGAATTTGTCGGAAGAATGAAGAAGATCGCTCAGTCCAAAGACTTTGCCGAAATTTTGGACAAGATTCGACAGATCAGAGATCACGTCTTGCACAAGGGACATCTCCGTTCGGCTATCAATTTGTCCGCAGAAAATAAACCAGAAATTGTGGCTAGCATGAATGAATTCTATGGGAAACTGAGAGGGCAGACTGGGGAGTCTTTTTTCATCACTAACGGACAAGTTCCTTCCCAAAAAGATGAGACGGCTATCCATCATGTTATGCCCTATACTGTAAATTACTGCTCGAAAGCCATCCTCACCGTTCCCTACACAAACCCTGAGTACGCGACACTCAGAATTCTAGCCAAACTCGTAACTCATCTCTACCTGTTTCCTGAGCTGCGCGAGAAGGGAGGAGCGTACGGAGCTGGTGCAAATCTCTCGCCAGAGGGCATTCTCACATTCTACTCCTACAGGGATCCAAACTCCACGAGAACTATGGATATCTTTGACGGAACTTATGATTTTCTGAGCAGCTATGCTTTCCCTCAACAGGACATTGACGAAGCAAAACTCGGCGTTTTTCAGCAGATCGACGCTCCTGTGCCTCCCGGTAATCGAGGAATGGGTAGATTCACTCACGGACTTTCCGATGATGATGTTCAGGAGCAGAGACAGAGGCTCAAAGCTGTTACTAAAGAGCAGATTCTACAGGTTACTGAGAAATATCTGAAACCTGGAAAAAGCGGATTAAAAGTTGGTAGGGCTCTTCTTGGACCTTCGAACGCCGATCTGAAGAACAGGAGTTCGCAGGGATGGACGATACTCGAACAGGAAGACGAGAGCAAGACTGGAACCTGCTAGAAGATTTTTTGAAAACTTATTGAAAGATTAATGTGTAAATATTTGATTAATTAAATGTATTTTAGAAGATCGGTTTCAATAAGTTTACTTCACGA
This sequence comes from Cylloceria caligata, assembly GCA_963942595.1. NCBI lineage: Eukaryota > Metazoa > Arthropoda > Insecta > Hymenoptera > Ichneumonidae > Cylloceria > Cylloceria caligata. The sequence continues at coordinate 18,343,779 of OZ012705.1, forward strand.
TTAACTAAATATTTGTTCAATAAAATAAATTTTTAAAAATTTCCGTGATAAGTTTAATTGACGATTAGATGAATTTTTTAAAAAATGGCAGCTAAGAATTAGACATTAGAATTTAGTTCATTTTTACGCAGATGTCTTCCGACAAAGAGGACGAATCAAAATACTTTCTTGAGGCTTTGGATTTTTTGTATGAGACTCAATGGTTGTACAAATTTCCGGTTACGGAAATACTCGCTAAAAATGTATTGGACGAGTTTCCTCGAAGCTGGCTGACGTTCCTGAAAAAATTGAGCAATCAGGAACTCAACGAACTTGTCGTCGATAAAATAACGAAGGTTCGTAGTTCGAATGGACAAAATTATGGAAAATTCTTACATAAACGCTTTTTGATAAAATACAATTAATTAATAATTTAAGATGATAAAAAAAAATTGAATATTTATAATTTTACTTGAAGCGCGATTCGCCAGAGACTCTTCTGTCCTTTGTAAAAAACTGCGTCCGTCTAGACAGAATACCACGAATAGTAGACCGTGGTTTGGAAAATATACCGCAATCTTTCAGAACGGGACTGAGCAATAAAAAACAGCACGAAATCGTGCGTCTCTCTAATTTGGTTCACTCGAAGTGCGCGACTGATGGAATTGACACGATAGTGGATCTCGGCTCGGGCCTGGTAAATATTATTAATTAATAATTAATCGTAATTGTATTATCTTTACTATCAATCGACAACATTAATTTTTGTAATCGATTTCAGGGCTACGTTTGTCAATTACTTAATTTCTTGTACGATTATCGTGTTTTGGGTCTCGAGTCGAATAGCGATAACGTAGAAACTGCCAAACGTAGACAAAAAGAATTCTATCCATCCTCGTTGACTCGTGTGCGATATATATGCGCAAAAATTGATCTGGACTCCGCGGATGAGATAGAAAATCACTTGAGAGACTTGGACGATGGTAAAAAAAAGGAATTTTGTCTTATTGGACTTCACGCTTGCGCGGATCTCGGAGTCGACGCTTGCAAACTGTTCAGCACAATTTCCACGGCAAAAATTCTCGTGTTACTATTGTGCTGCCATCACAAGTTAGAAATATATGGCGCAGAGGATAATGAGCAATTTTTTCGCAATTTTCCAATTTCTCGTTCCCTGAAAAATATTGTTGAATCTTCCGAACGCAGTTACTGTAAAATTTTACGGCGACCTTTCATGAGACTCGCATCTCAAGAACCTGCCGATCGATGGATCGATATGAACGAGGAATTGCATCGACGACACTCTCTTCATGTTTTGGCGCGAGCTGTTTTGGAATGTTTCGCTCAAAAACGTAAAACTTTTTCGAATGAAATTGGATTTAATAAAATGAATGAATTTAATTAAAAAATACGTTTAAAAAAATCGAATTACATTATTTATTCTTTTCAGATTCGATAACTCTGAAGAAACGGTTGCAAAAAGCGACAAGAAAAACTCAATGCGCGAATTTCGAGACCTATCTCGAGGACACTTTTCTGCGTTACGAATTTTATCGCGACGAAAAATTGTTGGATCCTTTGATAATTCGCCATAAAATTTTGGCGACGTGGATAGAAAATTCGAAATATTTGGAAACAGCAGAAATTTATACGGGATTGCAGCTGATGCTGCAGAGTCCTGCTGAATCTTTGGTGCTGAGCGATCGTTGCTGTTGGCTAAAGGAAATGGGTTACGAGAGCAAAATAATTCCAGTTACGAGTAGAACTCTCTCGCCTCGTTCGCACGCCATTGTCTCAAGAAAAAGAGAAGAATGAATGAAATATTTCCAAAAAGTGTGCACGATTATTTGATAAATATTCACAGGTTAACACAATCTTAATTATAACCAGCATTATATTACAAGCTTTTTTTAAATCGAAGAATAGGTACTTTTCATTGACGCGAATTAGCAGTCTTATCGCCCGTAAGGATGGATCTGTGAGGCCGCCTTTATGTTCGTTTTTATCGCGCTTGGAGCTTTGCCCATTTGACCCACTGTGAAAATAAAAAAAATAATAAAATAATACATTGAATTGTTAATTAATATAAAGTTCGAAACATTTTTAGTTCTTTTTCTTTAGAGCATTTTATAAGGGACTCACTTTGTGGATTTCCAAGCGGTCCTTGACCTCCGGCACCGGGTTGGCTGCCCGGTCGTCCGACCATCATGCCAGCCGGTCCGGGGCTCACGCCGGACGGACCCATTGATACGGGATCCGACTGTTATTTCATAAACGATAACAAATTCATTCAGCGATCTACACTTTTGCCTTGTTATTATATATTCACGGGTTTCTTCCGGTCATTGTCAAATGAATAAATAAATACATTGCCGAAAAATTGCGATGAGAATATATAAAATACATAAAAACATGAATTACTTTGAGGCCACTGCCCATTCCCACAGCAGCAACGAGGACGTTTGTATCCGCGGTGCTGCTGGTCTGCGCTTGAGCGGCTCTCGCGCCAGCTTCGCTCTCCCACTCCTCGCGAGCCTTGTTCGCAATGTCCCACACGTGATTTATCACTTTTGTATACTGAGCCACTTGTTTCTGGAATATCGAGGAATTTTGTAAAGAATTTACGGCAGCGAAAATCTAAAATATTGTTTAAGCTTAACGATTAATATTTTTTTGCTCTTTCGATTGTTAGAAAGCCAAAACTGTGTTTTTCGCTTCTTTTTTTTTTAGTATGTAGCTTACATTGCAGTCCTAGTCGTCGGTACAGTCAGCGTAACAAGAGGACAAATATATAATTTACCACCAGCTCTTCTCGCGATCGACAATTATAGTTTTTAAATTTTGTTTTAAGGGAAAACAGCACGTAAGCATTTTTCTACCAGTTTGTTAAATATTCTGCATCATTCTGCTAAATTTTATTTGATCCTGTACCATTTTTTCTCAGTTATTTCCACTTTTTTATATTTTGGAATTTAAAAAATATAAACAATATTCATGTAAAGAAATAAAATGTTAAAAAATAAAATTACTCAATATTTTATTTATAAAAATAAAATTCGTAAATGTTTTATTCTTAAAGAGCATTCGAAATATTTAAAAAGTGCCATTTTCCCTTGTAAATATTTTTAATTAGAAACCAATTAAAGTTAATACAATAAATGCTTACGTGAGAAGCATCGTAACTGAGATTGGCAGCTTTGATCTCGAGCTGTACCATCTTTTGTTCAGCCTGTGGTTCTGGTTTAGTTCGCAAATAATCGGGCACGAGATCATGAGCGAACGTTGATATTCTACCCTCGGTCATTCGCATGAGATCCTCGTCCTTCTCGGGGCTCAGTAACAACGGTAAAACAGTCAGACTCCGAAGATTCGGAGCTTTGTCGTGAGCCAAAATTTTCGAGAGGCTCGTTAGCTATTAATAAAAACAATAATGATAAACAAGATACTTAATGCATTTGAGACATTAAAAAAAAAAAAATTTCGCAAAATATTTACTCACGTGACCCGCAATTAGAGCAAAATTATCGAGGAAACTCGGCCAGTTGAGCGTCTCGTACTCATGCTCCAGCTTGAATATCATTGACGCTATTGATGATTTGAGATCATTAACTCGCATAATAATAGCCTCGAGAGCGGAATCGAGTTGCTTTTCTTCACGCTGCATTTTATGTCTACGCTTATGTACACGTTCGTTCTTTATTTATGTTCTATGAAGAAAAAATAAATATAAAAAAAGAGAGATACAAACTCATCTTTAAATGTTACTCTTGCCGAAGTAAGAGACAAACTGAAGTGCTGACGCTGAGCTCTACTGACTCTGTTGAGCTCGACTCGACAGTCTGCGCGCAAAGACGCGGTCGATGTGCGCGCAAAACTGCAAGAAAGAACTTATGCGCGTCCTGCTGCGGACGGCAGGTTTGAAAAGTTCCGAATGCAGGAGAATTCACATAAAAGTAACCCCAGCGGCAGGAGATGGAATCATGGAAAAATGACGGTAATAATTATGGGATGCAAAATTAGTATAATTTTTTACGATAATGTGGAACATGTATGGGTGTAAGAGATATAGAAATAATCTTGCCATCCTAAATTTCTCCGAGGCGGTTGATCTGTCGGATAAAAGACGAGAACGTCGTCCTGCAGAATTGTTAGACGGAGAGCAAAGTTCTTGGCTTTTATACGACAGATCAACCGTGACAAAGAAATTCACATTACAGTTATTGTTACCGATCGAGTAGTACTGTATCTCACCTTGTGACTCTCACTCAGTAACAAACACTGTAGTGCAAATTTCTTATTCACGATTGATCTCTCGGATAAAATAGGAAAATGGCCATCCGTGTCTTACAATTCTACAATTTACCGTTCTCGTTTCTTATACGAAATATGAATCGTGGTGGAGTAATATGCGATGAAAAAATGCTACTATTTTTCTTGCACGTATTGTGATGCGTGATAAATCGACAAAAAAAACAGACGTATACTTGTTTCGGAAAGTGTTCGACCAGGGAATAAACCAGTGAAGAGTAGACCTACTCATGGGAGGTTGGAGAAGGTAATCAGTCAGTGCTGAGATTTGATAAGCGACAGTGGCCCTCAGCAAATTACTTTGTAAAGAATCTGGTCAAATGACCGCGTTAAAGATTTCTGAAGGGAATCAAGCGATCGCAGCGCACCATCAGCACCTATCGCTACTCCAAAGCTACAATAGCACCGCGAACCTACGGTGTCAGGTGTCAGAAGCTGTCGAGTCACGTGATCATTGGATCGAAAGAAAATGAAATAAAAAACAGACGCTTACTCGCCCCGGGAAGATGATGAACACCGAATAACCTAGCCGTTCGAAGGATCGGAGGTTTGAGGAAGTATCTAGTCAGTGCTGCGAGTCGATCGGTGACAGTGGTGTCAGCGATACACTTAACTGTAATAGATGTTGTCGCATTAGTGGAATTATCACCAAATCACAGTTAACGATCGCGCGTGGTTTGTCCTACGCAGGGCTCACCCCTCTCAATACCACCGGGAAGTCTGGATGGTGCATCGACGAAATAATATTAATAACTTAAAAATTCAATAAACAAAGATAATAATAATTCGTGAATAAAATAGATTAAATTATGGTCGATGCGGTGGAAAACTCTGCGGGATTGCTAGCAAGGTTGGGCGATTTAATCGGAGCTCCCGAACCTGCCCTACGATTGCTGACCTCCATTCTCTTAGGTAACAACGTGCCGCATAGTACACACGCGACGATCGCTAGATAATTACGAATCGTTCACTCGTAGTTTACGTGCGCTATGTGCGTAGAAGAGAGTAACTGCGCATGTTCTTACTCGCTAGATAAAAGCGTGCGTCGAATGCACTTTCTATATAACACTTATTACATCTTTTGTGTCACGATGCTTTCGAAAAATAAATTTATTCTCTTGGTTCCCGGAGAACGATTAAAAGACATATAATGATTATTATGGGAGCTGATAACGATATTATCGCTCTAAATTGTCGCTGAAACTATCCACGTCGTCTGCCTTTATCTTGAAATTGGCGAGCTATCCGGGTCATTTTAAACTCGTTTCAAGCGGCCAAAGAAAAATCGTTAAGACGACATTTTCTTTTGTTTCAATTTTTTATTTTACACTTTTGAGCCATTTTACAATTTTAAGGGTAAATGAAGAATAGCACGATAGTTTTATTTATTTGGTGATATTTTCATTCTATAAATAAATTCTAATAAATTCTTTAAATAAATTTTTACTTAATAATATTATATTGAAATAATAATTATCATTTAATTAATTATTTAAATTATTTGTTGTAGTAATAATAACATTTTATTAGTCATTTTTCCCCTTTGGACTTTAGAATTTTTACATAAGTACTACACAACCTCCGTCGTATCTTATAATTCTAATATATATTGCATATAGATATTCTTTGGTTTACATTAGTTTGTATTCTTAATCATTAATGTGTTTCCATTAAGTCATACTCTTGTTCATCTGATTTATTCATCCTACTGTATCTCTCTTTGTTATATCCCTTCCACCGCTTTCTCATAGGCTCTACGATATTTGCATAACGAGGGCAAAACCAACAATGATTTCACATTTCCTGTCGGAACTCTGCTCCACTTGTTCCGTCTCCTTCTATTTCCAATCACCGCAACAGTCTTGTCTTACAGCTACTTGTTAATTATGTTTTTAAAATCTAGGCACTGTCCTCTGCGGTTGACGTCTTGATCCCTGCTCGCGCAATCTACGTCCTCTGCCCTTGTAACCCTCATTTGCCACTGTACTTTCAAACTCGCACCTTATTCTAGCACATTGTTCCTTTCCCCTTCCAATAATTGCACCTTCTTCTCAATATGCATGGAACTGCACCGATTGAATTATTTTAAATAATTTGCATTTTATTTTAAATATCATTTCCGCTCGTATTTTTCCATGCATTTAACACGCGAATTGTTTTACATAGAATGCTCGTACGATGCACGAGTAATTAAATGCTTCAATCAGCGAATTTGTTTACTTTAGTATTTCACTGACTCATTGTGAATTCCAAGGCTACTACAAGACTCTATTGATGAAAATACATTTAATTTCAGGTTTTCCGCTTGCTCTAATACATCGGCAAACCATCTATGGCAAATCCGCCTCGTTACAGCACATCTTCTTCATAATATGCGGCCTTTCAATAGGATATTGGAACTACGGTAATTATATGATTCTGTAGCGGCTCACGCGATAACTCCAGCCATGCCGTCTCTGCCGTTATTCGAATATTTCCTACAAGTAAACAAATACATTTCGGACGATTCTTTATTTCTCAATTTTTTGAGGAATTAAACATTTTTTTTTGCAAAACCACCAGATTTTCATTTTTTCACTATTTATGAAATGAAAAATTTATTATTCGGAATAATTGGTCGAAATATAAAAAATCTTGAAGTAATTATCATATTTTCTTCTAATGAGTCAGATTTTATCACGAATTATCATTTTTTCAGACATTAAAATCACTGAGAAAACACAAGTTTGTGAAAAAATCGTAGAATGCATTTAATGTTTTGCTTAGCGAAATAGCAATTAATTCATCATGATAAAAGCAATCATTAGTTAAAACCTTTTTTATTATAAGAAATTAACTAACGCGAATGAATTTTCTCTGTTGAAAATGTTGTGGAACATTTGTCATAAATTATCTCTGAATTTCTTACGTTTCGATTTTTTTAAACATTACGAAATATTTTTTAAAGCTATTTTGAAAAAAATTCCAAATTTTCCATCAAGTATTGCCATTTATTTTATAATTTATAAAATGAGAAATTTAATATTTGGAAAAATAAAAGAAAATCGTTGAAATATGAAAAATTCTTATATATTTATCAGAATTTCTCCTAACGAGTAATATTATCCCAGACATCAAAATTACTGAGGAAACAGAGGTTCGAAAGAAATCGTAAAATGTTGAAATTAAAAAAACTTGAAATAATTATCGAAAATTTTCATAATGAATTATATTTTCTCTTAATGAATCATGCTCTCTCAAACATCAAACTGACTGGAAATACGGTAGTTTCGTAATTATATCAGATTGTGACTCATATTTTTGTCTAACGGCACCGATTTTCTCATATTCCAATCCGATCGTACTGATAGTAACTGTATTTGAAAAATTACATAATTTTGTGAGTAATTTGGAGAAATTCGATTTCGCTATACGGCTAGATAACCGCGAGTATCTCGTAAACGATTGATAATCACGATGGCATACAAACCGCAGCTTATAGCCAGTTACCCCTTAAGCAATTGTGACCTGTCGGCCAGGTCAGAAGTAGTCGTTGCTACACAGCTGGAACACGGTGAGACATTGTACTACAGCTAATGATCTGAAATTTTCAGAAATACGCAAAATGAGAGAAATATTTTAATGCATAGAATTAAAGTTTCGGAAGAAACGTCGATTTTCGTAGAACGAGGGGGAAAAAATCGATTAAAATTAGATTGATTCAGAGAACTTTTTTGATTAATACTGAGAAAATCAATTTATTTATGAGAAACTATGGAACAATTTGATTTCGGAAAATATCGTGATTATTCATTGATGTCCCGAAATGTGAAAAAAATCTAAGAAATTTCGGAGAAATTCTATAAAATATTTTTACCGGTATGCTGATGCTTTTAATTGTAGAATTTAATTAATATTTGAGTTTCCATTTTTTGCAATTATACGTAAAACAACAGGATGGCATATCTTACACTCGACGCTCGCTCTCAGCGCTACGTACCTGATTCTTCAAGTCTTTGGCGGTACTTTGGCGTCCGCAATAGTAACGCTTATCTTCAATATGGGCTACTTGATAATTGGTGAGTTAAGAAAATATTTTCGCTTCATAAATATTATTCGGCACTTTGTTTTAAAAATGTTAATTTTTTTTTTTACTCGAATGAAAGGTTACTGGGTAACAAGCACAGATGTATATGATATCAAATGGACGATGCCTCAGTGCGTACTCACGCTGAGACTCATTGGACTCGCTTTCAATCGGTGGGATGGCTCTAAATCAAAGGTATAGCAAAGTAGATTACTGGCCTATTTTACACTACGAAGATAGTGCGGTTAACAAGCAAATTTGAATACGTCATATGTTAACTATTACAAAATTTAATAACTATTTCTTTCATTTGTAAATTTCATTTGTAATATTTATTTCTAAATTTCATTTGAAAATTACGATTGAATGTATCACTCGACAATCTCATTCGAAAATTATATGAATGTTACACGTTAACATTTCATTTTTAAACGTTATTTGAAAATTACGTTTAATAACTGTTTGAAATTTTCGTTTCTAAGTTTTATTGGGAAATGTCATCAAAAATTAAATTAGATAACAAAGTAATATAGCTTTGACATAATTTTGTTGTATAATTTTTAACTGTTTTATCAAACAAGTTGTAAATATTCATTGCAGGAGAGCCTGTCAGACTATCAGAAGAAAGTAGCACTAACGACATGTCCTAGTCTATTAGAAATCGCGGCGTACGTCTACTTTCCTGGCTCCTTTCTCGTCGGTCCGCAATTCAGTATGCGACGATATCTCGATTATGTGAATGGGACTCTCATCGAAAATGGAATTGATTTACGATCGAATTGTCTAGTCGCCGGTATCAAGCGCGCCGCGGTTGGATTCGTCTACATCGCAATATTCCAGATGGGCACCGTTTACGTCTCCGATCAGTATCTTCTCGATGACGAGTATCGCCAGCTCAACTTTTTCGCCAAGTGTTTCTTGCTTGGACTTTGGGGACGCGTGAATCTCTACAAATATATAAGCTGCTGGTTGATTACCGAAGGGGTGAGTTAGATCCACTCAAAATTTACTAAGTATTGCAATTTTTATTTATAAAATTAATTAATTACAATTTTTTATTTGAATAAAAATATTTTTTCAATTTTTTCAGGTCTGCATCACCTTTGGCTTGACATACAATGGCAGAGATGAGGACGGTGAGCCCAAGTGGGACGGTTGTTCGAATGTCGGTCTTGTTACTTTTGAAAACGCGACAACATTCGATCATTACATTATGTCCTTTAATATGAATACCAATCACTGGTGCGCCGAGTACATATACAAGAGGCTTAAATTTCTCGGTTCGAGGATACTCAGTCAAATCGCTACGTTGCTTTTTCTCGCTATTTGGCATGGATTTCACTCGGGCTACTATCTGTGCTTCTTCATGGAGTTCATTATTATGTACTTCGAGAAAGACGTAAGTTAAACTAGCGGAGCAGTCGTTATAAAATTAACAAAATCATAAACATGAAATTTCAAAGAAAATACATTTTAATAATTTGAATACAACACGGATGGAACGTACATCCTTAAACAGCGCATCCTCCTTCTTTTTCATTCTTCATAAAGCTACCTCGCTTACGAAGTATTTTTATCAATTCATAAAGGAAGCTGTGTGAAAAATAAAAATTAATGAAGAAGCAATGTGTAAGGTTCTACTTTGCATCTCGTTTTAAAAAAATTGTAGAAACGGAAATTTAACGAATATTGCGTGATTAGGAAATTGCACAATTTAAAGTGCTCTAAAATCTTATTGCTTCGATATATTTCTCGTAATATATCGATATATTTTAACGAAAAGTGTAGTCAATGACAAAAACTTATTGCCTAACAGATTTAACAAATTTAAGATCAATCGCAAGCCTCGGTAATAGTGAATATCAAAATGCATTGTTTTCTAAAATTTGAAGACCTGTATCGATTTTCACTCAATTGATACGTACGGGTTAGAAGTTTTAGCTCATTTCGTCAAATATTTTGAAAGTAGAAGCGATTAAAAGTTTTTTTTAAAAAACTGCTAAAAAATCTGAAAGCTTCTGCCGATCTTCGCCAGTTTACGTGAATTAGAGCCACAACGTAACATTTTATAAAAATTTTAAATCCCATAAAATCCAAATGTTTTTAATGAATTTTTCCCAAGTGGAATAGCAAACTTTTTCAACATTAATTTACTTATAAAGAACTAGCTCGATAGCTAAAGATCACTATTAGAACTTTGATAAACAATTTTCATAATTTTAACATTATGCCGAGGAAAGGGAACTTTCAGATTTACCTTGACACTAAATTCAGTTTGATCGGTTAAATAATTATTGAGATAAAGAGGTTTGCATTTTTCGAGGTTTTAACACATTCATGTCTGAGTCCCACTTTTTCGACATTTCAGACCATTTTGGAGTATCCTGACATTTCGAAAGAAAATGACAAAAATTAAATAATTTCAATATATTAAAGAAATATTGATAGTATGAAAAAAATTGTTCGCAGATCGGTCCAACTTTGAAGCGTCACGAAAAATTGCAAAAGCTTCTGAAGGAAAACATGCCATTCCGCGCAGCAGTGTGGCTCTTGATGAAGATCTACACCTTTGTGTTTATGGGCTATTCGCTGATACCCTTTATCTACTTATCGGCGTCTCGTTACACTCAAGTTTTCGGTAGCATATACTACTGCGGCCACGTGCTATTTATGACGTACCCGTTGGTAGCGCCGTTTATAAAGAAGGCGATTCGGGCCACAGCGGAGAGCACGTCGCGCTCGCACCAAGAATAATAAATTTAACGAGCCATTTATAAAACATAAGCAAAACGCCATTAGATCAATATTTTCTTATTTCGAGAGGGACGACAGCGGAGACGCTAAAAATTCGCTGTATCCGTCTCTATTAAAAGAAAAAAAGAAAAATATACTTTATGGTCCCTTCTTTGCCTCTTTGTATTAGACGGGTATGGCACGATCTTACACTGTACGACTTGACACATTAAAAGCTGTACACTGCAATTGTGCACAAATATACTGTACACCAAATATATACACGAAAGAAACTGTACACGAATTAGCTGTGTACCTCACGCCCCTACACTATACGACCTGACACAATAAAAACTGTACACAGAATCTGTATACCGCACAACTGTGCACGAATTTTCTGTACACCTCACGGCCCTAGATCGTACAATCTGACACAATAAAATCCGTACACCAAGTATGTAAACGAACTGTACATACTAAATAACTGTTACAACTGTACACAAGATAAATTTTGCACGAGAAAACTAGACCAAGTCGGGCTGTTGGTAAGTCGGAGATGTCCAAGCTTGTATCTAATATCGCTAGTCATATCGTATTACACTTGAAAGTTAGAAAGAGCTATTGGAATCATTTTATTTTCAAGACTTATAAGATTACAGTTATAAATTCTGTTAAGGCGATACGAATCTGACTCAGTCGGTAAAAAAACCTATAATCCGAATTGGACTATCACGGTTAAAGTGTTGTTACACCTTCTCTACCATCCACCTCGACCCAGTTGGTATAAAAAACTGCAATCTAATGTACTGAGAAAGAGGATTGGAATAGTTTTCATTACCGATTGCAGTTTCTGAATATGTGTCATATCTTATTTTGTCGGATAAATGCCGAGAATCCGACTATGAGGTGCTCGCACATGAAACTACTTTGCCCGTAGACACATGAATATCGCGCGTTTCTTCAGCGCTGCTGGTTAGATACCGGACTGGCTCGTTAACGTTTTGAACATAATTTCGTGTACCAGCACCTGAACAATTCTACAGATCGACGTTCTCGTCTTTTAACTGACTGTTTAACCGCTGCTTTTCATCTTTGGTAAAGTTTTTCTTAAGTCAACTTTTGATCTGGAAGCTGCCTGCGGTTATCAAAAATGCATCGAAACAGAAATCATCCCTTCCAGCGTCAACGTTATGTACAGCGTTGTCGAGGGTTTTGCCGTACCTTGATAAACCTTACAACCGTAATGTTAAAAGCCTGAAAATAAAATTATTTTCACAGCTCTTGCTAGCTTTCCCGAATATTTATTTATTTATTATTTATTTATTTACTTAATTCACTAAACGGGACTTGCCCTTGACAATATAATGATAATATAATTGCGTCCGACCGCATGTATATAATAGGAGAAAAGAATACAAATGTAAATATAAATATAGAAAATTGTAATTAAAGGTACAGAGTAAATAATTATTGTACAGGTTCGTTAATGAATACGTGCTAAGTAACAAAGCGGAGAAGAGTTGGCAGAAAAATAAACGAAAGCGGACGCTATACTTAACGGAATATTTTAGACAGTGGTTCATTGTAACCATAGTACGATTATTTTTTACATGAAAAAAATCGCTTGGTTACCAACATTCCGCATAGGAATTGAAGTAAGAACTTCGGAGTAATCAATAATACAGTGAACATCCGTTAAGAGTTTTATGCGAAGAGTTTTCAGTTCACCATGCAAAAACTGAAGGCATAAACATCGTCGTAAACTTCAAATTTAAATAGCATAATGCGCACAAATTAACGCTGTACTCGCTCGATCGCATTAACGTTTGCCGAGTATAGAAACGTGCTCACATAATTGAGGCATACTCTAATATCGGACTTATGAGGGCGCAATACAGTCTTAAGGTATAGCGGATTCCGCAAAAACGACCTTAATTCGCCTAATGAACCCTTGTACTCGCAGCGCACGTCCAACTACGTACGATATACGCTACACCAAATATACCGAGGTATTTAGATATACTAGAAGATACTTCACTTGATATTAACGTGTGAGAGATTCGCTGTTCGAGTCGGCGGCTAGCGTATAATCGTGTAGTAATAAAAGCTGGGTTATTCGATAGAATGCGATGATCAGGTATTTCGACGCATTGAGAAACAGCCACGTCGCGGGTGGCACCATTCGGATATTCTATTAAGGTCATACTGCAATAGCACAATGTCTACCGGGCCATGGATGACCTCAAACCCAGGTGAAACCCCAGAAGGCACCGTAAAAGACTCAGAGTGACGACCCTTGACTCGAGTTTAGGGAGAAGAATCTCGTCATTTGATTGTATTGATCGCCTTTGATCGATTCGTTATAGGAGATTTCTTGTCGTGAATTACTGTTTACAAAAGCCATGTTGTTCATTGACAATGTAACGCTCCGACACACTCTACGACACATCGGACGCCAACGAATCATCGAAGATTTTGTGGTACACATGATTGGACGACGATAGTCCGATCGTTGCGGATGCCCTCGGAATTCCCTTGCTTGTCAATTCACCTGACAAAAGGACTCCAGACATTCGGGAAATCGCCGGACGATAGCAACTTTAAGTAATGGGAGGATTCCCATCTGGATCTGTATCCTTGCTCGAACTAAGGGGTTATTCCACTGTAAAATCTTCGAAAATTATGATTTTATTTTGCATTTGTCGAATGGACGTATATTTAAGAATGTATTGGCAAAGTTTCTCCAGGTCTGATTCAATTTAATTTGGTTACTACAGCCGAATGTTGTAGAGAAATCGAAGTGCTCAAAGTGGCGCGCCAGCAACTCTAATTTCTTAAGGGCTTAATCCTACAACAGGCTAATTTTTGGGAATTAATTACGTAAAGATTTCATATACAATATTAAACATTGTTTATAAATATTTATACGCACCTTAAGGATCGCGTGTAAACATTTTTATTAAAAAATATTAACATTTATGTGCGTTTTACAACTTCGCGTCTGATGATGTTTTTCGTCCGCGGTCGGTTCCCGAGCAAGTTTTCGGAAATATGGTCTGATACCAGAAAAAAATATGCTCATTAACTTTATTGTATTACTATCGTATGACAGGATTTTTTTTAACTCCTAGGTTACGAAAAAAAAATTCCTGAATATTTTTGCCATTTTCGGCTGAAAAATGCGTACTATTATTATTAATATTTATTGCACAAAGAAACGTATCCACAACATCCTACGTCATACCAAAAAAAGTACAGTTCCTCTAAATATTTGTGCCAAATTTCAAGTCAATTCGTTAACTGCAACTTGAGTAATCGTGCTCGCCATTTTGAAAAACCGTTTCGATAAAAATTCGTTTAGTTTGAGCACTAGTTTTTTCAGTAAAATTATTAGTTTTTCATGTCTTACCGTTCATGTCTGCCATTCCTGCCTCGTATAATGGACTTCTGCATGAAGAGCCTATTCGCAGATATTGTGGATAAGCGGGCAAGAGTCGGTATAATGTGGTTCACACTTATAACAACTTACGATTAACTTGAATCGAAGTCCGCGATTACTTGATTAACTGAAAATGTTATAATATATTTCCGTCAGACTTTGTGCGTATAACTCAAAATATACTTCGAATATCTACATGAAACCATCAGCACATTAATCTTAACAGTTGAAACAATTTTTTAAAGATAAAAAAATTTATTTTTTGAAAATTCAACAGTAGTATAACCTTTTAAAACGTAATTTTTGAAAATAGCGCAGATAACTATTTGACAAATCGGTCTGAAATTTGTTTCACGTTAATCAGCGCATCAGTGGCAATCGCATGGTTCACATAAATATGTTTACATTAACAATTTCGTACTTTTAAACGTGTAAAACACTAAAAAAATTTAGCAAATTTTCAAATAGAACATTTAAACCTAAGCCATTTTGTTAATTTTTCATTAATCACAGTAATTCTGGTCCGGACGATAATGATACTTATACCAATTAAAATCTTTTCGAACATTTCGTTAAGATAAACAAACGATACAATTTTTTTTGAATTTGTTGTTCTCTCAAAATGTCTATCAATAAATATTGAAAACTTCTATTGCGTTGGACATTTCATTAACTACACAAAATTCCCAGCACATGACAATTTTTCAACGTATAACACTCGAATGATACCTTAAATGCCGGCGAGCCTCTTCCTATCATAAACAAATGAATAACATTCGCATTGGATAAGCCAACGACACCCGAGTAATTGACAACGTTGGGGATTTTGCAGAAAACAGGCTACCAGATAGATTCGAAAATATATAGTATTAGCAATTTTACCAAATGAGTTAAACGGCCTTTCATAAAAAAAACATGCAAGCTGAAAGACCTGCGTATTTCCTGACATTGGTGGCGTAGTTCCAAAACGGCTTGATATCCTCCGAGGTACACAGCCTTCCTTCAAAGCCTGTGATATTATGCTGCGCGTATAGTCATCAAAGCCGCAAAACACGGAGATCAAAGTGACTTAAAAACTGTGAATAGATCATACACCAGCACGCTCTCACACTTAACATGAGAGATTTTCCTTGCATAAATTAAGATTCGAGATTGCTGCTACAGTAACAAATGTCATTACGGTGGGTGTTGTTATCGTTGCATTTCTATGTGTTTGACAACGCACAACGAATCTCGCTATCTTGCGGCATTATAGCTACAGGGTGTTTTTTATAAAGTTACACAAGTTTAAATCATAATAAAACAAAGAAATATATTTTTAATATCAATGAAACGGGCTTTATTGGATAGAAAATTTTATGACATTAATGTTTAAATATGATTTCGGCCATGTGGCCGCCACGGCTGGCGCGCACAAGGTGCAATCTGGAACACCAATTTTCACAAACTTTTCGTAGCATTTGCGGCCGTATTTCGCTAATAACTCTTCTGTAGTGTCTGAGACATTTGCCTCTTAATAATTGCACACGTTATTATCTCTTGAATAATCATACTTTATTATACGTTATGTACACGAGGGACAGATGATGGACTTTTCGTGGTGGACGCTCGACATGGTCTGTTGCCTTATACATTATTACAAAACGGGGCTACTGGTAGTTCGCGGGATCAACACCTTGCGGTAGATGGCGTATACTTCCGGGATTTAAACATCACATCTCTCCTCACTAGAATTTAAATTCCTGCGAATTTACACTCTTTGTATCCTATTTCCATTCATAACCGGAATTACAATTTTCCTCGTTTATACGAATCATTTCGGAGTTACAATTCTTCCTGTTTATACAAGTCATTTCGCAGTTACAATTTTTTTCCTGTTTATACAAGTCATTTCGCAGTTATAATTCTTCTCGTTTATACAAGTCATTTCGCAGTTATAATTCTTCTTATTTTATAAATCTAGTATTTTCCTTGGTTTTGGAACTCTAGATGATCTACGCATCGTTGGTATATTATTGTTAACATTTGCACTTAGACCCTGTGCTGATTTTGGTTCTTCCAGTTCTGATGGATTATCATCTTTTATACTTGTTGTTTTATTCATAGCGTCAATAATCTCTTCTTCCTTTTCCGCATTTACTATACTACTTTCCCCCTTCAAGTTACATTTTCGTAATTGATCAGAGTGACGCTTATGTACTCTATTGTCTTCTGCTTGCACCGTAAAGGTAACTGGAGATAATTGTTGGATAACTCGAGCCTTATTCCACCCATTGTCCGCATAGTTTTTCATCATTACTATATCATTATTTTTACAAGTAAATCGTCTATTTCCTGGAAAGAAACGCTGTTGGTTTAGTTGTCGATTTTCTACATGTTTCCTAAGATCTGGTCTAACTAGATCAAGTTTTGTACGAAACTTTCGTCCTATGTGTAATTCTGCTGGGCTGCAGTTTGTAGTACAATGAGGCGTTGCTCGATAGTGAAACAAAAATTTAAGTACCGCATCTTGCTTCGAATTTCCTGCCTCCCTTAAAACTTTAAACTTCTTTTTGAAACTCTTAACCGCATTTTCGGCTGCGCCGTTTGAAGCTGGATGGTATGGGGCAGTTCGTATATGATGGATACCATAATTTTTTAAAAATTCTCTAAATAATTCTGAGCAAAAACTCGGCCCATTGTCTGTAACTAATTTAAGTGGAATTCCCCACGTCGACATATATTCTTTAAACACTTTTATTGTAGTTTCCGATGTAATATCTGATAATTCCTTAACGTCTATCCATTTGGAAAATGCGTCAATAATTATGATATACATTTTTCCCTCGATAGGACCTAGAAAATCCGCATGTATTCTATGATTGGGTCCATCCGGCCATTTCCACGAATGTAATACCGATCTCGGTGGATTATCTGCCGTTTTTAGACACGCCAAACATGTTTTTGTCACATTTTCTATGTCCTCGTTAATTTTAGGCCACCAAATGTAAGATCGAGCTAACGCTTTCATTTTCACAATACCCATGTGACTACAATGTAACTCCAACAACAGTTCTTCACGCATACACGGAGGAATCACAACTCGATGTCCCCATAGTATACATCCTTCTTCTATTGTCAATTCATTCTCTCGAATTTTAAATGCGTTAAACTCTTCACTCACCCTATCAGGCCAACCCTCTAATACATATTTCCTGACTCTTCTGAGCTTTGGGTCTTTTTCTGTTTCTAATTTAATACGATTCACATCCATAGCTTTGACTTCGTCAATTACATAATTTAAATAAGAATAATCTTCTGTTTCTTTGAATTTCTTTTCGTTGATTGGCAACGGAATACGTGAAAGACTATCAGCACGTCCATTATCGATGCCTTTGACGTGTTTGATCTCAAACTGATACGCCGCCAAAAACACAGCCCATCGTTGTACTCGACTCGCGGCCATTTGCGGAAAACCCTTTTTTGATCCAAAAATATATATAAGTGGTTTATGA
Organism: Cylloceria caligata; assembly: GCA_963942595.1. Taxonomy (NCBI): domain Eukaryota; kingdom Metazoa; phylum Arthropoda; class Insecta; order Hymenoptera; family Ichneumonidae; genus Cylloceria; species Cylloceria caligata. The sequence goes on from OZ012705.1 coordinate 18,361,798, forward strand.
TCGGTTTCTAAAATAAAGTCTCTACCATAAAGGTATTGATGAAACTTTTTCACCCCGAAAACCAAACTTAGAGCTTCCTTATCCAGCTGTGAGTAATTTTTCTCTGCTTTAGTTAACGATCTAGATGCAAATGCTATGGGTCTCTCTCGCTTGTCTGAGTACACATGCGATAATACTGCCCCTATGCCAAAGGGCGATGCGTCACACGCAACTTTAATCGGTAATTTGGCGTCATAGTGTACCAACACTTCTGATGAGATCAAACAACGCTTTGCCTCGTTAAATGCCTTGTCTTGGTCACGATTCCACTGCCAAACCACGTTTTTCTGTAACAAATGATACAACGGATTCAGTAATTGTGCATAGTTTTTTATAAATTTAGAATAATAATTCATCATACCCAAAAATGCTCTCAATTGAGTCATATTTGTGGGCGCTGGGGCATCAACTATTGCCTTTATCTTATCCGTTGCTGCATGAATTCCCGTGCCATCTAGTACGTATCCTAAAAACTGTATTTTATCTTGGCCGAAAACACATTTACTTTTATTCGCCGTTAGTCCACAATCTTTTAATCTGCTGAGTACGTCTTTTAATCTCTTATTATGTAATTCTACCGTTGGGCCACTAATCATAATATCATCGAAGAAACATACAACACCCTCCAACCCGTGTAATATCTTTTCCATTTCACGTTGGAACAATCCCGGGGCTGAGGCTACACCAAAACAAAGTCGTTTATAAGTAAACAATCCTTTGTGAGTTGTAATCGTAACGAGGGGTCTCGATTGTTCGTCCAGCTCAACTTGTTGATATGCCTGTGATAAGTCTATTTTCGAGAAAACTTTTCCCCCATTTAGGCTTGATAATAAGTCTTGGATTCTTGGTACCGGATAACGGTCTATTTTTATTCTAGGATTAATCGTTATTTTATAATCCCCACAGATTCTTATTTCTCCATTACTTTTAGGAACCGGAACAATCGGAGTTGCCCACTCACTACTTTCGACTGACTCTAGAATTCCTTCTTTGATTAAACGATTCAATTCTTTTTCAACTTTATCTTTCATTGAATACGGTAACGGCCTTGCCTTACAAAAAATTGGTTGTACATTTTCTTTCAGGTGTAATTTAAAACCACCCTTCGTATATTTTCCCAATTCGGCTGAGAAGACTGATTCAAAGTCATTAATAATTACATCTATGTCCCTATGACTTTCGCTTTGAATCATTCCGACATGACTATTCCCATCATTACTTGCGAATTCTCCCACCGGGACTCTTAATGCACATATCCACGCTCTCCCAACTAGTGGAGGTCCATCCCCGGGCAATACAAAAAGGGGAAGTTTCAAATTCCTCCTCTTATACTTCACTTGAACGTTCATTATACCGATAGGTTCAATTTTGTGCCCTGGGTGTGTTTTAAATTGTTTATTTGTTCTCGCAAGGGGTAATGTGTTCCATTCTTTTCTGTTTACAAACTCTTTTTCCGAAATAACTGATATTTCTGACCCTGTGTCAATATGAAATTCTAAATTAATATCTTGAACATTAATTCTAACCTTCCAAGGAGCAATAGATTCTATCTCATTATTTATTACAGCTACGTTTTCTTTTCTACCTTCTAAAAGGAAAAGTGAGTCAAAATTGTCTTTCGTTTCATTTATATTGGAAATAAGATTTTGACTATTTTTACCTTTTTTTACTTTATTAAACTTATTTTCTTTTTCTTTTGTTTGTTTCCTAACTTTACAAACTTGGGCCAAATGACCTTGTTTTTGACAAGTGTTACATTTGTAATTGCGATATTTACATACAGTTGCTCGGTGATTTGTCCTTCCACAGCAATAACATTTGATGTTGGCTTCACTTCTTGTAGAATCTGATGTTTTCTTTCCCATGAAATGTATCGAATCTACTTGACCCTTTGTCGAAGATCCCATTTCAGCTACGTCTTTCGTAGCCATTTCCATTGTCTGAGCTAACTCAACAGCTCTCGCGTATGGTAAATCGTGCTCGCTGAGAAGTCTTTTCTTGATTCGCTCATTCTTCAATCCCCATACGAACTGGTCCCTCAGATAAGATTCTAAGCTGCTTCCAAATTCACAGTATGTTGATAATTTCTTTATATTTGCCAAAAACTCCATAACACTCTCTGAATCTTTTTGTGAGCATTCTTTAAATTTATATCGTTCAGCAATAATACTGGGTTTTGGTTGTAAATGATTTTTCATAATGTCATTTAGCTCCTCAAGTGATTTCGACGCTGGTAATATGGGAGTACAAAGACTACGTAACAAAGCATATCCCTCACTGCCTATTAGAGTGAGAAAAAGCGAAACACCCTTAGCAGGAGATATGTCGTTTGCTAAATTATATTGCTCAAACCTCTCGATCCAATGGTTCCAATCGTCCTTGACGTCGTATTCCTTCATGCTCCCGATCCTTCCCGTCATGATCGGTTGATGCCGGTCACCATGAGTTGTGGCATCTTGAGATTGCGTTTCGGACTGTTGCGTCAATGGATTCAATCTCGATGTTTGCGATGCTCGGTTCATTTCCAACATAAATTGTTGTCGCTGTTGAATCAACTGTTTGCTTCTTTCCTCGACTTCGGTTCGTTCTTGATCGAGTTCCTTCTTCGCTTTCTCGTACTTTTCGCGAAGTTCTTCCACCGATTCAGCCATCTTTTTCTTATTACGTTTTTCCGTCCTCGTGTCACCACTTTGAAATCCGTCGATTTCTTTGCAATCCTTTATTGCTTCTTTTTATCCTCGTCTCCACTGTAGTGTCTGAGACATTTGCCTCTTAATAATTGCACACGTTATTATCTCTTGAATAATCATACTTTATTATACGTTATGTACACGAGGGACAGATGATGGACTTTTCGTGGTGGACGCTCGACATGGTCTGTTGCCTTATACATTATTACAAAACGGGGCTACTGGTAGTTCGCGGGATCAACACCTTGCGGTAGATGGCGTATACTTCCGGGATTTAAACATCACATCTTCGAATGTTGATTTCCAGGTGTTCAATTGTCTCTGATTTATTGACGTAGACAAGTGACTTTACATAACCTCAAAGAAAATAATCCAATGGGGTTAAATCACACGATCTTGGTGGCCAATTAATTGGACCATTACGCAAAATTATTCTTTCATCAAAAGTTTCTTTGAGCAAATCAATTGTAGCGCGCGCTGTGTGGCATGTGGCTTCGTCCTGTTGGAACCACATGTCAGCAAGATTAATGCCAGCTAATCGAGGTACGAAAAAATTTCTAATCATGTCCCTATACCGCTCACCATTGACATTAACATTCTGACCATCATCGTTTTTGAAGACATATGGACGAATGGCCCCGCCAGCCCATAAAGCGCACCAAACAGTAATTTTGTGTGGATGTAATGGTGTTTCGACAAATGCTTGTGGATTATCCTCACTCCAAATCCAACAATTCTGCTTATTTACGTACCCATTCAACCAAAAATGGGCTTCATCGGAGAACAAAATTTTGAATGGAAATTCAATATCAATATCAATTTGTGCTTCAGCCCATTCGCCGAATTGGCGGCGCATACGGTCGTTTGGCTTTAATTCCTGCACAAGTTGAATCTTGAAAGCTTTTAAGCCAAGATCCTTTCGTAAAATCTTCCATAAAGTGGAAGGCCACAATCCCAGTTGATGAGAACGGCGACGAATTGATTGATTTGGATCTTCTTCAATGCTTTCCTGTACAGCGGCTATAGCTTCTTCAGCGCGCACTGTTCGGCGTCTCACGGGATGCACATTATCATTAAGAGTAAACGTGGTCCGAAAACGATCAATTGTTATTCGAATTAGCCGCTCTGAAGGACGATTATGTACGCCATAAAATGGACGAAGTGCACGATAAGTTTGAAGAACAGAATCATTATTTTGATAAAAAATTTCAACAATTTGCAAACGTTGCTCTGATGTAAGTCTATCCATAATGAAATGTCAAACCAAACTAAACAAAAAGCAACTATTAGCTGTTAAATGGGTTGTCAAATAAAGCAGTGTTGCCAACTCAAAGTTGTGAACTTCTAAAAAGAAACACCCTGTACAAGGACATTTTCGACTTACCAATTCAACCCGACTTGGTGTACAGTTTATCGCGTGTACAGTTGTGTGGTGTGCATTTGTTATTGTGTTAAGTTGTACGGTGTAGAGATTTCGTGTATATTTTTTATAGTGGTAAGTTGTACAGTTTTTCGCATACAGTTGCACGGTGTACAGTTTTTATTGTGTTAAGTCGTACGATGCAGTGACCGACAGCATATTACTATACAGTCATTCAGCGCAATATGAGAATAATTCAGAACCCAAACAAACACACGAAACCAACAATATACACGTAAGTATATGACTGACACCCAAGAATGACGATTTTCCGAAATCGTTAAAGATAAACCAAGGTATTTGTGATGTTAAAAGCTTTGGAATTAATTAACAAATTAAATAAATCGTACTTACATATACTATCGACGAATATCTTGCTGTCCCTTGCAGTCCCTTGTATTCCCCGTCCGATCTTTTAATTAAATTTTTTACTGGTAATTAGGATTTTTCGAATAAATAAAGAGAGCTTTCGACATTTTTTTCACAATTTTCTTACGAAGACATCTGGTATAAAAAAGATAAACAAATAATGACTACATGTACTGGAACGCAGATGGCCCGAGGAAGTCTGGCTTTTGATTATGCGTCTAAGCGATTTAGTAAGATCCGCCGGGAGAGCCACCTGGGGGCGCTCCGTAGCTATCCTGCGGTGCCGGGGGTGCCCCGTATTCACCGCTTTGCTGTTGTTCCTTCTGCGCATGCGTCGAAAATTGGAAAAATCATTAATTGATTACTCTTTATGAAAAAAATCGATATACGAGACTCAATTCAACTACTTTTTTCTTATCCTGTCAGATATTTCTCGTAATTTGCCAGATTTTACTTCAGAATACTTAGTCAAAATTGTTAAATAAAAAAAAATTATTTGTACCTTCGTGAAAGACAAAATCAGAGGAGAAAAATACAAGCGCAAAATGTACATTTTTAATGAACTTATGAATGCAATAGTTAGATAAAAGAATACTTTAAACGTGATAAAAAAATTCTTCACATAACAATTTCCATAAAGTATATCAAATTATCTACGATTTCACAGTAAATTTTGAAAAAATCTACCGAGTTGTATGTAGAATCCACAAAACAAAATCGACAGTGTGGACATTGAATATTTCAGCAGTTCAAAAAATGAAAAAAGGCCCTAGCAGGAAAAACAACCATCACTGCAACCGAGAGTAAATCTCATTGTTTTAAAACTTTTTGCAACCGCCCAATAAATCGCGTCTGCAACTGCCATTGAAAAAGTGGTTGGTTGTTAACTAACGAAGAATCGCGTAAGGAACCATCAATAAAAAAGTGCATAGTGGGAATCATTTGCAACCCATGTACAACTGCGAGGAACCGTTGTACTTGCAGTTGTTTGGGCGGTCGTGAAATGTTTAAAAACGACCAGTAGCACTTCCGGTTGCAAGATGGTTGCTTTTCTACAATACAACCGGTTGGTTGTTGGACTTGCTACAGCGGCAATATACGCGATATATCATTCGGCTTAGATTTTTTTCATTGCTTGAGTATTCTATGCCTGCACTAATGATTTTTTCTCTCGATTCTACACACAGTCATGTAAATTGTGTAAAGCTTATTTTATTATTTAGCTCAAAAATCGATTTTTGAAATGTTAAGATTACCTCTGCACCGTACCGGCGCGAATAGATGCAATGGGGCGCATCGTGCCCCATGGTTTTATGTGATAGAAACGTGCGCCAAACGGGCATTATCTCATTTTAGTTGAATTCTTAATTTCTTAAAAATTGAATGATAAACCAATTTCCAATTTTTTCAGCACATTTGTTTTACGCTTGTCTAAAATAGTTTCATTATTTAAAAAAATCAACTTCATCGTTTAAACGGTAGAAAGAAAAAGGCGTCGTTTGTGAGTATTTGCTATAGGAGAAACATATACAAATCATGACAACTTCAATTG